>CP125258.1:1264045-1867239 GCA_030027945.1 Phytophthora plurivora
GAAGGCTCAAAACCAGCCCAAGCGCAAAACGGAAAATGATGCAGCTCAGAGAACGAACAAGAAGCGTAGGAAAGCGCAGGAGGACAACACAATTGTCAGCAATGTGGCAGTGTCCAGTGCAGCGAAGTTGATGCTTGAAGAGGGCGGCGGAGCGTCCTGCACTGTTCTCAAAGTGAAGAAGGAAGTGGATGAGCTCGCCGGACTCTACTGGATCTTGTTGTGCCGCAATACGCCGCGTCCCTGTGTGGTGGCTTTGCCCTCTCATAGTGAGACGTCTCCTGCCCAATTAGCAGGTATGCTCAAGCATATTGGCTTGCAAGCGGTGGCACTGCATCGCAAGATGACGGCGGGACAGAGGAACGAGACGGTACAGAGACTCAAAGCTTCCCTGACAGTGACGTCGCCTGCACACGCTCTGGTGTTAGTGACGACGGACCACTTGCTGGCCAGTACAGCCAATGCCAAGGCGGATGTGGCGCTGGTTGGGGAAGTGAGCAGTGCAGCCAAGGACGTGGCGACGGCCAAGTTTGCTCATGTGCACCACGTGACATCTGGAACTGGAGAGGAGCTGGTGAACTCGAGTGCGTTCCGACCGGAGCTGACGACGCCGTGTTTGCAACAACTGCAGGCCCGACTGAAGCTGGCGAGGCAAATTGTTGATATCTCTCAGCGTATTGGCAAGACTGAGCACGACGACGAGAAGTGGGCTCGAAAACTTGCCAAAGGAGCGGACTTGGACGACGAAGACGACGGGAAGAAGAAGAAGAAGCGTGCGATGACCCCGGATGAACAGAGACTGCAGGCGTTGACAGAGAAGCTGTACGTGGTGCTTACGCGCAAGCTACCTGGTCTTAAGACGAGTAACACCAGCACTGGAGCTGTACAGGAAGCGGACAGTCAGCATCGTCGTGAAAAGCTGGAAGTGCTCGGCCTTGTCACTGTGAATGCTGCAGTAGGTACCGCTATGACGGACGAACGCACGTCTGCGCAGACTCAGTGGATGGATCTAGCCGAGGGCAGAGCACACGGCGGCCAGTGGGAGGGTGCGGTCCGCCACGGTGCGTCGAAGGACTCGACTTCACTTCTGGTTCGCAAGAAATACTGTGCAGCTCGTAAGTCAAATGACACAAGCTTTTTAAGCAAGTGGACACCGAACAAGGAGCCTGTCGATGCGGACAAATGGGGTGGCGCGTTCGGCAAGGTCTGCGGCCATAACGAGGTGGTGATGAACGAGTTGCGAGCGTTTTACCCCCAGGAGGTACTCAACTCCAAGGTTTGCAGCAAACATTTCCCTGCACCTGGCAACCAGGGCTTTGATGGTTGTCTGGAGCACTTGCGGTATGCGTGCATGGGCCAAGGCACGAGTATGACTCTGTGGGATGCGGAGTACTTCGTCTTCATCTCGTCGCGCGGACGGGTCACTTGGTCCAAGAAGAGTCAATTGCTGTCGCTGTCGCTCGCGAGTCTGCAGTGTCTGGTTCCTGCGCTTCGCAGTTGGACTGTTGCGAGTGGCGGCCACGTGCCACCCAGTGCAGTAATCCGCGCGATCCAGCTCTGTTGCCAGCTTGGCAGCGGTGACAAGCACGGTCAAATGCCCCCCAAAGCGCTTAAACGCATCATGAGCTTCGCGTTTGGCGGGTCAGCTCGTCTTTGGCGTCAAATTGCGAAGATACCGACGCCACTAGAAGAGGAAGCGGTGTACACTTCCCAGTAGAACCTGAAAGGGGAAAGAAACAAAATAAAAGAGCAGGCGAGAGAGCGGCTTATTTACTTACTTCTGCTGGTGTTGCATGTCGTCCAACTCGCACAGGTAGGGTGGGTGTCTGGAGGAGGAGATCTATACGCGTTTCCTGATCCCAGGCGGGACTTCCTGTGGCTGGCTCATCGCTGCTTCTGTGTCGACGTCCTTCTCCACCCGCATTGCTGCTGCGCACGTTGCTGCAGCGGCCTGATTATCTCCTAAAGGTTCTTGTGCTCGCGGAAGCGACACCTTGCCGCTTGCGCTACCGTTGCTGTGGCCATTGAGCACAGTCCCATTCACATGTGTCGCCTCCTTCTGCAGCACGAGTTTCTCCTGCACAGGGTCGAACACGAGCCAGTCGTCTGGTCGTGGGATCGTTCGGTTGGCGTGTTGCATCTTCACCTGCACCAGCTTCGCCAGGGCTTCATTGCACGCGTCGTTATCCACGGGTGGCGAAGGTGGCACATCGTCGAAATCATCTTCTTCCTCGAGTCCTCTGGCCTCATCTTCAGACAATAGTTCAGGCACATCAGGCTCCGAGAACACGAACGGCAGACTGTAGTGGGCATAACGAACGTCAGTACATCACCAACAGCATTAGAACTTAATGCTGCGCTCCACGTACTAAGCTGGAAGAACCTCGAACAATTGGTGGTACAGCCAGCGACCTGATAGTAGGTCCAGAAGCAGCGGCCAGCCCCGATCCAGCAATCCCCAGTACTTGGCAGCATAGGCGGCTGCATATGCCCCTAGAAGATGCAGCGTGGACACGTGCACGCGCACCAGCGGCAGCCGCGTGTGGTGCATGCTCATCTCCTCCAGTACCGTATCGTAGAAGGAGAATTGCGGGTACATCTCGCACACGTCGACGGCATTGGAGTAGACTTCGCCGAGCAGGTTCACTAGCACGCCGACGCCCGCAGCCAAGTACACGACGACCCACGGAGCGCGGCGAGCGGCGTCCAGGTAATCCATCGTCGTGAGAACACGCTCGAGCCGGTCGGAGGTTGTTGGGCTCGACAAGTGCGGAGATATCGGGCGCGGCAGATGACGTGTCGGTGCAGTGTCGAGGCTCGACGTCGCCGTTGGAGTTTCGAGGAAACAGCGACGGCAGGACCTGTCCTAACGCATACTTCATACTATATATAGCTACCGACCCTATGAATAAGTATTACAGATATCTCCATCAAACTTTGGCACTACCCTCTTGAATACGCTGATTTTGTAAAGGAGGGTGACAGCTCTCGTAACCAAATACCTCCGTTCTTTCTATACCCTCTATAGTTTGAGGGAGATATCTGTATTCGTATACGAAGGTCCGCACGTTGCTGGCGTCGACCACCGCCGGGAACACCAGGAGTCTACGTCCTGCATTGCGAATCAACTCGTGCGTTCAACAACGGCTTGTACGACGGGCCATTAAGAAGATTGGTCGGTCGGACAATATAGTGCAAACCGGAATGTATGCTGCGCGGTCGGCTTCATTTTTGGTTTGGAACGAACGAGACGTTTGTTTTCAACGAGACCTACGAATAGAGTAACCACCAATCATCCTGACAGCATCGCTAATCCGTTTGATACTCTTTTCGAGTCACTGCCTCCAGCTACAGCACAGCACAGCATCCAGCTCCAGCTCCAGCTCCAGCTCAGCCTCCAGCTCCATCTCAGGCTGAGATTCTCAGCACACTCAACCAGCCGAGTACCAGTCCCAAGCTCAAGCTCAACACGTCCAGCCGTTCGGATTCCAGTCCCAAGCTCCAGCGCAATACGTAGCCTCCCGTTCAAGTTCAGTACGTCCAAGCGTTCGGATTCCAGCCTCCAGTACAAGCTCAACGTCCAAGCGTTAAGATTCCAGCCTCCCGATCAAGCTCAGTACTTCCAGCCTTCAGATCAAGCTCAAGCTCAAGCTCAATTCATCATCCAACCTGCTGAACGCCCATACCAGTTCGGATTCCAGACTCTAGCTCAAGCTCAGAATACCGCTCAAGCACAGCGTGGCTTCGAAAACCAACCCCCAGCTCCAGTGCAGAATAACCACCCTTTCGGGTCTCCACCTCCGCCACCGAACGTTATTCGCCAGTCTCCAGGACAGCTACCGAACTTGTGCATGTATTTCAACGTGAGGATCCAGCTCCTATGACGGATCCTGATCATCTCTTCCCATCCTACCGAAACTAGAACTGCAACGCCTCAGCACCGCCGAAACTCTCTTCGCAACCGGACGAGTGCGTTTGGCACATTGTAGTCGCCGAGATGCCAAAGATCTTGACCGGTGTCACGGAGGCGGCACACCAAGCATGTTCTTTCCACAGCAGTAGTGACTGCAGCGCAGTCACGGATCAACTCGTCATTCGCCCGATCCTTCGCCAACAATCGGTACGAGACGTGTCGGTCGGTCGCCTAGCAAGGTGCTTCAGCTCGTCACCGGGAGCAACAACACACGCTTGACATCACCAGCGAATTCCTCCTCGCTATAGCTTGTGATCCTCGACTTGTTTTTCGTAGCTTACGCGCTGTTGATACTGCGCGCGTGCTCCGCATAGCGATGTTGCTGGATGTCGTTTCATGCGAGCCCGAGCGTCCTTCGTCAGCCTTGTACAAGGCATCCGCGTCCGCCGCAGCCTGCGCGCTCGTGTGGACAGACACGTCAAAATTCACCATCTCGCCGCGCATGGTTTATAATTAATATCTGTTTTTTGGGCACTGTTCATCTGTTGCACTAGTTCCAACTACTGAAGACCTGTTACACGTATTGCGATCCTGTTAGTGTACAACAGAATCGCAGCCACACGAACCTGTTACGCTGTAAAAATGTTGTTCGGGTTGCTTTAGGAGTTTTCAACACGAGATCCTTTTCACCACATCCATAACAAGTTTACTGGACAGGATCGCAGGCAACGCACGTTTACTGAGCTGTTAGTTGGCCTGGTGAGCTGTTACTGAGTCTACCGAGCTGTACGAGCTCGGAGCAGTTTTGAAACTTCTTGTGCTTAGTGAAGAGCCGTTGCGTAACCACTTATGCTTAGTGATAAACAGCTCTGTGCGGACCCAGAACTCCTTTCTACACTGAGCTGTTAGTGAGTTTTCCGAGATGTAAGAGCACGGAGCAGTTCCGAAACTTCTTGTCCTGAATGAGGAGAAGTTGCGTAACTTCTCTGCGTCGGTGTGAAGATTCAGACCTCCTCAGCTCTTAGGCCACTACCGATCTCTCTTCACGTAGAAGTCGCCTCACAACTCAATCTACCGCATAGGTCGCAGGCCAATGGACCTTGCTGACGAGAGCAAATCATCTGAAGAAGGTTACAGCTCTGAGAGTTTATATCCCGACGATTCGGATGCATCTGATCACGACAGCATGGGAAGCTCTGACCTGGACTTCGAGTTTGACGCCAACGATACGCATTACAACGAAATCGAAGATCGGGGAGTAGCAGCAGCTCAACGAGACTTCATTCTTGTGGGTGTTGCCGCCACATTTTCAGCAGCACGCAAGAATATGATGGAACGTGACGACTACGTCCATAATTATGAGACTCGGTACGAGACAGCTCGCCTTCTTGTGCACGGTTTTCATTTGTCGGAGCCACAAGAATTGCCAGCACCGCTATAAAATACGTCGGGTTATCGTTGGGGACACACCAACCGATGTCGAGTTTCAATTGGAGGAGCATGGAGACCACAGTCGCTATCCGCCGTCGCGGAATTCAGCCTACGCTTCTGGAAGAAATCGATGCACTTTTGTAAATGGGTTGGGGGGGCACCTCCTTCGGGATCATTGTGAGTTCTCGACGCGTCTTTCGCAACGTGCTCACCTCAGTCCGTGATCAAGGCGATGAGCTGGTGGCTGGTTTCTGCACGAAACCCTTGTTGAAAGTAGAACCGTAGTTCGAGCGGCGAAATGGGCACTTGACACTGGGCAAGAAGGTTCTGGAAACTGCCGATGTAATCGTGAAGAGAGCCCATTTGAGTGAGCTTACACAGCTTTTCTTTCAGCGTGTACTCGTTGTCGGGCGGTAGAAATCGCTTGCAGAGCGCCACCTTGAAGTTCTCCCACGTCCTGACGTGCCCACACGATTGGACTCAGCCACAAACTGGCGATACCACTTCATAGGGGTAGGCGCCAGATGGCATGGCACCCTGCTGATTCCTCCGCCATCAGGCGATGGTAATCAGCGTAGAATTGTCCGATTGTAAAAAAACAAAGTTCTAAATCCTCATTGAGGGAGCCATGGTACAGCGGTGGCTCGGCTTTTCAAGCTGCTGGCGGCTTCGTAGCGAGAGTATCAAAGCGAGCGTTCTGGGCCGCTAACTGCTCTTGAAGGTGGGCTTGGAGCTGCGCTTGTTGTTGTTGGCAAGATGACGCCTCGACTAGCTGTGGAATACCGGTAGATACCGGTATGACCATCACTCAGTGGGACCGCAATCATTCCTGTGATTACGGGACGCTGATGATGGGACGCTGTTTACGCTACGGAGGATTACGGGACACGTGGGTACAAGATTGCGGGTGCAAGATGGGATCCACGTGGCAGTCACTGATTGGCTAAGGTAAGTCAGTATCCAGTAGAGAATCCAGTAGAGTGTATCCAGCAGGAGTATCCAGTAGACTTAGAGGTAGCACAGTGTTGCGAACTAAGGACCTCAATCAACTCACTTTGCATTCTGATATCAAGTGCTCAAGTGACCTTTCTTTTGGTTATGAGCCCAAGCCCCGTCTTCCCTGACCAAGACCCCGACTACGCCTTCGCCATGGACGCCACCCCGACCGCGACCGCCCGCATCAACAAGTTCGACGGAACCAACTTCCACACGTGGAAGTTCAAGATGCAGATGGTGCTCGAGGAGCGCGAACTGTGGGAAGTGACAAGTGGGGAAGTGAAGCTGGAGCACTGCCAGACCGCGGCGGATCAAGCGCTGTTTCGGAAGAAGTCGCGCAAGGCGCTGGCGATCGTCTGTCTCGCGATGGAGGATTCGCAACTGCCGCTGGTGCGTTCGGCCAAGGATGCTCACGATGCATGGTCAAGACTGGAAGGACACTTCGAGAAGAAGAGTTTGGCCAACAAGCTCTTCCTTCGTCGACGTTTCTTCACGACCATGATGGACGAAAGTGATGGTGTGCTGGAGCACATCAACAAGATCAAGACACTGGCGGAGCAGCTCGACGCGGTTGGCGCTCCGGTCAGCGAGGACGACGTGGTGATCACGCTTCTGGGAAGTCTGAGCGAGTCGTATCAGTTCCTCATCACGGCATTGGAGTCGAGAGCCGACTCGTTGACGTGGGAACTCGTGACGTCTCGGCTGCTGCATGAGGACATGAAGCGCAAGGAACAAGGTGGCGGCGTCGACGGAGCCGCGCACGGTCAAGGTCAAGCGTTCATGACAAGCGGCAACGGCAAGTACAAGGGACGGCAAGCGCAGAAGACAAGCAGCGCCTGTCACTACTGTGGGGAGCACGGACATTGGATCGCCAAGTGTCCGGTGCGGATCCGCGAGAACGCGGAGCGGCAGAGGCCGCAGCGAGCGAATGCCGCGCAGAGTGAAGACGACTCTGGCGACTTTCTCTTCTCGGTTGGAAGCAACAAGAATGCCTCCAAGTCAAGTGGCATGTGGCTGGTCGACTCGGGTGCGACGCAGCACATGACGTACTCGAAGGAGTACATGAAGAACTTCAAGAAGATCACTCCGGTGGACGTGCATCATGCCGATGACGGTGTGGTCCAAGCTCTGGGAACCGGCGACATTATGATGTCGATGAGGACGCCGCGCGGGATGAAGAAGGGTGTGCTCACGAACGTGTGGTACATCCCCAAGCTATCGCGGAACCTGTTCTCCGTTGGACGGTTTACCAAGGATGTTGGACCCGTGACCTTCGAGAGCGATGGGTGTTTCGCGGAAACGAAGGGTCTCAAGTGGAAGCTCGGCGCTCGTGAGGGCAATGGGCTGTTCAAGCTGTGCATGACGCCGATGATGCCGGACGAGGCCAATGCGGCAAGTTCGAAGGATCGCAAAGGGGACACCACGTCGTACCTCTGGCACCTTCGACTTGGCCACATCGGCCATGGCGGTCTAGACGCCATCGTCAAGAAGGGCTACGGCACTGGTATCAACATGACGTCGGTGAAGCAGTGGGAGCTGTGCGACGGGTGTGCACTCGGCAAGCAAACGCGAGTGAGCTACATGAAGTCGTCTCCGAACCGTGCGAAGCAAGTGCTGGAGGTCGTTCACAGCGATGTGTGCGGTCCCTTGCAGACGCCAACTTTTGGTGGCAAGCGCTACTTCGTCACGTTCATCGACGACAAGTCGCACTTCTGCGTCGTGTACCTGCTGCGGAACAAGTCCGAGGTGGCCGACAAGTTTGCAGAGTTCGTCGCAATGGCTGAAACGCAGACCAGCAAGCGCGTGAAAACCCTCCGGAGCGACAACGGTGGCGAGTACACTTCTGGTGCGATGGCCAAGTTCTGCAAGGATCGCGGCATCGAGCAGAAGTTCACGCCACCGTACACGCCTCAGCTGAACGGAGTGGCGGAACGGATGAATCGGACGCTGGTCGAGTGTGCTCGCTGTATGCTGGAGCACGCCGGGTTGTCCAAGTCGTATTGGGGCGAAGCGGTGATGACTGCTACGTTCCTTTGCAATCGGTGTCCTACACGCGCGATCAGCCTCGACAAGTCGCCGCACCAAGTGTGGACGGGAAAGAAGCCGCTGCTAGCCGACCTCAAGGTGTTCGGTTGCCACGCATACGTGCATGTGCCGAAGGAGAAGCGATCCAAGTTCGACTCGAAGTCAGTACGTTGCCGTTTTGTCGGGTATTCGGAGCACGAGAAAGCGTATCGGTTTGAAGAACTGGAGAGCGGTCGCGTGTTGGTGAGCCGCGACGCGCAGTTCATGGAAGACGTCTTCGACGGTGGGAGACGCGAATACGCACCGAAGGAGGTGCTGGTGGATCTTCATGATGAAGATGCCACGGATGAAGGGGTTTCGTCTGGATCGGATCGGAACGAAGACGAAGATGAGGCTGCGCGGGATGAAGACTTCGAACCCGGCAGCAAGCGACACCCACGGACGCAGTCGCTGGAAGAAGCCGTGGAAGTTCCGAGTGCCAAGCGGCAGAGTCGACACCAGACTCTGGACGAGATGTCTGCTGCGGCTCAAGAAAGTCAAGACTTCGAAGCTGCGTACGTCGTGGATTCAGTGGGAGAAATGCCGACCACGTTCATGTCGGCGATGGAATCCAGCGACGCAATCAAGTGGAAGGAGGCGTGCGACTCAGAGATGGAGTCGCTTCACAAGAACGAGACGTGGATCCTCGTACCGCTGCCGAAGGGACGCAAGGCAATCGGCAACAGATGGGAGTTTCGAGTGAAGGAGAACCAAGCCGGAGAGATCGAGCGGTTCAAGTCGCGACTGGTGGCCAAGGGATTTCTGCAGAACTACGGCATCGACTACGACGAGACCTTCGCGCCGGTGGCCAAGTTCACGTCCATCAGGATTCTGCTCAGTCTGGCTGCCAAGTACAACCTCACGTTGCATCAGATGGATGTCAAGACAGCCTTCCTCAATGGCTTGTTGGACGAAGACATCTACATGTCGCAGCCGGACGGGTACATCGATGAAGTCCACCCGGACTACGTGTGCAAGCTCAAGCGATCGCTGTACGGACTGAAGCAGTCGCCGCGCATGTGGAACAAGACCATCGACGACTTCATGCTCAAGCTGGGGTTCAAGAAATGCGAGTCCGACCACTGCATCTACTTCAAGCGTGACGGCCAAGACATGATCTTTGTGGCGCTCTACGTTGACGACTTGGTTCTCGCCTGCAGCAGTGACAAGATGCTCATGGAGACGAAGCAGGCGCTCAGTGACCGGTTCGAGATGACCGACATGGGTCAGCTCAAGTACTTCCTCGGGATGGAGATCGAGCAGAATATGGCGACTGGGAAGGTATTGGTGCGGCAAACCAAGTTCGCCAACGACATCCTGGAGAAGTTCAACATGGAGAAGAGCAACCCTGTCAAGACGCCGCAGGATCCGGGTCTCAAGCTGACCAAGGCCATGTGTGAAGGAGGCTGCAAGCATGACGAGACGATGGCGAACGTGCCGTACCGGAACGCTGTGGGATGCCTCATGTATCTCATGGTCGGCACACGTCCGGACCTCGCAGCGGCAGTGGGAGTGCTAAGCCAGTTTGCAGCGGACCCCTGCCCGACACACTGGCAGGCGCTCAAGAGGGTCTTCAGGTACATTCAAGGCACGAAGACGCACGGCATCGAGTTCCAAGGAAGCTGCGAGGACGGACTTCAAGGCTATTCGGATGCGGACTGGGCAGGCGACATCGAGTCTCGACGGAGCACAAGTGGCTACGCGTTCATGATGAACGGCCGATGCATCAGCTGGAGAAGCAAGAAGCAGCGGACGGTGGCACTATAGTCTACGGAAGCGGAGTACATGGCGCTGTCAGAGGCAACGCAAGAGGCGGTGTGGCTCAAGGTGTTCCTGTGCGAACTCGGCGAGATGGCAAACGATGAAGCGGTCAAGATCTACGAGGACAACCAAGGCTCCATCGCGTTGGCCAAGAATCCCGAGTTTCACAAGCACACCAAGCACATCGACATTCGCTACCACTTCGTGCGCGAGAAGGTGGAAGACGGCCAAGTGGTACTGCAGTATGTGTCGACAACGGACATGCTGGCAGACATCATGACGAAGCCAATTCCTGCAACGCAGTTCGGTGTGCTTCGGAACAAGCTCGGAATCCAAGCATCGATGGCTGTCGAGTCGAGTGGGAGTGTTGGCAAGATGACGCCTCGACTAGCTGTGGAATACCGGTAGATACCGGTATGACCATCACTCAGTGGGACCGCAATCATTCCTGTGATTACGGGACGCTGATGATGGGACGCTGTTTACGCTACGGAGGATTACGGGACACGTGGGTACAAGATTGCGGGTGCAAGATGGGATCCACGTGGCAGTCACTGATTGGCTAAGGTAAGTCAGTATCCAGTAGAGAATCCAGTAGAGTGTATCCAGCAGGAGTATCCAGTAGACTTAGAGGTAGCACAGTGTTGCGAACTAAGGACCTCAATCAACTCACTTTGCATTCTGACATCAAGTGCTCAAGTGACCTTTCTTTTGTTGTTGCGCAAAAATACTGCAGTATGTCCCCAAATGTCTGGGGCGTCGCTGATTGGTCTATAATACTCGATGGATTGACTTGGCTCGATAGCTTGACTACGAGGACTTGACAACTACAAGTGCTACTATGTCACGTAGCGTAGAGGAAGCTGTTATCCGGAGGGTAAATTGCAAAGTGTATTAGTTTCTGCTTATTGATCTCTACTTACTGAACTAGCCAACCATTCTAGCGAGTAAGCATTCCTGACCTCATTTAGGCAGTAAACCAAAAATGCATCGACATTGGTGACTTTGTTCTGGCAGTAAACGGAGTATACATGTATACATGTATAATTTATACTCCGTTACATACAGGATGCGGTAGCCCCACTAGGTCACGTAGCACTGCTCCGTACGCGATACCTGCCAGAGCGGCGTCGTCCGAAGTCATGCCAGTGCACATACGCCGGATGTCTTGCGCTGCCGCGTCGATCCCAGTCCAGAAAAGACATCAACACCATGCGGGGCATTTTGTGGGGTTGTCTCTATTTGTGACCGTTGTACCTGTATAATTAGATTTTATACCAACACACCGAAAGTATAAGAAATAAGAAACTTTAGGGCGAGTGAGTTCAAACTCGCTGTGCGCCACCGAATTCGGGGCTGAAACTTGGCACACGTATGGAAGACCTTTTGGTGCTGCTTGTCGAAGTCGTTGGAAGGCGGAGCCGCGCGTGCAGGACACATAGGACACGAATCAACTAAATTACCTGAAAATTCAGAATTAAAGATTTTAGGATAATAAAACTTAATTTCTGTTTTATTACCACCTCTACACCGATGCGCTCTGCAACATACCATTCTACCTATTCCAAAAGTTCGCCCGTAGGCTGGACGCTGGTCGCCGTTGGGTGCGAACGCTCGTTGGCGTTTTCGACGCGCGTCGAGAGCGAAACGAAACACTATGGCGCTACGATGCTGATATCGACGGCTTCGTTCTAGGTCATGACCAAGCCGTAATGGAAGAGGAACTACAGGCCGTCGAGGCCAACCATCCGCGTGTGGATGTGCGCCACTTGTACTTTAGTGTTCTAGAGTATGCTGCAGCAACTATCATTGTTCGACCTTAATACAGCTACATGTTTCTCTAATCTCCGATCTTCTCAAACACGTGACGTGAAGTTCCCTAGCAATCTGCGGCTCAACGGCTAAGGAGGCTGTTCGGAAGACATTAAAGCTACACTACGGACGACCATTGCGTTGAGCATTGCGACGAACATTGCAGGATTCTCCAGTGCACTACAATACAGTGTGCGCACATCCAGACGACGATTATTGGCTTCGACTTTTTCCATTAGGGTGTCATAGACGCCCCGGTCGGCGCGATCTTCATCGTAGTGAACCAGTATGTCGTCGCGATCACGCTGGACGTCTTGGCGTCTCCGGATGTCGAATAGGTTCACGATAGCGTTCACGCAAGTACGCTCAGCGTCAAGACACTGAGCGTATAGCTGGAATAGTTCGAACGGTGCGTTGCAGTAGAAATCGGTGTGGACGAACTCGAACGTTTCGGCGAACTGCGTCCGACTTGGCGGGGTGCTGTACACCTTGGGCATGCTGCCGTAGTCGCAGCCCTGCCCGGTCCAGTAGATTTCGAAGTCCACTTTCCATGCGGTGAAGAAATAGTTGGTCTTGGAGCAGTCCATCAATCGATAGAGCGAAGAAAGGATTCATGTTTGTAGCTGGAAAACCTTTACGCTTGATTTCGGAAACAACTTCATTCAGCCGTTCACCACACGCGCGAGTGGTGTATCCGAACTTTGCTGCATACCGATTTCGGTATACAGCAAAGTCGGTGTCTGCGCGCTGAAGCGTTGAGAAGAAATTGCCAGCAGTCGTCAGTTCCGAGCCCTGCTAGTCTGACTAGATAGAGGACGTGAGCTCTCCTCAACTCGGCGGCCTCGTGTGGACGCATTGCGGCAGGTCTTCGTGACAAGAATATCTGAGGCCGCCTTACGATGATGGTGTCCCGCAACGCAGCTCGAGCCTCAGCGTCCAGGTCCAGCAATGTCGGTGTCTTGATGCCGAAGCGTTGAGAAAAAGTTGCCAGCTGGTGACAGGGCCCATTCTTGTGTGCGGGTTTGCTGAGTGAGGGGGGCAAGCCGGATAGATCACGTTTCTCCTGCGCAGCTCGATGGCGTCTTGTCGGCGAAGACCAACCCCATGTCTTCTTGATAAGAAGACCTGAGGTCGACGCACAATAATTTCGCTTCGCAATGCGCGGCTGTCACGTCCTCCCGCAGCTCTTCGCGAAGAGGACGTTGTCCCAAGAAGAATTCACCTTGTCCTTGGACAAACTCCAGCTGGAATGCGGCGCGAATTGTAGCGAGGTCTTCGTCGTCCATACAAGACGTTTGCTCAGAAAGGCCTGTACGATAACGATCACCCAGATAACGTGTGGTGGTATCCCGCCAGAAAACAAAAAAGGCCGTTTCCTAGTGCTTATATCCTGGTCGTGCGTGTTGTACACGCGTGGCTTCGCCTTGCAATGACATCTACGAGCCGCACCAAAAGGTCTTCCATGCTCGTACCAAGTTTCAGCCCCGAATTCGCTTCGAGTGGCGCGCAAAGTGTTTGAACGTAAACGACCAGTATCACTCGACCAATGTTTCTTATTTCTTATATTTTCGGTGTGTTGATATACTATCTAATCACACAGGAGGAGTTACTGTACGCACCAACGGTCGTTCACTTTCGGTCGTACAGCTCACATGGTGCGGACACGTGTGCCCCTCGCATCCGTCTCACGTGGCTCATTCCTGGATTTCCTTCACGAAGCCCAAGACAACACAACACCATGGCTGACCAGCTCACGGAAGAACAAATCGCCGAGTTCAAGGAGGCGTTCTCCCTGTTCGACAAGGACGGAGATGGAACCATCACCACCAAGGAGCTCGGCACAGTCATGCGCTCGCTGGGCCAGAACCCCACGGAGGCCGAGCTGCAGGACATGATCAACGAGGTGGACGCGGACGGCAACGGCACGATCGACTTCCCGGAGTTCCTGACCATGATGGCCCGCAAGATGAAGGACACGGACTCGGAGGAGGAGATCCTGGAGGCCTTCAAGGTGTTCGACAAGGACGGCAATGGATTCATCTCGGCCGCCGAGCTGCGCCACATCATGACCAACCTGGGCGAGAAGCTGACGGACGAGGAGGTGGACGAGATGATCCGCGAGGCCGACATCGACGGTGACGGACAGATCAACTACGAGGAGTTCGTCAAGATGATGATGTCCAAGTAAGCGTCGCGCGTCTTTTGTCGTCGGTACGAGTCGGAACTTGACGAGGCGTGGAAGGCGCGGGCACACGTTGCTCCCTCCCGTCTCCTGGGGACGCGGCTTGTATCGATACTAGCTTAAATAATTTAGAAACAGCGATCGAATTGTTGTGCTGTTGCTTTCTTGTCGAGTCTGTTCATCCTTTGACTTTTGTTTCGAAGCCGAAGACGTCCAACATGTATAACTAACTACCTTCTTCAAGTAGAAGTACAGTCGTTTGCACTGTCAGTCCTGCTGCTTTTCAAGATATCAAAATAGTTGTCTGTAGGCCTTCATGTCCTGATAAAAAAAAAACTTCCCTGCCGTACGAGTGGGTCAGCTACAGTAGAAGAATGTCGGAGGCCACAGAAGATAGCAAACTCATGCGGCGCGCTTTCTCCGGATCAGACGCTTTTACTCCAGACCCAGGTTTACCAAAGCCCCACAGACTGAGGCAAGTGTCAAGGAAGCAAGGATGCCTACTTCGATTAACTTCTGTAGCTGTTCTGTGTAGAACTCTCGCCCCTGCCGCCTTCAGCAGCTTGGTTACCCGTGAAAGTAAGTCTCCCAGCATACATGAGGAGGACCAAACTAAGCTACGAACTGCTACTACAGATCCCCCGATGGAAAAGAGCGGACTGGAGAGCGTCACCAACGGTTTGACAACTAATATTGTCGTATGTATTACTTCAAGCTGATGTGCGTGGGTTGTCAGCTTCACCAAGTAAAAGGAAGGTTGAGCGAGCTTTGAAAGTGAAATCCCAGTGTGAAAGGGAGCTTCAGATCATCTGCGAAGCAAGACGCCGTCGTTTCCGTCCTTTGTCCACACTTGATAGCCATGACGGACTCTTGTTGTTTGAGCAAGACAGAACGAACGAGACCATGATCCGAGGTATCGTAGTGCAGTTGATTCCATGATGGTTCAATTCAAAACGTTTGATAAATTTTGCTTAAATGACAGATAAACGGGAGCTTGAGCGGCTGATGAGAAAGTTATCGCCGGCCATGAGCCACTTCGCCTCTACAGAAACCGAATTTGTTCACATGCTGCAAGGCTGCTCCACGTGCAGCAATCGATTGGCGTTTTGTGCATCTTGCACCGAGAAGGCATCCGAGTTCTTCAACGGCTTCACATCGACAGAGCTTTTCACTCTCTACGGCAGTGACTTACCGCCTGCAAATGAAACAGAACTGGCAAACTTCATTGAAGCTGCAAATGCTCGAGAAGCTCGAGCCTTTCGCAACGACAAGGATGACTCGTAAAAGTGGAATAGAAATACTTGTCGATAATATTTGTTCTGGTTCTAAAAGCTCAAAACTAACTTTTTAGAATTGTGTATCAATCATGGCAGAACTCTGGGAGAAAAGGAATCGATACGCAGAATCGTCCTCGAACGTGAGTATCATTAGAGGACGTCCTTAGCTAGAGCCCGCCGTCTTTCTTTTTATCACTCTGCAATTTACCAGCACATCAACAAATGTCAACTTTGAAGTCCTACAGAAGTGCCAACGAGGGCTGTTCACCAAAACTCAAGCTCCCAACGTCTCCTACTCAACGCAGTTGGATGCGTCAACCCGATTCAACCTCCAAGTTTGTACCAGCAACTGGTGCTCCAAAGAGTGCCAACGTCGTGAAAAATGAAGATCTCGAGCCGTCGCTGATGGCACTCGGAGCACTTGCAACATTCGGCGCTGCATCCTACGGTCTTCTTCGAGGTCAGTGGGAACGAAACGTCATGGTTCAAGACCGCAAAGACCGAGAGCGCAGATGGATCGAACTCAAGGAGCGTCAACGTATCGAGTTAGAGCGGAAGAAACGACAAAGGTTGGAGAACGAGAGACTGTTCCAAGTTGCGGTGACAGGCTTGTTGCTAGCAGTGGCTGTGCTTGCATTGCTGTACATCGGTTGGTTCTACATCCTGCTGGCTGTCATGATCGCGTTCGCTCTGTTCGTGTGCTCTTTGGCGTGAACGAGAAGTACCAAAGTCGTAAATCTGTTTGCTGTTGTAGTCGTTTATTGAGTAGACGTACAAGCCGTGAGTTGTACGACTTTAGTCGTAGAAGTCGGTCGTCAATACATTATTTGTCCGCTACATTTAGTAAGAAAAGCTTCAAGAAGCGGAACCAGAACCGTTGAGTTTTATGTTGACCAGGAGTTTCAGTAAAAACGGACACAAGGCCAACGGAACTATAAAACTACACGGACACCTTCGCATACCTCAATAAAGATTCTTCAATGCCATTTTTCGATTTCTCACTGGCCAAGCAGCTCTTCTCGACTGAATAAAAATGAAGGCCAAACCGGCTGAAGATGGCAGTTTTATGCGGATCGACGTCATGTCGATGTTAAAGCTGCTTCTGGTTTCTGGTGTTGCCGTCACGTTTCTCGCTCTCTTCGTGTTGATCGGCTTCGGTGGTTCGCCTCCAGTTGCTAAAACCGACTGGACCAGCAATCCCACACGATGCAAGTCGGACTTCTCCATCAGTTTGTACAAGGTGTGTCTCGGACCTAACAGTACGACCACAATTCAAGACGCGGATGTCAACGGAACGATTTCAGCAATCGACGAGGTGCTCAGTCTCTCTTCTAGCCAGCAAAGAACCGTCTTAGCGTGCATGTTCGACGCGTGCACGAACCGGACGAACCGCCCGTTTGCCAGCTACGCGCAAACTCTTCACAGCGTTCACTACTCGTTCGGACTTAACGGGCTCTCCCAGCTCAACCGCTACTTCTACATCGAGGCTTCGTTCCCGAATCTTAAGAAGACCGCTCGATCCTTTGACGTCACGATGACTCCACACGTCAAAGGGTTTTACCTGAACGAATCCAGCGGCAATATAACCTCTGCCAATGTTATCACTAACGTCGTTCAGAAGACAGTTCTCGTCGAGTGTGGAGAAGGAAAAGCGTACTGTGAACCGGCCTATTTCTTGAGATTTGGAGACATTGACTTCAATGACTACCAAGTGGACGTTCTGTTCAATTCGACGGAGAGTTTGGCTCTCATTGGTTCCAATGTCCAATTCCGAAAGACGTGGGGCACTGAATCCTTCACCAAGTGGCTCATTGGCGTCAAGTTCTTCTTCTTGTTCGAGTCGGCATTCATCGCTGCTTGGTACATCTTCAGTGTCAACAAACTGTCGACACGGGAGCAGAACGTCGAGCAAGGCTTCGTCATGGCGCTTGCTCTGTCACTAATCCTCTTCAATGACCCCTTCTACTTCACGGAGGCGAAATACGGCAGCAACGCAGCTCGAATCCTCAGCGTTGGGTTCCAAGTCACGTTCTTCCAGATGCTCCTACTGTTCTGGTTGGTTTCTATTGACAACTTACGTCTACATGGGAAGGAGAACGGTGTGTCAAACGTCAAGTTCTTCGGCCCAAAATTGCTCTTCGTGGCATTCTTTTGGTGGATTATGGTCATTTACTATGGCTACATCAAGTACTACCGCAACAACGACGTGACCTGGGACCCACTAGCGGAAAACAGTACATTTGCGTCCCTCAAGACTCTTTGTGGGCTCCTTAGTGCCGTTTTCATCGTATGGTACGGTATCCTCATTGCTATGAGCTTCCGGGAGATCCGAGGTCGTCGAATGCGATACCGGTACTTGGTAGCGCTGAGTCTTTTGATGGTCATCGCTTCGTTCGTGGGTTTTTCGAGCGGTGAGTTCTCGCCCACTCCGTCAAGTGGCGGAGCTTGGACGTCGCTCCAGACGATTTTCAATATCTACGTGTACACTCTGTGCTACCTGTACGCTCCATCCATCACGACGCTCAATAACCTGCGGAAGAGTAAACGAGCCAACGGAGAAGATCCCGAGTCCAAGTCAGTGCTGAACGCTAGTGACAAAGTTGTGGAGCCTGATCAAGTGGAACTTGCTGGCGTCGATGAAATCCGCGATACCGATCTAGCTTAAAGCCAGCGAGCGAGCTGATAGCAGCAATAACTCAGTAGCTAAAGAAGAGAAAGAGTTCTTTTTCAATAATTAAAAAAATCATCTCCGTTTTAGGTAGTTTTGTAAGAGGATCTTGAATCAACAAAGACGTGGAAGAATATTTTGATTTTTTTGGTTAGGCAGGTTCATGCAATCCGCATGGGCTCATTGCTTTTCAAACTTCACGAATATGTTTTTTCAAGAATTTTGTTCTCGTGTCAGTGGAATCCAGCACATTTTGAGCCTGATCAAATGTAGCTCGCCTTTCATATTCAGGGGCACGAACTAATTCGTCTGTCGACGATGCTCAGTCCTGCACTTCATTCGACTGCTGTCGCTTCTTCCGCAAGATCTGGGTTCGCTGTAAGCGGATGTACTCCACAGCCTCATCACTCAGCCCTTCCTCACTGCGCGTCATTACATTCCAATCTAGTTGACGCTCCATCAGCTCCAGTTGCTTCGCTCCAATGCCCTCACCAATCTGCACTTCACCGCGGACACTAGCATCACCAGCAGCATTCAGACGTTGTCTACGCAGTCGATCAGTCGAGTCGTCGTCATTTCCGGAATTTAATTCAGTTCTTGGTCGCGTCACGCCACCTCCTGCTTCCTTTGCCTCCAATGACTCCACACTTTCGTAAATTTGACAGTCAGACGACGAATCACTCTCGCTTCCGGCGTTTTCAGCTGACTCATTCGAAGACTCTTGATCTTCGGTGGTTTCTTCTTGTCCGTCCTCTTCGTCGTCTGGGATCACCAGCGGCTTTAAGACGTCCTGCCAGTGTCCGTGGAGTATCAGAAGCCTCGTCGTGACTTCGTACTGGAATTCGTAGCCATGTTTCTCTTGAAATGCCTTCCGCACGGACTTTAGCACCTTTTCACGGTTGATTTCTGCATCTTGGCCAGTACGAACGCCAAAGCCTTCTTGCACATGCATAAAGGCCCCCAGAAAGTCCGTCAAGTCGGTAAGCATCGCGTCCCATTGTGAGAAAAGCGCTTCCGCTTCCCTGGAGCGCTTTTTTGGCGCGATATTGGCGTATTCCTTCTCAACCAACTGCCAGAAAGACTTGCAAGTCTCCAGTGTGTAGTCCGCTATGATATCTTTCGTCAAGGCCACGTCGTGCTGTGCAGACTCGTTGGCGACTTTGATCCACGCACGACTTAGCCATTCCTGCTCATTAGCGTCAAATTCCTTTGGCAGCGACTTTCGCGCGTTAACGTCGTTGACAGCGCGATTTTTACCTCCTTTTCGGGTCATTCTTGGCTGGTTGGTAAGAAGAAAAGTGACAAAGTGAGCAGAGAAAACGGTACTTGTCATTTTCTTTCAGGTAACACCTTTCCCAGCCTAACGTTGGTTGAGCTGCAACGTTAACGGAGACGGTCGAGTAGTCCGCACTAATCTGTAGCCCACTTATAGACCAGACTGGAACGTCTCACGAGACAGGGAATACTTCTGCTCGAACAACCAAGTGTGGGCTGCAACATTTTCTTCCACTGCAGCAATATTTTTTGACGGAAGATGTTGGTTGACAATGCTGCAGCGTATTTCTCGGCGACGAGACCCACGCGCGTGGTAACACTAACTTGTCTACATGTCCTTCGTCGAAAGTAAAGGAATTCGCCATTACATGTATGATACATGTATGAGGCTTGTGGAGTGGCAAATGGAAAAAAAAACGTCAATGAAAATTCGTCAATGAAACGGAAACGAATCTTTTTGCATGCTGCAATTGTGCATACTGAAATCAAGTACAGTCAACTTCAACTTTGATCTGAAAATGCCATTCTAAAAAATGACTTGTTCACTGTATGCGAGAAAATTATCACTATATTTCTTTTTTAAAAAAACAAAAAAGAATTGACCACCATGAGCGCTTCGGCCCCAGCTTCCTCCCCTTGCAACGAGGACGTCGCGTCCTCCGTGGCTCTCATTCGGTCGTGGATGACGGTCGTTAGCAGCATGGAGACTCTCAGTCAGGAGATGCTGGACTCCTCGTACCCTGGTAGTGAAACGTATTCCGCGGAAGACGAAGAAATGTTCTGGACGGTGGTGCATCAGGGATACAGCGCCAAATTCGACGACCCCGACAAAGCTGGAGATGCCCAGACCCTTCGTCATCAATGGCAAATTATTCGTCCAAGTGTGGCAGAGTTTGATGCCATTGTAATGGAGATTTGGCCCGACCCAGCGAAACATTTGGACACGCTGCATCCTCACAACCGCAAGAAGGTCCTGCACCAACTGAAGGTCCTGTATCAAGACAGAACGGGACAATGTTTCTACCATATGAAGGTGTGGAAGTTACTGGTGCACCACAGCAAATGGAGGCGGGTGCTCAGGCCGTTGATACTACGCCAACAGGCTGGGAAAGCTACGGTGCCACGAAAAGCAAGGAACGAGACAGTCAATTGCGAAGAGAAGGCACCGATCAGTCATGAGCAGTTAGCGAATGCAAGCTCGACCGAACGAGTTGCAGGTGCTAAGCGACGACAAACAGCATTGGAGGAGAGGATAGTGCTAGCTATCCAAAAAAGAAGGGCGCCAAGGTCAAATGAATTGATGACGGAGATGTTGCTGGTGTAGTGCTGAAAATTCGTCCGGATCAAACCAAGCAGCCCATAGGGAAGAAGAAAGCAAGGAATACAACACAAACGCTGGGACGGAGCAGAACTATGGAGAGCAAGGACTATTCGGTAAGTCCGACGCGCACTGTTCCAGCAGTGGTGCCCCAGAAGCCGGAGAAGACCCAGCTACAGGACATCAAAAGCTCGCTAAATGGCGATGGCGATGTTGCTCAACGTGTATCTGGGGTCCATTTAGCTATGGCGTGGGCAAATATCTGCTGCAGCTGTGTCGATATGTCCCCACGGCTCGAAGAATCCCACGATTGGTTCTGGTTCCTCGTCTCGAGCATCTACTTCGACTTGGCAGCGGTGCCTGACTGTCGCAGTGACATCGAACAGGTTCTCAGGGAGGTTTTGCGTGAGATGAGAGCGCAAATTGCCAGTTTCCACAGTTTTTACGAGAAGGAGCTAGCAGGTATGAGTACTGCCAGCCACTCGGATCGCGAGTCGATGGTTTCGCGAGCGATGGGGGGGGGGGGGGGGGGGGGGGGTTATTTGACGCAAAATGGCCACTGGTTCAAGCACCGTGCGGCATGGGAGGTGTTGGAGTGCCACAGAGACTGGGAAACCGTCTTAAAGCCACTATTACTTGAATCGGACAGTGAGGTTTTCCCCTTCAAGAGGACGAGAGAAATCGAACGAGATTCAATCTGTGACGAGACGAAAAGCGATGGATCTGTGGATGCAAGATGCGAATCTTCTGTTGGATTAGAATCCGACCTCCATAACGACTAAATCTGTGCGTTGCCGCTGCCATCATTGGAATCTTGGGTCGAGACAGCGACAAAAAGTAAAAATTCCACTTCGACGACCGAATGGTTGGAGTTGAACACGCGTCTTCTGGAGATGCAAGTCATGACAAAAACTGCGGATGGCCTGAATCCAGAAGCGCGGGAATATCTTCGTTTGGGCGCCAGCAGATTCTCCAGAAAACGTGCCTGCAAGCGAAGTTGCACAAGTGAAACACACTTCGGTATGCTACGGGAAGTTCAGAAGCGCCTCATAACTTTCACGTACCTTTCGTCTAACCCTTTTCTTTTTACAATGGAGCACCGAAGGGGTCAAACCCTGTGATTGGAAACTTGAACTCGCCTCGGAAGTTAAACGTTACGCGCATTTGCGGCTTCTTGCTTGACGAGTACATGGAGACCACGGGGACCAGTCGATAAGCTGGGTTGGTGACTGCAATACCGAAGTTGGTCAGGGCTTCAACTGAGTCCGAAGTTGTGTCGGCTATCTGTGTGGCTCCAACACCAATTGGATTCACTGCAGTGCGACGCAAAGGTAAAGTGAGGTCTCCGTTAAGATAAAACCGCAGTTGAGGTACTGCCACATCCTGGTCGATGGTACAGCCAATGACATCTCCAGCGCAGAAACTCGGAACTCCAGACTTGGACACGCCATTAGCATGCAGCATTCCCATGTCCAGACCACCATCAGCTTGCCACGTTACGCCGAAGCTTTGGCCATCGTCACTTGGAGAAATCCCTGGCACCACGGAGCTCGATTCAACTGGAGCTATAGCTTTGTTTGGCAACGAAGGTGCGTCGTGGGTAATTGTTGCTGAAGGTGTGCGTGGAACTTCCCATCCAAGTAGCAAACTCTCCCCATCACCTCCAAAAACGTCGACAGTGACCTCGAACATCCACTTGCCAGACTCACCTTGGCGACGCTCCTTCGTTGCGTGCACGGTGCAGTACCGATGTGAAGCTTCCAGTTGCAGCACGCAGTCTTCAGCCGCAAAACTGACGAACTGCTCAATGTCAGTGCTGTCCATTTTCACACACGAGAACTCTCGACGACGGGTAAATTCTCGTGATAGAATATCTTGGAAGTCTTCGAGGGCTGAAGCAAAGCGGTCGAATTCGGCATCAAGTGCAACGCGATCCGATTCCTCATCAGTGATCAAATCTACCTGATTATCCGGTAGTTGTGCAGGCTGGACAGTATTCTTCTTCGCGACTGCGTAACGTCGTGCAGCTCGAAGTCTGTCGTTGGTCAACCCCGCTAAAAACCGCCCAAACTCAACTTGCCGAGTATGAAGTTCGCGCGTCACCAGGTCCTGGTGGATGAAACTCGCTCCATAGCTCGCTACCTCCCGTAGATCTTTGGTTGTCGACTCCTTGAGAATTGCCAGTACTGTGGTTTCAGCGATCATCTTGCTGGTGAGTTCACGGCGAAGTATAAACTGCTGCAGTCTGTTCTCCTCGCTGATGTATCTTACCAGTGCTCGACGCAACGGATCTGCATTCACGTCTTCAGCGAGGATGAGAAGTCGAAGGAGATACTCGCTGGTTCCGAAGATCCGCTCCACCTGCAACGATGTCGTCATGATTATCCGCTCCAGTCCGTGCCAGCCACTGCTGTCGCATTTCTTCTGCAATGCCAGGGCGTCCCGCTGCATACTCCTCACCTTTTCGTTTAGCACCGTCTTCTGCTCCTCGTACTTAGCATTGATCTTAGCGCGCTCGTGGTTGAGTAAAGCTGCGTGCATCTGGCGAATATGCTGGAGATCTGCCTCCAGGTTCTTCTCGAGCTGGTTTTTAATTGTCTCAAACTCCTGCGTCTGCATTTTCTCCAGTCTCTCCTCTTGTTTCTGTTGAAGATTCTCGAAAATGGAGCGAAGTTGATGCGCGAACTGCTGCTTGATACGGACAGCTTCCACTTGCTGCTGTCTCTGCAGTTTCAGGCGTTCGACAAGGTTCGGGTCCTTCGCGAATAATACAAGACGGTCGAAAATTGGCTGCTCGAAGTGGTTAAACACAGCGCACGAGTCGTAGCGAGGGGCTGCGTCAGTGATCAGCAGCTTTTCGTTCAACGTTCGAGCAGCATACAACGTGAAGGCCTGTTGAGAAGCCGTTGTTTCTCCCTCGACCTGACGGCGGAATAAATCATCGATCCCTTTACAACAGTGCCGAAGCTCAGCCTTGGATACTGAACGGGTATACTTGGGGAAGTTTCGACCGGATAATTCGACCAGTAGCATCTCCGAAGCTTCGTGCTGGGACTTGTCTAAATCGTACATCATCTGGAAGAGCTGAGTCTCGCACGACGTGCGTGTGCTTTCCAGTAGCGGTTGGTATTCGGGTAGAATCCCAGAGCCTGTGTTCGTTGAGTACTGGGACTCCTTGGAGATACTGGCCGCTTTTAAATACAGCACGAAGAGAGCTCGGAACTCGGGAGCTTGTAGCTTTTGCAGTCGACTCTCCAGCTCCTCCGAGTCTCGTTGGACGCCAAACTCGCGCTGGAATGCAGCGGACAACCCAGCAACGTCCAGTTTTGGGTGGAAACATCGCAGCTTCACAAGCAACAGGTCTTCAGCTACTGCGACGAAATCTTCAGTGTTGAAAATCTCGCCGACGTCACTGTCGCTGTCGTCACTTTCGGAGTCGTAGAAGATATCCGCAGGTGGGAAAGAGGAGATCGAGGGAGCGAGAGAAGATCGAGACATCACGGCCAAACGAAGAAGCTCCTGGTCTTCGCGTGGTAAAATTTGAGCCGTCGTCGACTATTCTTGGTGCTCGGTGATGTCGAGACCTTCCATGCCATAGTTCCCCATCATGTGTAAAACCTATCAGGTATTCCAGCACCAATGGAGAAGGCGTGCTTTAGAACCCATTGCCATTCGCCTCGGGTCATCCGACTGGTGAAATTCTCCAATACTTGGCTAGATACTTGTTCATTGAGGCGTTTCCAGATTGAAAGTGCTCGCTATTTCCGGGAGTTCTGACGACGCTGCATTTGAAGTTGCTGTAGCTGAAACCTTGCTGTTAAAGCCCCAGTCCTTGCTCTCGTACTTGACCGTGCAGGTGTAGCTGAAAACAGGCCCCAGAATGAACCAAGATGACGTGGAAGTGTTCTCGAAGGACACCTTCTTGACATCAGTTAAACGGATCTCGGGCTCCGCTGCGGGGAATAGGAATGCTTCCAATTCCAGTACCATCGTCATCGATGAAACACCCGCGTAAGACTCACATTTGCCTGTAGAAATCTCTTGGACCCGTTCACTAACGCTCGTTTCTTGCATTAGAATGGCAATCGTTCGAGAGAAACACGCTCAACTTCACGACGTCGTTGGGTCTTTGTCTGAGAAGATCAGCGCTGTGCTCGCAAGGCAGGAACGCGATTTCTTGGCGGCGTACCGAGCCCACATGTACAACGTCCAGAAAGAACTCCACGAGATGCGCGAGAAAATCCACCGTAACGAGACCGTGGAGAACAAGTCGGAGAAGATTAAGAAGATCGAGGATGAGCGCGACTGGTACCGCAAAGAAGCTCTGCGACTCGATGCGTTTACAACCACCATGACGAAAGACCTCAAGTACATGAAAGAGAACTTGGGAGCCATCGAAGAAGATCGGAATTGGCTTGAAAAACAGCTCAAAGCCTGCAAGAAGCAGAACAAACTGCTTCGGGCCGAGCTCGACGTGAGACTTGCAGTGCCTGGGAACAATTCAGATTCTGGAGTGTTCCCGTCTTTTGATTCACAAGCGAGATCAGGATCGAAGGTATTAAGACATCGAGGATCTCAGGATCTCTTGACTGCAGTGGGGGCTCATGGATTACCTCAATTAAACCTGGAAGCGACATCAACGAGTCAATCCGCAATGTTAGCTGAGGAACGGGAGGAGAAACTCAAGAAACAAATTCGCAACCTGAAGCGTGAACTTCAGCACAAAGCCAACGAACTTACCTCTATCAAGAGACAGCAGCGGTTGTTGAGACGTGACGGGGGCACTGGCCAATCAATCCTGGAAAAATTCTTCTTGCAATGTGTAGACTCGGTGAAAGAAGAAGTTGGACGAAGACGCGACTGTGGGCCCAACTTGGCAATGGATCGGAAAGCAGATCGAGGTGGACAAAGAAGCCGCTCCAATATACCCGTAGATAAAACTCGCCAACCCAGATTTGACGTCGAGTTAGACGATTTCACCACCAATGACCGAGTCCAGCTGATTGAACGCTTGCTAGCTCATGATGAAGTGCTCACCTTCCTGTACAACCACTTGTTCCCGCCCGAAAAACCAGCAGTGACTGACGCATTGGAAATGAGCTGGGGATCTCACCCATCCGGACGCAAGGGAGAACCCCCACTACCAACACTGCATGCATCAGCCAGTCTTCCCGACACCTCGAGCTCGTTTTCAAATTTTGATGGCAACAGCAAGTCGAGCAAAGGAGAATCCATCGATTTAGTCGAAGATGGAAATCGCCCGATGACGCCAGGTGGGAGTGGAGTTGCCGCCGTATCTGCAGTCCGTACTGGTTCCTTGTCGCTCGACTTTTTCACAAAGGAGTACTTGAAATCAGTGTAAGTTTGCTTCATTCTTGCTGTGCAAAGTAGTGGGCACTGACCTTTACTGTTCTTTGATCTAGCAAACCTGCCTTCGATGAATAGATCGTTATCACTCCCCGCACAATACAATGTCAGCCGCATACGTGGTAAACATTTTGTTTTCTATGTATCAATCCTCCCTGCTTCAAAAGAGACATCGTAGTTAATTCTGTCCGTTCAGTACCACCTGGGAAAATGTACTATCCTGGCGAGCAGCAAGCTCGTCGAAGGTGCCCTGCTCCACAACTCGGCCGTCTGAAATCACGGCAATACGGTCAGCACTCTTAATGGTAGATAGGCGGTGAGCGACCAGGATCACAGTGCGTCCTTGTTTGGCACGATCCACTGCATCCTGCACAAGTCGCTCGCTTTCGGGGTCCAGCGCTGATGTGGCTTCATCCAGGATCAGGATTTTAGGACGCTTAACCAGCGCACGTGCAATAGCAACTCGCTGCTTTTGGCCGCCAGAAAGCGCTTGGCCACGCTCTCCAACAATTGTGTCGTATCCGTCCGGGAACGACATGATGAAGTCGTGTGCGTTCGCAGTCTTTGCTGCACGAATAATGTCCTCCAAAGTCGCTTCCTGACCTTCAGAGCAACCGTAGGCGATATTATCCCGAATAGAGCACGCGAAAAGTGGTGGCTCCTGGGGAACGGCACCCATGAGGCCACGCAGTTCCGCCGGATTAAGTGTAGAGATGTCTGCACCGTCAAGCGTGATGTTTCCACCGCAGCTAGGTCCATCTAGCTCGTAGAAGCGAGCGAGCAGTGACGTGACTGAGGATTTACCGCACCCACTCGGTCCGACAAGCGCCAGTGTCTCATTTGGCAGCACTTCCAGGTTCAAGCCACGGAAAATCTCCGAGTCTGGGCGCGTGGGGTATGCGAAAGCAACATCCTTAAACTGAATGTGACCAGTAAACGGAACCGGGAGTGGCGCCCAGCCTCCCTCGGGTACTCGGATTTTCGGTTGTCTGTGAAGTAACTCAAACACTCGAGAAGACGCTCCGATGCCCTTCATTAGCTCAGCGTAGAACGAAGACAAACCCGCGAAGGAGAAACCCACGTAGAGCGTGTAGAGCAGGAACGACGTGAGATCTCCGCTGGTAAGAAGTCCGTCTGCCACCATTTGGCCACCGTATCCAAGCACACCGAGCATGCTCATCTTCACACCGAAATCCACTCCTCCGAAGAAAGTAGCACTTGCCAGCGAGCGCTTACGTGCAAGTGCGAGCACCTCGTCCACTTTTTGACCGTGGGCTTCCACCTCGTGCGGTTCCTTCGCGAACCAACGAACCACTCGAATGTTCCCAAGTTTCTCTTCGGCCACCTCGGTAGCTTCACTCAGCTGTGTCTGTACTTTGGTCGTGAGCGTCTTCACATAACGTCCATAACTCACAGCACCCAGCGCAATAGGAGGAACCACAGACAGCATAACCATCGCCAGCTGTGGACACGTCACAAAGATCATCGTGATAGACCCCAGCGCTTGTCCCGTGCTACGCAGTCCTCCGGCCACATTATCACTCAACACTTTTCCGATCAGCGTTGTGTCTGCACTTAATCGATTCAGCAGCTCGCCCGTCCTGGACGAGTCGAAGAAGCCCAGCTCCTGACGCAGGATCGATGCGTACGTGTCCTGTCTCAGCCTGTTGGTGATCCTCTCTCCGATCATGTTGCTCGTGTCCACACGGATGATATTGGCGATGGATCCAGCAGCAAAGAGCCCTCCGAGCAGAGTCACCACGGTAGGCAGAGGCATGGCAGCAGCGGAGCCTGCACTCACTACGTCGATGACTTTGCCCATTCCGTAGGGCACACACATGGTGATGAAGGTGGAGACGCCTAAAGCGGAGATAGAGATGGCCAGTGGCTTTTTCTCGGGCTTGTATAGTGTCAGTAGGCGCTTAAGTTCACCTGCCTTAGCCACAGGAGGCTGCAATTAACGCTAATTAAAAAAAAAAACACACACACACAGAATAGAGAATTGTAGAGCTTCTACCTGATTCGGAGCAATGGCATCGTCTTCCTTGTTGTCCTTAGAGTCTGATACAGTGGAAAAGAGCAGCTGGGGAGCTCTTAACGGCGAAAACTGTAGCAGACCCGAGCGCGGATGCACCCGAGCTCGTGTAAGAGACAGCGCCGCGCCTTGGAAGCTGCGAGAACAGAGCATGGAGGACGTAAGGAACTAGAAGGAAGAGCAGGAATACACACAGCAGGGGCTACTGACCGAGGGAGACGCCGTAGCATATCGAGCAAGAGCCACACGCGCGCGCCACGCGAACTCTGAACATAAATGAGTGTGTTGGTATTTCGGAAGAGTGACGCCAGAATGATGGTCAAATTGTACAAAATTGCAATTGTTGAACTGGTTAAAAGCTAATAAAGAGTGTTGGTCACTGCAGTTGTAAGCCGGAGATCGCGTTAAATCGCTGCTCTCCCAAGGATACACATACACACCACCACGGTGCAACAGGTTCGCAGCTAATCTGGGCCTCAGGATTCACACGCACTCAATTTTGAAGCCATCGCGGGCAGTGGACTGGTTGGATGAGGTTCTTTGCTGGGGTTTGGACCCGCACTAAAGCTTCCGTGATAAACCCTTGTGGTGTGGATTCTCGAAGCTGCGCTGCCTTTGCCAGCGTTCCAAGGGCATTTTCTACCGTGCGCCGATCAGGCCGTAAAAGTGGCGATAATTCCGTCTGCAAAGTCATTTGACGCTTTCCCAACGCTCGACATACTCGCGCCTCCATTACGTGAGCTTGGGCTGCTGGAGTTCTCGCGTGTCGGATGCGCGACGCTCCCTTTTCTTGGTACACTCGTTCGCGTTGCTTCTGGAGGAAGTCGACTCCTTTATCTCGACCAACGTGGAATTCCGGAGGGTTGTCAAGAGCTGCAGCTACGCCACGCGACCGCTTCTGTTTGCTCCAAGGAGTGTCATTCTCGAACGTCAACGTCGCTGGTGCGGACTCGGATCGACTGAGGGTATCGACATCGTGATGGTCTTCTGTTCTAGTTCGAAGTTGAACGCTTGTAACGAGTTGGGGTTTCTTGGTCCGCTGAATCGGCTCCGTCTCAATTTGCGGAAGTGTTTCTGAGGACGAGCTCACAGAACCTTTTAGCTGCAATGGCGATTGAGCATCTTCGCTCAGACGAACAGAGTGTGGCTGCTCGGTGAGGACAAACACGGACGGGAGAGTATTCGGGGGTGAATCCTCTTCTGGTGGTAAAGCTGTGTCCTGTCGATCAATTGGAAGTAAGAGAAGCGAAGTGTCGTCCAGATCTTGCCACCAGGCTTTCCGATCGGTTCTCTTCCGAGGGAACGCTTGACCAGGTCTCGTTCGTTGCAAGTGGTGATTAAGTGGAACTGGTCGATGCGAAGGAGGTGTCGCTGTTGGCAGCCGAAGTAGACCATCGCGGTTGTCTTCATCCTCTGAATCACTTGTGACTTTATCATCTCGAGAACGATCCAAGACGCGAGGTGTGACTACGCGGTCTATAGATCCGTTGGCTTTATCATCGTCAAGCGCGGCCGAAAGTCCTTTAAAACCCACGATGAGGTCACAGAAATCATCCTTGACTTGAGCACTGCCACCAGCAAACCTGTACACAGGAACATGAGCCATTAGAGAACACTGAGGGGAGGGTGAGGACACAACAATTGCCGTACAAGCGAGCGAGAGGCCCCATCGCCATGTCCAGCTCTTCATGTCGACGTTGCCACATTCGGTCCAGCCGCTTCAATGCGAAAACTGCGTCATCCAAGTCCAAAATGCGGCTCATCTCGAATATAAACGCTGGATGCTGGTACTTGGAAAGAACTCGAAAGATTAAAGTGGTGCGTGCGTACTTGGCAAACCCCACGACATAACGGAGGAATTCGACCAGACTGGGTACGTCGGGGAATAAGGCAAGCACATCTATTACGTCACCCAAGGGCAGCGCATCGCTAAGAGCTTCTCGGATGACATCTCGCAAAATCAGGAAGTGCTCCTGGACAGTGAATAGGCATACCACGTCGGCCACTCGATTCATCAGTTCTGTAGTCTGTTCCAGACTCTTTTCACCCTCGCAGTACTCTGCCATCAGACGCAAGAAGAACCACAACGGTTCACTCTTCAGCAAGCCAAGTAGTGGAACGTGATACTTCGTGTCGACCAAGCCGATAACGCGGCAGAATGAAGGGCTAATGGCTTCGCAATTTGGATCGCACATGGCTGTGCAGAAGGAGCTCACCGAGCTCTTGGGCATTTGGACCAGCCGGGAAAGAACCAGAGCCCGTTCATTGACACTAATCTGCAAGAACAGAGCGACGAGGCTTATCCTGATGGGGATCTGCAACGGGTTGAACAGTAAGACCATGAGACGGAGCGCTTCGTTCTCCTGGAGGTTGGACGCTACTTCTGCAAGACTTTGCACATCGATGACAGCTTCCAAGGCTCGGAGCTGTTCGATGAAGGATGAACGGATTTCCCACGTCATTCGATGGAATAAAGCCACAAGAATATGCATGAGCTCAGGTGGAACGCGAGTCGAGTAGCTGATGATGCGCAGCAGAACTCCCTTCTCCGGACGATCGGTAAGCATCTCGAAGAGAAGATCACGGACTTCAACGGGTAATTCGGCAGCAAAAATCACGAGTTCTCGACTGGAAGCTTGGTTCATCATGTCCACGGCCACCGTAACGAAAACCTCAAGTTGCTCGGCGCTGACGTATCTCGACCCCACGAGCTTGGCGAACATTTTGTACTCCACCTTGGCAAGCATCAACAGGACCTGGAAAAAGGCATCAAGCGCTTCGGTTTGCCACGCTGACATCTTAGCCAAGAGACGACAATTAGCGTCACTGGGCATACTCAGCATGAGACGAGTCAACGCTACTTGCTCGGGCATACGTTGAGTACGTAGGAAAAAGAGCAGATGCTCATACTCCTGGAACGGAATGGCACGTAGCAGTCGAAGTACTTTGTGGCGAGCGAGTTCGCACTCGCACAGGTAAAGCAGAACCTTGGCGTGAATTTCAGTGGGGGATGACGGACTGGAGTCTCCGTCCTGCACGTCGGAACGGTTCACAAGGATATCCCTACACAACAGTATCTTGTCTTTTTTGTCGAGCCCACCGAGCATTTGGAGCACCGTCGTAACGTTGCTACTAGTCGTTAAATTACTCTGCAGACTGAGGAGCGTATCATAAAGCGGCAGTGTTTCCTCGCCCGGCATCTCTTCGACTAACACCACGAGGGCTTCACGCCAATCCAGCTGAATGGAGATGAATAAGCGTAGGAAATGTTGGAGACAGGGAAGTTCAACGATCTCAAGCCCCCGGCCAAGTACTATCAAGTCCTCAGCCGAGTGAACTTCCACGCCGTACATGACTTGCTGCGCCATTTCGGTCGGTAAAGTGGACAGCTTTTGAATCACCAGGTCTGGAGAACTGAGACGAGCGAAAAGGAAGAATTTCAGCAGGAAGTAGTTCCCTCGGAGATGGTTTTGGCTCGCGAAGGAGTCTTCGGGGTCTTCTTCCTCGAGAACAGGTAACTCTGTGTTCAAGGGCGAGTTGGACGTTGCCACCATGAGATCGAGAAGCCGAAGTTGACTTTGCGACGAGAAAGACAAGAACAGGAGCAGGAAATCCACCTTTTTCCGTCCAAATTGGAACAATGTGGACACGAACGCTTCGGTTGCGCTGGTTTCGGCCGGAGCTAAAGCTTCGAGCATCCTCAACAGGTCGTTTTTCGGGAAGAAGGGCAGTCCCCGTTTGACTACGAGGTGGATCATCTTCTCGCTGTTGAATTTCGCGAAGATTGTGATCAATATGATGGTTGGGAACTCTTCTAACAGCAAGGCAAGCTCAAGACGCACTGCAACGTCCAAGTCCAGGAGCTTAACTGCAGAGATACCCGTGGTTTCGTAGAACCTGCCCAATTTCTTCAAAGTGCTCGTCGTTGAGGACATGTAGCCGCTGTTATTCGATGCAGCGAGGAGTTTCTGGACTGCTTCGATCAACGCAAGTCTCTTGGGAGTATCAAGTGGCCGCAGTAGCTGAAGCCACGTCAGCATACAGTGTTCTCGGATCGCTCTGCTTACGAAGCTCACGACACTCTCATACCCTGGTGCGTAGGCCATTTGTCCGTCAATTTCGTCCTGATCAGTTTGCCTTGAGCCATGATCCAGTTCATCGATCCAGTTGATCCACTCTCGAAGCTTAGGGAGGTCCTCAGCGAATAAATCGAGAAACTCTTTCTGGAACTTGAAGGGCATCGTATTGGCCACGATGCAGTACGTTACCGCTCGTGAAAGACCTAACGTCTGGTAGATTTTCGTGAGAAGGTGGCGGTCTCTGCTGTCTGCGAAGGAGGCGTAAAAGTGCAGCAGTTGTCCCGTTACCGCAGCACCATTAGCCTCAGAAGTGTTGCCAAGATGACTACTGCGCAGTGGTCGCTGACGGTTGTGCGCTGAAATGTAGTGGTGCATACGAATGAGGTCCTGAAGGTAGTGCTCTACGTCGTCGGTGGGGTCGAATTGGTGCGAGAACCAGGATGTTACGTTCACGAGAGCAGATGTAGACTGCATTGCACCCAAGATGTCGGCCAGTTGAATTTGTTGTGGCGTTCGGAAGCGGCCAGCGACCATGAAACGCAGCTCTTCTGCCACTGACAAGGACTCCAGACCCAACAGCGACATGATACACCCCGTCGGCGATAAGACTGCGTCTCGACCATTTCCCGCCATGACCCGGTGTTGACTTGGCAGCGTTAACTTCAGCCGATCGCCATTCTCGGAGAAAATACTGGAAATAGCTTTCGTAAAGTCGATCTCTATCAGAGCTTCGTACAGTTGGGATAAGCGTGGGGGATACGAGGGGGGATCGAAGAATTCTTTGGGTGCCATGGCGGTTAACGCGGAGGAAGATACATCAGAAAGGAGCAAACCGTTAAGACTTCACAAAACGAGCGGGGTGGACAGAAAGTCCTCCGAAAAGCGAAATGTAAACTTTGCTGAGTTCATTCCTCACTTTGCCTTTGACGAGTGAGTGTGCGCATCAGTTGAAGATGGTTTTCGGTCGTTCGAAAAGCTCCCTTCGAGCTGAGGCAGCAGAAGCCGAAGTGGCGAGACTGCGTGAAAGGCTGCAAGCAATCAAAGTAGCTGGTGCAAACTCCGTAACACAGTCAACGAAAGACGCCGAGGAGTCGAAACTGAAGTCGGCAAGTTCCATTCGTGCAGATGTGGCTGAAGCGGAGCTTGCCAAACTGCGGATGCAGATGCAAAAGAAGAGAAAATTTGTGAAGTTCACTTGCCAATTTGGCTGGTGTAGTCATGACGGCGAGTGTCGCTCCGCTTTTGACGACGAAATCGACCTTCTCAAGCGAAGATTGGCTGCAATGGAGCGGGAGCTGCAGCAGATGGAGCACTTCAGCGTGATTCGAAGTGAAATGGAACGCAGAATCAAGAAAGTGGCAAAGGAAATCCAACTGAAGTATGCTACGGCGAGTGCGCTTGACCTCGTGATTGTAATGGACTGCACGTATTCAATGGACCCGTGGATTTTTGAGGCGAAGGCGGCAATCATGTCAATCATTGGCAACATCAAGGCAGACCATCCCCGTGCTCATGTCCGAGTAGGCTTTGTGGCCTATCGTGATTTTTGTGACGGTAATAAACGCATCCAGACTCTGGCGTTGACTTCTGATGTGGCTGCCGTACGACGGTTCATTGCTTCGCTCAGAGCTATTGGAGGTGGTGATGGCCCTGAGGACGTTCCAGGGGGTCTGGAGGCTGCTCTAGCGATGCAATTTCAAGCCGAGGCGAAGCGCATCGTAGTTGTTGGTGATGCTCCATGCCACGGAAGTAAATTCCACGACGAAGAAGATAACATGACCTACCGTGACCAGATCGAGCAAAGTCCCGACATTTGCAGTCAAATGAGAGAAATGGCAAAACGTGGGATCGACTTTTCCTTTATTGAGATTGAGCCAAACCGCACGACGAAGATGGTGACCATCCTACAAGAAGCATTTCTTGATGCTGAAAGCTACGACGGCTTTGATCGAGATTTCCAGAAACTCTCCCTATCGAAGGCAGGAGATATTGCTCGTTTCGGGAGTGTGATTTCATCGTCGGCGAGCTCCTCAATCTCCGCAAACAAGCAGAGAACTGTGTTTACAACCTCAAAAGATGCTGTAGTCGGAAATGGTGTAGGCAGCTTCGCCTTTATGGGGCGTAATCGAACTCCAGTGAAGGCTGAAGTTGTTGCTCCTCCAGAAGTGAAGCCCCTCAACTGGAGTGGACTCAGTAATTCTCCTGCTATCACTGCTGTCCGTCACTCACTTCATTTCCGACCTGGTGAACCCGTTGACTGGAAGAATTTGGACTTGAAACACACGCAGCAGGACACGACCATCCGTCTGTCTCGAAGTTGTTTTGCGAAGGGTGCGATGCGATCGGCCCACGCTCTGCTCGACTGCAACATGGAAGTGCATCTCGTGGCCAAGTGTTACTTCGGAAAAGCTGCCAGTGTATCGCCGTCGACGTCAAAAACCTCTTTAGAGAGCGATGTCAAGATGCAGATGGTGGCCAAACGTCTCGCTTCCGAGTTCTCCGTGTCTGACAACATCGACAAGGGTGTGGATTTTATCTTCACGTGCTGGTACGAGGTCAAGAACCCAAGGGAAGCTGGATTGCGCTCTTCGATGGCCATGTTTACTGCCGAACCGTACATCGAAGGGGAGTACAAGAAGTACAACAACAACAACGGCTGGATCCGAGACGACGGCTTGGACTTCAGTGAGACGGCGCAGGCCTTCAGCCATTTCACCTGGCAGAGGACATTTGGCGAACTGATGGTGGTGGATCTTCAAGGTGTCGGGGGTATCTTCACGGACCCACAGATCCACTCGAAAAGTGGGAAATTCGGCTGTGGGAATCTGCTGGAGGTCGGAATGACTGCTTTCTTTGCCACGCACGAGTGCAATGCTGTCTGTAGCGCTTTGGGACTGAAGCCTCTCCAGTCTGGCAAGACTAAAGCCAAAACCAAAGCCAAGAAGGCTGATGCTGGTGTGGAAGAAGCGTCAAACAAGTTGATGACTTGCAGTTGTCCGTTGTGTGGAGTTATCATGATGGTTTCGCGGAGCGAATTTGTTGCTGCTTACCATGAAGGACGCGAGATTTACTGTCACAAAATGTAAGCGAATGACGTGTGAAAAATGCCAGTCATGCTAGCAGAACTTTACGTATTCGCTGTACTGGCACTCGATGAAAGGCATGGAGCCTGCAGTGACCTGCGTGGCCTGTGAAGCCAAGTACTGAACCACGTACTTCATATTTCGGCACTAGCGCCGTTGCTCTTGACGTTTGGTTTGGTCTGCCTTACCGTGCAGCTTCTTCAGTACACATTTGTTCGCGCAGCTTGGCTTCTGCTACATCACCTCGACCCGGAAGAAAAAAAAAAAAAAAACACTCAATCTTCACTCAGCCTAGCTCGTATCAAAACTTTCGATTCAAACGCTCTTTCTCCTGCTTTCGCCTTGATACAAGATACCCTGAAGATTGTCTTTAAAGTACTGCTTGTACCCAGTTCGTTGGTTTCGTAGTCCTTAGCTACGTTATCTAGCCATGTGTAAGGGTCAATCGAGTCATCGATCTCAATGGTCGAGCACTTACCACACAGAATGTCGTTTCTCACGCTCCTCGAGAACCTCATTCACAACCATCTTCATTTGTTCTGCTGTCAAAGACGCTGCCGCTCCACTCGCTGGGCTTTTACGAACCACCACCACCACGTGAACTTGGTCCTCATCCGGCTGAAAATTCGCTCCAAAGTGTTTGGAGTTCTTGATCCTCAGCAAGGGGTTCATTTTCACGAAGACGTGGCGGTTTCCATCCTCATCTAGCACAGGCATCACGCCAGTCTCATCGACCGTAACAGTTACCACACCCGCACCATCCAGCCACGCGCCGTCCTCCTTCTTCGCCAGAGTGGGGGAAATCTGGACGTATTTAAGTGGGAATGAAGGAGAGCCCGTTCTCAGTTGAAGGTGCTCAAGTGACGGAGAGTTTTCCTGTTTGATGCTCCCTGGACTCCCGTTTCTTTTCCTCTAGGAAATGGTACGAAAAGTGATGCAGAGTCATGCTGCGCTTCTAGTATTTGAAGTCCGTCAACGTACAACTCGGCTAGGACGTCACTACAGCATTCGGAGTTGTTGCGAGAAAATAGCCAGCATCTCTGTTGCGGAATCATCGCCTGCAGGTGCAGATTCGGCCAACTTTTGACGCTTCAGAGGAGGTAAACCAGACAAGAAACGAATCCGCGTGGGAAAGACTCCAGTTGAAGGCTGAGTGTCCCCACCAGAACTTCTTTCACCATCTTGAGTCCGTTGGCTGGGCATCTGAGTGTCATTCTCGCGATCTCTCTGTCCGGCGTAAACCACAGGAAATACCAGTAGTCGTTCAAATTGGTGAGCAATCCTATAGGAGCACAACGGTTTTCACTTTTCAAGTCCGCCACAACCAGCTCAAGTAGGATTTGGCATCGCTCTTTGGCACCACAATGGTCCTTGTTGAGCTCGATCACAAACTGAAGACCAGCGAAAACTTCATCCATGTTGTATGCCGCTTCATCGACAATCATCAGATACGTCGTCCCACTCAATTCGAAGGGCAGACTGCTTGGAACATCACAGTCGAGCAAGTTCCTGGTCTGTGATGTGTCCTTGAGATAGTACTTGGGCTTGAGTCTTGGGGAAGCTCTTGACGGCGTTGTTCAGAGATACGAGTTGATTCCTGATAAGCTTAGTCCGGAGTTCTTGCTGGCGAGGAGGATGGAATACGAATTTCAAATGGTTCGTGACATGCCGATTCACAGTGGAATGTACTCGTAAATGATTTGGATTCGTACCAGCGAAAAAATACGAAGCAGAGTCTGGACCAAACCAAGCTCACTGCAGACGCTGCCACTGCTCTACAAAGCAGCTCTCGAAGGAAGGAAACGAGGCGAAGCAGACTGCAAACAGCTCAAAATTCCAAGCAGCGATATTTAAATGATTTTCATGAGCCAACTCCAGTTCGTTCTCGTTTTTGTTTTGTCGTTAACCTTTCGTATTCTGTATTGACTTCCTTACCGGTTGTATTGACGTCCTTACCGAGCGGTACGTTGACGGACCTCAATCACGAGCTGATCCCATTCCCAGAAGCGCAGCATTAGAAAAGTCAGCGTCAGCCACGTTACCGCGATACCAAACCCAATGCCCCACCACAGACCTTCAACGCCCATGTCAGCTACAAACGCAAGGATGGCTCCAAGTGGAATGCCCCCACCGTAGTATCCGATAACATTGGCGATCGCAGCAGGTTTCTGCCTGCCTGCTCCACGGAAAATGCCCTGCATGACGGCGTTGAGACCATCGGCGATCTCGAGGGGAGCCCACCTGGCCATAATCTTGGAGGCGAGGCTGATACTCTCGTCGTTGTCGAGAAAAAGTCTCGGGATGTAGTCGCTGAGGCTGAAAAGTAGCACTGCGAACACTACGGAGACCCCCAACGTAATAACAAGCGCCAAATTGCAGGCCATCTTGGCTTTCTTCGGTTGATCAGCACCCAAACAATTGCCCACTCGAATACTGGCAGCTACTGCGATACCGTAGAAAGCCGTGTAGAGAATGATGTTGACGTTCATCAGCACTGAGTGTGTTGCCAATGCAACGACACTATCCGGTAGAATACCCGATAGAATCGCTAGGATTTCGAAAGCCCAGACCTCGACAGCCAGCATGACCATACCAGGGCATCCGATTTGCCAGAAGGTTCCGACGTAGCTCCTCGAAGCCTTGAAATCCCACCCGTGACCCCACCACTGTCGAAGTTGCTGTGGTCGCCACATGAAGTACGGTACCAAGAGAAGAGCGAGTGTGATGTTGCCCAGTGATCGTGCTACTGCGATACCGTTGAATCCCAGCAACGTGTGATACGCGAGACCATAACCGGCTGCAAGGTTGACGAGGTTCCCGACGACTGCGATGGCGACCAAAGGCTTGACGATGTTTTGACTCTGCATCACTTTCCGTACCAGTTCGTAGAGGAAGAGAAACGGAAGTCCAGGGAGCATCAAACGGGAAAACTCTCGCGTCAACTCGGTCACTTGAGAATCTTGCCCAAGCCAGTTGAGAATGGGCTCTGCGAACGAGTTGATGATGAGCATGGGGACGAGTGCTATGGAGAGCACTAACACTCCTGTTTGGAAGTAGATGCCGATCTTGTCGAGCTTCTTGGCACCGTAAGCTTGGGAGCAAAGCGTGTCTAGAGCAGATGCCAGTCCGAGTCCGAGAGATTGAGCCGTGACATTCAGAAGCTACACAGGAGCAGATACGTGAGGTCACAATACGGATCAAATATGAGGTCAACTTTACGCACCATGACGGAGATGGTAGCAGCGTCGACGTAGTGCTGTGAATTGGGTCCGCCCATATTACCAGCCAGCAGAATAGAGACAAAGCCAGGAAGAAACTCGAGAACGGTAGTACCAGTCTGAAATTTGAGAAACGACGTTAGAAAAGAATCCACTGCGGTAGGTAATGGTTGTGCATGCACTTACCACTGGTAGAATTAGTTTCATGAGCTCCCGAACTTCCTCCTTGAGTTTCGGCTCTGGTTCAGAATGATGGACTTGGACTCCTTCAATTGTCACGATGGACTCGTTTAGCCCATTGGAGCGCTTGTCGATGAGTTGCTCGTCCATTGGTGTGCAGATTGGATAGTGAAATAGTGAAAGACGAAGCAAAAGCGTGATCGCGTCAGTGGTAACGCCGACGTCATTCGAAAGATGACGTTATTCTACCACTGACGTGAACATTGCGAATGGTAAACAAAAAAACAACAGTAACGTCCGTACATGTACATGTATCACTAGGAATCTGAACGCACAACTTTGTGTCCGGGACGGTTGCGATTCAATTGAAACATTGGAGCATTGTTTTCTCACTTGTCCGGCGCTAACGCAAATGTGGCAATACTGTGGCGTTAACGGCATTTTCGAAGCACCTTGGAGTGGAAGCTTGTGCTGTTCCCGTCCAACAGGGATGTTGCTAAAAGATGGAGAGACGACTTTCTCTTCAGATGAAGCAGTAACACAATACCCACACAATATACCTCACAACACCCAAAAACAAAGATGGAGAGACGATCATGAGAACCTGTTGCTACTGTGGAGAATTAGTGTTTCACGGAACGTGGCGGCTGCGCAATGACATTTACTTCGGCGAAACACAAGCGGTGACGCCAAATATCGCCAATTTGCATGCTTCATTTCGAAGCCATTGTTTCGACATTCATCTGATTGGAATATTGACGGCGGAGCGCTTAATCGAGTGCTTACGCGCTTGGGATTCGAGTAAGAACAGACTGAACTTCTTCCTAACCTCCCACGACACTGAATTTGAACTCCGCGAGGCTAGACGTGAGACACTGGTAATAGCATAGGTCTGCAAGACGTAAGTTCAGCTCTGAGACTCTTCATGAATGAACATCACTCACATTTTCGGTGCCTGTCGCTAGGCAAATCGGTCAATTCGTTCTTATCGTTTGATAATACTCGTGCCGGCAAAAAATACTCAAAACATGCAATGCACCTACTCCATATCGTCGTCGTGGATAGTGCTGGAACTTCAATTGCTTGATTCAGTGCTTGGCTTCACAGGCCACGCAGGTCACTGCAGGCTCCATGCCTTTCATCGAGTGCCAGTACAGCGAATACGTAAAGTTCTGCTAGCATGACTGGCATTTTTCACACGTCATTCGCTTACATTTTGTGACAGTAAATCTCGCGTCCTTCATGGTAAGCAGCAACAAATTCGCTCCGCGAAACCATCATGATAACTCCACACAACGGACAACTGCAAGTCATCAACTTGTTTGACGCTTCTTCCACACCAGCATCAGCCTTCTTGGCTTTGGTTTTGGCTTTAGTCTTGCCAGACTGGAGAGGCTTCAGTCCCAAAGCGCTACAGACAGCATTGCACTCGTGCGTGGCAAAGAAAGCAGTCATTCCGACCTCCAGCAGATTCCCACAGCCGAATTTCCCACTTTTCGAGTGGATCTGTGGGTCCGTGAAGATACCCCCGACACCTTGAAGATCCACCACCATCAGTTCGCCAAATGTCCTCTGCCAGGTGAAATGGCTGAAGGCCTGCGCCGTCTCACTGAAGTCCAAGCCGTCGTCTCGGATCCAGCCGTTGTTGTTGTTGTACTTCTTGTACTCCCCTTCGATGTACGGTTCGGCAGTAAACATGGCCATCGAAGAGCGCAATCCAGCTTCCCTTGGGTTCTTGACCTCGTACCAGCACGTGAAGATAAAATCCACACCCTTGTCGATGTTGTCAGACACGGAGAACTCGGAAGCGAGACGTTTGGCCACCATCTGCATCTTGACATCGCTCTCTAAAGAGGTTTTTGACGTCGACGGCGATACACTGGCAGCTTTTCCGAAGTAACACTTGGCCACGAGATGCACTTCCATGTTGCAGTCGAGCAGAGCGTGGGCCGATCGCATCGCACCCTTCGCAAAACAACTTCGAGACAGACGGATGGTCGTGTCCTGCTGCGTGTGTTTCAAGTCCAAATTCTTCCAGTCAACGGGTTCACCAGGTCGGAAATGAAGTGAGTGACGGACAGCAGTGATAGCAGGAGAATTACTGAGTCCACTCCAGTTGAGGGGCTTCACTTCTGGAGGAGCAACAACTTCAGCCTTCACTGGAGTTCGATTACGCCCCATAAAGGCGAAGCTGCCTACACCATTTCCGACTACAGCATCTTTTGAGGTTGTAAACACAGTTCTCTGCTTGTTTGCGGAGATTGAGGAGCTCGCCGACGATGAAATCACACTCCCGAAACGAGCAATATCTCCTGCCTTCGATAGGGAGAGTTTCTGGAAATCTCGATCAAAGCCGTCGTAGCTTTCAGCATCAAGAAATGCTTCTTGTAGGATGGTCACCATCTTCGTCGTGCGGTTTGGCTCAATCTCAATAAAGGAAAAGTCGATCCCACGTTTTGCCATTTCTCTCATTTGACTGCAAATGTCGGGACTTTGCTCGATCTGGTCACGGTAGGTCATGTTATCTTCTTCGTCGTGGAATTTACTTCCGTGGCATGGAGCATCACCAACAACTACGATGCGCTTCGCCTCGGCTTGAAATTGCATCGCTAGAGCAGCCTCCAGACCCCCTGGAACGTCCTCAGGGCCATCACCACCTCCAATAGCTCTGAGCGAAGCAATGAACCGTCGTACGGCAGCCACATCAGAAGTCAACGCCAGAGTCTGGATGCGTTTATTACCGTCACAAAAATCACGATAGGCCACAAAGCCTACTCGGACATGAGCACGGGGATGGTCTGCCTTGATGTTGCCAATGATTGACATGATTGCCGCCTTCGCCTCAAAAATCCACGGGTCCATTGAATACGTGCAGTCCATTACAATCACGAGGTCAAGCGCACTCGCCGTAGCATACTTCAGTTGGATTTCCTTTGCCACTTTCTTGATTCTGCGTTCCATTTTGCTTCGAATCGCGCCGAATTTCTTCACCTGCTGCAGTTCACGCTCCGTTACGGCCAATTTCCGCTTGAGCAGGTCGTTTTCAGGTGAGCGACACTCGCAGTCATGACTGCACCAGCCGATTCTGCACGTGAACTTCCAGAATCCCCTCTTCTTTTGCATCTGCACCGCGGGTTCTGCTTCGACAACGTCTGCGCGAATGGAGGTTGCCGACTTCAGCTCAGACTCGTCAGCATCTTTCGTCGACTGTGTTGCGGATTCACCACTTGTTTTAAATGCTTGTAGCTTCTCACGCGGCATCGCTCAAGTTACTCACCGGAAGCAAATTGAGGAATGAACTCAGCAAACCTGCTGCGTTCAAAGGTACTGTATAAAGAATTTCGTCGGGGTGGACTGGGGAAAGTGAAGCCAAGAAGCCGAAGTTAAAGTCAACTTCTTAAAGTCGGCTTCTTGGCTTCACTTTTCCCAGTCCATCCCGACGAAATTCTTTATACCTTTTTCACTGAGGTGGATGTAAGACCGCTTCGAATTCTACGGCAGAAAAGTGTTCCTAGCTAACCTATGCGCGCTTCGGTTGAGAATGAAAGTCGAAGATTCACTCGGAGCGCTCACTTTGGCAATCTTTCACTAAAGGTGAATGGATTCACTTTATGAAACAGGAAGCCATCCAAGCGAATCTTCCACTCTCATTCTTAACCGAAGTGTGCACAAGAAGGGTTGGTTAGGGCTTACCTAGTAGCGAATTTCAATTGAAGATGTGGATACATGAGACGTAAGGTAAGGAACCTGATGCCCGATCCAGCAGTCGGGAGTTCAACAATTCCCACAGAAAATGAAAAGAAGAAGAAAAATGAATTTCGGAAGAACGACGGATCAACTTCAAGTGCAATTGTGTCAAAAGCTAACAAATACGTCTCAAGACTTAACTGGTCTTGGTCTTTGGCTTGCTCTTTCTGACTTTGGTCTTGGCAGCATCGGCTTTACAGGTTTGCAACTCGTCGGTGGCTCTATGCCTTTCATCGAGTACCAGTAGGGCGAAAACGACATTTCCTTTTTGCACAAGCAACACACCCGTGTCTCGTACTTGTCCTTCTTAACAACGCACGCTTCGCAGTAGATTTCGCGTCCCTTTCGATGCGCCTTAATGAAGTCGATATGCAGCACTGTCGTGATCCCCACACACAACGGACAGCTGCACGTCATGGACTTGTTCGCTGCTTTCTTGGCCGATTCCTCTTTAGTCTCCACTATCTCAGAGGTAGAAGCGGTCTTCGAGCCGGACTTCAAGCGCTTCGCTGGCATCAGACGTAGAGCTCTGCACACTTCATTACACTTGTGCGTGACGAAGAAAGCGGCCATTCCAGCGTCCGACAAGTTCCCACAGCCAAACTTCTCGCCTTGCTTCGAATGGATCTGCGGGTCTGTGAAGATACACCCCACGCCTTGGAGATCCACCACCATCAGTTGTATGTACGTCTTCTGCCAAGTGAAATGACTGAAAGCTTGTGCTGTATCGCTTAAATCCAGGCCATCGTCGTTGATCCAGCCGTTGTTGTTGTTGTACTTCTTGTACTCCCCTTTAATGTACGGTTCAGCAGTGAACAGCAACATCGCAGGTCTCAAGCCTGCTGCAATGGGTTTTTTTTATCTCGTACCAACACGTAAAGATGAAATCGACGGCGTTCTCGACCTTGTCGGACAGAGAAAACTCCGTCGCCAGTTGTTTGGCGACAATTTGCATCTCCACGTCGCTTTTCAGGGACTTGGCGTTGGCCACACTAGCCACTTTCCCATAGTAAACCTTCGCCACAAAGTACTGCTCCATGTTGCAGTCGAACATGGCGTGGGCGGACCGCATTGCACCTTTCGCGAAGTAGTTTCGGTCCAAGCGGATCCTGGTTTCTTGCTGCGTGTGCTTCAGGTCCAACTTCTTCCAGTCGATATCCTCGTTGGGTCTGAAATGCAGCGAATGGCGCACAGCTTCAATCCCTGGAGAGCTGTCGACTTCACTCCAGTTGAGCGCCTTCATCTCCAGGTGATCACCACTTGATGTTTTAACCGGTTCTTTCTCTTCACTTTCATCTTCTTCACCTTCCTCCAAAACGTGAGGTAAACGCGTTGTCAACCGCCCAGTTGGGCCGTAGTGACGATACGTGGACACCCCCATTGCGATTTTTGAGCTCGAAATGAGGCTTCTCCCTTTGCTAGCCGCGATCGAAGCGCTTGCCGAGGACCGAACCACACTAGCAAAGCGCACAACGTCCGAGGCGTCCGACAAGTGCACCGTCTTGAACTCCCGCTCAAATCCGTCCTGGATTTCTGCACTGCCAAACGCTTCTTGGAGAAGTGCCACCATTTTCGCCGTATACGTTGGCTGAATCTCGATGAAAGTGAAATCGATGCCTCGCTTGGCCATTTCTCGCATTTGAGCGCAGATATCGGGGCTCTGCTCAATCTGCACGCGGTACGTCATATCGCCCCCACCGTCGTTAAACGTACTCCCATGGCACGAGGCATCGCTCACTAGAACAATTCGCTTTGCTTCCGCTTGAAACGACATCTCCAGTGCAGCTGCAAGTCCGCCTGGAATGTCTTCGGGGCCGTCCCCACCGCCGAATGCACGTAACGATGCGATAAAAGTCCGCACTGTACTCACATCCGTCGTCAATGAGTGAACTTGCAACCGGTTTACGCCGTCGCAAAAGCCCCGATACGCCACAAAACCCACGCGGACGTAGGCTTTCGGGTGGTCTTTCTTCATGCCGTCGATGATCGAGATGATGGACGACTTGGCCTCTTCAATCCACGGGTTCATTGACGCCGTGCACTCCATCACGATCAAGAGCTCGAGGGTGTTCGCCATCGCGTACTTGCGTCGCATTTCCTTCTCCACTTTCGTGATGTTACTAGCCATTTCACTGCGGAGTTTGCTGAATCGTCTCATGCTCTCGAGCTCTCGTTCTTGAGCTGCCAGTCGTCGACGTAGAATCTCGGGGTTGTCTTTGCAGACATCCATATTCCGAATCTGCACGTTCCGTTGCTCCAGTAAACGGAGCACATGTTCTTCTTGGGCTTTGACTTCCCCGTCCTCGATGGCGCATCAAATGCTTCTTCAGTGTGCGTTCTCGCGTGAGAATAGAAACAGGCATCGCCATATCTGCACCAGCCTTTTGTCTCGAAGAACGAACACAATTTCTTCTTTGGTTCGTCACCCACTTTGGCCGCTGGGGCATGGAAACTCGCTGAAGGTTTCGAACTCGAACTGGAAGCGCCTCTGAGAGTTTCTTTGGGTCGGAGTTGTTCTCGTAGTTTGGCCCGTTCCGCCTCAGCTGCTTCGGCTCGAAGGGAGCTGGCGGAAGAAGGCTTTACGGACTTTTTCGCTTTGTCGGATCCTCGAGTAGCTTCTTTGGCGCGTAATTGCTCGCGCAGCTTCGCGAGTTCGGCTTCCGCTGCATCGGCTCGAACTGAGCTCTTGGATCGACCCCACGGATTGAAAAACATGAAAGCTTGATCTGCACTTGACTCGACAAAAGTTGAAATGAGCTCAACTCCAGTACCAAAAGACTCGTTCTGCTAGTTTTCTCCTCAATGACATGCTGGTCCCATTCCCAGAAGCGCAGCATGAGAAGAGTCAGCGCCAACCACGTACTACCGTAGAAAAATATTCCCTAGTTAAGCCCCAACCAACCCTTCCTGTGCGCTTCGGTTGAGAATGAGAGTGGAAGATTCACTTGGATGGGTTCCTGTTTCATAAAGTGAATCCATTCACCTTTAGTGAAAGCATATCAAGTGCATTCGGCAGTCCGAAGATATTCCAGGCGGACTTGCAGCTGCACTGGAGATGTCGTTTCAAGCGGAAGCAAAGCGAATTGTTCTAGTGAGCGATGCCTCGTGCCATGGGAGTACGTTTAACGACGGTGGGGGCGATATGACGTACCGCGTGCAGATTGAGCAGAGCCCCGATATCTGCGCTCAAATGCGAGAAATGGCCAAGCGAGGCATCGATTTCACTTTCATCGAGATTCAGCCAACGTATACGGCGAAAATGGTGGACGCTACGGCCCCAGAGTCATGACGGAAGCGCAGCAACCGCTGACGCTTGTAGTATCCAGTGTTAACGGATAATTTAGGAAAATCACGATGGATAAAATGCTTTGACAATTGGACATTTTGTCTATTTCGGATGTCAGTTATTTTATCCCAAACAGAAAAGGAGGACAACGATGTTTTGCTGCTTCCGTGGTAGACGCAAGTCCTCCATTACTCCGGAATCCAGATGTCCACCCTGCATCAAGTCGGTATCTGTAGCACCTTCATCGGATCAAGTTTATCCAGAAGATGAAACGATCGCTAAACAACAGAAAGCGCCTCTGTTCTTCAAGAAAATCCGACCTCACGAACTCTTGCTAGCTCTGTATCACTGGACAACGTGTTTATTTATTATCGCTCTGGTTTGTTCCCAGCTGCTTGGCGCTGTCTGGGACTCTAAAACCACAACGGAACATCTCTTGTACGGCAACAGCCCTCTAAAAGGACCTGCGCAGATTATCGGCACGAACGACGTCCCATACCCCGACCGAGTAATAGCTTGCGTCCGAAAGGGTCAATTCTTCGAGCCAAAACTCGTGAGTTCCCTGCTTAATGCGCCCGGTAGTTCCGCCATTTTAGAGGATTCAACCGGTTCGGCCGTGCATGGATATCGGCTCCGAAAGCGCCTCGGATCCGCTTCTTCTTCTCTCGACTCGGTAACACAGGGAGTGTACGAATCATCCTGCTCTTTAATCTCGAAAACGCTGGATAATATCTTTCACGCTTGTTTGGCACTTGGATATTCCGACCTCGTTCGAGATAATCTGCGCGTTTTGGACGACTGGAGCAGCAAAAATCTGTATTTGCTGCCAGATACTTTACCGGTTTTAATCCTACCCTATTGGGACAACGGTCCTTACGCTCGGCATGTAATCCCAACGTGGAGAGGAGACGCCTGCATCTTCCGGTTAGAAGACGCCTATTCTGCAGTGGATAATTCGAACCTACTAGCGAGTTTTCGAGGCGTGGATCAAAATACCCACCACAATCGCACCACAGAATGGCTTAATCGACCTGGAGGGAGCTGGCGGAATGGCTGGTACGAAGATTTAAAAGGATTTCGCTGGTATTCGGACTTGAAGAGCTCGTGGCCGGGGCCTCCGTACTTGATGATGCATCGGCTATTCGACATGCGTTCGGGGGAGGAAATCGACTGCACTGAGCCGGAGAATTGCGAGGCCGACGCTCACGTGGAGCAGTGGGGGGATAAATTCAGCTCCTCCGACAAGGGACACCGGATAAACTCGGTGTTTATCGCGAATGGAACGGAGTTTGGCTTTTCTCTTTACGAGTCGCGCGAATTGCACACGATTCGGAGTGTTTTTGACTGGGAGACGTTAGTCTCGAACGTATCCGTTGGATTAGTGCTATCGCGGTGGATTTTCTCCCTAATTGCGTTGCATTCGGGGGCCTATTGGGGAGGAAATCCGTGGTTTAGCGGTGGAATCGGCTGTGTTTCAGGGGCAAGGAGCTTTGCCTTATTACCGTTAGCTTCGTTACCACGATTAAAAATGACGTTGGCGGCGTTTTGGACTGTGGGTTGTCGCTTTGAAGGCCAGCAAATCGGTCTCGCAGAGGCTTGGTTCGCGATTTATCCGGCTATTGTCAACGCTGTGTTAATTTACTTCAGTCTCCTGAATCTTGCAGCTAAAGCTTTGCGTCGGCGAATGTCGGACGCTTTATTTGCGCCTACTGTAATTTTCCTCTGTCTCCTGCACTACTTTCGACTTGAAATGGCGGCTTCCGGCTGGTTGAAAGGTGTCGACGGACGAATTGCGACGGTTGTGTTCTCCGATGAGGCTCATAAACTGCAGCTAGCGGATTTTTTCACTACCGACATTGCATGGCGGATGAACGGCCGAGTGGCGTTAATTTTTGGCTTAAAAGTGGCTATTCTCGGTGTTAATCTGCTTCCCTTGGTGCTATCTCATTCTTTCCCGCTAGATGGACGTATAAATGACCTGAATGGGGTTGAAAAGGCTCTAGCACTACGTGTAAATTACGTTGGCGGGCTGGGATGCTCTTTGCCGTACGTGATTGCAGTCGTTGATCATAATGAACAGGGGTTTCCCTTCTGGTATTTTACTGGTAAAATATCGAGACGAGAAAAATCTCAGGAAATCGCGTTGGTGAACAGTTACGAGCTCATTCGACTGGGATATATTGTGTTTGGAGGCACGTACCTCATCTCGTTCGACGAATGGGAGCTGCTGTCGTCCCTGGCTCCGTTCCGAAATATTTCCCACTTGTGGAATCATCGCGTGCTAGTGTGGACGCTTCGACTGGAAGCAGTCGATGGGGCTGGTGGACGAGCTCTTGAAAGCGTCGAGCCACAAATGTGGCGTCTCGACGATCGCCGCTTGCAGAAGGTCCGCTGGTGGCAAATCTCCTCCTGCGGGATTCAGTGCTGATCTTTTGAATAAATATCCATGGTTTATCCAAAACAATGTGAAGATAGTATATTTATATCCAAGATTTATCCTGAAATTCGACAGATTTTCTTTTTCCGAATTCCCCTTTACCAACACACGCAATCACTCGGTCAGCATACGGCACATCGTTGTACCGACGATCTGGGAAGGCCCGAGCGCAGGGTCTCGTCCGTAAAGAATGCGCGTTTCGGTGGATGTGGAGTTCCAAATGGCCCCCAGGAGCTGCGAGAACACGAGGAACACGATGAAAACGCACGTAACCCAATGGTACAAACCTCCAGCAACTGTGGAGACGGTTGACAGCTTGGTTAGAGATTTGGGAGACGTCTCACTTGGAACCCACTCCATAAACTCGTGAGCTCTCTGCTTGCTGCACCAGGTGATACAGCCATTTTGGAGGATTCCATGGGGGCGGCAAAGCACGGATACCGGTTAAAACAGCGAAAAATAAGTTCCATCACGGACGCGCTGGATTCTGCAGCGGAGCCCATTTACGTCAAATCCTGCGAGTTAATTGCTCATACAATCCAGAATATCCAGGGTGCGTGTTCTGCTTTAGGCTACGAAGAGTTAACCCTTGATCATTTACGAGTTGTGGACGACTGGAACAGTAACAATCTCTACTCACTTCCGAATACTTTACCCATACTGATCATGCCGTTCTGGGACAACGGAGCGTTCGCACGCCACGCCATCCCCACTTACAAAGGGGATTCCTGTGTCTTTAGACTATCGGACGTCTACAGCAGCACAGCTTCAATGTCTACCTATGCCTATTTCCATGGAGTTAACCAGAGTGTACGGCACGATCGAACTGTTGAATGGCTCAAGCAGCCAGACGGAAATTGGAGAAATGGCTGGTACGAAGACACACAGGGAAGTCGCTGGTACTCGGACGTGTTGAGCTCTGCACCTGCCGATCCGTACAGTATGAAGCACCGCGTGTTCGATTTGACTAAAGGGAGGGAATTGGACTGCTCCAATCCAGATAATTGCGAGGCTCCGAGGTACAGTGAAAGCTGGGGCAACAAGTTCCAAGTCATCAGTGGAATCCGACGATTTAGCTCCGTGTACATCGCAAACGCGATGGAATTTGGGTTATTTACTTACGAGTGTTATCGATATAGCGAGGTCAAGAGCGTCTTTGACTGGGAAACGTTACTGGCGAATGTGTACACGGTTTGGATCCTTCACCGGTGGGTTTTAGCTCAACTTCTCGTTCTTTCAAGAGCGCTAAATGGGAGAAGTCGTCGCTTTGGAGGCGGAATTAGCCTCGTTTCATCGTCGAAAAGCTTTCGTATCCTCCCGCTAGTGTCTTTACCACGTCTGAAGATGACGTTAACCGCTTTCTGGACGGTTGGATGCAGCTTTGAAGGTCAACAACATGCTCTAGCGGAGGCCTGGTTCGCTGTTTACCCTGCCATCGCCCATTTCGTCCTCATCTACTTCAGTCTACTGGATTTACTTGGGAAAATCCTCTGACGACGAGTGTCCGACGTTCTTTTTGGACCGACAATAGTAATGCTGTACTTTCGACAACCTCTTGCAAGTTCTGGATGGCTTCAAGATGTGGATGGCCGCGTGGCCACCGTCGTCTTCTCGGACGAAGTGGATAAAGTGCAACTGGCGGATTTTTTCACGTCGGATATCGCGTGGCGGTTAAACGGGCGGGTTTCCTTCATTTTCAGCTTCAAATTGTGCCTTTTGGCAGTTAATTTCTTGCCTTTACTGCTGTCTCGTTCGTTCCCTATCCGAAAACGAGGTAGTTCGGACTTGAACGGAGTCGAGGAAGCTCTTGCTTTATGTGTTAGAAGTGTCGGGGGTCTCGGGACGTCCCCTCCTTACGTTTTAGCGGCGGTTGATGGAAATTTAAGTCTGTGTCGGCCTCGAAAGAGCCAAACGGAGGTCGTTCCGTTCCTGGATGAGCACCACACTCAACAGAAAGCTGCGGGTGGACAGCGGCAGGTCGTTCTAGTGAGCAGTTTCGAGCTCATTCGGCTCGGGTACCTCGTGTTCGGGGACAGATATCTTACCACATTCCAAGAGTGGGGGAGAGTGACAGCCATGATCCCATTCCGAGCGTATTTCCACTTGTGGAACCATCGAGTGCTCGTGTGGACACTTCGTCCACTAAGTACGAACGAAGACGCAGCGATCGATGGAGGAAGAGCACTAGAGTCGCCAGAGCCGCAAATGTGGCGACTGGATGACCCACGGTTGCAACATTTCAAGTGGTGGCAAGTATCCACCTGTAATATCCAATGCTGACACAATCGGATGTTATCCAGTACGAAATTATCAAAGTATTTTATCCAAGACCAAGATAGAATCCAGGATGTTGCAGTACTTCCAGTTAGAAATGGAAAGTGAAATTCTTCACTCCGGTGGGAATACCACCCGTTTATTGGAGACACGCACACCCAACTCATACAGCAGCCTGCCAAAGAAAGCCTTGAAGTTGACGCCATAAAATCCGCCTTGGCGACTTGTGTGGGGGAATCACGACAGTGCTGCACAGCGACTTCATCGAGGTGCATCGCGTGGTTAAGAAGGACAAGTATGAGACACGGGTGTTGCTTGAGCAAAAAGGAAATGTCGTTTTCGCCCTACTAGTACTCGATGAAAGGCATAGAGCCACCGACGAGTTGCAAGAGCTGCCAAGCCGAAGCTGCCAAGACCAAAGCCAGAAAGAGCAAGCCAAAGATCAAGACCAGTTAAGTCTTGAGACGTATTTGTTAGCTTTTGACACAATTGTCCGCCGTTCTCCCCGAAATTCATTTTTCTTCTTCTTTTCATTTTCTGTGGGAATTGTTAAACTCCCGACTGCTGGATCGGACATCAGGTTCCTTACGTTACATCTCATGTATCCACATCTTCAACTGAAATTTGCGTGATTGAAACGTTGGTATGAGAGATCGAGCCTAGCGCCGCTACGTTCATCTCAGCATCAAAGCCAGGAATATAGCCTACAACGCTCCAAATGTCTGCACTGCAACTGCAAAGCAACAGTCTGTGGTGGGTCTTCACTACTTTGACACCGGCTTGTACAATGGAATCCACAAAGGGAGCAAGCAAGACGTCCACCGTGAATTTTTCAATCACCGTCTCCGTCTCCATATTTTCCTTCTTAGCTAGTTTTGTCATCAGGCTAGAAATTATCCCAACGGAGTGCGTTCCATCCGAAAAAGTGATCTTCGCCAATTCAAATGTGTTTTCGTGATTTCCATCCGGGCTCATCAAGAAATCGAAGTTCTCACCAAGAAGGATCGTTAACGTAGCTTTTAGCATCTCGTCGTCCAAGAAGAGCCAAACATGTTTTAGCCAAATGGGCCGGGAACGGGTCAGCTTTAAAGCAAGTTGCATGGATAATTGCGTGGGCGAGTGGAGACAATCCCACCCTCATGTCCGTGAGCATCGTATTGAAATTCTTCACGCGGTTCAATTGAGATGGATGCAAGTTCTTCGAGATCTTACGGATCGAATTGGCCCAGAAATCGCGCTTTCGACCAACGTTGATGCGCTCGATGGACTTGATGTCATATGCCGGCCCGCAAAAATGCCCACCTTGCGCTCTAGTTTCGCAAAATGCCTCTTCATTCATCCCAGCCAAGACAAAGGCGTTAAGAAAGCCACCACGACTGTTTTGAGCACGAGAGACGCAACTTCCATACGCTCTCTCAGCTGTCTCTCCATGGACAGGGTGAGCGGTGCTTTCCCAATACGTGAGAAATCGAGCCGCTCATGAGTGATCCAAACTATCGGTGTCTTGAAAAAATCCAATTGGGAGTCCGCGAGCCTTTTAGTATTGGCCAAAGGCGCTCCAGTGTACTCAACCAACGTAGTGTTGTGGGCGTTGTGATATAGCTCGATATAAGCTTGTTGAAGCCCTGCATCCTCTGCGTGAGTAGCACTTGTACTCCGGAAGTACTCTTTTTCGTCGTTTCGCTTGTGGTACAGCTCGGCATACGCTTGCAAAAGACGATCCGGATCATGTAGCACCTCACTATCAGGCAGGCGCAGACGATCATGTTCCCGTTCATATAGTCGAATATACGCCCGTCGAAGCTCCAACTCGTCAAGCACGTTGTCACGTTCGTCTTGGCGCATTTGCTTGGCTATCGACTTTTTTTTCTCAAGGAGAAAAGTGGAGTCGTGAATAAACGCCGCTGCTGCATAGTAGCAGTCGTAAAGTCGACCTCCTTTCCTTCCAGTGCTTGCAATTTGCTGAAGAACCTTCAAGCACTTAAGTGGCTCAACTTGTGATGCTCTAGGCATATAAACCTCTGCCCCACACAACAGCCGCGTGCAGAGATAATTTACCATTGAAAGCGATGCCGATTCTTCTTTTGGGATAATCACACTCTCCGTGTTGCGCTTGGTCAGTTCATTCAAGAGTTTGGCGATCGGTTGCTCGAATGTGGACAAATCTGTAATCGAGCGGTTGATAGACTTCTTGATTTTCCTTCCCTCCTTTTTAGCTCTCGCCCAAGCGCTTGATAGCGAACAACTCTTTCCAGGTAACTGCTTTTCGTCTTGCTTCACCGGCTCATTCAAATATTCACGCCTGGCCCATTTGCTTTCACCAAGCCCCCAAACAAAACGCGGAGACGAAGCGAGCATTAATTCTTGCCAAGGCCATAGCCGACTGAGCCACCCATAAATCCCGTCGGTGCATTCGCATGATAAATCATGGAGCATCACATTTGCGAGTGCAAAAGAAGCATTAGGACTTGCATCCTCTCGAAAAAGTTTAATGTGAGTGAATAGGCGGTCACAGACTGTGTACGGCAAGAAAGCCACAACTCGATCGCGATTACTTTTTCATACGAGATGGAATCGGAAGCGTACTGTACGCTGCACTTGGTCTCAAAATCAACGGCTTGATGGTCAACAAGAACTAATTTGAATAGATAGACCCCAGCTTCAGCAGGTAGTTTGGGCAACGAGTTTTCAGAGACTCTCCGGTAGCTTTCCTCGTAGTGGTGCAATTGTTGTCTGTCGTCTGCTGTCATGTTAGGCTGCCGTGCAATTCGCTTGATTTTCCTCAAAATTGACTTTGTGAGTGGATTCGCATACTGGAACATCTCTTTCAGTGCGAATTTGTCGTCTTCTTCGTCTAGGCAACGGTCCACAGCATCGCCGACGCGAAACAGGAAGTTCGGTGACTTTGGCTCAGTAGTTTTCTCCATTGCAGGTAAAAGTGGTAGAGGCCATCCAAATAACTCGGTCTCGTGTAGAGTTGTTCCGCAGCCCAGAGCTTCTTCAGTATTTTCGTTCCAGCCTGCCTGCGCGTCGGTTTGCTCTGACAGAGGCAACGACCGCTCCATAGTGGAGGATTCACACGTAGAACGCAAATTGAGGTGTGCCGAACGGCTACGAAATCGCCATGCTATCCATCGGCCCAGTACTTGCTACTTGTACTTGCTTCATGGGTGCGATGGATAAATAAAGTCAGCACGGACTGAACGAACCGTCAGTGTCGAAAAAATAGAAGATGATGATGTGGTGCACATTACCTTCTACACAACAGCAACATTCAAAAAATCATTTTTAATTATTGCAACAAATATTGAATGTCGAAATTAAACAGTATTGGTCATTTTTGACATTTTCGACAAATTCATGGCGTCATGGGCTGCACTTAACGTGGCCGGGGGCGACGCCCGGGCGAGTCTGGCGCAGGAAAGAGCTACTGAAGAAGCGCAAGACGCCGACAATGCCGCTCTGTATGAGCAGGCACTGCGCCTTCAGCAGCGACAGCAGACAGAGCAGGCCGAAGCCATTTACCAGCAGCTTCTAAGCGGTCAAGCGCGTCTGAGCCCTCGTCTCGAGTACTTATGTCTTAAAAACCTGGCTGCAATGGCAGCTGAAGCGAGAGACTTCGACCAAGCTCTGCACTTCTTCGCCTCTGCGCTGGAACTGGACGCAACGGACGTCGTTGTGTGGTATCAGATGGCTACGACGGCTTTGGAGACGGGCAAGCTGTGGCTCGCAAGACGGACTTTGGAGGAAGGACTCAAGGTGGACGCCACGTATTGGCCACTGGTGGAGACGTTGGCCGAAGTTCTGAACCAAATCGGAGATGTGGACGAGTACAAAAGGGTGTCGGAGTATATTCGACATTATGACGGACAGTGTGCTACAATAAAAGTTATTGACAATGAAGAAAGCAAGAACCCGACGAGAAGAGAGCTGAAGCTGTTGAAGAATGCGAAGAAGAAGTTGCAACATTTAGAGGAGCTTGATAAAGTGGCGGTGTTGAGAAGGGAAATTCAGCTGCAGGAGATGAAGGCGGAGCTGAAGACGAAGATGCAGCCGAGGAAGTTCGAGTTGCAGCAGCCTTCATGGAGTTCACTGGGGAAATTATTACTCGAAGCTTTTGAAGAGAATAACAGGGATGACATTTTCGATGTTTTACGTACGGAGGTGGAGATTCAGGTGGGATACGATGAAGAAGTGAAAGCTGATGTGGAGATGGAGACAAAAGATGAGGAGGAGGAGATGAATAAGCAAGAAACAGTGGAGACGGACAAGCAATTGTCCCAGGATGACAGCGATCACCCACCGCCAGCTAAGCGCTTGAAACACAAAGCTTCTACTGCTTTGGAGACGTCGCATTCCACGGGTATTTCAGACAATGACACTCAAGACAGCGGAATTCTTGCACGTGAACTCGCGGAATTTATGCCCAGAAGGCGCAAATCACGTCGTAATGAAGAACGACTGCGAGAAGAGCATGCAGCTGCAGTAAAGGAAGCTCGCGAAAAGAATTTGGCGTACCGTTTGGGGGCTTTCCTTCCGGACTATATTGGCAAGGAAGACAGGGAGTCAACCCCAGAATCTGTGTCGATCGATTGGCTCCCTCCATTGAATGTAGAGCTCGTTGACACAGAGTTCTGCATCTCTGATGCGGACAAGAAGACGCTCTTAAGAACACCGGTGTTTGCATGTGCAGCATCTGATGGAGGGGCAGTAAGAAATACCGAATCGCAGTCTTCTCAGACAGTACGAGAGCCGACAGCCCCAAGAGTAGTGTCTCTGGTTGAGTGCGTTACTGGAAGGCAGATTTCGGCTTTTGTCAGTGAAAATGATGCTGAAAAGCTACTCCCTCGTGGAGTTTTGGACTGGGTGCGTCATTTTCTCAACCAATGTGGCAGATGGTCACACCTGAAACTTGGAAGTGATGACGAAGGCATTCATAGAGTGTGTATGTGGCTGGAGAAGGCATTGAAAGGGGAGCTGGACTTTGCCAAAGCGACAACACCGACGAAATCGAGTTTTATTAACGTTGCTGACCACTCGTTAATCCAAAGCAGTCGCTTCGAAGGGAATGGGTTAACGCTTGGCGCTCAACTTTTCCTACTGGAGCTACACTTTGACACGCTTTTGCAACAGCCCGTTCGTGGTAAAAGGAAAGGGAAAATGCGGAGATTAGTGGAGGCCCAGTTGGCGCAGGCCCAGAGGCTCCTGTTCGAGTTTGGTTGGTTGGAAGATTCAGAAGAAGCTGCGATCTGTCCTACGGGAGACGAGTTCCTCCGTTTACTCTGGCTGATTGCGCGTATGTATGAACGATGTGGAAACGCTCAAATGGCGCAGCATTACTACATCAAAAGCAGAGAAAAACTTTTTGAGTTCGCTGAAGGAGACGACAATGTCACCTTCCGAGTCGATCTGCCCAACCAAGAAGCAGATAATGCAATCACCTTGGAGATCCTGGACGAGAAGATATTTGGTTTACGTTTTTCGGATGTGTGTTCGGAGGCTCGTCGGCTATTCGAAGCTGGAGATTACGATGAAGTCGTCTCCATTTTGTTGGGGCACTTCTTCCCTTCCAATCAAGCACCCCGGATGACAGACTTCTTGAACGAGTTTGAGACTGAGGAGGAAGACCCTCCGGTACGGGGTGGGGATACCAACAAGAAACTGTTCGAGATGGTGCTTGAATCGCTTGGTCAGAGCTCCAACTTCTCCGATGAAGACACAGTATCATTCTTACTGACCATTTTTTACTATGTGGTTGAATTTTTGGATGGATTGAATGTGAAGAAAGTGCCCAGCACAAATGACGATTCGCAGGATGAAGCATGCACGAACGCTCTTGCTGCCATGAACTTCTTGCTAACACAGTTAACCCAAAACGAGTGTGAGCGGTTAACAAAGCGTGATCAGTGGTTATTGCTGTGTGGACTGTGCGTACGGTGTTTGAAACCATCGATTTTACTGCGGTTTGATTCCCCGAACGAGATCCTTACGATGATACGCGCAGTATTGGAAGTTGGTAAACTGAGTAAAGATGACGAAACTATCCAGGATACGCAGCGAATGGTTGGAGTGAATGCCATGGGTCGACTGTTGTATGTTATTCGGTCGCTACCGAGTGAGGAATTCCGGAATTTGTTCACGTTGGTGCCTCATCCTATCAAGAGAAAGCAACCTCGTCGTGACCGCATTCGAGTGATTCTCGTGGAACTTCTGCGCTTCCTGAACAGAGCCTTCAAGAATGACGACAAGTTTGCTGTGGCTTTCCCGCTGACAAAGCGGGCGGCTTTAATGACGTTGTGCTGTACATTGATGAAGGAGGAGGAGGAGACCCTGGCGCGCAACGATGCGAAGACTCCGAAACAGCTTTTTGGAAACGGGGCGATATTGTTCGTAGTTCTCTATGAAAGCTTTACTAGACTGGACCCAGCTGTATTGCCGACGCAATTAGTTGACTTGGTTCACTTGCTGCACGAGCGACTTGGGCGGCACGGTATCTGCGGCTTGTCATATTTCTCTGAGGGTAGCTCTTCAGGAGATTCTCGCAGCAGCTCGTGCTTTCTCGAATCGTGTACTGTACTTCTGAGCAAGTTCGTAAAGCGGAAGGCAAGTGTTCGGGACGAAGACAAGTCTCCACGTAAATCTGGTGAAGACAGTGCTGAAGGCGAAGAGGACGAGGAAGAAAGTGGATATCGATTCCAGAAAGAGGTTTGTCAGTGTTACCGTTGTCTCTACGATGTCCAAATCCTACCGGGATGCGAAGATCACAAGGCGGGCGCCACTTTTGCTTCGCTCCATAAATCAGAAAAGACTGTGAAACACGAAGATGCACTGCGACTTGCGCGTTTCGCTGTGCCAATACTTTTGGCCACCAAGCCGAAAAACAATGGGCAGAAGAAGGAGCGGCTCAAGTTACTTTACGCTGTACGTGATGCGCTCTCGGACTCCAGTTTCGCTGCTCTCTCTGTCCAACCAGCGACTGGCTCCTCTTCTTTGGAAACTTATCTAGCTCCGAGAGGTTTATTGCAGGAAGACGTTGACCCACCATTCCCCCTTGACATCGGGAGCAAGACGGCAAAGTCTGCGGATGAAGCGTGTTTGGGGCACTTGTGGTATTTGATGGGCGCGAACTTCATTCTTGGACGGGTAAAACGACGTGGAAATCTTGGTGAATTGGCGGAAATGGAGCAGCACGTGCGAGAACGAGTTGAGTTCTTGATGAAAGACGTTCTATACTATCATCCCGATCGCATTGACTCATGGCTTCGGTTGGGAAAAACGATGAAGGAGCTGTATCACGCTGCTACCGATGCTTTTGCCGCTGTTCTCGGACGAAAACGGAGAATCCGAGCATTCCAGTTGTATACAAGCAAAGTACTCGCCAAAGACGTATCTGCTAGCACCGCCCAAGGGCAACATACCTCCGATGTACCTTCGTTTCAGAGCGTCGTATCAGCGTGGAGTTTGTTCAAGACAATGAAAGAGTCTCAAGATACCGAAGCACACAAAACTGGCAGCAAACCCTCGTCATCGAAGGATTCTAAGGAGGAAGCTAAGCTGGACCCTGCCCACAAACCAGTTCCTTCTCAAGACCAAGTTCCCATCGAAGAATATGCGATGACGTATATCGTGCAAGTGATTGAGTTCGCTCGACGATGTTTTGAAATGGCAGCGCGACTGGCCGAACAGACTGCTACGAAACACGAACTGAAAGTACGAGACAAACACGAAGGTGACGAAGAATTTGATGAAGAGCTGGATGAGTTGAAGAACAAGATCATCGAATGCAACGAAGAGTGCGGCTTGCTGCTGTATAACGTGCTGCAAGAGTTTTCGCTGATGAAAGAGCTGAACGTTTCGTTGTTTCCGGTTGAGGTGTATTCACGTTTGATTGACAAGACGCTGGCGTATTTCCGAAGAGGACTGGAGATCTGCGAACACAACGAAGATGCCCACGAAGACCACTTTCGCTTGCAGTACATGATCGGAAAAACCTTGAAGAAAAGACGCTGGTGTGAGCTTCGTCAGCAAGGACGGCTCGATCCTGAGGCTCTATCAACTGCTGCAGCTATGGCCGAGTGCTTTTCGAAGGCCGAGGCGGCTCGAGAAGAAGGGGACAGAGAGCACGCGCTTGTTCATGCGTTTTATTCGCTACAAGCATTGCGAATTGACCTCACGATCAGTGAATCGCCGTCAGTACCGGCGTTGCGCTTGGTTTGCAATTATTTCTATGAAGAGGATGAAGAAAACGAGGAAGAAGATGACGACAGTGCTACATCCGAAGAAACTGAAGTGAAGAGCAGCCAAGAGGAGATTGCGTTGCCCTCTGACGCTGCAAAGGACGCTGATTTAACGCTACAAACCAGTGCCAGCGCTGCACGGAAGGATGAAATTTTTGCGCTTCTTTCAGCTGCTGAAACGGACGAGTCCATTCGTGAGCTCAACCTTACGCTGGCGCGTGGCTGGCTTGCACTGAATATTATCGAGGCCCTGGAGTCAATTCCAGACGAAGATCGGTACTTCCACCCATCTCGGTATGTGCTGGCGCGGATCGTGTACTGGTTGTCGACCTTTTACTGCGCTCTCGAGCAGAGCGGGATCCACGATAACCATGTGAATGTACTGCTGGAAGCTGTGCGAGCTCGCCGAAACGAAGAGAAGGTGGAGGGTCCTTCGGACGCGGCGGCACGTGCATTGAAGGAAATGACTCCGATCTTCGACAAAAGACGGCCTCAAGTTGTGGCTATTTGGTTTACAGAGTACATCCCAGCAGCCAAGAAGTTTGAGGAGTTGAATCAGCGACAGATGAAGTACGACTACTACCGCTTGAAGTACTGGAGGTTTTACGTGTCGTTACTCCAAGAGAACGCGGCGTACGCGAGGCTGAAAGAGGTGGGGTCGTGGGTATTAGCTTGCAAGGAAGAGCACGACGTGATCGACATCATGCTGGGTATTGTACTGGAAGCTCGAGGCAAGGTACTGCGCGGTCGTCTCCAAGAGTTTCTTGACAAATCCGAAAGGGCTGCAATTGGACCGAGCGTCAATGCATTGAGTATGATGTCTCCTGGGGAGGGTCGACCAGTGGACGCACTGCTCAAGCAACTCACCAAAACGTATGTGTACTATCTGGAGGTGTTGAGCGCTCAGCAACGTCTAGCTCCTGTCATGAACAACTGTGGGCTGTTGCTGGAGAACGCCGAGCTTCCGATGGTGGCTGTGTTCTTCGCTGGAGCAATGAAATACCCGAAGGAGATGCCGCTGCTGGAGAAAGACACGGTGATTTTAGACCGTGACTTCAACGCCAACATCACAGTCATCATGAATGCTTTGCGTCGAAATGAACTGCCCCCTCGGATCTACAACGCTCAAGGTCAAGAAGCGTGGAAGGCGTACTTAGACGCCGCACGGTCGTTCTGTGAAGAGAAGTGGCCGGAACGTTCAGGCAAAGGCAAACCGACCAGGAAGCACCCACGACCAAAGACTAACACTCCTGCTCCTGTTCCTGCACCGCAGACAAACTCAAATCAAGCAACTACGATGGGACCCAGCTGTACGTAAGTAAGTATACATCAATTTCAACTTATGAACAGTGAACGTCTCCTTCAGTGCAGTCCATTGTCGAGGAGCACGCAGTGGATGTCCTGTTCCACTCGACGGATGTGGTTTTGAATGGCTTGTGCGTCTTTATCGTCGGCATGACTCGGAAACCCCTGCAATAAGGACAATTAATTGCGTTATCCAAACCAAGTGTCCATTTTGCTACTACATACCTGCACGGATCGCGCAAAGCGGCGGTAGAACTCGCGTGTGTTGGGCTCCAGCTGGCGACTCTCGCGGAGAATACGGCGGTACAAGCTGCGCGAATTGCGTTGAGCTTGAGCGAGTGTAAGCGGCATCGTCAAGTGCAGTAACTGGACAAACAGGAAGTGAGCAGTGTCCAGCTACAAAAAAGGCAACTTATCCGTCAAAGAAACGCATCGACGGATACAAAGTCCAAACAGCACTTTGTCACACGTCACATACAATTCTAATAGGGCAAAATATCTTTCATTTTCATCCAATAACCAATTTCTAAATTGGCGCCAGATTCAAAGTTGAAAAGCTGCAACGTTAGTGATGGGCGTCTCGGGTCTTCTGCCGGTGCTCAAGAGCGCCACTGACCAGGTGCACGTGTCTAAGTACGCGGGTAAGACCGTGGGTGTGGACGCCTCCAGTTGGCTGTACAAGGGCGCGTATAGCTGTCCCGTGGACCTCGTGCTGGGGAGACCGACTGATGCGTGCGGAACGAATTAACCTCCATTTCAGCAATTTCGCCATATAATTAGCGCTAAAAAGTGCAACTGCACCTGTAACAGGTACCTGAACTTCTCCATCCAGCACATCAAGCTGCTCCAGGAGAACGATATTACACCCATTATGGTGTTCGACGGAGCTCCACTGCCATCTAAAGCCCAGGAGAACATTGCGCGCGGCAGGTCCGACAGATAAAGGTACAGCTAAAAATTACTACCGCAAGCTGACATATAGATGGCATTTTATCGACGTAGATCGCGTTCAGACTGGAGACGCAAGGCTAGAGAGATGCTCCAGGAACCAGAAGAAGATCAGGATGGTCGTGAAATCTTCACAGCATGCACGAGAGGCGTGTCAGTTACCAACGAGATGGTCATGAGACTCATCGCCACTCTGCGACGGATGGACATTACTTTCTATGTCGCGCCGTACGAGGCGGACGCTCAGTTGGCCTTCCTCTCGAAGCAGAAGATAGTGGACGTGGTCATCTCCGAGGACTCAGACTGTGTGCCGTATGGAGTCAAAACGGCGCTCCTCAAATTGCAGCCGGATGGATGGGGCACAGAACTCAAGAGACGGAGTTTAGGCGCCAATGAAGAACTCTCATTCGTTGGCTGGACTGAGGAAATGGTGCGTGAACGGGTGTCTTGCAGTGGCTGGTATTTCTATGCTAATTCATTGTACTTGTTGTGGTTGGGCAGTTTATCCAGCTATGTGTGCTTGCTGGATGCGACTACTGTCGGTCAGTCCCTGGTGTCGGCATTATCACTGCCTACCAGCTCGTGAACCAATACAAGACGCCGTCGAAGGTTTGATTAAAGCAGTGCGAAGTGCTTGGCGATATCTTACTGACGTGGAAACTGGAATTACGCAGATTTTGAAAGCTTTGCAACAAAAGAAGGGATCATCAGTACCCGAAGATTACGCAGAGCGCTTCTACTCGGCGATTCTCACTTATCGCCACCAGCTCGTGTTTGATCCTCGTGATGCGGTACGAAAGCCTTCAATTAGATGCTGGCGTAGTGTATATTTTTCTAATGTTGCTTTTTCCTGTGCATCATCTACTCAGAAGCTAAAATTGCTGACTCCTCTCGACGTATCGAAGCACATTCTGCCACTTGTGGACAAAGGACTTCACTTTCTTGGCAATGTGGAGCTCGGAAACGACGTTGTTGCATCCATCGCATCAGGCCAAATTCATCCCGTCACTCATGAGAGCTATGTGTGGAAGAATACAGCGGCCGCCGTCTTGCAAGAAGAAGAGCAGCCAGCCTCCAATTCGGCCCGAACACGGTCGTCTACGTCGTCTGAAAACAGCGGCTTGGCGCTGCCCCACAGACGTCAACGAAACAACCCCGCTAGAGCCGACAAGTCCTCACAAGAAGAATTCCCCACGGCACGCGCTGCGATTGCACGCATCCGACACGAGAAACCTCGGCCGTCCTCGGGATTTTCCTGGACGCACCTCGACAGTGTCTTGGGATCCTCCGACCACATCGTCAATTTCCGGAGCCCGAAGGTGAGCGAGAACTTCAAGCCGCTATCCCCATTGCCCGCGCCGACTATCAAGTCCAGTATCAAGGATCTCGAGAGCCGTCCAGTGCGGGACCACGTGAAGCGTGTGAGAAACCCAGCGAACAGGAGGCGAGATGGTAAAGGCAGCGGATTTGAAGGTGAGGTGCTGTGCAGGGTCGATCAGGGCCAAACACCTACACCAGGAGGCAGCGCTGAAGCCGAAGCAGTCGACTACAACGCTGACCGCCTGACGGATGAAGAGAATGCTTTACCACAACCAGCGAAGCGGCTTAAATCATTTGAGCATTCCTCGTCGTCGCTGTCGTCGAGGATGTCCGAGTCCAGTAGTCAAAAGCAGCTCGTTCGACCGACTCCGTTTGGCTGCGGCCAACATCCATCCAGTCCACAAAGCAGTGTCGGCTTGAACCGGAAGCTACCGCCTCGTCACTCCCAGCGTAGCATCCATCCCGCTGTAACGAAACCAGTTCCGCACTACACGTTTGCCACATCGGCCGAGGAGAAGTGGGATCGCATTCTAAGCGACGAAATCGACGACACCAACAGCAGTGACTGCCAGGTAAGTGACCAAAAGGAAGCGAACAGCCCTCCCGCTAGTGTCAATTCGACCAGTAGCAGTTGTCGCCAGCCTTTAGCTCCCATCAACGAAGCCAGCAGACCGTAGCAAGGTAGACCGACTCAAGAAATGGAGAGAAAGCGTCATTCCAGCATGAAAAGAAAAAGCCTAGCTCATGCTCATACAGCTACAATGCCAAGCCTTCTGTAGCCGGTCGAGCCTCGTCGTCTTTGCCGCCGCCTCGTGCCGCTTGCAAGGCGAAGAGCCGTCGTCTACGGATCGCGTCCTCGTCTGCACTGCTGATTCTTGTCGGTTGTGACGCTGGAACTCCTACACGTCCAGCACCCATGACTCCAACGGGAACAGGAACAAAGTTGCTAGCTCTGCGGTTGTCCACGGGTACATGTACCGGTATCGGCACGGGAGCCACCAACGCCGCACAAGTGGAGGCTTCTCTCGTCACGAAACTCGTCTCTTCCATGGTCTCTTCCAGCGCTCTCATCCATAGCGAGTTGCCTCCTTCTGTCGTATGCGGACCGCCTCCATCCACACCCCCTCGACGTCCGAACCGGCCTCGCTGGTAGTCCCTCAAAGGGGGCACTTTCTCCAGGAACCGCAGGTTCGCAGACACCATGGGGCGTTTCCGACGCGGCTGGTCGTCGTGCTGGTTGTCCACAAGCGCTGGTTGTCGGAAATACATGGCCAGGTGCTCGTCGCCGCTCAACTGTTTGGCACTGGGCGACCTCTGCGGCCGCGAACGCTTGGAAGTTCGAGATCGAAGCGCCATGTCGGACAAGTCTTGAGGCTTTCTTAGTCTTCTTTGGGATTGCGAAATGGTGGTAGGTGGAGCTCCTGTAGCTGTAGCTGTAACGAGGCGAGTTCTGTTTCTGCGGTGTCGCTTTGCTCGGTCGTTTCGCGCAAAGAGACGCAGACTGCGATGTGTACGTTGCTGGGCACTTGAATCCGCTCAATGAGAGACACTTGGACTCTAAACTTTTGCGAGGCGGGGGCGGGGCCGGATGGCTCTGGATTGTTTCTGTCGTTGCTGCTTTGGCTCCTGCTCGATTTGTCCGAGGCAGAGGCGCCACCAAAAGGACAGGATGGTGGTGTTTGCAGTCCGGAATGGGACGGCGAAGCCCCAATAAAACGTCGGGCTATTCGTGGCCGACACCTTCCGCACGTGCGTCCAAGGAGAACCGTGCCTCCTAGTGTTACATGTACGAAGCTGCCATTGCTGCACGGTGCCCTTGCCCTCCACCGAGCGCGAGATTCACCTGTCCGACGACTCTGCCCAGCTGTGGAGGGGTCGTAGGATTGAGCGATTTGGAACTCGAACTTTGACTCGAACTTTGAGGCCCGAAACCTGCGGATCGAATGGAGAAGACAACGCTCGCTGTTGTATCCAACTTAGTTTTCATTTAACAGGCAACTTCCCTGCATTTCCTTCTCCTATTCACAGCATTGCGCTCTGATCTCTACGCCGAAGCCTTGAGGGGCGTCACTTCAACTTCCATTGGGCCCTTGACCGGAATGCCGATCGAGAACTCGTACGTGAGCTGCCATGGGTCCTCCACAGTCTTGATATCGAACTTGCTGAAGAGTGTTGCCAGCGTCATCTTGAGCTGCATCATAGCGAACCTCTGGCCAATGCACACGTGTTGGCCTGAACCGAAGGCGCTGAATTTGAACGGGGAGAACACACGCAACTTGCCCGTTTCCGGGTTGATCATGCGCTCGGGTTTGAACTCGAGGGAGTCCTCACCCCACGACTTCTTGTTGCGTCCGTTGCAGTAGGACGAGACCATGATCGTCTGCCCCTTCCGGATAAAAGTGCCGTCAACCAGCGTCGTGTCCTGCATGCACTCACGCGCAATGAATCCCGTTGAAGGGGTGAGACGCATGTTCTCCTTAATGACAGCTTCCAGGTACACCAGGTTGCGGACTTGCTCCTGCGTTGGCACTCTGATCTCACCAGTGAAAAGTCCTGGAATCTTCTCCTTCATCTCTTCACGGACCTTCTTCAGAACGTCAGGGTAGCGGTTCATCATGACGATGAACCAACTCATACTGTGTCCTGTCGTGTCCTTACCAGCGAAGATGAACGTCATGACCATATCGCGCATAATAGTCACATCATCGTCCTCAATGTGCATGTCCTCGGATTCTCTCAGGTTGCTCTCCATGAAGAGGGAGATTAGATCTTTAGCCTCCATCGTTTCGCCCTTGGCTGCGAGCTCCGCCTTCTTTTGCATCGACTCCATGATCACCTTGTTGATAAAGTCGTGCATGTTCTTGATATCGTTCTGGAAAACCTTCTCCCAGCCAATGTTAAAGAATCTTTTGAGTCTCCAGAGCCAGATAGGCGTTTGGACACGAACAGCAAAACCCACGCCAGCACTGTCGAAAGTCTCGAAGAACTCGTGGTCAGTCTCACGGTAGGGGCTGTCCTTGAGCGTATTCAACTCCACTCCGAAGCCGATCTTGGAAATGACGTCCATCGTGAAGTGCAGGAGCTCCTCCTTGATACTAAACGGCTTTCCACGCTTGTGATACACGTCCAATACGTCCAAGAAGACCTCCAGCTTCTCATGAACTGCAGATTCCATGGCATCCTTCATCATCTGCATGGAGAAGAGGTGGCTGGCTGTCTTGCGGTGGTAAAACCACTGGTCACCGTCTGCGATAATCATCCCCTTACCGAAGATATCGTAGCTCGTGTACTGCCCCACAGGTCCACGCAGGAAGATGTGGCCCTGAGTTGACATCGCATCCTCAATCGTTTCGGGAGACGAAAGTAAGATGGTCTCGGGGCGTCCAGGGATGTGATACATCCACGGTCGGTGGTCGAACTCCACCGACTGCTCGTACAGCCAGTCGTGGAAGCGGTCGACAGTGCCAGCGATGTCCAACAAACTCTTGAGAATTGGCAACGTAGTCTTGGGCATGGGTGGCACCTTCTGAGCGCCGGTTTTGTTCTTCTTGGTACTGTGCAGCAGCAACGACAGCCCCAAGCTCACAGCAACTGCCGTGGCAGCAGCGACGGCCACGTCATTCCTATCACCGAACAGCTCCGAGACGGACTTCATGATGCGGTGAGTTGATACGATCAATAACGCTGTAATTCCGATGGTCTGGCTGCGATCAACCTTTTACAAACGCGAGTGAGACCGGAGGGAACGCGAGCTCGAGTGAAGGCGAAGCCGCATCTTGCAGGTCCTGACGTCTAGACGAACGGTATCTGAAGAAAAGGGCCGAAGATTTATCTTGGATCTGCCAATCTTGTGCGCTGCGCTTTTCAACTTGTTTGATCTCTTGCAAAATTGTCAATGAATTAATTTAAAAGTGCAATTGTTTTAAATGGCAATATTGTTTTAACAACAATAATTGAAAGGCCGAACAATATATTGTTTTTTTTTCATGAGGATATAGCTTTGAGCACCACGTCTTGACTAGGCTGCAATGCTCCGGACCCCCATCTGCCTTAAAAGTTAGTACATGTACTTCACACCTCTCGTAGCAACACTCTGGGGCACGGACACCTTTCGTAAAACATAAAATATTGGTATTTATTAGGGTAGTATACCGTATACGTATTGCCCAATATAGTATACGTATTGCCTTCGCGTGATTGGTTAAAAATGGCCGAAGACCCGATGGTATTACCGGTAGCAAGTCTCTCGTACCGGTAATTTGAGTCGAGCAAGTCTCTGCGGTTGACACTTCGGCTGAGCGAGTGAAGGCTACGTGCCGACAATGTTGTCCAGCGCAACAGTGCTACGCAAGAGGAAGTATATTTAGTTAGTGCATCTGCCCGGCGGCAACGAGATGCTGTTCAAGGATACTACGTACATTTACGTGTGGCGTTTCCGCTTCGATCCTACTCATCGCAGCGCGGTGCCGCTCCTTTATCCGTTGTAGTGTGCCTCCGTGATTTACGCGAAGGTTATCCAGGCGGTCTTGTACGACGTTTCCTGCGAGGCCTTGTTGTCGTAGCCGGATTCCTTCCAGGTCTTCATTGCGAAGAAGTTGTGCACGAGTGCGCTCGATCTCTCTCTTGTGGTCCTGACGAAGTGTAGCGCGGCGGGCTTGCATATCTCGTCGCCGGAAACGAAATTCCCTTTCAACTTTGCGGACAGCGGCTTGTCGCCCTAATTCGAGTCGTGCCGCGTAGTTCTGGTAGAAGCCGACGAGCGTATCGCCGGTTTCGTCAGTGCATACGAGTTCAAATTGCTCCGTATATGCGTTAGCGTTCCCCGGCAACGGCTCATCTTCTCTAGCATGCCACCGAAGGCGTACCCCTTCTCGACCGAGGTAATTCCGAAGTCCGCGCTCCATTGACAATAGCAGGCAATCAGGGATCCCGGTAATCGCTAGTTCAAAGGGTCTAGGTCATGTTGATTCGGGAAACGGATATCTTGGGCTCTCTCGACAATGTGGTTGAGCCTGATGCTCACCTAGGGTAAAAGAGTTTTACCTAATCAGACGTGCAGAATTAGACCCGACGAGAACGCTCACGCATTGGCTTGGATACGAGTGTACGTAAGGTATTACATGTATCCCAGTCGAAGTCGGCCACAAAAGTGGATGTATCAACAATAGGTTGCATTTGCAGTCAAACCAGCGTCGACATAAGGCCAGCTCAGAGTCAAAACCCACGGTTGTTTACTTGCTCGATTGAGTGTCGAAGCGTATTAGCTCACCTCTTGTCGTGAACAATTCTTCTCAAAAGACCGACAAAATCTAGCAGCGAGGCCTCGACGTCACAAACAAACAGCCCACAACCGCACAAGGCGATCCCGACGATCCAGTCGATACTGTCCGGTGATTCGCCCAATCGTTCCGACCAATCCACCGCGTCAGTTCCAATCGCCAGGAATAATTCTCAGGTCGCACTTCAGTGTCCAATTCGCCACCTCCGTCACTAGTATCAAGCGTCGATAGAAATGCCCGAGATCCACGTCGTAGAGCGGATCCGCCAGCGCGTACTGCTGGAGGTTTTCAACTTGGACCCCGTGGCGACGCCCGCGCCCTGTCGAGCCGATTGGCCGCAGTGGACTGAGCAGGACAAGCAGACCGTCAAGCTGCGTGTGCTCAGTCTCAACGCCTGGGGTGCGTGTGAAAGGATTAGGATTGAAATGATAGAAATTTATTGTTTATTACTGTTGATACAGGTCTCCCAGTCGCTCCCAGATGCACCGAACGCGCGGCGGAGATCGCCAGCGCCATTTCTGAAGGCTATGAACTTGTGGTTCTGCAGGAAATCTGGCACATTCGTGAGCGGAACCTCGTTATTTCGAAGGCTCAACAGAGCGGCTTCCACTATTACCACTACTTTAACTCGGCTGTGGGTTTCCCGTTCCCAATGGGGGCCGACTCGTTCGGTACGGGGTTGTTGGTGCTGTCGAAGTTCCCTATCTCGAGCGCGCTGTATCACTCGTTTAGCCTCAGTGGACGTCCGTATGCCCTCCATGAGTCCGATTTCATAGCCAACAAAGGTGTCGGCTTGCTGCGAGTGGAGACTCCTGCGGGACAGATCGACGTGTACGTGACGCATCTGCTGGCCAACTACAACACGGGGGGCAAGCCAGGACCTGGAGATTTTTACCAATGGCATCGAACAGGCCAGAGTTACGAGCTCACGAGGTTTATCTTGGCTACCAACAGGAACAAACTCACTATCGTTTGTGGAGACTTTAACTCGTCTCCGGATTGTCTGGAGCTTAAGGTGCCCAAGCAGTTGCTGTGCTTGAGAGACACTTACACAGACACAAACGATGAGGATGGATTGACGTTCGCATCGCCGGACAACAAGTACTCGCATGGCGAACATCCGATGAGAATGGACTACGTCATGTACAAGATCGACAAGCAGCCGAAGGGTGCGTCGGACTGGCAGCTGGTGCAGAGCAGCATTTTCAAGGGGTTCTTCACAGACGCGAGGGGCGAGAAGACGCCACTTTCAGACCATTTTGGGGTCCAAGCGGAGTTTCTCTTCAGCGAGCCAAGAACGCCTTTGTGTGAGCAGCAGGAGGGCTACGACGTCGTTTCTACCGATGAATTGGCATCGACCAATGCAACGAGAGCTGCTGACAGCGCGTGTCCACACTGCGACGAGAACGGCATCGAGCAGAGCGAAGAGGAAAAAGCCGCAGCGGACGCCGCATGCCTACAGGAGGTGCAGAACTTGCTCATTATCGGCCGCAACGAGGCGATCGCAGCGCGTCATGTTCGACTATGGCGTGCCGTGGCGTTCTTCGTGGCGGCGTTGGCGGTGTTTGTCACTCACATGATGTCGATCGTGGTGTCCAATTGGTCGTGGGTCGCTGTGCTGCTGTTCGGCATGATCAGTGTGACGGAGTACGTCTTGACGTTTTTCTTCCTGACGTTCGAGTGCTCAACGTTCACGGAGCTCATTAACCAGGTACAGCTGCACCTCCACCTCCACGCACATCGGGCCAAAGCGCTGGTCCAGGCGAAAGCGGACTTGTAAATGGACAAATGAATCGGCCGTGCCTCTAGATGCTGCGTGTTTGTGTAGAACAACAAACAGCAGCATAGACGCACAGTCGAACAACATGAAAACCTGTCAAAAGTATCTTTTGGGCTTGATTGAAAAAAACTGAACTTTCGACTAAACTTCAACGTACACGCAACAACCAGAACAGCAGATGAACGACAACCAGCTGCCCTGACGCTGGCAGCGCTGCGCAAGGTCAAAAGGTTGGGGGTCAAGGGAACGACTCAGGTTGCGGCCGAGTTTTGCATGCAAACCTATCAAAAGAAAGACACCACTACGGTGACTTCAGGCCAGGCGTGGCACGGCATTGTGGCTCACCAACGGCTGGATGTGCAGCAATCGCGTTTCGATTTTCAATGTCGCGGCATCGCGGTCAAATTTGACACGCCGAAGTGACGGCACTGTCGGTAGATAGATCCAGCTCGCCTAAGACTCGACGTATGCACTTTGCATCGACATCCTGCCACGGCTGACTCAGGTCGTCAAGGAATTGGCTGTGTTTGCCAGCAATTGAGGAAATTCCAGCGCGAAGGCGGCTGTCATTTGCCGCAGACATAAGAAATGATACACTCTCCTACACATTACCGGTACTCCTTGTTACACCGACTAAAGCACCATGCTGCACGCAATAACCCACAGCTTTAGATGACCACAGTCCACAGTCCTCTGTACAATGGTAGCGAAGGCACGATATGAAAACAATTTTTTGGATCGGCAGGCTGTCGGTCTCGGTCTCCAAACTTTGGAGACTCTCCGGGCCATCGATCTTTCGCTGCTCATGGACAACTCGACAACACGTCAAGCGCCTGAGACTTTAGCGTTGCCGACGGGCCAACCAGACGGCCAGGCACCGAGAGCTCGGGAAACAGCCGACCCCAACGTGGCATATGCATCGCCCCAGGTGTCACTCCACTGGCTGGTCGTCGAGCAGTCTTTCGTGGCTCCCGATGCGTTTGGAATGGTATCAGATGGATTCCCGACGACACATGGTCTGCATGCTGTTTCTGTAGTTTACCCATGCGACTTGAGGCGGACCGTGCTCAACTCAAGGGCTCAAGCATTTTCGCTTTCGTCTCTTAGCGCTAACTGCCCTCGGTAGTATTGCAAACTGCACGTGGTTGTGCAGACTCAACCTCCATTCAACTATGCCCCGTCGAATGAAGTACTCCCCGCATCTCGTGACGATCTCCGAGACTGCTACTATAGCTTCGTTAAGCAAGGAAAAAGAGTCCCCCATCGCTCAAGTTCAGAGCGACGCCGCCTCTACCCGTTCGAAAGAGGCGAGAATCGAGCGATCGCACTCAGCTCCTCCCGAAGCTGAAGCCACCGAGCGAAACCTGCCTACTGCAGCTTCAAAGCGTGTTCGTTCGCTGTCGGCCAAGTGTCTGTCCATCCAAAGACTCAACAAGCCGCAGACCACTACGGAGACTCGTGCTACGTCTCCAACTACGAAAGACAAGCAGCCGGTTTCTCCCAAGACAACACACAGAGGCAACAAGTACGGACGATCCAGTCTTCACAATGCCGTTCGGAAGGGAGACAAGCAAGCTATCAAAAAGATCCTCGAAACGGAGCCGGAGCTGCTCTACCAGGCCGATAACCGTGGAAATCACCCACTGCACTACGCTGCGTCTCCTAATGTCCCGGATGGATTTACGATTGTTTACATGCTGTTGAAAGCCGGCGCGTCGGTGAACGCCTTGAACGACCGACACCAGACGCCACTGCTGATCTCCGTCATCTCGAACGACGACGACGATGACAAAGTGCCGCGAATTCTGCTCTTCCACCACGCCAAACCAATGATTAAGGTCACGGACGACCTCATGTTGGCACAATACGCGTCATCTCGAGGCCTGCACAAGATCGCAGCAGCCATCCGTGAGTACATGTGAGTTCATTCCTTGGGAATCATGCGCAGTCTGCGACTGGAAGCAGCTACCATGATGAGCTAGTTAGTTTAAATGTTTTGTGTCGTCCTCAAGTGTAGTTTACTGGAGAAAGTTGTAAGCTTAAGTTAATAATCCAAGTTGATATGCGCTGCTCGATCGAAGAGCAACGCGGCACGCTTAGCCATCTTAAGCTGTGTTGAATTCATTCAGTATCCCATTTGCTGACTAAAGATCACGCACAGCAATACTCTGGATCACGAATCTAACAACAAACATGTTTTCTTTTCAATTAATCGTTTTATCACTTGGTGTCATCTCGTGGTAATTCTTCCGACTTGTTCGATTCATAGCAGCTTCCTCTTGTTTAAGCAGAGGCAGCAGGCGTCAGTGGGGTCAACGGCGTTACTTCCACGTCCAGACCGCCCTTAACTGGGGTGGTGAGTGAGAACTCGTACGTGAGTTCCCACGGATCCTCCACCGTCTTGATGTCAAACTTACTGAGAAGCGTCGCCAGAGTCATCTTGATCTCCATCATGGCAAACTTCTGGCCAATGCACACGTGCTGGCCAGATCCAAAGCCACTGAACACGTAGGGCGAGATCACACGCAACTTGCCGGTTTTCGAGTCGATCATGCGCTCGGGCTTGAATTCCAGACAGTCGTCGCCCCAGGTTCTCTTGTTGCGAGCATTGCAGTAGGACGAGACCATCAGAGTCTGGCCCTTGCGAACGAACGTGCCGTCAACGAGAGTCGCGTCCTGCATGGCCTCCCGCACAATGAAAGCTGTGGACGGGTGGAGACGCATGTTCTCCTTAATGACAGCCTCAAGGTACACGAGGTCACGGACCTGTTCCTGGGTAGGCACTTGGATCTCCCCAGTGAGAAGTCCAGGCAGCTTCTCCTTCATCTCTTCGCGGATTTTGCGGAGCTCATCAGGGTACCGGTTCATGTTGACGATGAACCAGCACATGTTGTCTGCAGTCGAGTCCTTACCAGCAAAGGCAAACGACATCACCATGTCTCGCATGATCGTGGCATCATCGTCGTCGATGTGGATATCCTCAGTCTGGCGGAGGTTGCTCTCCATGAAGAGGGTGATAAGGTCTCTGGCCACCAACTTCTCGCCCTTGGCAGCCAGCTCCGCCTTCTTGTTCATTGACTTGACAATGACATCGTTGATGAAGTTCTGGATGATGGTGTTGTTCTCCTTGAAGACTCTTTCCCAGCCCACATTGAGGTATCTCTTAAGCCTCCAAAGCCACATTGGCGACTGGATACGCACACCAAACGCCACGCACGCCTTGTTAAAGGCCTTAAGGAACTCGTGGTCTTCTTTACGGTCGGGGCTGTTCTTGAGCGTGTCCAGCTCGATAGCAAACGCGATTTTAGCTATCACATCCATCGTAAAGTGACTCAGCTCCCCCTTGGCACTGAACTGCTGCCCGCGCTTCGAGTAGATGCCCAAGACATCCAAGAAAACCTCCAGCTTCTCGCGAACCGTAGCCTCCATCACATCCTTCATCATCTGCATGGAGAACAAATGACTCGCGGTTTTACGGTGGTAGAACCATAAATCTCCATCCGTGATGACCATTCCGTTGCCGAATAGGTCGTAGCTGATGTACTGACCCGTGGGGCCTCGTAGGAACACGTCGTCCTGGGTTTTAAGCACGTCCTCGAACATCTCAGGCGAGGACAGAACGATGTTATCCGGACGACCGGGGATCGCGAACATCCACGGCCGGTTCTCGAACTCAGTGGACTGTTCGTTCAGCCAGTCGTGGAAGCGTTCGGCGTTGCCTCCAGCGTCCAGGATGTTCTTCAGTATGGGGAGTGTAGTCTTGGGCATGGGGGGAAGCTTCCGAGCGTCGATGGATTTGCTCTTCTTGGTGTTGTGCAGCAGCAACGACAGCGCTAAACTCACACCCACAGCGGCGGCGGCGGTGACGGCCACATCGTTCCTGTCGCCGAAAAGCTCCGAGATAAGCTTCATTGCGGTGGTACGGGGGATTCCGATGGTCAGCTAGAGGCCAAGTGAGACTTTCATCAAGCCCCCTTGATGAGACCTTGATCAGGTCAGTGACCTCCCAGATGCTGCATGGACCCTCAGTCCCGTTTGCTTTTTACCGGTACGATACCGTACCAATTTTTATGTCGCTATCGGTAACGTTGATTTTTGGGTTAGCCCTCTAATGGACTAATTTATCCTTTGCATTGCATTTTGCTTTTTAGGCAGTAGGTACACATGTCTACTGGCTGATTTCAAGTATGAGTTTATGCTCAACAGTAGTTTCGCAATACAAAAATCACTGCAACATTTTTATTGGGTCTTTTGTAGCTCAACCTACCCACACATCTCTCCATTAACCCAAGTGGCTACATTCAATCATTAGGTGTCTGCTGGTTTTGTTTTGGGTCGATTTGCCTAAACACCTAGGGATAAATTTGAGGAAGGTTTTTGGGATTTTTACAATAAACGTACTTAAGTAAGAGATATTTACCGGTATGTACCGGTAAGTACTTTAAAGTAGATATGGGCTAACCCTTCTAATCTGTTGTTACACAGAGGCAGATCAGCAATGCCAGCACTGCGGACTCAGCATCGGCGGAGGGAATTGCTGGGAACCGTTTGGATTCCATGAGGTCAACGGTTTGCGCCCCGTCTGGAGGAGGGTCGGTATGAACCCCCAAAACCTGTCGAGCGCCCCCCTCCTCACCTTCGGCATTCGCTTTTCAGCTGTCCATCGAACTCGCCATGAAATCCGTATCGGAGCTTTTCGGCGACAGGGGTGACGCCGCCGTCACCGCTGCCGCCGCAGTGGGTGTGAGTTTAGCGCTGTCGTTGCTCCTCCACAGCTCCAAGAAGAGCAAGTCCGCCGAAGTTCGAAAGCTGCCACCCATGCCCTCCACCACGCTCCCCATTCTCAAGAACATCCTGGACGTCGGAGGCCATGCTGAACGTTTCCACGACTGGCTGAACGAGCAGTCCATCGAGTTCGAGAACCGGCCGTGGATGTTCAAGATCCCTGGTCGTCCAGCGACTATCGTGCTGTCGTCTCCTGAAATGTTCGAGGACGTGCTAGTGACTCAAGACGACGTGTTCCTACGTGGACCAGTGGGGCAGTATATCAGCTACGATATCTTCGGCAATGGCATGGTCATTTCTGATGGAGATCCATGGTACTACCACCGCAAGACAGCTAGTCACCTCTTCTCCATGCAGATGATGAGGGACGTGATGGAAGCTACTGTCTGCGAGAAGTTGTCCGTGTTCTTGGACGTCCTGAACATCTACCACCAGCGTGGTCAGACGTTTAGTATCAAGGAGGAATTGAGTCATTTCACCATGGATGCCATTGCCAAGATCGGTTTTGGTATTGATATGGACACTTTGAAGAACAGTCCCGACCGTGAAGAGGACCACGAGTTCCTCCAGGCCTTCAATGAGGGATCTGTGGCCTTCGGAGTGCGTATTCAGTCGCCACTGTGGCTCTGGGAGCTCAAGAAGTACCTCAACATCGGCTGGGAGAAGATTCTGATGGATGATACCAAGATCATGCACGATTTCATTAGTAAAGTGATCCTGGATTCCATGAACAAGAAGGCGGAGCTTGCAGCTAAGGGCGAAACGATGGAGGCCAGGGACCTGATCACGCTCTTCATGGAGAAGAAGCTCAAGCAGACGGAGAACATGCGCATTGAAGACGATGACGCTACCATTATGCGCGATATGGTCATGACATTTGTCTTTGCGGGCAAGGACTCGACAGCTCACAGTATGGGCTGGTTCATCGTCAACATGAACCGATACCCGGAAGTTCTCAAGAAGATTCGCGAGGAGATGAAGCAAAAACTGCCGGGACTTCTCACTGGGGAGATTAAGGTACCGACGCAGGAACAGATCAACGATCTCGTGTATTTGGAGGCGGTTGTGAAGGAAAACATCCGTTTGCACCCGTCTACGGGTTTCATTGTGCGGGAGGCGATGCAAGACACGACGTTGGTGGACGGTACATTTGTCGAGAAGGGTCAAACCGTCATGGTCTCGTCCTACTGCAACGCTCGCAACACGAAGACGTGGGGTGACGACACACTCGAATTCAAACCGGAGCGCATGATCGACCCAGAGACTGGGAAACTTCGCGTGCTTTCCCCTTACGTGTTTAGCAGCTTCGGCTCGGGCAAGCACGTGTGTATCGGGCAGAAATTTGCTCAGATGGAGATTAAGCTGGCCATGGCCACGCTGTTCAGTAAGTTTGACATCAAGACCATCGAAGACCCGTGGAAGCTCACGTACGAGTTCTCGCTTACTATCCCGGTTAAGGGCCCGCTGGATGTGGAAGTCACTCCTCTGACTCCGTTGACGCCAGCAGCTTCCGCGTAAATGCAACTTAACACAGAACAAGTGGAAATAATAAATTGCTTGTCAAACATCGACATTGGTTAGCAAAGTAGCGCGAAGTAGCTGCGTAAAGGAAGATAGTAACACGACTGTATACAGTACATATTGGTTTATTTGAAAATTGCTTGTCATGACAAGCAAGAGAAGCCAAATCTACCAGAATGTAGCTTCTCTAGAGAAACATGGCTACGTTCTCCATGACGGACTCGAGCGCCAACTCCGATGCGTCAGTGGCCGTGACGTAGATGCCCACACCCATGAGTGCGCGCTTGATGGCCTCCTTGGACGACGCATACAGCATTTTGGACTTGATGGGAGCGGTATCCGGTGACCTGCAGACAGAGACAAAGTGAGAATTGTGGGGGCAGTGGGGCTAATCTTCACTTCTCCCTTAGCAACTTACCACGAGAGAAAAAACAGCTTGCTGATGGGGCGACCATCTTTGGTAGTCACATCCAGATCCACAAGGGCGTAGCGACAGCCCTCGGTGATCTGGGCAAGTTTTCCTTCCATGTCATCGTACGACTCGGATCTGGGGCCGGTAGACTCGATGGCGATTTGCGAGTCGTCCTCGATCTTGTAGATGAAGTACCGGAAGTCGTGCGGGGCGCGCTTCAGGTTGAAGTCGTTAAACTGCATGATGACATCGTCGTCGACACCGACACCGGAAGACTACGAAAGCGGCAAACTGGTTAGAATCTGTTTGGTTACCAGAGAATGAAAGGCAGGCGCACCATAGTAGGCTGGAGATGCTTTGAGCTTCTTGTGCTGGAAGCCGCTTTTTGGTAAGTGTGGAGACCTCCGCTTGGCATTTTGCTGAAAAAAAGAGTAATCTTGCGTTTACGCGTGCTTACGACATGGCAAGATTACTCCGTTATCTTGATTTAACTATGCTGACCACAACCGCAACAAACTAGACAAAGATTGATCCGAAAATGAGATATTGAAAGAAAACTAAAGCAGCCGTTCTGATTGCTCTTCACCATGTTGACACCACTGCCTCTGAGCAAAGACCGCTTGTTTCTCGTGGATCTCACTTCTCTTTTCTTCGTATTCAGTTCAGATCTCCCGCATCAAAAGCAACTCCCCAAGACTCAGTATGGCTGACGAAGATGTTCAAGCTCTGGTTGTCGACAACGGCTCTGGTATGTGCAAGGCCGGCTTCGCTGGAGATGATGCTCCGCGCGCAGTCTTCCCGTCGATCGTAGGTCGCGCCAAACACTTGGGAATTATGGTCGGAATGGACCAGAAGGACACGTACGTCGGCGATGAGGCCCAATCCAAGCGTGGCGTATTGACCCTGAAGTATCCCATCGAGCACGGTATCGTGACGAACTGGGACGACATGGAGAAGATCTGGCACCACACGTTTTACAACGAGCTGCGTGTTGCCCCCGAGGAGCACCCCGTGCTGTTGACCGAGGCCCCTCTCAACCCCAAGGCCAACCGTGAGCGCATGACTCAAATCATGTTCGAAACCTTCAACGTACCCGCCATGTACGTGAACATCCAGGCAGTGCTGTCCTTGTATGCCTCTGGACGCACTACGGGCTGTGTGCTCGACTCGGGCGATGGTGTTTCTCACACTGTGCCGATCTACGAGGGTTATGCCATCCCAAGTGCCATCGTACGTCTTGATCTGGCTGGACGAGACCTGACGGACTACATGATGAAGATCCTGACGGAGCGTGCTTACTCGTTCACCTCAACGGCCGAGCGCGAAATTGTGCGTGACATCAAGGAGAAGTTGACGTACGTCGCCCTTGACTTTGACCAAGAGATGACGACGGCTTCTGAGTCCTCGAGCCTCGAGCCTCGAGAAGAGCTACGAGCTGCCAGATGGCAACGTCATCGTCATTGGAAACGAACGCTCCCGGACCCCAGAGGTGTTGTTCCAGCCGGGCCTCATCGGGAAGGAAGCTTTGGGGATTCACGAGTGCACGTTCCAGACGATCATGAAGTGCGACATTGACATCCGCAAGGATCTCTACTGCAACATTGTGCTCTCGGGCGGAACCACCATGTACCCTGGCATCGCCGAGCGACTCACGAAAGAGTTGACCACTCTAGCTCCTTCCACTATGAAAGTGAAGGTGGTTGCTCCACCCGAGCGCAAGTACTCAGTGTGGATTGGTGGGTCCATCCTGTCGTCTCTTTCAACGTTCCAGCAGATGTGGATCTCAAAGGCCGAGTACGACGAGTCGGGACCATCCATTGTGCACCGCAAGTGCTTCTAACTTGTGATAGGATCTCCGATGGAGGCGCTCATGCTACACTAAGATCGCTACGGCAGCGTAGCTATTTTTTCGTCACTTTCAATACCATTTTCTTTGATATAGATCTTCTTTTATTGTGGTTGGTTTTAGCAACGTAGTTTCTCCATCAACGTGAGAGCGAAAGTAAATTATCCGCTTGTAATCTCTACCGTCAGAAGTTCAATTGATGAGATAAAGGTTGCCGGCGGAAGCGTGGCACGTTTCGCGTATCGTGAGGAACCTAGTACAAATACATGGCTCGTGCTACCGGTAGGTTCTCCTAACTATACGCTTTCTCAAAACATGGCAAGCAGTGCTCCACGGTCTGGTGTAAAAGCTCTTCGTGGTGGCATCATCCTTATGATTATTGTCGCCACCGGCTGCCAAACGGAAAGCTGTACATGTACTGTAGTTTGCTTATGAGAGATAATCATCGCGAATACGCCACTACGGTAAGACGTTTTGAAACAAACTGCCTCAGAATAGCAGTAGCATTTGCGATTCAGCCTTCAGCACGACACAGCAGCGACAACGACCATGAGCCAGCAATTGGATCTACAGCTTACACTAAACAACCTCAGTGCTCGGCTAACTCGTGTGGAGGCTTACCTGAGTCTGAATGTTGTCTCTGATGGCGAGCCACCCCAGATCCAGGCCTACGACGACTACGTCAACACGTACCTCCCTCCCTTCTCAGATGCGAGGGAAAACCTAGGAGACCACACCACTCAACTCGGTGGGTTTCTCGAGAAGGCTTTCACTGCTCAGCGTGAATTTCTGGTGAAAGCCAGTCGATGCAAGAAACCACAAAAAGTGATTCCAGCGGAATTCGAAAGCCTTTCGAAAGTGCAGCTCTACATCGATAAAGTTCGAGAGATCCGAGATAACCGCAGCGAGTTCGTCTACCACCAAAATATGGTATACGAAGCTGTCCAATCGCTGGGATGGCTGTGTGCCGACCAAGCCTGCAGTTGACTCGTTCGTGGAAGGGCTGGACTTCTGGGGCAACAAGATCCGTGTGGAAGCCAAGACAAAGAAACCAGACCACGTTACATTCGTCACAACTTTGAAGACTCTGTTGACACAGCTTTCACTGTACATCAAGGTGTACCATCTCGTTGGTGTTACGTGGAGCTCCAACGCCATCGACACTGTTGTTCAGAACGATTCATGTCTTGGTGGCAGCGTATTAACTGTTGCCAAGTCCAAGGATATCCAGGCTTCTGCGGACGTGGGAACCAGTAGCAAGAGGCTCCAGACACCTTCCAAGTCATCTGCTAAGCCCCCTATTTGTGAGGAGCGCAACGGGAACTGGCTGATCGAGTACCAAACTGGTTCCGACCCGCTCACCATCAGCGGAATCGACATGAAGCAGCAAGTGTACATCTTCGGGTGCGAGGAGGCTACCATTCTGCTGGAAGGCAAAGCCAAGAACAGACTCTTGCAACGGAACCAAGCTCCTTTTCGACAGTGCGGTGTCCTGTATTGAGGTCATCAATTGCAAACACGTGCAAGTGCAATGCAAAGAACTCGTGCCGTCGATCTCCATCGATAAGACGGATGGCTGCCTCGTGTACCTCTCCCGGGAGGGCCGCGGGGTGCGATTTGTGTCAAAAAGCTCGGAAATGAACGTGATGCTCCCAGTGGCTGCAAACAGCGACGGCTACCTTGAAAAACCGATCCCGGAGCAGTTTGTACACACGATCACGGATGGCCTCTCCATTTCGTCCAGCGTTTCGGCTTTGTATTCGTAGTACATGCATCACATGTATTATACATACTTGTAAATTGGCAATTCGCACTAATCCATACCAAACAAGCCGAGTGCATCATTCCCGTACGTGGCCTTCCAATCCTCCTGCAGCAATAGTTCTCGAACCATTTGACAGTAGATGGCGTCTGTTTTGCTGTGGGCGCTCACCATGGATTCGACAAGCATTTGAAGCTGCCACTTTTTGTCTTTAACCCCCTTCAGGAATAAAGGAGTCATCTCTGAATACATTTCTACGAATGTGCTTCCTCCTGCTCCCCGTCGTAACTTGACCCAGCCTGTCTTTCTGCACTGCATCCCAAAGAACTTGGCTCCGTTGAGCTCAACAGGCTCAGTAGAATTGACCAACACAATGATCTCACTGTCCTCGCCGATGTATCTCCTGCTGGTCTGCTTTCCGCGCACTGTGGCTGTGAAGTTCTCGCTATCCACCTTCCAGTTGAAAGACGCCGCAAAGTTGTTTTGCGTGTGTAAGTCCTATTGTCGAAAACTCAGTTAAAATAAATAAAGCATGCGTGGAGATAAGGAATGTCATCATACCGTTTGTAGAGTTCCGTGTCGGATGTACGGTTCGGACATCGTCAGCCTCCAATACGCGTTTCCTGCCACATGCACATCGAATGGGACGGACGTGCCACAGTGCATCTCAAATGTTACATCGGAGCTGTTGACGGAGTCTGCCCTCATGACTTCCCTCCCTTGTGTAATGCCTGTTGACAATTGCAGTCCAGTACTCGGACGAAAGTCTTGCTGCTGAATCTTCAGATACATTTTCGCCACTTGAGTAAGTTGCTCCGCGTAGATACCGGAATTGTCTGCTGACAACAAATTCCAGAATTTTGTGGCCTTGGGTTTCAGCAGAGAAGGGAGTTTCTTGTCACTGAAGCAGGCTTTCATGTGCTTCTTCAGCGCAAGTACGAGCGTTTTCTGAACAGAGCTGATGCCCTGGAGCTCTTCTTGTAGCTGTTCACTCTCGTGTCTCTTTTTGAGTTGTTGCTTAGCCTCATTTTTCCAGGTCACGTTGATGCTCTTCCGGGCAACGGGAGGTGATTCACAATTACTAGCTTTTCGCTTCTTGAGATGTTCCAGCCGAAGTTCGAGCTCGCGCATCTGTTCTTGGAGGTGCTTGATCTCCTGAGTCTCTCGACGCACGCGGTTCTTCTTCCGCTTCACTACTAACGTCACTACTGAGCTCGTTTTAGCCATCGGTGGAGACAAATTTGCGTCGACAGGAGCCATGGGTCAACGAGACAGGAGTGTCAGAAAGAATTTGTCAATATGTCTAGCAACCAAGTGATCGGTGCAATTGGGATAAACATGAAAATGAATAATCATGACCAGACTTTGCCACTGAAACTGAAACTACCGGTGTGGCGTCATCAAATTCTTCCACATTATATACCCTTCTCATACCGATCGAGTTTTGCTACAACAAAGTTGAAACATTTTCACAACTTGGTTACGTCACTAAACAAAATGCCTCGTTAGTGCAAAGCAATCTCCTCTTCGTCTAGCAGTCCACTCCAGTCGGTTCGCCGCTGCAGCTTCCCGTGTCTCCAGTTACTGTAATATCCGAAAAGGTCCAGCCAGAGACCACGTCAGGGTTCACGAGGATGTCGTAAATGTCATCAGCTGTACCAGACAGGCCCGAGATCGTAATGTCCGTGATCTCCACCTTACTCGTGGCGTCTCCGGTGTAGCCACCCTCAGACTTGCTGTAGTCCGAGTGGATCACGATGGCGTTCTCCACATTCGACAGCGTGTTGTCCGTGTAGCTGGCACCTGTGACTGTCCCGTACAAGTCGATGATGGTCTTGATCCGGATGCCGTTGACACTGTCCACGATCTTGTTGTTCTTCACAGTGAGACCGCTAACAATGTCGGACTCAGTCACGGAGTCGCCTCCAAGCGAACCAATGGAGATGCCGTGGCCACCGCTGCACGTGTTACCCGAGAAGGTCGTGTCATTGCTTGACTGCATGGCGAGGCAGTCGTCCTGGTTGTAGACCGTACAGTCCGAGATCGTAAGACCGACGTTGCGACTCAAGTCGAAGCCGTCAGTGTTTTTGGCAGTGTCGTCACCAGCACTGGAGTCCAGGGTCAAGCCCGTGAGTATCGTGTCTTCGCAGTCCAAGATACTGAACGTGCGGTACGGCGAGTTCTTGATGTTGAAGTTCTCAAGTGTAGACGACATGACCTTTTTCAGACGGAAGAACACGGGCTTGGAGATGGAGGTGCCTTGCTCCCAGTACCAAGATCCCTGGCCGTCCAGAGTACCCGTGCCGGTCACAGTCAGTTCGTTACCCGTCAACAGGATCAACGGGCCGTCCCATTCCTCCTCTCCGAACGTGGTTGTACCCTCGAACGTGATAGTGGCGCCGTCGGCAATGTCCGTCAAGTCAAGAGTAACCCCCTTAGGTACAGTCAGATCGCTGATGACAATGGTGCTGCAGGAAGAGACATCAGTACCGTCCGAGTAAGTACCCGACAGGGTGCAGGCAGCTGTCGTGGTCGTGTTGGTGCTACTAGCCGTAGTCGCAGCGCTAGACGCAGTGTACGCAGAACTAGCAGCAGTTGAACCGGCGTCACTGTCAGCCGAGGTGCTGGCCGTGGTAGACGTGGATTCCGTTGCGTCGCTGGAAGTCGCGGAGGAATAGTCGGTCGTCTCGCTGGAAGTGGACTGGCTAGAGTAGCTTGCATCCGTTGGCGTGGAGTACTTGGAATTGGAAGCGCTCGCAGACGTAGATGTGAGCGATGAATAAACTGACGAGGAGTATTGCGCGGTTTGGCTGGAAGACGAAGCCGAGCCTGTAGACGCAGACGTGGACACCTGGAAATCCGATACTTCACTGGAAGCGTCTGCTTCAGCACCAATTGAACCCTCCGTGCTGGTTGTTGCTGCTGCAGAAGCATCTACGGAGGCGGCGGTAGTGATCATCGGTACTGTGGTGCTCGCTGTACTCATAGGAGCCGACGTCTTGGAGTTGCACTTGGTGGTGCCTGGCTGCGCCATCGGTCCGGCTTGGGCGGCGCTGACCAAAAGGGCGAGAACGACTGTCGGAGTGAAGAGCTTCATGTTAATTCGCTTTGCTGGTTGAAAGGCAAATTTAAGAATGAACTGGAGACAGCACTCGTAACTTGTCTGGTGCTGTGGTCTACATGTACATGTAGGGCGAACGGAACTTGGTCGCTATCAAAACAATCTTGGTCGCCACCGTCGTCTGTAATTGATGAACAAATTGTGGCGGGCGCAACAGTATCGGGGATGTGGCCGGCACAGCCACGACCACGGTGTAGGATCCGTTGCGACTTGATGCATCAACGTGAGGCGGGCCGTGTTTACCCACCAGCTTTGATAGTCGATTCTAGTCGATATAGATTACAATCGAGTAAAGGTGCTCAACGAGTGAAGATGCACGCTTCGAAAGCGGATGGGAGACCTTCAGAGTCAAAGCCCCCGTCTCACCCAGATACACGTCGTAAATCAGTGTGATGAAGGCTCAGTCAGATACATCTACAAACAAATACCTGGTTTCCTCTGTAAATACAGACACATATTGCAGTTAGCAGGTGTCTTCTTGTTCCTGTTGAAACAATTGAGTCCGTTTTTTTTTACTTTGCTTGTAGTCAATGTCAGCTCGAATAGGATCGTCGAGTCGACGAGCCTTTGGTGCTTCGTCGAGATCCATTTCGCTGGTCACCCGCCAGCTGGAATCAGCACTGGGGCAATGAGGTTAGCAAGGCTACACCTATAAGTACATGACATGTACTACATGTAGTGAATCGCACTGACGAAAGCCAGAAATTTATTGAAAGGAGCCCCACGCAAACTCATTTTCGGCTGCCGGTGCGGATTCCGACTTTCTCGCACCTCCAGCTGGAGTGACCGGGGCTGATCCAAAGGCGAAGGGGTCATTTGAAGCCGGGGAGTTTTCAATCTTCGTTCCGAATGGCTGTGGTGGTGGTGGGTCTTGCTTCGTAGCAGCGCCAAAGGTGCCCCAGCCGCCGCTAGAAGCGCTGTTGTGGGATTGCATCAACGACGGCTCTGCATTCTTAGGAGGTGTCGTCGATGCAGAAGCTGTCCCCAGCTCTCCCACAGTCAACGCACCTTTAGACAGCGCAAACGCAGGATTCTTGGACTCAGGGAACCCGGAGCCGCTTGACTGGTTAACAATGCTTCCTGCAGCAGATCCACCTGACTTCACAGCCACAAGACGCCGCATTACATCTTCCTTCTTGGTCATCAGTTGCGCAGTCTGGTGCTGTAGAGCAATCAGCTCCTGCGTCAAGTTACTCGCAACCTTGAGAGGGTCTTCACGGGGACCTTCATCCTGTGCCACTTCCGACGCGACGCTTCTCATCTGCGCGTCAATTTGCATGCTCTGGATCTCCTGTTTAGCAGTATGGACGTGCTTCTGCAGTAGGTTCCTCAAATCGTCCAGTGCATCCAAAGACCTCGACGAACTTGGCACTGGGAATCCCAGACCGTCCACCTGATCCGCAATGCGTTCCACGCAGGCATGCAGGCTCTGCAGTGCTCTAGTTTCGGATTGATCCACTCTTGACAGCACTTCTGCTTCGTGCTGTTTACTGCGAATCTCACAGTTCACCAACTCAGAGAGGGACTTGGCGTTTACCATGGATATCCCCGACGTCACCGACGACGTCGCAGTAAAAGAGATAGGATGTTCACTTGTTCCCGACGGGGGAGGTGCCAGTGACGCATCAGAGTGCTCACCAGGGCTCGGGAAGCTGAAACTCTGCTGTCTTTCAGGCGTAAAATCCAACGTAGGGAACAGGTAAGTGGGGAACTTGGGCGGGATCTTGACCAGGTTTCGCTTCGTAATGCACACGATGAAGTGCATCCCCATGATGAATTCCAGCTCATTCATACTGTCGCGGTCTCGTAGCAGTTGTAGATCCTTCAAACGACTGTAGAGCTCCTGCACCTGCTCCTCACTGAGACTGGACTTGCGGAAGAACTCGAGTGCGGCGTCACGGGAGATCAAATGGCCCTCACCCCCACTGAGTTTGGCAAAGAAGGCGCGATAGCGACTGCCTTCGAGCTCGATCATGGTGTAGAGCTGCGTGTCCAGCTGGACGTCGTCGGACTCCGGGAACGCTGCGAAGGACATGGTATCAAGCCTTGGGGCTTCGACTTGAATAATAATGGAGAGTTTTTTTCTAACTGACAATTGTATTTTCATGTGGACTACATAATACTAACTTCAATTTCAGTTAGAAGTTTCAACTTTTGAAACGGTTTTCAAGCGGGAAAATGGTCACGTCGAAGACGTGGTCGGTGACAGGCAGGAGGCGAACGCACCAACTGCAGCAAGATGAAGCGGAAAGGAATGACGGTGTTAAGTCCATTGGGTTCCAGGTTCGGTCGGCCACGGGTGCAGCTGGAACGGGCTCCACGAACCACCTGCTACAGTACTCGACGCGTTCGTGCTGGCAGAGTTACGTCCGACCGAAGGAAGCGCTGGTGCTGGCACTGTACGTAGTGGTCGGTATTGCAACTGGTTGGGGGTTAACAATTAAAGATTTCTGATTTTTGTAGGGAAACGAAGGCGCTGTTGTCGGAAATCCGAATCCTAAATAAGGTGGGAAGTTGGTTGGTATACTTCAATGGATAATTTCCATTATGGGTATTGAGTACGGGATGGTAGAACGCGTGTGCTATCAGTGTTAGTGTGGCGGTGGAGAACCGACCCAGGTCTTACGTCCATGGTACGGTACGGTATGGTATGGTTAAATGCTGTGGATGGTGGCGTTCTGACGGGGGATATGTTGCTATAGTGAAGAGGTTGGAGAATCTACCGCATAACCGGGAGGTGCGCGTGAGACTCCCATTCTTTCCCTGTAATTTTGTCCGGTACGTTAATTCTGTTAACTTAGGTGGGGATTGGATAATATTGAGCTGACATTTCGGAATCTGGGGTTGTATTGTCAGCCTTCAGTTCGAACGAGTGTCACTGCCGTCCGTTGCTGTTTATGCGTACGTCGACGCCCCCGGAGAGACTCCTTGGAGATAATGGCTTGATATATTTTTTTTTGTGCTTAGGGTTCAGCCGCTGGGTGTTCCTAGCGACGATATTGAGGCTGTGGCTGGTCCTTCTCTTTGTACAGTGTTGAGCCACACAACTGAAGTGAGTATTTCTTTTTGCTCTACCCTCTGAACTTCTCTCACAAATATGTTGCTTAGAACCTTCTGTTTGGTTCCTCCTTACGCGCAAGCCAGCCTTTCATGGACTGTCTTAGCGATCACCGCTCTGGGTACGTCGTTTAGGACCACGTTGGGTCTAAACAACAGCTAATGATAGTTGTTATCACAGTTCACCTGATTGGATGGCGAGACAGCGCGAATATCTTTTGGATGAAAGAATTGCACGTCTAGAAGCAACAATCTTTGCCTAAGTTGATAAACAGTTTGAAATACTTCGAGGTAATGTGCTAATTAACGGTGAAGTATGTGGTGCTTCGAAGTGCAAAGTAGTGAGTGTAAACTTTATATAACATGCTTAGTTTTACAATAGTACTTAAGTAGTAGATAAACACACGAATCTAGCTTTTCGGTGTGTGTACTTTGTACACTGCATTACAGTGTAGGACAACTCCAATGCTACCACGATATCACAAACCCACATCATAAATGGCTTGGAACATTCGCCGGTAATCTACTGTATTGCGAGAAGAGAGGACATCAGAAGAGATGAGAGATAACCCGACACATACGGAAGTTAAGTTGCCCAGTAGCAAGACGACTCGCGAAAAGCGTTCACAACACGAGATTCATATTTCATTCCGCTGAATAGTAGAGGGAGGTGCCCTTATGAATACCGTGGTGATGGATTAGTATCACTACAAAACGTTGGCACCTTTTTCGCGTAGGATTTTGACGCTTCGAGCGAGTAAAATACTAAAATATCAACGTGAAAGACAATTGTGTCCACCCTTTCAATGGTGAAACAATCGATTCCTACAGGCATCGATACACGTTATAAGGCCACAATAGTGGTGTAGGAATATGGGAAACAAATATCGTAACGTCTAACCAGCAACGTGTGGTGGTTGAAAAGAGAAATTGAGTTACGTGTAAGAAAAAAAAAGCTGGAACTTCAATCCTTCCTAGTACCTAACTACATTCTGCCGAGTGCGTTGGGGTTGGCTCTGCCCCACGCAGCCCCGAACAGCCTGTACTTCTCCGCATCCTTGGCGTTCATCTTGCCGTTCAATCCGGTCAATTTACCCGTGATGTATGCGGCATGTGTCCACTTTCGACCCCGTCATCTGCCCTCGCAGTCAAGTTGGGCCGGTGTCAGGATGGACCTCTCTTCTTCTTCTTCCTCTTCGTCGTCCTCGTCTTCCTCGTCTTCCTCGCGGTACGACCGCAGGAACCGCTTGCCGTTGTTGGACTCGAGCTCGCGGGTTGGAACAGCAGCATCAGTCGAAGTCATCGTGGACAGCTTCGCCTAGTCACCCGACGTGGTCGCGACAGCATTGAAGCTACTTGAAGCCAGAAGAATTACTGAAGCGACGAGCAGGAAGTAGGAGAAGCGCATGTTTGGTGGTGGAGTTGTGTGGATGTCGGAGACTTGGGTACTGCAATGAAAAATGCGAAGTGAGTCTGAAAGTTAGGCAGGCAAGAAGAACTCTGCCTCGCCTTGGGACATGGAGTAGAGTTCATGTACTCGATGTAGTACTTCAATTGCAAAGCGTCCTGATAAACGTCGTTCACTGGATTGTAGTTTGTCTTCTCTCATTTACGAAATACTACATGTACATGTAGTATGCAACACCAATACATGGAGCGCGGGTTCAAGTTGAACGCGACGATTATTCTGTGTTTACATCGGATGCACATGTAAGATATCGCGCACGTATTCATAAAAGTCGTGGTACACGTACATGTAATACATGTACTAGTACTGCTGCGGTTGTTGGTGCTATGAACTCGAAGTCGTCAGGAAAACGAAAATGCTGGATTACGCGGCTGTTACCTTCTATGCACTTCGATTTGCAGGGTACTTACATGTACTTGGTAACGCGTAACACGTGAACTGGCATACTTTTCTGAAGTAGTTGTTATCACAGTTCACCCGATGGGACAGCGTGAATGTGGCTGAAAAAAAAATTGCATTTTAGAGGCAGCATTCTCTAGCTACGGCGATCTCCCTGTCAGAAATTCAGTGAAAAGCCAGCATATCCAATACACAAGATCCTTATGGGCAAAGAGAACAGTCCATTTACATGTTGCGCTAGGACTCGTGGAGTCAGGTCGAGGGTCGTGTCAGTCTCGTCGACTCCTTGCGGCCACAGAGGTGGATCCTTGGCGCTGAGGATGCACGATGACTTGGCCTGGCGCCCAAGATCTCGAAGAAGGCCGTGAAGCAAAACATGGGAATGCTCTAGGAGACTCCGGTCCAACGAGACCAGTCTCGATAATTCTCTGCCGGTTGCTGATCCGGCACGGATTGTCGTAAGATACGATGGCAACAGAACGAGGATGCGATGATTTTCGGAGTTTTTATATCATGCGGTACCGCATAATCGAGCTGCTCTTCGCGAAAAGCTACACCAAAACTGCTTACGGGGTGGCCAGGATCTAAACGCAAACTGTATGTTCAGTACATGCAGTGCACGTCTACCTGTACCATGGTATATGCACACCATGCAATGTTGCCCTCAAATACCTTGGCTGCTCGCTTGAACTCGGAGGTCAGAAAACTCTGGCTTTACTGTCCTCGTAAAAATGGCCGCCGCGGCTTGAGGGAGTATCATACCACGATGTTTTCAAAGGAATGGATTGATTGATTAACTACTTAGCGGGCTTCTCGTCTGTGTGAGTTTATTCCACGAGATTTTCAAAGTATCTAGAGGGTGAATCAAAATATACTGCTTCTCTTGTGGAAGGCACAAACAGCTATTGTCTTCCTTCCATGCCACTTGGAGACTCCGAGACGATAATTACTTCCGACAAACGGTAGCGCAAATTCCAAATATCGCCAACCTGCAATGTTCTTTAAGAAACACTACCAGTTTATCTACCGGCATGCGGCTGAACTCGATTGTGATCGTTATATCCATGGATCCATTGGGTTTTGACCCACCGACGAATGTAGTAGCGTGCAACATTTGGATTCCGCAAGTTCAATGTGATTTTGCGAAGATAGCTCCAATTTTTTGGATACATAGACTCACACAGACGAGAAATCCGTTAACTAGTTACTTAAACCACACCCTCCTTTCTTGTCTGGGAGTACTTAATCTCTACACCGTACATGTAAAGTGGTCTGTCTTCAAAGTAAGTTCAAACCCGAAAAATCGATGCTCCAATAATATGATCCAAATATTGGAACCTCCTACGGTAATATAGAAGAAGAAGTTGATTAACTAGTTAGTGGACTTGTCGTTTTGCTAGCTATGTTGTATCTACTTAGACTTCTTGATTACTGTCGGAGAATCCAAATTCGGTCACTTGGTTGGGGTAAGCTTCATGGTTTGGGTGGATCGAAACCTATTCTTTGAAGAACTGAAACCACTGCATTGGCGTTCAGCTCGAGCTCCTCGCTATGCAGGTAGATGTGTTGACAGTGACGATGAAATTAGTTCATTAAACCTTGAGTGCTCAGTTGTTCGGCTTCAGTCTCCTTGAAGTGAATCTTGATGCGCAAACGCCGAGTAGCATGGAAAACATTGCTGTGTGGACTCTCCACAGTAGCAATAGTACTTTGTGCTGTTGTTTCCGATCCGCATGAACGTCTCGTGACTGCCACGAACGTGTCCCAGATCGCTTCTCCACACCTTAGCATCGTTCTGAACGTCTCGACGAATTGGCACATCATGCAGTCTCGCCCTTGAATTTAGTCAGACTGACAAGATAAATTGCCACACTGCCTAAAGCCGATCCTAACTTGTATCTTACGAGATACGTTTTGCTGCCTTCTGTGGCTGTCGCAGTTGAGATCGGGCACAGGTTGCTTTTGCTGTTCGTAGGCTAATAGCATTGACAACAACACGTCAGGGTGCTTAGGATGAAACTACTGATTATCTAGTTAGACACTACTCACTAGGTCCTTAGTCGGCAAAGGTGCTGAATTTCATTCCGGAATTTTCCTCGCGCCAAGCAAGTCTTCACTTCACACACCACCAACCGACAATGCGTCTTTCCTACGCCCTCCTTGTAGCTGCTGCCGCAGTCACTTTCCTCTCGAGCGAAAACGTGGAAGCCACAGCCGACGGTCGCAACACGGAGCTCTCGACCATGGCTTCACCGAACGCCGTCGGTGGTGAAAAGCGGTCCCTGCGTTACCACAGCAACGAGGATCTCGACGACGAAGCTTTGTATGAGGAAGAAGATGCCGACGAAGAAGAGCGCAAGGGAAAAAACCTCTTCTCGACGACCAAGCTCGACGAAATGCTGGACGGAACTCAGGTGATGAGTCGATTCAAGAAGTGGGAGGCGCTCGGCTACCACCCTTACAACCTCCCAGACACTGCTCAAGCCACCAAATACGACGAGCTGCGTAGGCTGTACTGTAGGTTCTTGTACTACAGCAAGTAAGTACAAGGCTCGCCTAGCGCGAAATGTTCTACAGTAGTTACTGGTAGTTGCCGACTTTTGGATTTGGCATTGACTCCACGCGTGTTTCACAGAGAAAAAAAAAGACTTTGAGTTGTAAGTCATCTTGTTGCTAATAGAGATGTTTTCAGTCATTATGTTCGGTACGTTTACTACATGTAGACCGGAGGATTCTCACACGCACTACACGTAGCGATCCAAGCTCAAGGAAGTGAAGAATGCGGTAAATACGTCAGCATGGTTCGAAGCGTAAGAAGCTCTTCGAAGTAGTGCTACAGCGTCTGAAATTGTGGAGTAGAAAATGCGCCGGAACTTCAGAGAGGAACTGATACTGTAGATCAAAAATGGTCTTGTGCTTTATTTTAATACATTATAAAATATGTCTGATGCACCTTTAGACCTCTCTCTGCCTCAGTTCCAAATTTCGGCAGCTTGATGTAATAGCATGCACGAACGTGCCCCAGAAGAAGAAGAGGTTGATTAACTAGTTGTGTTTCGCTAGCTACATTGTATCTACTTAGCCTTCTTGATTCTTTGAAGAGCTGAGACCACTGCATTGGCGTTCAGCTCAAGCTCCTCGCTATGCAGGTAGATGTGTTGACAGTGCCGATGAAATGAGTTCATCAAACCTTGAGTGCTCAGTTGTTCGGCTTCAGTCACCTTGAAGGGAATATTGTTGCGCAAACGCCAAGTATGGAAAACAATTGCTGTGTGGACTCTCCACAGTAGCAATTAGTAGGTAAAAGTTGATTAACTTTAGCCTATGCTATTACCAGTGTCTTACGTCTAGCATCGCGGAGTCCATATTCGTTGTCGTGGGAGGTTAGGAAGAAGTTCAGTCTGTTCTGACTCGAATCCGAAGCGCTTAACCCCCCAGCACTCGATTAAGCGCATCGCCGTCAATATTCCAATCAGATGAATGTCGAAACAAGAAATGGCAGTGGCTTCGAAATGAAGCCTGCAAGTCGCTACTGCAGGCTGCAAGTTAGCGATATTTGGCGTCACCGCTTGTGTTTCGCCGAAGTAAATGTCATTGCGCAGCCACCACGTTGCGCGAAACACTGTTGCAGTGTGTATTCTCCACAGTAGCAATAGGTTCTCCTGGTCATCTCTCCATCCTCTAGCAACATCTCTGTTGGACGGGAACAGCAGAAGCTTCCACTCCAAGGTGCTTCGAAAAGCCCTTCGCCATTGATTCCACAGTGTTCGCCACATTTGCATTAGCGCCGGACAAGTGAGAAAACACCGAAAATAGCACCGTAATGAAGCATGTGCTTCTAGTATTATTATGCCATCTTTTGGTACAAATTTAATTTCAACACAAGAAGAAAAGGAAAGTAATCACAAATCAAATGTCATATCCTAAAATAAAATATGTGCGGCATGAAAAAGAAAAGTTTTGTAACCGTTACTGTCTTCTGTAAGCTGTTACTGAACTGGAGAGCATTTGCTCAATTCATCTGGAGATCCATGTTGCTCAACGAGATGTTCTTCCATCGGTACTGAAGTTGCGGCGTGACGACGTGCAAACCACGCGAACGCTCCGACGCTGAAAAAAACCGCGGGGATAATCCCATACCCACTCACCTTCCACATCGTCCGCGCACCGTATCCATCGTAGATATATCCCCCAACAAGAGACGAGATTCCAGAGCCAATACCGCGTTGAAAGGCCGACAAAAGTCCAATCATCGTGCCAGCGGCTCCTCTCGGGGCGGCTACATACAGGTATGTGGTCAATGTTGATGCCAATAACCCGAAAGTGATCCCATGAAGCGTCTCGAGCGGTATAACATACCAAGGTTGCTCCATGAACGCGTACACGACTGCTCGAACAAATAGAGCAAGAACGACAATCGCCAAGCAAATTGCTGACCCAAACCGTTCAATCATCGCGTTCGAGAGGAAGAAGATGGGGATCTCAGACAGAGTCTCCACTGCAACAAAGACGCTCACAATAGTAGCTCCGTTGTCCGATAAATCGTAAATGTTCAAGAAGAGGAAATTATCGATGAATCCTCCGCTGACACCTGTGCCAAGTGCAACCAGGAATAATACGAGAACATCCGGCCGATGGAAAATAACCTTCGCGCTGCTCCAAAGAAGTCCCTTTTGATGAGGATGTTCTTCGTCGTCGCCATACCCAGCAGGGATATAGCACAAGATTATGAAGAGGGAGATACAGGAAACCCCCAACATCATCGTGAAGCACCACTCAATCCCAATCTCGCCTGCTAACATCCCGCAAATGTATCCACCCACACCGTATCCGAAGGCCCCATACAATCTTTGCTTGCCAAAGTCCCCACCATAGCGAGACGTGAGTTTCATCGCAGCGAGGTCCAGTAGCGCATTGGTCGGCATCATCTGGAGATACGCGAGAAACACGATCGCGCACATGAGCGGGAACGAATTCACGAATTGAATGGCGAAGACGAGAAGCGCGGACGTAATATGGCACAACACGTGGACTTGGTTATGACGACGGAGCGTATCGGCGACCGCGCCCCAGGTTGGAGGCCCAAGAAGCGTGCACAGACACGGGATTGCGAGTAAAATACCGATTTTGCTGGTGGAGAAGCCCTTACCTTCGAAGAAAATCTGCAGTACACATTTAATTAGGTTAAGTTTCGAAACACAATCGAAGCTAGAAAGCAACGAACCGATAGATACGCGAAGAGAGAATTGCAGTAATAGTGGGCAACGAACAGCATTTTGAGCGGGATTAGCTCTTTCGCTTCGCCTGCATCGAGTAGAAACATGGGACGGCAGCGCATTTTCGTGAATGTTCTCCCTTCGTGGCACCAGGGAAATATCTAAATGAGCCGTGGCGCGTTCTCAAGCGGCAGAAAGGCTAGATCGCTGTGCATATACACACAACTCGCAATCGCTAATGCGGCTTACCACAAAACAAAGTGAAGCTCATTCGTACGGTAGGATTTAAACTGCAACTTCACTCACTCATCAAAGGCGCCAGGATAACTCATCAATACGACAGAATGCAGTAGACAACGGGTAGTCATAAAACTCGACTTCATGTTCTGGTAGATTATTTTTTTTTTTCGGATGAGTCAGGCACAACTTCATGTGCAACCTCAACTTATGGTCGTCTGTAGTACTCGTTTTAATAAACCAGTTTTTGGAGCAGGTTCAACGCCACTGTGCCATCGCAGACTGTAAAAGTAGCTCAAGCTACTTTCCTCACATGCGATGTCATTCGGTTCTGGTACTGTACGCATTAGTCAGATGTCTTCAGCGTAGTTTGTGTATTGAGAAGATGCATCACACACTTGAGGAACGAAATCTCGGATTTAAGTTGTATTTCGAAGTACATGTACTTTTCAACCGCAGATTAGCAGCCTAAAACAGTCTTAAACTACATCCTTGCGGATTGTAGAATGCGAGTCGTCATCCACGAGGTTTTCATCCAACTCCATCACTAAAACTTGATGTTGGCGAGCAAGACACGAAAAAATCCCAACAAGAGCAAGCATCACCGGGACGATGCCATAAGCGCCAACCTTCCACATTGTTTGCACGCCGTAGTCGTCGTAAATTACCCCGCCAACAAGTGAGGCAATGCCTGCCCCGATCCCACGTAAAAACGCTGACAGCAGCCCAATCATCGTCCCAGCAGCCCCCTTTGGAGCAGCATCGTAGAGATAAGTCGTCAACGTTGCGAGTAGCAGGCCATACGTTACTCCATGCAGCATTTCCAGCGGCACAATGTACCAAGGCTGCTCCATGTAGGTGTAGACCATGTCACGGGTGAAAAATGCCAGAGCAACAACCGCAAGACATACGGGAGTACCGAATTTCTCGATCATTGAGCTAGACAGGAAAAATAACGGGATCTCGGATAGCGTTTCCACAGCCACAAAAACACTCACAATAGTAGACCCGTCGTCCGATAGATCATACACGTTCAGGAAAAGATAGCTGTCGATGAATCCGCCATTCACTCCGGCTACAAGAGCAACGACGAACAACACAAGAACGTCTGGTCGACGGAAAATGTGCGTTACCGTAGTGTGGAGAACACCCTTTGGTCGAGGCTGGTCGTCTTCATCGTCTCCGTATCCAGCAGGAATGTACCGTAGCAGCAGTATCAGCGTAATACACGAGACCCCAAGCATCATAGTGAAGCACCACTCGATTCCGACGGCCGACGCCAACATACCTGAAATGTATCCACCCACACCGTAGCCGAAAGCAGCATAAAGTCTCTGTTTGCCGAAATCTCCCCCGTATTTGCCACTGAGCTTCATCGCTGCCAAATCTAGCAGTGCGAGGGTCGGTACCATTTGGCAATAAGCCGCGAAGACGACGACGCACATGAGCGGGAAGGAATTGACGAATTGAATCGCGAAAATCAAAAGTGCCGACGTAGCATGGCAAAACAAGAGAACTTGCTTATGGCGGTGTAGTGCGTCTGCGACTGCTCCCCAAACTGGAGGACCAAGAACAGTGCAAATGCAAGGAATTGCAAGGAGAATACCGATCTCACTCTTGGAGAAATTGGCCTCCTCAAAGAAGATCTGGGGGGTTAGTAAGAAAACCATACACAAACTGTCAACAAATGTCGTCGAGTCAGGGTCATTTTGATACGTACCGGGAGATACGCCACTAATGAATAGCAGTAGTTGTGGACGACAAAGAGCATTTTGAGTGGAATCAGCTCCTTGGCCTCGCCTGCATCAAGCAGAAACAGTAAGCGGCACGGCATCGTGGGGGTGGAGCTTGTAGCTGATCTCTCGAATGTGCAGAAGTGAGCTGATCCTGGCATAGGCTGGTGTTTTGGCGATCTGTACCACACAACAATGCTGACGAAGTTGTTGCGGGATGAGCATAATATATGTTGAAGTTACTTTGCGATTCTTTTTAGACTCCTTCATGGAGACTCCATGACTCTGTGCATGTTGTACGTAGCGGCACAGATACAGCGCGTTCGACTTGGAAATACACAGATAGAGAGAGCCGCGAACTAAAAGACTGGGTGTTCAACACAGTAGATGAAAAAGATGTACTCCGCAAGGGCATCCACGAATCAAAGTCGACCCAGTGATTTCTGAGAAGGTGCCATGGAGTAAGTTCTTTGGTAACGCCCACGTGCCACGCAATAAAAGGTGACCAACTGTTTGGATCGGATCCTGAATTACATTTACAAGATTCAGTAAGATCCAAAAACGACTATTTACTCCAAGACACTCACTTGCCAACTTCCTGGCTCGAGGATACCCAATTCAGTCGTAAGTTCGTCTGATATCGAGCAAATGCCGTTGGCGAGTGGAGAAAACGAGTGCACACCGCTGTTAAAGCCACACCAAAGTACTTATGGCCAGGAAAGCCGCTCTCACCTTCACCGGTTGGGTCTACTAGCGATTTTTGGTACGAACGTTGTGTAGAATTCAATGGTCTGCCCAAGCAGCTACGGCGGGGATTGTGGTGGGCCGTTCGACATCTTAGAGCTCACTTCCCCTGCTTTAGTGTTGGTATTGGTTTGTGTGACTCAAGCTGAGGCAGCACAGGCACTTCAGGTGGGTTTAGAATACTCGGCTGATACTTTATTCGACTACATGTACACCATTTTGAGCGTTGTTTGTACAGTCGACGACCCACTTCCGAAAGCCTTTCTTCATCACGTGTATGGACCACACCATTACGGTAAATGAGGAAAGCTTCAGCTTCTGCTATCATCTTCGACTAAATCTTGTGCGCTCTCCCTCAGGTCCTCTTACTTCCAGCAATTTACGTCTACCATCTCGTCTGCGAACTTAATGCTGGAGTGCAGATCAAGAAATGGAGCATCGTTAACGTTTTGCAGCGACACTCGGTGCATCCGCTGCACAAGTTGTTGTTGATCGCCGTGGTGCTGAATTCGGTATACCTCATAGCGGACTATCTGTGGTTCACGGCTTTGGGGATGGTCAGCGTTGCGGCAGGCACAGCCATCGGAAACACCGCCCCATTCTTCGTGTATCTCTTCTCCATGTGCTTCCTGCACGAACAAGCAAGTTTAAAGAAGCTGGGCGGGGTACTGACTTCGTTCACCGGTGTCGCGCTTGTTACCATTTTTCAGGACGGAGGAGCGGAAAATCACCACAATACGAGCTTGCTGGCTTGTATGTTGGTGTTGGTTCAGACCATGATCGTTGCGGCGTATGGTGTCGCCTACCGCGTTGTCATCGGTGAAGATGTCGTCGACGCGTCAACTATCTTGACTTTGACTGGGATCTGTGGTATGGTGACTATACCAGTGTGGATCGTCGGGAGTCTGTTGTTTGCAGTGTGTCCATTTTCCACTCTGCAGGAACCGTTGGGGTTACCAGATACATCATGGGGCTTTTTCTTGCTGGTTGTGAGTGGGTCTCTAGCTGGTATGTTCACACTGATGCAGTCCCTAGCTCTGTGCTGGACTACACCGCTTATTACAAGTGTGGGGACCATGATGACAATTCCCCTTTCGTTGATTTGGGATGTCATGCTGAACGACCGAGTGTTCTCATGGGAGTGCCTCCTCGGAACAGCTATGGTTATGGCTGGCTTTGGAATGTTGGAGCTTAACGCGGCAAAGCAACAGACGAAACCAACGGTAGAAGCAAACATCGCCTAACGAGATAAACACGTCCAAAGGAAGAACAACGCAGATATTATCATTTTCAAAACATGTACTACGTAGTAGTAGCATTCGTTTGAATCCGTACCGATCGATACCTGACACTTCTCAGTGCGCAACAATCTCATTTCATTCTTCACTACTGGAGCTCCTCGTACATGTGCTTGATCTCTCCTTGGAAGCGCTCCTTGAGTTGCGGGCGTTTGAGTTTGAAGGTTGGTGTGATAAGGCCGTCCTCCATTGAGAACGGATCCGGGTGAAAATGCACCTTCTTGACAAACTCGAAGCCACGAAGCTGCGCCGCCTTACCAGTGGTCTGCATATCATCCAAAACTTCCCTTTGAAAAGCTGCGTTATGCACTAGCTGTGCCACGGCAACGTGTTCGCCCGACAAGCCATTGGATTGACCCCAGGCTTCCGCCATCTCAGGATCGGGAACCACAACTGCAACAAGGCAGCTCTGCAACGAGTCGCCGTACACGAAGACTTGCGCCACATATTTGCTCTTGAGATACACTCCCTCGATCTTCTCCGCCGCAACGTATTCGCCTTGGGACAGTTTGAAGATATTCTTCTTGCGGTCAATAATGCTCAACGTGCCGTCCGCATTCCAGCAGCCAATGTCGCCTGTGTGGAACCACCCATTCTCATCTATCACCTCCGCCGTCTTATCTGGTTGTTTATAGTATCCAGCAAACACCAGCGGTCCCTTCGTAAGGATTTCACCACGCGGACGTGGCTTATCTCTGCTGGTGTAGCCCATCTCAGGCACGTCTTCCAGGCACACCTGCATGCGGACAAGTGGTGAGCCAACGTGAGGGCCCAACGGCATGTCACCTCCCGCCAGACAAAGTCCTGCTGCCGTCTCACTCAGTCCGTACCCCTCCACAACATCGCAGCAGAAGACGATCTTCATAAATTCCTTCACGTCAGCGCTCAACGGAGCAGATCCGGACAGAATCAGTCGAACTCGACCACCCAGCACTTGTCGGATCTTGGCGAAGATCAGCGCGTCCCACAACGCGTGGGTCTTGTAGCCAGCACTCAACCCCGTGCGCTTGCTGGCATACGCCTGGTCGAACATCAATTTCTTCAATCCTCCGGCAGCAGCCACACCCTGCGTGATCTTGTCGTACACTCGGTTGAACAGTCTCGGCACCGAGACAAACAGTGTCGGCGCTAGTTCAGCCAGGTCTTCCATCAGGAACAACACATCGCCCTGGTAAAATCCGGCTGCAGCACTATTTTGCAAGATCGATCCAATGACAGCTCGTTCAAACACATGAGGCAGCGGCAGATACGACAAATGCACGTCCGTGGGGGTTACAGCCAGCCTCTCGCCAGCCAGTGTACTCACGAGAGTGAAGTTCCTGTGTAGCAAGATCACGCCCTTGGGGTCTCCCGTCGTGCCTGACGTATAGCACAAGGTCGAAATATCCGTCGGGAGTGGAGGATCCGCGGGTAGAGGCTCCGCTCGTCCAATGAGTTCCAAATCACTCAAACTCTTCAGCTCAATGTTCTTCGCTGCAGCTACGTGGCGTTGCTCTTCCGTCACAGGCTCAAATTGCACGACTGTCTGCAGATTCGGACAGGCTTCTCTGCAGTCCATAACGACGTGGAACTGGTCCAAACCGCAAAACAGCACTCTCAGCTCCGTGTGGTTGGCAATAAAGGGCACCGCATCGGGCCCCAGCGTGTCATACAGCGGCACCAGCACGTAGGCCATGCGGTCGCACGCGTGAGCCACCAAACACCACTCGATCTGGTTCTTAGCGAAGATACCGACATTCTCCTGACGCTTGAGGCCGCAAGCTCTCGTTAAACCCGACGCGAGGTCGTCCATGCGCGTCTTCACCTCCGCGTACGTGAGCCACTGGAAGGCTCCGACCTTTCCTGTCGCTGGGTCCACCGCTCTGCGGCCGTAGCATGGGCGGGCGCCCCCCTCTCGACTCCATCCCCGCAGGAAATTGTGGTACAGCGTCTGCTGCGCCTCGTCGATCGGCACAGTGTTAGGCACTTGGTACGTGGGGCCGTGGGAGGCGTCGCCAGTGTTGGGCACGGCCGTGGTGTAGCGCAGGCCCTTGTACGACTCGAAGTCGATCTCGCTCATGGGGAGCGCGGTGCTAGAGGAAGAGCCCATACTGAAACGCAGAGAAACAGGAGTGAATGTCAGCGCTGCACGACGGAACGCGGAATGGTTTCACGTAAGGGACGCGGAAAGTGTTTACGAAGATATTTTGGCCCACTTCAACCAGAAATGCGGCAATTCCGTCAAACGCCCCGTTTCTGCTTGGATCCGACGTGCGACTTTACTTGGAATTTGTAAGCTTTTGTTAAATGCAAGTGTCGCTCTGTGAAATCAAATAACCCTGACAAGTTAAGTTGGTCACGTGTTATTTGTTTTGAAACATTTGTTGAATTACAAATGAGCTCATATTTAGATTACCTTGCACAACTTATCGACGTCAAAACAGGTTCGTGTCTGCTCAAAGCCGATGGCTACACGTGACTTTACATTTCCGATTCCGACTACCATGGCACGCGTCGATGTCCTGCTCGGGTATGCGGCCCTGGGCTACTGCGTCTGGAAGTTCCTCACTGCCGCTGCAAATGCTATATCCAGAGGCCCACACCGCCTTCCTCCAGTGCCAACTGGTGTGCTGCCTGGCCCCGGACACGTGGACGCGCTTCGTTGCTTCTTCGTAACCTCTCACGGTTTGGCGCTGTATGTGCGCAAATGGCTGCCACGCTTCGACCGCAAGCCCCGTGGCGTATTCTTCATTCTGCATGGGCTGGGGGAGCATGGAGGACGCTACGACCACGTTGGTAGAGCGCTGGCTAAAGAGGGGTTCGCCGTTTTCATGGTGGACCACCAGGGCCACGGAATGAGCGACGGCGAACGAATGTACGCGCAGAAGCTGCAGGATCTCTCCGAAGACTTCATGGAGTTCGTGCAGCACGTACTAAATGAGAACAAGCCCGGTAGTAGAAACGTCACGGTAGTGGATGCAGAGTTGGAGGCCCACGCGGATGTGCAATGGAAGAATCTACCGCGGTTCGTGCTCGGACACTCGATGGGCGGAGTTCTGGTGTTGCAGTTGATCGAGTTGTCCATGAAAATGGGGCTCGACTGGAACGGAGTCATCGTATCTTCCGCGCCATTCTGGACTGTGCCAGGTGGTGGTGTCCCTGGGTTTGTAGGGGTTCTGGCGCGCCTGTTCCCGAGGATGCAAATTCCGCCGTTCGATTTCACCAAGCTCGGAAATGACTTTGAAGTGTTCAAACGTTGGTCACGCGACGAACTGATGCCAAAGCATGGTGCTACCTTTGCAGTGACGCATCAGTTACTGGCTGAAGGTGATAGGTTTGCACAGAGCGACAACGAGTTGGCAAGGAACTTCCCTGCTTCAATCTACATGCTTCATGGTGAGCAGGATACTGTCACATTCGCACAGGGAACCGTGGACTTCTACAATGCGTGTAAGCAGGAGGACAAGACTATGAACGTGGTCCCGGGTGCGATGCATGAGGTATTGAATCTTGAAGGCAACGAGAAAATCCTTAAGGACATTATAGCGTGGATGGATGCACGGCTGAAGTAGTTTGCCACTACTATAGCACGAAGGAATCCGTTGTATATCAGTGGAACAAGTTTGTGGTGAATGAACTGTGTATTGCAACCATCGGAAATCGGTTGTGATTTAAACATAGGTATCTATGTGGCAGCGTTGGCCGCAGCCTTTGCTTTGGCTGCTGCCTCCGCTTTAGCCAAGCGGTCTGCTTTTTTTCTGGGCTGCAAGAGTGAGCTCCTTGAGTACTTTTTTGTATCCGCTCTCAAGAGAAGCATCAAGCTTGACGACTTGTTTCAAGGTCTTTCCTTCTTTTCCCCACTGTAGGAGCAACTGCGACTGGTAACTCTTCCCCATATCCTTCACTTTCGTGTTGGAGCTCGCGGCAGCTTGAGCGAAAAGCTGGGCAGCTTTTTTATCTCCGAGCTTATTGCTGAAGAACTTGGACACAGTCGATGGCTTGTTGAGGCCTTGCGAGTTGGAGTAAATCATGAAGCCGATAAAGGTTTCAAAATTCTTGTTGCTGAAGAGGTCATCCACGGATTTGATGTTGTTCAGTTTCAGGGACTTGAACGCTCCATTGAGCGATTTTCCAACCAACTTGGCGACCTCAGGATTTTCGCGCTCAATCTTCGTCAAAGTAGCCTTCGGGACTGTTTTGGTATTGGTTTTTAGCAGGTTTGCGAGACTCTGCATCCACGTTCCACCTGCTCTCTCTTCTTCATCGCCAACGTCCGCTACAGATCTGAGAATTCGCTTGTCGCTCACGTCAACTAGGTGTGCTTTGGTGGGACTTGTAGCCGAAACATCAGCAACAGCGAGGACGGCAGCGAGAACCAGCAAAATGACAGAATGGAGGCGCATCACTGTTGGCAAGCGGAATGAAATCGTTATGTGCTGGATAGCGAACTCGAAAGTGAGACTCCGATTCCGAATCGACGATTTGAGTTTCATCGGGGGCGTGCGCTTCACCCTATTAGTGTGTTAGCACAGCTGTTTCAGCTTTAGCACATGTTTTTCACTAGATCTGCAGCTTACAGACTGTATTACAGTTTGTATGCCAAACTTACAGTTAAGTTTTGAAAATGTATAACTATGCATGATTTATCTGTATTTTTTAAGCTTACATAAAAATTTATGATACATATAGAAGTAGTACTTCTGAAGAACATGAGGCCGACAGCATAAAAAGAGTTATGTCGTACAGTAAATACAGTAACCGGAAGTTGTGCATGAAAAGAGTACTGTTGCAGGAAATGTTGTGCATATTAATACTTTGAAGTACATTTTAGTACATGTCCTGTGCATGGTCGTACAGTGTACATGTACCGTATCTCATCATGAGATTCTCATGGCCGTCATGGTGGTGTACTCTACATGTACATTCAGTACCGGTACATGTATACGAGTCGTATTACGACCATCCATCATTGTCGTATACATGTACCGTAGCCGAAGACGTCTCCCGCCGCAAGAACTTAGCGACCGCCGCACTCCACCGCATGTGGAAAGTCTGGCTCCGGCCATCGAAGACTTCGGAAGTTACGCGCCTCCTCCACAACTGCTACGCATTGCCGATTCTACTCTAAGACTTGGGCCCTTTCCGTGCTATTAATATACAGCCTCAAAAGTTTCCATCGCCAACAGATCCGCAAAGTGATCGGAGTACGTTACCGGTACCGGTATCCGGAGTCCGGAGTCCGGATTACGGACACGATCTCCAATGACAAGCTCAACGATCGTACCAAGACCCAGCCACTCCGATTTCACTTGCTTCGCAGCCGATGGTACCTTTTTGGTCACATACTTCGCAGACCAGCAGGCATTCCAGCATATCGCAATCCCAGTGAGAGTCTCATTTGCCGGTCTCAGTGAGACCGGCAAATGGAGAGGCAGACACCGACTAACGTTACCGATGGCCCTTGATGCCGACCTTCAGACACTTTCCGCAGGACACCGGCTCCAACGTGCCCCAGTCTGGGGCATAGGCGAAGGAGGTGCAGGTCTGGAAGGGCTTAACCGAGGCGCTTACAGCGTACGCGCCGCTTAATGGACTCTGGCCGAGGGAAGAGAGAAACGTAGAGGATGAGAGATAACCCGAAGCATGCGGAAGTTGAGCCACTCCGGTGGCAAGACGGCTCGCGAAACGCGTTTACATATGTACCGTACCTGAGCATCAAACTCTATGGCGGCAAGACAAGGAGGCACACCAGCGTATTTGGTGCGCATTCTCCAGTATCGCTGGATGATTCGAAACCAGGGTATTCTGCTCACCACACGGCACGGATCCATTCTGAATGTTGTGAAGTCTGAGCCACCACGAGAGGTACCCACACCGTAGCAGTGCGAGACCTCAACCGACCAGAGACAAAACGCAAAGGAATTCAATTCAGCATCATCTTAGCATCAAGCAACGAACTATTTACTCGCCGCTCCCGGCAGCGTTGAATCTGCTCTTTTCCAGAGGGCAGATACGTATCGTCAAAAAGGTCACGAAGAGCTGTGTTTGGGCGCGCAGTGTTCGGTTGATGGTCGTCCCTCCTACAGAATTGACAAATACTTCAAGTAGTAAGTTTCAAAATCACTTTTGGTCTTCAGTCGGTGGGATATCTTACCTGTGACTCCGTAGTGACGGTGCTCTTGCAGTCGATGCCTTTCGAGGGAGTAAAGCCACAGGTGGTGCCTGCTTTGTTCCAGAGCTTCCGTTGTTGTTGCTTGGCGGAGGCTGACGAGGTGGAGCACTATCACACTTGGAAAGGTCCGCTGCCAGGTGACCCCGCTGCCCACATCTTGGACACGGAACATTTGACATGCGCATCAAATGCCAAGTTCTGTAGGTAGATTCACGGTTATTATTATAGCCAAATAGAAATGTGGAGAACAGTGCGACTTACATGTTAACATGAGCGCTAGGATAGGAAATTCCACACTCCATTCGTTGCTGACGCCAATCTTCGCGGTCTTGACTGAACTTGCGCAGTTTTTTCATCGTAGCGTATACTTCCGGCTTGTTATCGCGCGTGGCTGTTAACATCACGGTTTCGTAGTACCTTCGGTCGATTGCGAGGGCTTGAACATCCGTCACCGCTTTAATGTCGAAGATAGCACCACGTTTTGAAGATAAAAAAGGTAATTCCCCAGCGATATCACCAGCGCCAATCAGTGTCAGCTCAACATTTACAATTTTCTCAGGATTCTTTCGAGATGAATTCGACAGGAGACGTCGCATGGCAACGTCATTCCCTGCAGCTTCGAGGGTCCAGTTGATGCGCTCCATGATTTCGCCAGAAGTAACAATATACATCCACTTGGCGTCGGTACCAGCCCGATAGAGGTAATCCTGTAGTGATTCAAACAACACAAGGTTACACTTCGACATGTTCAGTCCTTAAGAGAGTGAGAAAACTTCTTACGTTGCTTGTGAAGTGGCGTGACCTCATGGCACTAACAAGACGCATTTTCTCTTAAAATCCCAACGTCAGAAGCTGCTACAAAAGAGCTGTACAGTTGCAAAATAACTCACCATGTTTCACCCAGTCCCTGAAGAGGAACATCCGATCAAGAACCTCTGCATTGTTATAATGTGAGGCCTCCATGGAAGCCGTACGGACCAGACGGATGTAATCAGCACGCTCGAGACAAATTAAATCACAACTTTCGGTAAACTGGGAAGCCTTGATGGTAGCATTTCGTCTCGCCGACGGGTTTAGCAGCACGATTTCCCCGAACATTGCTCCTGGTCCAAGGTTCGCTACCATTGCGCCAAAATCCATTGCTGCAGCGTTTATTTCCGAGCTCATGCGGCGTGACATCCGTCGCTGCTTCATGGTGGCCAGCATCGGGGGTGGTGAAGCTGGAGCGACTACGACATCTCCGGGTTTCTCCATCTTGACATACACATCCACGAGCCCATCAACGACGATGTAACACCGATCACCGGTGTCTCCTTGACGGATTACAAGGCCCCCACTCTTCACTTTGATGAGTCGCATCTGTCTACAGATTTCGCGACGAATATATTCCGGTGCTGCACCGAAGATGTTGTTGCTGTACTGCTTACAATTCTGCAGCATCCAGCTGTACACCAGATCCAGACTTTGCTCATTTCGAAGAGCAGGTTCGTCTATCAAAATTGTTTTAGCTGCTGCTACACGCTGCTGCTCCTCGGGCGTCTTCTGAAGCAACTTGAGTAAATGCGGCGGCACTTCAGGCTTAAAAAATACACTCCCAAGACGAGAAGATGCCCGTCTCATGTTGACGAGCCGGCGTGATGACTGCCGACGCATCGGACTTGGCGCTTCCAGGGACCTCGAAAGCTCTGGAAGCTCTGGAAGCTCGGACATCGCTGCAATCAGTAAGTAAATTGCCACGAAATGTTCTGTGCTCAAGACTATTTTTGCTTATTGCTACGAGTCGTGATGTTTAAAAAAAAAACAGTGACATCAATTTCGGTGGCGTGCATTTGTGTTAGTTTTCTAACTATACACTCTGGCTTCGAAGCCCGAGAGCTCAGGTACTAAGTATTCCTGCTTGAGATTACCACAACTTCGCCTGGTCTCCTACGGCGCCAGCTCAGTTTTGACGTCAGGGTTATAGGCCGGGAAGTTCGTGTATCCGTTCGGCCCGGGCATTCGAGTGCCGAACCACGTGTCGAACCCGGCAGGTTCGTTTAGTGGCCAGTCATTGAGGAATCGTTCAGCGAGGTCGGGGCTCGAGATGTACGGGCGTCCGAAGCTCACCAGATCCGCCGCGCCACTTAGTAACACTCCTTCCGCGGTGTCGCGCGTGTAGCTGTTGGCTGCCATCACAGTCCCTTTGAAGTGTTTCTTGACGTCGAATGGCTTGGTCAGCGGTCCCTTGTCCTGGAAGCCGAAGCCGAAACCGTCCAGTGTGGCCAAGTACGCGAGGCCGAAGTTACTCAGCTTGTCCGCCACATAGCAACACATTTCGTGGTTGTCCACACTTCCGGTGTCGCCATAGAAGCCATTCGGCGACAATCTCAATCCGATCCGGTCCGCAGGCCATTCCTTCTGAAGAGCTTCAACCAGTTCAAGCAGGAAACGAGCGCGGTTCTCAATCGATCCGCCGTACTGATCAGTTCGCTTGTTGGTGCATGATTGAAGGAATGTGTCGGGAAGGTACCCGTTCGCAGCGTGGATGTCAACGCCGTCAAAGCCCGCTTCCTTGGCCAATCGAGCGGCCTTGCAGAAGTCATTGATCACCTCGGGGATCTCGTCCGTCTTGAGCTCCCGGCACAGCTCGTACGGAGCCTGCTTAGCGTTGACATCCCGGGTATGACCTGACACGGGTCCGACGGCAGAGGGGCCAACAACGTCACCGCTGAAGCTCGGGTGTCCTTGGCGTCCGATGTGCCAGATCTGCAGGAAGATCTTGGCTCCCTTAGCGTGCACAGCTTCGACGACGGGTTTCCATGAGTCTCGGTGCGCATCCGTGTACATGCACGGAGCTCCGTACCATCCGAAGCCTTGCACAGAAATCGCAACAGCTTCGGTGATGATGAGGCCGGCGCCTGCCCGCTGCTCGTAGTACTCGACTTGCATGGACCCGGCCTCGTGGGTGACGGGGTCGCATCGAGCACGAGTGAGTGGAGACATGACGATGCGGTTCTTCAGCTTGAGGTCCTTGTTGAGCTGGTACGGGGTGAAGAGCGTGTAGTCCTTGAGAGGGACGGACATTGCAACGGGGTTGGTTGGATTTTGGAGTGGATGCTGCAAGTGGCTAGAAGCAAATTGGGAAATGAATTGGACGGAGACCAACGCTAATGGCGCTACGCCAAGAACCCGATGTGTTGCAAATCTTGCGGATTTTAACTTCAATGTCCATGTTGACCACGGATCCAGTGTTTACGACAGGATCGGTTTACGTAAATGCTCACTTTAACTAATCGTAAATTTTGCATTGCAATTCTACTCACGTTTTCATTCCGGACACTTTCAGTTTTGCAAACCCATGGCATACAGCTCCTTGACGACGGCCGAGAAATGTTTGGCGAGTTTCGCACGTTTCGGCTTCAACGTGGGTGTCACCAGGTCATTCTCAACTGTGAAAGCTTCGGAAGTCAGGAAAATCTTCTTGACACGCTCGAAGCCGTGCAGTCCGTCAGCACGTGCCACGACGTCCATGTCCGCGAGCACCAACTTCTCCAACTCGCGCCTCTGATCGGCGTCCGTCTCCCAGTTCACAAGTTCCGTACGAGCAACAGCAGTGGGGTCAGGTACGACCACTGCAATGAGGTAACTCTGCACCGAGTCTCCATCAACGAACACCTGGGCAACGAAGTCGCTCTTCTGGTAGACGCCTTCCACCTTCTCAGGGGCAATGTGTTCACCCTGAGAAAGCTTGAAGATGTGTTTCTTACGATCAATGATGCTCAACGTTCCGTTGGGGTTCCATCGTCCGATGTCTCCGGTGGCATACCAGCCGTCCTTGTTCAGTACTTCTCTGGTTAACTCGGGTTGCTTGTAATATCCCGAGAAGACGTTCGGCCCTTTCATAAGCACTTCCCCATGACCGTCTTTACTCGAGTAGTTCATCTCAGGGACGTCTGCAAGGCGGATAGCGAGTCCAGGAAGCGGGACACCTACGTGAGGGCCTTGTGGCATTGATGCACTCGAGCAAGCAACTCCTCCTGAGGCTTCTGTGATGCCATAGGCCTCTAAGACAGGTACACCGAAGACGTACTGGAAGAATTCCTTCACTTCGCTCGTGATGGGGGCTGCACCAGTGAGAATCTGCCTCACTCGGCCACCTAGGACAGGCTTGAAGCGGTCGAACACCTCTGCATCGTACTTACCGTGTTTTAGCAGGTTCAAGCGCTTCTTCTCGTCCAGAGCTTGGTAAAAGTACTCGATCTGCTTGGGATCGCCACTAGAAGCAACTGTGTGCTTCAGTTGGTCGAAAATGCGATTCATCAGTCTCGGTACAGCCACGAACACCGTCGGGTGCAGCTTCTGAGCATCGTCCAGAATACGCGCCACACTTCCGTGGTAGAAGCCAATCGCTGCTCCTTCGGTGATCATCATCGCGTGCAGGAATCGCTCCGCCACATGAGGAAGCGGGAGGAAACTGAAGTACACGTCGTCGCGGTTGGCCTGAATCAACGGTCTGTAGGCGTTCACAGCACTCACGAAGTTGGCATGGGTGACTAAAACTCCCTTGGGCGTCCCCGTTGTGCCCGACGTGTAGCAAATGGTGCTCAAATCCTCCGGTTTAGGCGGATCAGCGTCCGCTGGGTGATCCCTGCCCCGGTTCACGACGTCTTGAAGCGTCCAGATCTTGACCCCAATCTGGTTCGCTTCCGCCACTTGCTGCTCGTCCAAATTGCTCTCGTACTGAACGATCGTCTTCAAGTGCGGACACTGCGATAGACAACGCAGCAACGTGGCTGTCTGCGCCTTAGCACAAAAGACCACCTTCATCTCGGTATGATTGAGGATGTAGGGCACTGTACTTGGCCCCAACGTGTCGTACAGCGGCACGAGCGTGTACGCCATGCGGTTGCAGCTCTGCTCCACCAGTGTCCACTCGTACTGCGAGCGACTAAAGACACCGACCATGTCTTGTCGCTTTAAACCCAACGCGTGCTTCATGCCGGCCGCCGTCTCGTCCACGTGAGCTAGGAACTCGGCGAACGTCTTCCACTCGTAGTCGCCGGTTGCCACCTCTGTCACGGGGTCAACAGGTCTCGAGCCGAACATGGGGCGGCTACCGTCGTCCACCTTAGCGCGGTCCAATAGATTGGTGTAGAGCGTCATGTGGGGCTTGTAGGGCGTGTCGATGGGACACACACGAGCAGATCCTCGACCAGGCACTTGAGGCTCAGTAGGGACTTCATGCGTGTAGGAGACCGTAGAAGTCGAGAGTGAACGCATCCACCGCGGAGCCAACCGAGTGGTGGAGCTGGTGATGCGGAGCGATCGTTGCCAGCACTGCATGGCGGGAAGTTGGCGAGTGGAGACCTCGTTGCGGGACTCGACAATGCGTATCAACGACGCACAATAAATCTGCGACGTGTGTTGATAGATAATTTGTATGGATGAAATATCAGTGCACGTTGACGTGACCGATTCGAGTTAAAGTTGTGTGAAGACCGAAGCAACTTAACAAGTTCAAGGACCTCCAGTGTCTGACCCTGGCACTTGCCTAAGGACTCCTTAAGACACTCAACAAGCGCCTTCGATGCCTAGTTGTCTACGCTGAATGTGCATTCGTTTCCTTATCCGCTCCGACCCGTAGCTGACTTCAGTGGGACCATCGATAACGATTGTCTGCGGGTCTAATGGACGGACAGCGCGTGCTCTCTTTGGTCATTAACCAATCTTCCGTATCGGACGCGCATCAAATCAAGACTCTGGATCACTCATGAACAAGGTCATCGCGCTCGTATTCGCCTCCGCTGTCTGCCTGGTAGAACAAGTCGTTGCTATCGACGTGTGCCAGAGGTCGGAGCTGAGCTCTTTGCTCACAAACTCCAACACGACAGCGTGCGCCACCGACTCGGGCGTCGTCTTCTCCTCCTTGAACGGAGCTCCATCAGACGAGCAGCTCGCCACCATCTGTGAAACTGACACGTGCCTCTCACTAATGGCCGCGATCCTCGTCATCAACCCGGAGGACTGCACTCTGCCATTGAACGAGAATCTGAACCTCATGAGCGACCTGGTGGACCCCGTTGTGGAGAAATGCAAGTCCATGGGCATCGACATCGTTGGTAGTTCCAAAGTCGGCAGTGAAAGTGGCATCAATGTCGGCGATGACAGCGCCGCGTCCGACTCGAGCGCCCAAGGATCGTCAAGCGCTGCGGCCGCATCTGCTGCCAAAACCACATACACGCTCATCGTCGCACTGTGTGCACTATTGGTAATAGTGCAGTAAAAGCAGTCGACGGTCTAATTGCACATGTATAAACGCCTCGTTTTGGAATGGTTGTGAATCAAGTTACTTGAAGTTTTATTACATGAATCCGAGCAAGGTTCTATCCAGATAAGGACGGACATGAGGGGAGATCAAGTGCGAGTTGTGAGTTCGCTTCCCGTGTATGAGGCCATGTCCTTATGCTAAAGTTTAGCCACCTTTCTGACTCAGTGCGATCCAACCGTTCGTCCTGAGTCAGGATTCCTCACTCATCCATTCTTGAATCCGCCGGCCGTCGAGCACCCCCCTGTGTATGCCCCGATCGATTGCACCAATGAAGCAGTTCACGTACGAATTAGAAGGCACAGGTACTGCCAACCGCGGCGCAGTCCGCATGGGACACCTCAAGAGCGGCTTCACGTCTGGTATGACACTGTACAAGAACCTGACGGAGCTACGACGCAAGTTCGACCCGGACGGAACCAACAACCTCTTCGGATGGAGGAAGATCGACCCTGTGACGGGCAAACCAGGCGCTTACGAGTGGGTGACGCTCAACGACTTCCTACCTGTCGTAGAAGCCGCAGCTTCCGGTATGAGTCACAGGCTCAAGCTTCAACGTGGTGCGATCGTTGGAGTCTTCGCTAAAAACTCGTACCAATGGTCCATCGTGGAGCACAGTGCCAGTCGAATGTCGTACACTTTAGTGCCTTTGTACGACACGCTGGGGCCCAGTGCCATCCCGTTCATCCTCAATCACACGGAAATGAGCATCGTCTTCTGCGGCAAGGGACAGTTTAAGACCCTCATGGGGGTCGTTCACGAATGCCCCAGTGTTAAGACGGTGGTGCAGCTCGAGGACGAAATCGACCACGAGGAGACGCGTCTAGCAGAGGAGCACAATGTGCAGCTCTTAACGCTGAGTCAATTGATCGAAGGCGGCAAGAAGCACGTCGTTCCGGCGGATCCGCCGCTTCCGAGCGACTTGGCTACAATCTGTTACACGTCCGGCACCACGGGGAACCCCAAAGGAGCCATGCTCACTCACGCCAATATGATGGCAGCAGCCACTTGTGCACTGGAGTTTACACTCATGCAACCGACGGACGTTCATCTGTCCTACTTGCCATTGGCCCACTGCTTCGAGCGTGTGATCCAGACCACGTGCATCTTCAATGGCGCGTCCGTCGGCTACTATTCGGGCGACGTGAAGCTGCTGATGGACGATTTACAAGAGCTCAAGCCCACTGTGTTCCCGTCCGTGCCGCGCTTGTTGAACCGCATCCATGACAAGATTTCACAGGGAGCAGAAGCCGCTGGAGGCATCAAGAAGTGGCTGTTTGATACGGCGTATGCATCCAAGAAGTACTATCTGAAAGACGGCTACAAAACCCACGCGTTCTGGGACTTTGTGGTGTTTAGTAAAGCTCAGCAGGCGCTAGGAGGACGCGTACGCCGCATGATGAACGGGTCGGCACCACTATCGAAGGATGTGAAGGAGTTCTGCCAGATTGTGTTTGGAGCGACAATGCTGGAAGGCTACGGGCTTACTGAGACTGGAGCTGTGATCTCCTGCTCGACTGATGACATCCCTCCTGGTGATCACATTGGGATTCCACTTGGCAACGTACAGATTTGCCTTGAAGACGTACCGGATATGAACTACACGAGCGGGGACCAGCCCTGTCCTCGTGGTGAGATTCTGATGAAGGGCGACAACCTGTTCATCGGATACTACAAGCAACCGGAGCTGACGAAGGAGGTGATTGATGAAGGAGGATGGCTACACACTGGAGACATTGGCTGCTGGAATCCGGACGGCACGCTACGCATTATAGACCGCAAGAAGAACATCTTTAAGCTCTCACAGGGCGAGTACGTGGCCCCGGAGAAGATCGAGGGCATTTATATTAAGAGTCACCTCATCGCTCAGGCTTTCGTGCATGGAGACTCGATGAAGAGCTTCCTAGTGGGGATCATTGTCCCTGACGAGGAACTTGTGACCAAATGGGCCCAGGAAAAAGGTCTTAAGGCTTCGTTCAAAGAGCTTTGCAACGTGGATTCCCCTGCTGGTGCTGAGCTGAAGACGGACATTGCCCAAGAGATGGAGAGACTGGCGAGAGAGTACAAGTTATTCGGCTTCGAGCGCGTGAAGAAGTTTCACGTACACTCGGAGCAGTTCACGCCTGAGAATGACTTCGCTACGCCCACGTTCAAGCTCAAGCGGCCAGTGATCGTTAAGCACTTTGGCGCCGAACTTGAGGCCATGTACGCCGAGTAAACGGGAAATATACAATCGTGAAATTGTGCGTTGAAGTGGTTGAAGTGGTGGCTCAGCAGTACTATCCGTTTCATAGTAGTAGTATGGGGTACTATCGGTCTTGTTGAGCAAATTATTTTGTGATATTAGTTGAACTGGTACTTTTTTACAGCACTACATTTCGTAAGTTATAAACGGTAGTAATATAGCTTTCGACTTGAGGAAACGACATGTAGTACTACAAAAATTGAAACGAGTAACATAATTCGTAGTAATAGTACAGTCTTCAGAGTTGACGATCGCTATTCTCAAGCGTTCGTTTCTCTCCCAGAAGATGATAATGGACTCTCCACCTTGAAACGTACACCCCACATGCTCTCTTGCCAGCTGTCGGGGCTTCTCCACTTCGTAATTCCCCGGGATGACCCCAAGCTCGCACAAGAACGAGCGGAGGACTCGAAGTCCGTCCGCTTTGGCTGCAGGAGAGAACTACACTGACTTGGACTCCCCCACAACGCCAACGACTCAGTCGATGCAGTTGAGACTGCGCAAACAGGCGTCAGCTTCGTCCTCAGTAGTAAATGAAGAAGTTCGCGGTCATAAAACAATTGCGCGAGTCAAGAGAAGTCACAGTCGTCGACCGGAAGAAAAAGGTAAAATTGTATTTAACAGTACATGTCGATTCTTAAATTTTATCTGAATCTTTATGTTTGTACAGCATTTCGTCGGCATATTGGATGTGCGTATCGTGCGGCTGCTGGGGTTTTACTAGCTGGAGTTATCCAGACAGGGTCTTCGGCTTCGTCTACAGGCTACAGGTTCTTGCCTTCCTTTTACTACTTGGGCGGCCTTGCATACGCTGCAATTATGGTCATTTACGCCTCGGCACCTACGGTTGGTGGTGTGGTGCAGCAGATCTGGCAGATTGACTTGGGTGTGGGCGTTGCGCTGTTGTACAACTTCGGAGTGTTTTTAATCCTTCCGATCACGCAGGGGGACCTCATTTCAGTACCGGAGAACTTGAACGACACGTCATACTTTGTGAGTCTGCACGACTGGGGAATGGTATCTCCTTTCATGCTCGTCTTCACGTTCGTAGTCTTCTTGCTGCCAATTGTACGTGACGAGTATATTGATTCCTCTCAAAACTGAGGCTAAACTGTAATTTTTACTTGCAGCAACACAATGTGAAGAAATTCGCGGTGATGTCCAACTCCTTCTTCAGTACGTTTTAAACCGAAAAAGCTGCTAAAATTTTATCTAACGCTTTTCTGTAGTGCTGAAATTTATTAACCCGATGAATCCACGAGCTGGTGGCACAGGGCTAAAGGACCTCAACAACAGCGACTACGCTACTCAAGGTCTCCTAAAGAACCTAGCAGTCTACAGCATCATCGGTGTAGTAGGCACTCTGATCTCGCTTATGACAGCTTTGCTTCCCACCCCGCTCTTGTAAGTCCTATCGTGAATAATTTACCTACAATCGTAAACTAACCGATGCGTTTAGTGCGACCAAGAAGCTGATGCGCCACATGGCTCACGCTCCGAATGACATCCGCAAGATCCTCAATTTGATCATGGATTCCTACTGTTTCCGAGTGAAAGATATCAAGAAAATGGATTTCTTTCGCTTACGACTGGACCGACTGCTTGGAGCTGCACAACACAGACTCTCGGAAATGGAGGAACTTCTGGACGATTGCTGGTGGGAAGAGCTCGTGGGCGTGGGCTGGTGTCTTACGTTCAACAAAAACGTCGCTAAGCAGTTCGTCAAGCTTTACGCGCGGCTTCTGAAAGATTTACGAGCGATGAAATTTGCTATTGAGGCGGAAAATGGTCATTGGACTCACGTGGTTCTCATGAGAAGAATGCAACAAAGTCTTCATATTATGCAGGCTGAAGCGAATGATTTACTCCAAGAGATTGCAGACAGAGTCCTCGAAGCCTCCACGGATATGCCGATCGCGAAATTCTCTCACTTGGAGCAAACTGTCAACCTGTTCATGAAGAAATACACGAAATTGTATGGAGCGATGCTATCCGCCGAGGTCCATAGCCCTGGCGATGTGGGGAAGACCATGTCGCTCAACGTGTTCATCTACTCGTTCCACTCGTTCGTCCACACGCTGTTCGCGTTCGAAGAGCGGTTCAACCACAAGAACTTCACTTGTCGATACCGTCTCTTTAAATTTATCAACATGGTTTGGTGCAGTATCTACCAAGGAACCATGTACATGAAGAAGATGACAATGTTCGCGGTGCGTACAACATTGGCGGTGCTCATAGCCTACTCCGCCTCTACCTTCATCTTTGCATTTAGCGCGACAGGACCTACAGCTATCGCTATGGTGGCGCAATTCCACGTTGGTGGTACTTACGGGAATATGAGGAACCGCATGGCTGGACTGGTGGCAGGCACTGTTGTGCCCTCAATCCTGCACTTCTTCGTGTGTAAGATCTCCGACGTTGTGTTCTACAACGCAGCCAACAACGTAGTACTCTTCATGTGGATCGTGGGCTCCATGTACGTCTGCTACAGTTCGTCGTACCTGCGTATGGCCGGAATGGTATCGGCCTATATGTCTGCGTCCGTCTTACTTGATCACACTTGTCGTACTACAACGAAAGCGTTATCGTATTCCAGTTTGACGGAGAACTCGATGGCAATTATCATTTTGATGCTGGTGGAAGCGAGTCTGCAGCCACAAAGCGCTCGTGGACTATTACGGTCCAATATCCAGCAGCTTCTCGACGCGTACAACAAAGTTTTTCGCCAAGTATTTACGCATCATATCACCAGCACAGATGCGACTACATTTCCGACCGTAAAACTGAACGAAAAGGAGACAAGAGCGTTGCATAAGGAGCTCTCGTTGACTTTACCGGCGATACTGAAACAGCAGAAGAAACTGGTACAAGATGCTAATGCAGAGCCGAGTCTGTGGAAGACCAAATTTTCCAATGAACAGTACATGCAGGTGCTTTCAGTCTGTTGGACATTGCTCGACCGTCTTCGACTGCTCTCGGATCTCGTTGAGTGGAGAGAAAGCACCAATTGCGACTGTTACCGTCTTAAACGCAGGAATGCTGGTACTCTCGATGCCGAATGTACTGCAGCGTTCAAGGAACAAGAGGAAGAAAGAGCTCAGCAGCCAGAAACCGCTTATTTTACGGCTATTGCTCCTACCACCGCGGATATGGTCCCTGAAGCCCCGCTACCCCCTTTACCGTCAAACGCTACCCCTGCTGTGGCTAAAGCTCGGTGGGATCGCAGTCAAAACGCGTACGAATCCGTGGTAGAAGAGTCTTTTGATGTTCTGGTAACGCTATTCAGCAAGGATTTCACGTACAAAACAGCGGACGACTACGCGATTTACCTGCAGATGAAAGAAGCTTTCCGTATCGCCGATAAAGACCGCAGTGGGACTGTGGACGCCTCGGAGCTCGTGGTTTTACTGGAAAAACTCATGCCGTACGCTGGTGGTCAAGGAAATGTCCACATGGAGCAGTATGTGGACGAATTCATGCGCTTAGTAGACAAGAACCACGACGGACAGATCACGTTCGCCGAGTTTATGCAAGCTTTAAACGACGGTTTCCGTCTGGAGCTTGAGATCTACGAGAACACAGCGACAATGATCCCAAGCAACACGGACCAATCGGTGGGTCCTCCTAGTCAGAAAGATTGTGGCTGCTCCATGGCGATTTCAGACGATAGTTCAGTTGTGGATCTCCTGGAATCGAGTGCTGCTACCAGTGACGCCCTCATGACGCTCCCTGCATCAGCAGCAAGAGTTTACATGCCCCGATCAACGATGTTCTTCACGCCACCGTCTTCCTCGTCGGGTTTAAGTTCGTATTTAGCTGGAAGCGGTGACGAACGAGGACTGCTCCAGGTACCTGTTAGCTCTCGTCGACGTTGGGCAGAGTCACGCACTGATAGTGCTGGTGTTGCACTGCTGAACGTCGAATCCTTCTCGTTAAATGAAGCTGCAGCGACGTTGAAGCAGAGTTACGGCGAACTCCTGCTACGTTCACTGGACCATGACGACCAACACGTCACGATGGAAGACTTCGTCGTCATGAGCTGCTTAATCACCGCCTGTGAAGACATCGCGACCAACTTGACTCGACTCAACACACTCGCCGCGTCTTAAAAAAAAGTAAATGTATTGTACTCGTAAAGAACCAGATAGAACCTGTCAACCTTTGTTCTCTACTGCTCTCAACCTAACTGTCGCTGTTCTCTGGGCTTAAGCCTGTGCCTCTTCCTCCTCTCCGAACTTGCCACGTCTGGCCATGTAGTCGTGGAAAGCCATGGAGCTCAAGAGCAGCACCACCACAGCTGCTTGGCCGTAGATACGCGTGTGCATGACCTGCTGCGACGCCGAGATGCCCTTGTTCAGGTGCTGGTAGCTGTAAATTCCACCCACGAGCGGCACTCCGACCGTCGCAAGAGCGCGATACGGGTGGTCGTACAGGAAGTTGGCGCCTTGTTGCCACAGTTTGAGCTTGGACGCCTGCTTCTGCTCTTCAACGTACGAGCCGTCCATAGTGGCCATGTAGACCTCGGGGTTGTGTGCACCGTGCACTAGTCGGCTCTCGGCTTCCACCGTGAAGGACGCCAGAAACGACATGACCACCAACGCGGTCTTTCCACTGGTGTTCAACCGGTTACGGAAGGCTGGCCAGTTCTTGTTGGCTGTGAGAACTCCAGCAGCAACAATTGAAGCGGTCGTTGCACCGGTCTTTAGACCGTTCAGGTAGGCGTCGCGGGTGATGGCGTCGCGACGTTTGTCCGGGTTCGCAGACTCCCAGGACGCACTGTGATCGATGGAGCTCATGGTGACTTGATTTCGATGTGGGGAATTGGAGAATGAGGCTTGAGGCTGGTTTTCGATGGTACAGGTCGGACAGACCGACAAAACGGTAGTAAAGCCGGCCCACGCGTGATCAAGTCGCTTGGGTGAACATCACGAGAATTGACCTCATGGAAGACAGGATTGGACTACTGGGAAGACATTTTGACGCCAAGTACGTCAGTAGATAGACAGAAAACGGACGAAATCGTAATCGAAGAGATCACGCAGGACTGTCTCTTGGTCTGGTCTCAATCAAGGTCAAGTATGGTTGATCTTTCATTCGAAAACTATCCATTCGACTAGCTACTGTTTCTTCTTCCATGCCAAAGCTGCGGCGTCTCCAAGCGCGCGAGGGTTGTATAGTTTACGACCCGTGAAGAAGAGACCTGCCACGAAGAAGATGGCGCCGATGCCGAGGAAAAACCCACCCAACAAGTAGTTGGAGCTGCCAAACCAGCCCACTTCCTCCAGGACAAGCGCTTTTGTGCCATTAAACGACCGCACGAAGAAGTTGGACTGCACCGCGAACGTGAGCTTGGTGCCAGCTGGAAGATCGTGCTCAATGCGGCCGTAGGGCTTGCGAAATGGGTGCGTGGCGGCACCTTCGACCCACACGCGCCAGAAATCGTTCTCCAGACCAGTTCCAACGCCGTAGTCCGGGTCCAGAGCATCGTGCACCCACGCAGTGCTGTTGGTGTAATCCTCAGTGATGTGGGGTTCGGTTGGCCCGGTCGGAGGCGGGATGATACGGCTCATGTTCGGATTGAGCCACACGGGCAAGTACGTGTCGGAAGTGACGTTCCAAGTCGGATTCTTGTTGTTGTGAGCCGCGTACGAGCGTGCGATCCCCTTGGACGTCATGTTTGTCCGTGTGAGCTTCTCTCCAGACGGTAAAAGCCCCTCGTGCAGCCAGAAAATGTCATTAAACATAGTGTTGGCAACGATGCCGCACGGGAAGAGCTCTCGCTGCATGGCAGCCGACTCCAGCTCGCACTCGCCTACCGTACACAGCTGCGACGTGATCGTCTTCATGGGGTAACACTCCAACTTCGAGATGGCCGTCTCGGGCCGCCATTCGTCTGTGAACTGCGTGCGGATGATGGACGAGACGAAGCGCCGGTGGTTCTGATAGTAGCCGTCCAGCTCATAGAAGACACGCGCGGGGCTTTTGACCTCGTTCGAAAGCGTCAGATGCAGGTAGCACGTGTGGTCTGCGTGGAATTTGTTGGCGTCCGTCGTTACGTTTAACTGACAGTTCGAGAGCTGTTCGATACTGCCGTCTGCCTGCATCTCACTGGCTTCGGTCCCATCGTAGACCACGCGCAAGGTCGTGAGAGTACCGGACGTGTAAATGATCAACACCCCAAGCCCAATGCACAGCACTGCCAATGCGAGGCAGATGCCAATGGACCATCCAAGGGTGAGCACTGGTTCCCAGATATGAAGCTGCTGCTGGGTCATACGCGATCCATCGGGACGGTTGCTGTTATTTGCGGTGGGATCGTCCTTGGGCTTGATGATGGAATTCCTCTTGCCACTGCTGCTGCGTCGTCGTCCACGTTTGGTGGGAGCGCGTCGAGGCATCTCCACACCTTGAGGAAGCGGCATCACCAGCGTCTGCACGTCCACATCACTCGGGCGGACAAGGGGTTTGGCCGTCATTTTGATCCAGAGCGCTCTCAGCGTCAATCAAGTAGTGGGCGTTCTCCCAACTGCTGCCATCTTGAGCGTGCCTTCAAGCCACGTAACGTCCCTGTGAAACCCCTCGTCGATCATCCCAATATACGCGTGAAGACCAAGCCCGCCGTATAATAAAAAATCGCTGTATTTAGGGGAGCAGTTCAAGCTGCGTATCCTGCTACAAGGAGAATCTTTGGACAAAGTGGGCGAGACAAGCTTAGCCTTTGGCGTGTTCGTCCGACGGTCTACGATCCAGCTCAGTTCTCGTTGTCTTCAACCGTGAACTTGCCACGCTTGGCCATGTAGTCGTGGAAAGCCATGGAGCTCAGCAGCAGTACAACTACAGACGCCTGGCCGTAGATACGCGTGTGCATGATCTGCTGCGACGTCGAGATGCCCTTGTTCAAGTGCTGGTACCCGTAAATACCGCCCACCAGCGGCACACCCACGGTAACCAGGGCACGGTACGGGTGGTCGTACAGGAAGTTGGCGCTCTTCTGCCAGAACTTGAGGTGCGACACCTCCTCCTTGGGGGCAACGTACGTGCCGTCCATAGTGGCCATGTACAGCTCCGGGTTGCGAGCTCCGTGCATCAGCCGGTTCTCAGCCACGATCGTGAAGGCGCCCAGGAAGGGCGACACCACCAGAGCCGTCTTGCCACTCACACTGAGGCGACTGCGGAATGCGTGCGAGTACTTGTTGGCCGTCAGCACAGCAGCAGCAGCGAACACGGCGGTGACGGCACCGGCCTTCACGCCACTGGTGTAGGCGTGCCACGAGATGGCGTCACGGGCCTTGTTCGAGTTCTCCGCCTTCCACGACGAGTGCTCGGTGTTGGCTTCGATTGCGCTCATGGTTTTTATTATGTTGAGGGGTCGAAAACTACGTGCAGAGATCACTTGAGCTCTTGACGGAGACTTGGAATATGCTGCTTCATTCCTGTGTGGCTCAGAATTCAGACGACGGGGACGACAGCGTGCCCCAAGCAATGACCGCGTTGCTGATTGGCTGAAATGACGCTGCGTTTCTCTTGGGACGAGGCGGTGAGAAAAAGGCGATTCGCATAGTGCCCAATTTGAGAAATACGGGCTCAAATAAACGGGATAGAAGCGCCATATTCGGATCAATTGAAAGACCATTGCGATGGAGTGTGTGCAGCCTCGTGGAGCTCGGCGGCGGTTATGAAGACTTTTTTTCTTCCAACTCAATAAACTTACACCCTGTACCGTATGACATGAACTGCTTCCTTTTTGCTCTCTACTGGGTTTCGGAGCAAACTCACCTAAAGCAATTCGTTTTGATTGTCCTTATTGGCCTCCAATTTAGAGCCTAACGGAAAACATCTAACTCGTTCTGTTTGAACATCCTTGACTATAACTTTGAGCCCAGGTCTTAACGCGCTACTTTTTACAGTAAAACCGCCTTTAAGATTTGTCGTTGGAAAAGAGCGAATTCGGACTTCACGACAAGGTGCGGAAAGTTAGACCCACATTATGGCGAAATGCTTTTTCTCATGCAAAAGAGCCCAATCTGGTTTGACCGGTACGCATAAGCCGATGATGCCGCTTTACCGACATCTACCTCCATATTCGGGTTCGCTTATTTCCGAATAAGCTTTACAATGTTTCAGAGGATAGTGAAAATGTCTTCGTCTTACTACAGCATAATATTCGATAGGATATGTCATCAACAGCAGTGTCTAGACGACCACGAGCCGTTTGCTAGCTTGATCAACAGTTCTTTGTCGAAGAATTCATAAGCCCGGTCTGCTAGTCATCAATGTGGAATTGGCCCTTTGATACCCTCAAAACCGGTTAGATGCAGGGTATTTAACAATGCAGGTTTTTATAATCTGGTGATCCGCAAAGAGGCGTGTGACGGGGCTGTGATGGAGGCGACGTGTTCCGCCAGCCTTTGGTGTACTGCGACGTGCGTTTGTAAGATACCGAGCATACAGCTATGCCTAGCACCATTGGTACCGAACCAACGCCAGGGTGGTGGTGTTTGTTCGTTGTGTACATGTAGTTAGTGCTGCAGTTATTGTTCTGGCCACTATAACTTCAAATTTTGCTTTTCGCTTATTGAACCGAACAGTGTTCGGCAAACACCCTACGGTAACGTTTTCGTTGAACGCTGTTTGGATGGTCGACAATTCCTCACGGTTCTTAACTAAAAAACCTTTAACTTGGAGACACCGAACAACAGGACGCTGCGGCTATTCCCCGTCGTACCGCAGGAAAATACTGTACTTGCGCGCGTATCCGCTGTACCGCGTTCGTTTTGGTGTAGCAATAGCTGTCGCTGCAGAGATGTTTTGTCAAGCAATCCTGTCAAAGGATTGTAAAACCGGGCGATCTCCATGTATTGTACAGTACAGCTTCGACGAAGAACTTAAAACATGTAGACGAACGCTCGGGCAATATCTTAAAAGTTATATAAGTTATAACCTTGCTCGATCAAACTCTCCACCCACAGCTAAACTGCGGGGCGGACCAAAAGCTTGGGTGGTTTAACCTCTTGGTCCGCCCCGCTTCAATATTTCCCAGCACAACACCACTGGATCGGTCAGATGCTGCATGTTTAACTTAGCCTGTCTTGAAGACAGTCTTCGGACTCGTACTCATGGTGCAGCTGAGCCTCACCTGCACCATGACTACAAGCAAGGTTCGCAGAGAGCTCTAGGCTCCCATTACAGGGTGCCAGCGGCAGGAATGACTTCTCCTCCTGGTCCTGTTGGAACGGCAACAGGAATCTGTGGAGATGCGCTGACCATTCCAGTGCATTGGAAGTCGGAGCGTTGCCCACCAAGCCATTTTCTCAGCAGCCAGCTACAATGTAACCTTACATGCATCAACCGCATCTCCTTCATTGAGCTGCGTTAGCAGTCTCCGAAGCTTGGTCACTCCGCTGGACGAACGCCATTTACGGTTGCGACAAGTTTGACATCCCTCAGTATATAGATATTTCACGACTATCTACTAACTCGGGTATACATTTCTATTTAACAAGTAAACAGTATTACCTATTCCATCATAATTTTCATTGCATGCATTTGTTCGGGATATAAACTCCCACGTCAGCATCAGCAGACGTGACAGCCCATCGTCCACGATGCCCATTTTCGACGCACGCGACGACTAACGGAGAGCTTTCACGAGTTCAAGACGTCTGCGCGCTGTAGTACACAGTTCATATTCGCTATCTCTAGCCCGAACGCATGCCACCGCAATACGACACCAGCAATGCAGGACGATCCAGTCCGTCGACCGACCATCTCTCCGTGGACATGGACATCGACTCCTCCGGTGTGCCATTGACGTCCGCCACCGAGGCCAGCGACTTCTACGTGGACTTGCAATCCCCACCGCCTCAGACGCAGTCAATGCGTCTGCGTCTCCGCAAACAGGCGTCGAACAACTCGATCCTTTCGGCTGAAGCGGCCGAGAATCTCAAGCGTAGAGTGGCTCGAGTCAAGAAGAACAAACACCCGAAAGAAGCGCAAGTCTTCAAGCAGCACCTACAATTGGCTCTCCGCATTGCTGTCGGCGTGCTACTAGCGGGTGTGGTGCAGACGAAAGGATCCGATAGGGAGTATCTGCTCTTACCGGCCAGTTACTATCTTGGAGGTCTCACAGTCGCCTCCATGATGGTCATCTATGCTGCAGCCAACACTGTGGGCGGCGTCCTCGAACAAGTGTGGCAGATTGACGTCGGTGTCGCCCTTGCATTGCTCTACAACTTCATCGTGTTCGCGTGTGTGCCGATCACCCAAGGAGACCTCATGACCGTCTCCAAGAACATCAACGGGAGTACGTACTACGTGAGTCTGCAGGACTGGGGCGTCACGTTGCCTCTGCTTGCGCTGTTTACATTGGTCGTTCTGCTGTCCCCCATTGTACGTCGAAGAAAAGCTTTTATGATTGATTATTTTATTATCGTACTGACGAGGTTTATTGCAGCAAACGAACGTGAAGAAGTTCGCTGTGAGCACAAATCTTTACTTCAGTACGTCCACAACATTTTACAACTATTTTTTTTCTTTTCAAAGCTAATATTTTTTGTTGTCTATGACAGCTTTGACCCTTGTCGACCCGATGAACCCTGTCTTCACGACAATTCTCAAGGACAATTCGAATGGCAACAGTTACTACGGAACGGACAATCTGCTAAAGCAGTTAGCGATCTATAGTGCTGTCGGTGTTGTGGGAACTCTCATCGCACTTGCCACCATGGTTCTACCTTACCCGATCTTGTACGTATAGGTGCTTCCGTTAGAATTGTCGATCGAGTTTCTCACTTTCTGTCGTGGTTTGCAGTGCGATGAGGAAGCTGCGGAGACACATGGCTGCTTCGCCGCACGATATCCGAGATATCCTCAACTTGATCGTCGATTCCTACTGCTTCCGTGCCAAGGACATCAAGAAAATGGATTTCTTCAAACTCCGACTTGATCGATTACTGGAGAATGCTCACGAACGACTTGCAACAATGGAGTCGCTACTAAGCGACTGCTGGTGGGAAGAGCTTGTGGGTCTCGGTGTGTGCTTCCACTTCAACAAGACTGTGGCCAAGCAGCTAGTAAAACTGTACGCAAAGCTTCTCGCAGATTTACACGCGATGAAATTTGCCATCGAAGCTGAAACCTGCCACTGGACTCACGTTGTGCTGCTCAAGAAGATGCAAACACGTTTCTACGTGCTACAAGTGGAAGCGAACGATCTCCTCGAAGACATTTCCCTCAAAATTGTTCATTCTTCACGAAATATGTCCTCACCAAAGTTCGCCAGTCTGGAGCAAGCTTTGGAACGTCTCATGGTCAAGTACACGACGTTGTATGGGAATCTGCTCTCCGCCGACGTCCACACAGCCGACGACGTGGGCAAAACGATGCCCCTGAATGTCTTCGTGTACTCTTTCCATGTCTTCGTGATTTCTCTACTGGAATTCGAGGACAAATTCAACCGGAAGAACTTCTCGGCTCGCTATCGCGTCAAGAACTTCCTGAAATTGGCCTGTCGCAGTCTCCTCCAGCCCATCAGTTACCCCCGTCGTCTGATTATCTTCGCCTTCCGAACGACTTTAGCGATCATCATTGGAATTTGCTGTGCGACTTTCATCTTCGCCTTCAGTTCCACAGCCCCCACAGCGATTGCCATGGTTGCAGAGGACAATATTGGCGGAACGTACGGGAATACGGTGAATCGTGTGGGCGGTTTGGTGGCTGGAACGGTGGTGCCGTCGATCTTCAGCTTCTTCGTGTGCAAAGTCTCGAACGACTACATCTACAACACGCTCAACAACATCGTGCTCTTCATATGGACCGTGGGGTCCATGTACGTGTGGTTCTGCGGCCGATACATGGCATTAGCAGGCATGACGTCGGCTTTCATGGCTGCATCAGTGCTGCTGGATCACAGTTGCCGCAGTACATCGACATCCACGACGGTGTCGTATGCCAGTCTGACCCAGAATGCTCTGGGAATTATGATTCTGATGATTGTTGAAGTGGTAATTTACCCTCGAAGCTCTCGTGGCCTGCTTCGAAGTAATATTCAGCAGCTATTGACGCAGTACCGCGGCGTTTTCCACGACGTCTTCCACCACCACATCGCGTACAATCGACCGACTGCTAACGTTGCGGGGCCTCTCACAGAGGAAGATATTGAGACGGCCAATGCGTTGCTAAGTCATAGTGAGGTGAAAGTATTGAAGGATCAACTTAAAGAAGCACTTCCGGGGCTGCTCAAGACCCAAGCGAAACTAGTGAACGATTCCACCATGGAGCCAACGCTGTGGAAGCCTCCGTTCTCCACGTCCAAGTACACGAAAGTGCTGAATGTTTGTCGCGAGCTTCTCGATCGAATCGACGTGCTCGTAGATCTTGTGGATTGGCACGAGAATCGCCGAAACAGTGGGAAAGATAAACCTCTGCGACGCTGGCAGCAAAGCCGAATCGACGCTGAATGTACTGCAGCTTTTACTGCAGCCCAAGAGCCTCCTTCTCCGACTTCTGCAGCTGTTGCAGAACTAGTGGGAGAATCTACTGGAAGTTCGATTGACGAGAGCTCTCCATCTTCTCCACTGCCTAATGTGAGCGTTACTTCACCTGCAGTGGCGAAGATTAAGTGGGAACAAAGCTTGGCAGTAGTCGAGGCAGGAGTGAAAGAAGCTTTTGAGACGCTTGTCACCTTGTTCGGCGAGGAATTCTCCGGATCTACAGCTGAAGACCATGCGATCTACTTGCAGATGAAGGAAGCCTTCCGTATTGCTGATGTTCATCGTCGAGGGGTAGTCGATGCGTCAGAACTAAGTCTTCTACTGGAGAAACTCATGCCGTACTCTGCCAGTCAAGGGATCGGAGGAATGGAGCAATACGTGGACGAGTTCATGAACCTCGTGGATAAAGATCACGATGGGAAAATCTCGTTCGGTGAGTTCATGCAGGCGTTGAACGAAGGTTTCCGATTGGAATTGGAGATCTACGACGATCAACCGCAAGTTCCAGTTGGGGAAATCGTCACAGGACCCAACGGAGCTCAACTGACCCATTCGAAGAGCATTCGCTTACTACGGAAGAGTACTCTTCGACGCAATTCCATTGAAAGTGAAGACCCGTCGACCCCCGGAAAGCGGAGGCACGTTACGATCGTTTCGCCACCGCCAGAGGATTCTCGACCTCGTGCTTCGTCCAATTTCGTCGACGCATCAACTTTCGATTCGAAAATTGGCTCGGATACTACGAAGTCGGCACCAAACACCACTCGCAGACATCGTTTCCGAGGGATGTCGTCCAACAGCGAAAGTTCTGCACCTGAAGCGCTACTGAATGTCGAGGCATTTACACTCACAGAAGCTGCTGCCGCTTTGAAACAGAGTTACGGCGAATGCTTGCTGGGATATGTGGACGATCACAGCAAACGAGTTACAATGGAGGATTTCATCGTCATGAGCTGCGTCATCAGCGCCTGTGAGAATATCTCAGAGAACTTGACGCGATTAAACACACTGGCAGCCTCATAAAGGGTTAACCCTGGAAACATGAGCCTCGAAGTAAAAAATACAGAGAATAATACAACAAGTGAAGTACTAAATATCCTAAGCTCCGGCGCTGGAAGAATATATTACAAACTTGAATGTTAAAGTACTACTGCAGTAGTACTGTAGTATCTAATATTACTCCAGTTTTGTAAGATATGCGCCTCTTGTTTTTTTTCTCACTTGGCACAAGGAGCGTAAGATATCCAACTTGGACTGATGATAACATCTTCAGCAACATTTAGTTGTGATGAACCACGGGTTATTCTCGAGCCTGCGACAGTTCCCGTACAGCACTAACGCTCGACTCTGCTCCTGCTCCAGCATACCCGCTAAAAGTATCCGTCCAGTCTCTTCGAACGCTTGGAGCGACGCTCTCTGTGGCTCTGATCACTGTGGGATTTGTGATAGTGTTCACGGTATTCGACATCGACTTGACTTCGTTCAACTCCGAGGACAAAAATGACGACCAGCGGAAGGATTTACTCGATTACTACAACTCCGTCTCGGATAGTATTGCTAACGCCGTCGAGAAAATCATTGGGGTCATACTCCAAGCAGTGATAGCCATTGGAATGCTGTCTTTCGGGACTGAGATGACGCTTTATGACTATCGAAGGTGGTACAGCCGTTATGCTGCTGTGGTCGTAGCTGCAGCGATCGGCTTCTTGATCAGCAGTGGTTTAAGTGCGTTGAATGTTCAGATTGTGCCCGGTCAAATTACGATTCGAATGGCCGCAGAGGATTTGGTCCTTACGGAAGCGACAAAGTTGCTACAGATGATGGAGTTTTAGCAATGGCATGGAGCAAATCCATGTCGGAGTTGACTGATGGAAACCCTGTGCTCAACACAGTGTTCCGCTCGTTTATCCTTCCTTTTGACGCCTCCAGTGACGGGATCTGCACTCAGAGTGAATACGCTTTTTCCCAGCCGTCCGTTAGTTTTGGGTATCCCAGTCGTTCGTGGCACTCGAGAGCTGCCTTAGATGTATCTGGCACGCAGCAGGCTGTACAGTTTTACTTAAATACTGAGCTTGACGAGTTAAATGATGAGTCGCTACCGGTGAAGGAAAACGTTGCCCGAGATCTCCTTATCGATTTATTTCGCTACGAATGGAGTGGGGGTTGGGTCGATCAACATTAGCGACTCAGTAACCGACAAATTTTATAGGGATGAAGATCTTGAATGGAAATTCTCTCAAAATCAATCTGCCAGGAGTTTTAGTCTCGGTGAACTGGTAAATTTGACGGAAGATACGCGAGGCGACGACAATTTCCTCCAGGCGTCCACACGAATGCTACGCTCAGCACTAAAATTCAACGACGACGACACCAGCTCGACAACCGTCGACTACTCCACCATTAAGTACGCCCAAGTCCCCATCTCGGACATTGTCGTGTTTGACAGCGTGACGCTGGAAATTGCGTATCCAAGCGATCTCAAAATATTGGCTACGAACTATCACTGCTCGAGGAATGGCTGCTGGGACAAATTACAGTCAAGCACTAGTACAAGAGACTTTAAACAGGACGTCCGTGCTTATGGGCAGTGCTTGAACAAGGATGGAACTGAAGAAACCCGGTTTTACCGCGATGATCTCATTTCAGTAGTCAATAATTCTTGTGTTGCTATGGCAAATTCCTCCATACGGATTTTCGGCGGTGGAAAGCGAATCGCGGGGGACACGTGGGAGTTTACGCCACCGAATGGCACAACAACAACGCCAGGACTAGTCCACATGACCAATGTGAGGGAAATTTACTCTGTAACGATGGGTCGGTTATCGTGGCAAGTCCAAGATTTATCAGCAACATACGGGGCGGAATGTACAGCACCAACGTGTCAAGGGATCCGTGCCGTTGTAAATGGCTCAGACAGGAATACCACGCACTTAATTCTGGGTGAAACAGGAATCCCGCTTCAGGTCCTCAAGTACGCACCAATATTTATCTCATGGACTGGAGATTTTTGGACCTCCCTAGTCCAAGTGGTGGAGCCTCAATACACAATGAATGCAGTTCTTCCCCGAATGTTTGACCATCTCAACGATGATGCGGACAAAATGAAACTTCTTACCGGTCTTGAATGCAGCCAAGAGAATGAAATCGTAATCGACCGAGCTCTGAAAAATCATCTCTACATCGAGGACAGCCATCAAACAGCGTGCATCGCCGCATTCCACTTTCTGTTCCAGAATGCCATTGAACGTCAACAGATCGAGATTGGTGATACCGCCCTAGAGCCGAGACTCCGGTTCAGCGGCAACGACTACCAACTGGCTGTACGTGCGTCGATCCCAACCGTCAGTATGGTGTTGTCGGTTCTAGGATGCGCAGTGCTTCTAGTCATTGGCGTAGCTAGTGTGTGCTACCGGAATCGATCCACGTCCAGAATTGCAGAGCTGACGGAGCCGCGGACTGTTGCCGAAGCGATGATCAACGACAGTAAATTCCCGTCGTGGCTGTCGTGCCGCTTGAGCAATTCCAGATCAGAAACGTGGAACTGGTAGCGAACGCCCCTGAGGTGTCTGTGTGAATACTGAGCGATTGACTACAATGAACGTTTGATTGATGCATAGTGTCCACGTCGTCAAATTCCTTCTCAAATATTACTTTGAGATTTCTTCCTCATTCGTCAAATCTGCCGGCTCAAAGAAACATGGTGAAGATATTCTGCGCGATTGTTGGTATGGCAGGAAGCGCCTTCTCCGTCAAAATCAACGAGGACGATTCTGTGGATGATCTGAAGAATGCTATTCAGTATAGGAGCCAAGGGGTAATTAAGGTTCCGCGGCTATTGATGCAGCTCTACATGACGAAGAAGGACGGTGCGTGGCTGAAAAATGACGGTGCTCTGGACGCAGTGCTTCTGAGTGGAGATGTCACTTCGTATGAGAATATGGGAGTGTCGTGGGAGCTGAACACGCCGGAGCACTTTGGTCGAGGCACTTCGCTTGGAGATGGTGTAATCCACGTACTGGTGGTGATCCCGAAGCAATCGACCTCGGCTCCAGCCAACGACGGCATCTTCCACCCCTGCAAGGATGTGGAGATTGATGAAGGACAAGAAGCGTATGCTGTTCTTCTCCGGAAAGGGACCTATTTACTTTGATGGATCAACGGTACTCCAGTGCAATGCGTTGCCAGACAAATTCAACGAAGAATTCTGGTCGCCCGATTTGTGGTGTCTGGTCGATTCAATCGATCCAACGAAAATGACCGAATTGCCTATTCATGACTGCTCGATTCTTCTCGCGAGTACACCCCGACAAGACTATTGGTGAATTCGAGAAGCTTTGTCCAACTCCAGCAATCTTCTACATGCCACTATGGAGTTAAGAAGAACTGGAGGCGATTGCTCCTTTGTATCCACTTGCTGCAAATGAATGGCGAGATCGTTTGGAATGTTTGGGTGGTGTGCCTCGTCTTGTGCTGCAAGACATGATACAGATCCGAACACGTTGCTGGAGTGGACATGCAACAGCTATTCGCTGGATACTTGCATGACGCCGATTTCTATCTACTCGGAGTTCAAGTCGGATATTATCCATAGACTAATCCACCTCCGCAGCGAAGAACCGTACAGAGATTATAGTGTTGCCTATGCTTCAGAAGTGGCGATGCGAGTGCTTGTTCGAACGAAATGGACAACGGATCGCGCACAGATGCTAGACATCCTCCGCTCCATGGGCGGCAATTCGCTGAGTGACACTTTCACATCCCGAAATTTGCAGTCTAAGCGTCGACGTCTTACGCTTCCAAAGTCGAGCCAATAGATTGCAGATCGTATCTAAATACAATGAAAGACATTGCACTAGCTGTTTGCAAGTAGTATATCCTACACAATTGTACTTTGCAATTAGTCTACATTTTCTACGTTCTCCTGGTGTAAAGGGCAAAAGCCCTTAACCCGCACAGTTTTGTTACATCCTTTCGCCTCGCACTTGAGCCTACCACCGTGCGTGCAGCAGAGACCATTGTACTGAACGCTCTTAGTACATCCTGGATGTTTGCATCGATAACCACCGCCGTGTTCGACGCAGTAGCCCTTCAACTGGCCAGAAGAGAGTCCCCATTTCTCACACCCGTCCACTTTACACGTCTTTCGACCCCCATGGGCAGAGCACAGGCCTTTAGTAACGATGGACTTGTTGCACCCAGAAACTTTGCATCGCGTTCCTCCTCCATGTGTACCGCAGAACCCCCTGGCTTGAGCCACTTTACTGCACCCTTCAGCTTTACACGTGCGACCAACACTCAGCCCATGCTCCTTGGCGTGTCTAGAGCAGTAGCCCTGGCGTAACTGGATCTTCAAACAGCCTTCTTCCTTACACTTCGGCTTCCGAGAAACCTTGATAACACCACTCTCGACTGCGTGTTTGTAGCAGAAGCCTCGACTCGATCCCGCTTTCTCACAGCCTTCAGTTTTGCACTTATCAACCACAGTGTGTTGCGTACACAGCCCTTTACTAGCAGCTCTTCGTTCACAGCCCTCCGTCTTACACATGATATAACCACCATGAGCAGCACACAAGCCTCGTCTTTGAGGTCTAGTAGTGCAGTCAGGGTATGAACACGTCTTCCCTCCTCCACCTCCATGACCCAGACACTTTCCCCCACTAAGTGCGAGCTTTTCACAATTCTCTTCCGAGCACGTCCTCCGTCCGCCATGTTCCGAACACTGGCCTCTCCATTTGGCTGCTGCAGTGCATCCCTTTTCCTTGCATTCTCTTACGCCTCCATGAGCGATACATTTGCCTTTAGTCTGCGCTTGTTTCGTGCATTCTGGATATGAGCAGCACAGTCTTCCACTGTCTGTCAGTCGAACTTCCACGTCGTCCAAGAAGCTCAAACTATCGACATTTTTCCTCTCCACATCGTCAATTTCCTTCTCAAACCTGATCATGGAGTGCAATTGGCCAGCAATGAACTTCTCACTCCACTTCTTCTGCAGTTTAAACTCCGCTTCGGCCTGTTTTGCAACTGATTCCGAGCTGTTCATGAACGTATCTCTATCCATTTGGGTCTCTGCTTCTTCTTGGCTCTTCACTGGCAGCGGCCGCTTCTTACTTAACGAAACTCGCACAGACAAACTCCCTGAATCTCCACTGGACGCTGCGAGCTGTCCGCTGCCAACCGACACGGAGGACTTTCCACTTGAACGAGGCACCATAATCATCTTTTTATCCAGGAAGAGCGCGTTGTGTCCCCCTATTGAGGCTTCATGACGGTCTCCGCTATCTTTAGTGCGGCCCTCGGTGGCGTCGAGTTGTATGGGGCTCTGCACGTCCATCGTCTCTCCGGTGGAGGCTCTGGGGGCCGCGTGTATGACGCTCGAGGGTGTCGGGAGGTCCGACATGACGTGAAAGAGTGAGGGGGATTTGAGGCCTACGCAGCCAATCGTCGCATCGCACGGCTGGACAGGACCGGCACGCTCTGCAATCGAATGAACACGTACAATTATTGTTTTCGTCTTTAGAAGTTGTGCGAATACCATGCACATGTACCAGGTACGGAAATCCAAGTTGGATGTCGAACTTCGACTCGAAGGGGGATCTCAAGTCTCGAAGCCTTTGAACTTCAAATTGAAGCCCTTCGATTTGTTTTGTTCTCCAGTTCGCGGACATATCATACATGTACTGCAGGTGATATGCTACATGTATCGGAAAACGGTTCATGTTCGCCTCGCGAATGTCCATCGTCTTTTATTGCTTTCTCTGCTGCAAGATACCGAACTTTGTCGTTGATAATCTGGACTAAAAATGGGGAAAACGTCAAAAGGTGTGTGCATTTTAAACGTTGTGACAGAGAGTTTAAGTGCCAGTATGTGTGTGCGTCGTTTTTCGTGTCGCAACGTGTATGAAGTAAGTGCTTGTTGACACTTGTGCGTCGGCTTACCACACGAAAGGACCTCATTACAGAGAGTTCTGACCCAAGCCCGGCACATCGCTGAGTTCGTAGGACCTGTGTAGGTGTTGCCATGGCCAATTCACGTGTTCTAAATCTATAATAACGAATATTCCGACTGAGTGGACAGCAAGGAATGACGGTGCCTGATATCGTCTATGATGACAAGATAAGTGATTGAGAGACTAAGCGATTCGACTCAGGCACACCGACCTTCGTACCGTGTACTGCGATCAATGTGCTGCTCGTTCATAACACTCGTACTTAGAAAGATGATTACAGTAAGAGGATTGGGTCTTTATCCCGGTATTTATCACTAAACGTGTGTCGGTAAAACGTGAGCAAAGACGGGATGAGCACACGAACGTTTACTCAAAAATGCACTCAGGTTGGCGTCTTTTGTGTATCGCTGATTATGAATCACAATCACAATTTGTGATTGCTAGTTCTGTAGCAGTAAATGCATCCTGTAGCATCGTGGAACCTCACTGGAGCATACGGTTTGCATTGGTAAGAGAATCCGTGATACATGTACATGTACGTCTGAACCACAGTTTACCGGTATGTACCCCTAAGAATGGACTTCTGGCCCAGAACTTCCATCCCCTCTATACCTTACAGTATATGTCCCCAGTGGATGACTCCCACCGAATGCAGGCAGGATTGACTTTGGGATCGGGATCTACATTACTAGCGGCCTTTAAGGCGCAATCACTTTCAGACAGGAAAAGTTAAAACGGTTCTTCGACCGGCAGAGATCCCTAAATTGCAGGTAATGTATTAGGAAGTACCAGGTATGCTGTATGTACACTGCAGACAATAAGGACTCAATAGTTCACCAATAATGCTGTACATATCTGTTTTATTTTATTATATCCTAGATTTCTTTTTTAAATCTTTAAAAATGGTTCTCAAAGACAGTAATTAGTCCTCGCCCATGGTCAATTGACTCAATACGATCACTTTGCTTACGTTTTCACCTTCACTAACTGTAACTTACAGTTGCAGTCTGTAAGGTACATGTAGAGCCAGGATCGTCACGTAGATATCTTACTTCGACATACCTAATAAGCTACAGTAACATGCAGGGTGCTTACAGAAATACCTTTACCTAATTTCTATTTCACCCATTATCACTGTCGAGAAGTTGGCATTGTCATGTTCTGCTGATACCGGTACATTTTCAATGATCCCCTCTCTTGGACAATATTACATCGTGTATTTAATAATACATGCTTACATTTGAAATGGACATGAAACATTTCGTACACTACATCCGGAACATCTGAAACCACCTGTGCAAATACAACAGGAAGGTGAACGGCCCTCCCATCCTAGAGTTTGCATGAATGAACGGCTCTACGTTGAACTGTTAACCCTGTCCTAATTAATAGCTGCCGTGGACCGCAGTCGTTTTAATTATCGCAGTATACAGGTAAGAACTTAGAAACATTAGGTCAAATATTTTGTGAACAGCTAGTGTGTAATTAAATATTAGCATACACGGGATTAATTAGGACAGGGTTGATAGTACTTAAGTAGTCTCGTAAGGCATGTAGGCTACAAACGAGTGATCAAGTGTCATTTCTCAGTTCGCTCTCCAGCTCCAAGAACTACTAAAACCAAGAAGCGACAATGCGTCTCCTATTTGCCGTCGCCCTGGCGCTCGCTGCCTTCCTCGCTGTTGCTGATGTATCTGCGCTGAATGACGCTCCATCCAAGCGGCTCTTGAGAGCTACAGTGAGCGTTGACGAAGAAGAAGAGAGAGGAATGTTGGATTCGCTCTCAAATAAGGTCACGAAACTCTTCGTCAATCCAGGGGCTATCGCTATCAAGACTATGGACGACCCCAAGATCGCAAAAGTGCTCAGAACTTCCTTACTCAAAAAGTTCAAGTCCGTGGACCCGAAGAAGTTCAATTCGGTGGATGACCTCTTCAACAGCAAGGCGTTCAAGGGGTTGGAGAACTACGTCGTCCGCTTGAACAATCAAGATATCGACAAGCAAACGAGTGTGGCCAAGGTTTTCAGCACTGGACTCGGAGATGAGCAAGCGTTCCACGTTTTCTTTACAGCAGCCCGGAGCTCCGACAAAACGGTGAAAAGGTCTGGCAAGTATTTCCAGGACCAGCTACTCACCCAATGGGCGACGGAGGGCAAAGCGTGGACGGCCGTCGCTGAAAACTTCCCTAAGGGACTCTCTGCCAAATATTATTCCTACTTTGAGCAAAAGTACTCCAGGATTCTCATGAACCTCATCCATGATTCCCAGGCGAAGAGCACCCAATTGGCCAAGGCGGCAGCGAAGGCGAAGACGGCTGCGAACGCCGCCGCATAAGATAGAATGGCTGCACTAGTCTGAACACCTATGACCTCTACCGAAAGAAACCAAGGCCCCTTTTTTAGAGAAACACAAAATATATTGGGAGAGAGTCACGGTACTACCAAAAGTCACCCCTTTTGACAAAGGTCTCTGATTTGTGCTCCTGGACATCGACGTTATTATAGCAGGAGCAAGATATGGACGCGAACGGCTTGCACACACATTTCGTGCGCGACACGTTCTTGTTAATATTAGAGTCAAACCCCACTCCAACTATGGGAGCATTACAACGTCCTCACGTGTTAAACTGGAAGAAAATTCGTAAAGTCATCACGTGTGAACAACGATTAATAGATAAGTATCAATCTATTGGCAATCGTCTTGATCGCGTCCATCTTACTCCAAACGTGGCCGCTTATTCCGCACCAAGCGTATCATACTACCTCCGCATCTCCAGTCGTCATAGCAAACTCGATGCTGTATGGGTCGCAATGACTGTGAAGGGACTCAACGATGCTCACGTGTCCTCGCACTACCGCCATTTCAAACGCACATGTGATCCCAGTCGAGTCGCTTTGCTCCTCAATACTTCCGCTACCTGCGTTTCTCCGGTTGTTGCAGCAGATATCATTGCACATCGGATACTCTGTCAACTCATCTTACCTAGCAGCAACTGTACGAGCCCCACCAGCCCACAATTAGCAGCTTTATCAAAGATGCGACCATACGCGTCAACATCGCACCTCGCTAGTAGCAGTTTGGACAGCGGTGACGTCGACGCGAATCAATGCGTGCTCGACTGTGTCCGCATTGGCGTGCTCAAGAAGATTTTCTAGCAGTTTCTCGTGTTTAGTGACTGCTGCTTTCACCAAGGTGTCTTGAATCGAATTGGAGCTGCTTCCGACGATCACTGTCTTGAGCATCTCAACGTCATCGTTCCGAACCGCAATGCTCAATGCGCAACCAGTATTCAACGCTTTGCACTTCGCTACAAGAAGTTTCACCATCTTGATGTTCTGATAATCTGCGGCTTCTTGAACCACCAGGGCGATACTTTCATTATAATTGTCGTCCTTCAAGTGATGCGCTTCACAGTAGTCCAAGAGGAAATCCAAAACATTCATCTTGTACACTGCTGAGGTCAGTGCGGCGCTAATTGGGCCTGAAAAAACGCCGATCAGTAGCTTGACGACATTTATCCGACCGTGTTCCACAGCAGACAAGAACGAACGATCGACAATAGCTGTTGCCCCTTGAGACGTTTCCGTTTCCACAGATTTGCCGCTAATGAATTCATCCAGCAGCAGCTTCAGCACTTCACATTGATCAACCCCAGCAGCTCTCTTCAACGCATGAGAAACCGCTCTCTTGTCCAGATTTTCCTTCTCTAACCAGGGGTTCCGAAAAATATAGCGCAGCAAAAATATAGGGAGCTAATCTCAAAAACATTATTTATTTCTCACATCTTCGACAAGCCTTAAATTATTTAAGGCGATGACCGAAATCCCTCCATAATTTAATTTTCAGAAGTGGCTTCTGGCTATTTCTCTTCATGTAAACCTGCAATAACACGCACTAAACAGGATCATACGTCAGAAAACGACCCCTTCGTGATTGTACATGTACATGTATCGGTTCCAACTTCATTATCGATTCTGAACGATGTCCGACAGCCTCCTCCTCGCCACGGTTGCGCGGTTCTTTTTCAAGCCACTGCTTGCATTTTTAGCGCCCTAATTTATTGCTCCATCCCTTCCTAGAAAATAAATTATTGGCTTCTGGTGCTGTGCGCGCTGCCCTACTTTATTTTGCTGTTTGTCAACACCTTCTGAAAAATATTATTTTCGGAACCCCTGTCTCTAACCACTTGTTGATGGCCGTAGGCCGCTGCTGCTATTAACGAATCGGTGACCGTAAACTCGTCACTCCAGTCGATCAGTAGCCCCACCACTTCATAATGGCCTCTTGTTGCGGCCCTCACCAGAGCTGGGTTGATGTGGCGGTATCTGTCATCATACCCTTTTTCCAGAAAGAACTGCACCACTAGAGTCTGGCCATTGCGCGCACCAGCGGTAGTAAATTCTCCAGTTTTGCAACGTGTCCACGAGCAGCTGCAACGTTCCCACACTCGGCAGCTTTCACGACGGGTTGGCCACTTCCACGTAAAATTTATAGAGCCACTCGAGGACGCTTAGGTGATTGTTAACTGCTGCATTGGCGAATGCAGCATGAGAGCAGCCTTCGGTTTTGTTGGTATGTAGTCATTGGACAAGGTGTTATTTCCCTAAACCAGAAGCACCATAACAGTGTACGACCAAGGAGCTCTCAGCAGCAGATTCGACATAACCACCTTGAAGACGACACAGCTTCGACTTCACCATCAGACAGCCAAGGTGTTGCACGTCGAACAGGAGCAGCAAGTAGTCAAACCGAATTTTCCAGTCACATCGGCCACCTCGCGCAGCTCCTGAAGGAGGAATTGTTCGGTAACGCTAATGCTACGTACCCGTCGTCACACCTACGAGTTCGTGCAGTTCGCGATTGCTGCACGCTGGCGACGCGGCGGAGTACACCAACATGTAGCGCAACTTCCAGTGGGTCGCTGCATTCCTGCCGAAGCCTGGCGTGTTACCGTACTCGACTTTATACTCTAAACTTAAATAATGCTGATACCATGTGCGAGTATTAGTGATTAGAGGTCTGCTCTTATGCCGCGCAAATTCGCCAGTCACTCCTATTGTCGGTTGTCAATAATGCTGGACGTCGAGTCTGTGGGTTCCGACTTGGCGCGTGCAGAGCAAGATGAAACCATGGCGGACTTGGCCTTCTTCCTGGACAGGTTCGGCTCCACACAAGCGGTGCGTTTCAAGTTGCAGGAGCAGGAGAAGGACATCAAGCGGCTTGAAAAGCGGGTGCGGCGGCTATTGATAGGCCAAGGGATGGCTGTTGTGGCTCAAGAAGAGGGAGAAATGAATAGTGAGCGAAACTCGCCAACGAGCAGCGGAAACAACGAAGAAGATGTGGGCACCATCATGGCCAACTTGCATTTCTTCCTCCAAACATTTGGGTCTACGCGTGCTGTGCGTCAAAAGCTCGAGAGTCAAAGCCAGAAAATCACAGGGTTAAAACGCACAGCTCAGTGGTTCCAGGAGCGACAAGGGAAAACTGCACAGGTGATGACAAGCGATAAAGTATCAAGTTTAAAGTCGACGAATGCCAGACCTCCGCAATGTGAGGAGAAAGAAGCTGCAGTCAGTCAGATGCAGACAGAACCTGCTCCTGTGGTTAGTAAGGACGCTACTGCGCACTTGCAGACTCTTAAAACTGCAGATTCAACGAGCTCTAAAGTCAGCGCTGGGGCTGAGACGAACACGCTAGCAGAAGACTTGACAAAGAGGACAGAGGAGGCCATTGCAAAGAATTCTGGAATAAAAACGATGGACAAGGCCGAGGCTAGATGCTCCCAACCTGGTTGCAAGAAGGCAGTTCAGGTGAATGGACTGTGCTACCACCATGGTGGATATTACACTTGCACCTTTAAGGACTGCAACCGACGAGCAGTGACAAAGTATCTGTGTCACCTGCACGGTGGAGGGAAAGTATGCCGCCAGCCTGATTGTATTAAGCGAATCGTGTCTAGTGGCAGCGAGTTCTGCAACACACATGCTCGTGAACAAGCGTGCGGGATTGAAGGGTGTAAGAACTTCCAAGTGAATCGAGGCTACTGCAAAAAGCACAATCTGGAGAAAGCAGCCAACACGTACACGAAGAAAAATGGTATTATGCCATGCGACCATGAAGCGCCAGCCCCAGAAACTCACCCAAGCACGTCCAAATTTCATCACCAAACGTGCAGAGCTGCTGGCTGCATGAAATGGGTCATGCGCGATGGAGATCCGAATGTCTACTGTATCTTGCACCGAAATGGTAGTACGACGGAAAATAGCAGTTCAGGGATTCCAGCAACGCTGAAAGTTCCTATCGACCCAGAACCAACAAAAGTTACCAAGGAAATTAACGACTTTCATCCGTCGAGGCCAGAAAATCGCGTCTGCAAGGAGCCAGGATGCACAGTTTTGGGGAACTTTTCCGGGCCCAAGAAGGGGTTTTGCTTTCGACATGGCGGAGGGTTAACTTGCGTCGTAGAAGGTTGCACCAAAAAGCGCAAACGGAACAAACGGTGCATTGCTCACGGGGGCTACTATGAATGCAAAGCCGAAGGGTGCCAAAAGCACCGCTATCTCCGGGGCTACTGCAAGGGGCATCTTCAAGAGCGATCTTCGGTGGGTGGAGCTGACATCCAAGGAAACTTGAGTAGTGGACAGCCACAATTTGTTTTAGATGTGCATATGCCTAAATGACGAGATACAGGAAATAAAAGTCTCTATCATATTTTGAGAATGTGTATTTATTTTTCTTTTTAAATATTTAAAACCGAGTACTTGAAGTACAGTACACAGAGTTTCTTTTCTTCACAATGCTGGATGTCTCAATCGTGGGTTCCAACCTAACGCCTGTGCAGAAGGATCAAACAATAGAGGACCTCGCCTTCTTCCTGGATGCGTATGGCTCCACCCACGCTGTCCGAGCTAAGCTGGAAGAGCAGGGGCGTGAGATCCGTCGCCTTCGTGGCCACGTGAAGCAACTGCTACTTTTTATAAGTGGCAGAACACCAGCACGAGAATGGCAAGAAGAGGAGAGGATTCCCGAAATAACAGAAGAAGAAGAAGGCGATCAGAGTGTAGATGGGATTATGGCAGATTTGGATTTCTTCTTCCGAAAATTCGGCTCCACACGTGCAGTACGTTTGGCTCTGGAGAGCCAGAAACACCAGATCGTGGCCTTAAAGAACGCGCTACACTCGTATCCGTTACAGGGCAACAGGAACGGCGTTGTGAGTTCAAGCAATTAAATTGACCAGAAGGACTGCTGTGCTGGCTCACAGTTGGAGCTAACGAGCACAAGGCAGAAAATATCGGGAACAATCTCACCACGACTGTGTGGAAGCCGAGTTGGACACTTTCGGTCAGGACGGCAAGAAGTGCTGTGTTGAATGATGTGAAATATATCTTCGCTGTCAGTTAACTTACTCGTTCGAAAGCGTACGATCTGAATCAACGCGATAGTGGTGAGAACACAACTGCCGCCGAAAAGCGTGTCTACTGCAGCCTTCCGTTGTGCATAGGCGAAAGCCTCCGTGGGCAGCACAAAGTCCTTTGAGCTGAGGTTGCTTGGTGCAGCCTGGATGTTGGCAGGGAACGCCACCGCCGTGCTCGTAGCAGTAACCCTTCCTAGCACCATAGAATCTTCCAATGCGTTCACATCCGTCCTCGATGCAAATGGGATGGCGGTGATTGATCTTCGCGGTATTTGCTTCTTCTTCGCTGACTGGTGGAATAGACGATGTGGAGGAGCCTTGTGCGTTGTCTTGTGATGCAGAAGTTCCCTTGTGAAGGAAGCAGTATCCACTTTGGTCTCCGTCTCGCATCGCCCACTTCATACATTTACGAACTTTGCAGACAACATGAGACTCGCACCGTTTATCTGAACTCGATAAACGAGTTCCTCGGTTGCTGGCGTGAACATCGCCATCATTGTCCGAAGACTGCGTCTGGATTTCGCTGTCAGGTTTCGCTTGCATTTGAGAACCAATAACGATGTTACCAGGATCTTCACTCTTCTCCACTCGAGATACGTTGCTCTCCTTCGCATGGATAACTAGGATGCCTTGCTCACGTGCATGTCGGTAACAGTATCCTTTCACGGAGGAATAACCCAACTTCTCGCATTCACTCATTTTGCATTGAGTGCCTCCACCGTGGTAACGACAAAGCTTTCGGGCTGTTGCTCGTCGCTCGCAATCATCCACTTTGCAGATATAGTAGCCGCCATGAGCATAGCACAAGCCGTGCGCTTGCGTGGATTTATTGCAATCTCCATGGCGACATTTCTTACTGCTACTTCGTGGACTTGACTGAGCCACACGAATGCTGTCTGTTGGCTTGGTAGCAGTTGAAGAATCTTCAGTAGATTCTACGTGGGATATCGTGGGCTCTCGGAGTTCACTGTTATGGCTGGAACTGAAAGCGGTCGGTATGGTCGCGAGAGTACTTTGGACTTGCTGGTAGTATGCAGCTGTAGCCACGCTTAATAGCCAGACTGGATGGGCAGCAAACCCCACGAATTCGTGCGGGGTTTCCTTCGAGTCTGCTGATGCCATCAGCTCCTTGTGAGGCTGTATCGGAACCACCTTTGTCTGTATATCGCCATGATCACAATGACCACCAATGCCAGCCTCTTCTTCTCTAGCACTTTCATTCTGCACCAGACCGCCATCCCGTGACGCAGCCTCACTGGGGTCTTCGTTGCACGTGGCGTGATTAAGTACTGAACAGCTTTGGCTGCTATCATCTGCATGTTTTTCGATTTCTTGTGTCACAACACCAGCAGTTTCCACTTGGGCTTCATTCTCTCCTCCAAGATCACTATTTCCACTTGAACCGTTGAATTCTTGTGTCTCGCAGACATTTTCGTCTTGCAGCTCTTGTTGTTTCTGGAAATTTACGATCGCTTTTCTCAAAACTTCAATTTTATTCCTCTGGACGGACAGTTCTTGGCGCACGGCGTGCGTGGAGCCGTAGACCCTGAGGAAAAAGTCCACATCTTCCATGGTCTCGTCAGCGTCGCCCACATCGTCTTCGAGTAGTTCTCCATTGGCTGCTGCCTGTCGCTCGTCGTCACGGGACTCTTCGCCCCCACGACCGTTCAGAAGCTGCTGTAAGCGATCGATGAGCCGCTGGATCTCGCGCTGCTGCTCCCTGAGCTTGGTGCGAACTGCGCGCGTGGAGCCGAAGTTGTCCAGGAAGAAAGCTAAATCGGCCAAGGTGGCCTCTTGTTGCTCCGGCGTGAGGTTCGCGCCGACACTGGTGACGTCCAGCATGTTCCGCCTTTTTTGTGACTAGCGAAATCCAAATTTTCTACTTCAAGTAACATGAAAATATCGGATGTACTTCGAAGTACATTTTTTTGATTTACGAGTTTTTGAGAAAATTGCAACACAACAACGTTTTACTGGATCACAAACTCTGAGAAGACCAAGAAACTGTAGGTACGTATCCGGATATACAAGTACATCATTTTACGATTCAAGAAGCTATAACCTCAGAGAAACAACACACAGCATCGTATTGTTCATAATATTTTCTACTGGTACAGAGATTACATTTACACTAGACGCATTCTTGTACAACAATCACTCACGAAACTTCAGGCACGCCACAGCATTCTGCTTGACTGTTTCATAGCAACATTGGCTGCTGGGGATCCTCGTGGTTGATGAGCAGGTCCACTGCTACCTCGAACGTTGTGAGATAGTAGCCGAGCTCACCAGTGATGTCTTGGGAATCACACATTACGCGCAAAAGTTCGCGTGTGATCAGGAGCTGGGACATGTTGCTCATGACCAGCACGAACAAATGCACTGAGATGAACTCGTCCGTCGTCATCGAAGGCCGCAGTACCATGTCCAGTTCCTCAACCGAAGTGAGGCTGCTCGTCGTCTCACCCGATGATGAACTGGATGACCCACACGTCTGGAAAATAGCTCCTGCAGCACGTGCTAAACACTTGAGCTTGTCCAGAGGCAGCGCATATTCGTTCACGCGGCGTAGCTCCCGGCGTGCGTCCTCCCAGTCACTACCAGAGCCAGCTACGACATGCGGAGGTACTCCGAAGAAGGACTGAGGCTTGGTCTGGAGCACCTTGATCTTGTCCTTCAACGCAGCCTCATCTTCCCAGTCCGTAAGCGTATGCAGTGCCTCGTGGACATGGTCTTCCAGCGGGACTAGCACGCGCTTCTGCACGAAGCCACACACTGCATGCTTCACCTCATCCAGAAATTCGTCGTAGTCCGGCTCCGAGCGCTCAGAACGTGCCACTGCAAGTTGACCCAGCAACACTTCGTCCTTCAGCATCTTGTCCTTGAACTCTCCCATCTTCCTTGAGACCGTGTTCAAAAGCGTTCGGGCCTTGCGCTCCGGCATAAGCACATGCTTGTCGTCACGGCTCATGTTGGTAAGCGCCGATATAAACGAATCGCAGGCACGGGAAACCCTATGACTCGGCGCCGCAAAGATTTCGGCCACGAGCTGCGAAGCGTTCACCTGGTTCTTCAGAAAAAAACAGGTGCAACCACCGCGATCGAAGACGTCGCAATGGCGGTGCACGCCCACGAACTCCTGCAGCAACAGCACAGCCTTCCTCCGTCGCGGTCCGAGTGGTGCAGGCGCCACCAGAGCTGCTGTCTGCCTCAGGAACGAGTCGAACACCACTCGTCTCTGCGTATTCAAGGAGCCTCGGAAGTGGAAAAACTTCTTGGGCAGCCTGAACCTCCTGAGTCCTCGGAAAGTGCCCCACAACGAGCGCTTCACTGGTGCATCCATCAAGCTAATCTGCTGAATCTGCACGTAGAACTGCATCATGTCCTTGAGCGTCTTCTTGACCTCCCAGCGCTTTTGCGTCTCTGCGTCGGACACTTTCAGCACGAACATGGCGAGGCCACCCTCCGTCTCCACCCGTACGACGCGGACCACCACCGCATAGCGGATGTGCAGGTCCAGATACTCTCTGGACGCACTGTGCGGGTCGAAAGCTTCCTGCCTCGCAGCCTCCTCGTCCTCCAGCATGGACCCACGACTCACTTTCCCGCAGCGACACACACGCATGGCCGAGGCCGACGACGTGTGCGGCAGCTGCTTCCTGCGCAGCTCGCTCTGCTCCTGTTCCGGTGTCTCTGTCTGATTCTGATTCTGATCCTCCAGTCCAAACGCTGCGAGAAGAGCGTCTGCGCCGTCTTCCGCGGTTAAGATATCCTCTTCCTCGCTGTCTTCCAAGTCGCTGACGCAGCAGAGTGGCTCGTTCTCAGGCTGCACGTCATCCTCGGGGCCTTGCAGCTCCATATCTGCGTCTACAGTGGGTGCGCGACGGCGCTTACGCCGCATGGCCTCGTGCTGCTGCACGACCGAGAGCTGTTCAACAAGGCACTGGCCGCCCATGAGACGATCCACTGCCGCGGGCTCCAGCGCCAGCTCGGCGTAGTCCTCGTCGCGTAAGAGATCGTCCAGCGCCGGAGACGGCAGCGCTTCCATCTCCGCCATGACTTAATGACCAAGAGTGAATGTCACGGCAACGCGGCCAATTCTTTAGTGAGCCCGTCGATGATACGGCGCAACACTGTCGACACACGGATGGGCCAGCTGAAGCAGTACAGTGGCTTGAATGAAATATGAGGCATGTGTGTCATATTGTTTCGAATTAATATTAACTATTAGAGTAATCTGTTCTTGGTTATAGCAGATGGAAGTATTATATGTGGGAGGGTATATAATAGTTGTTGCTTCAACTCGGTTTCCTGGACATTCCATGGCTGTACCGCAGGCGCAGCAGGCCGATTAGGATTTGAGAGCTGCTCACCGAATGGAGAAGGATGTGTGTAGGCTGCCGGTACAATACGGGTGCATGTACTGCCGCCGATGCAGGTGACAATATCCAGGCGATGACCGCGACCAGGCCAGCACGCCATCACACTGATCACGGGCACTGAAGACATTTACAGCGTGCCGATAGCTGCATGCGGTTGTCGGTTTTCCCTTCCCTTGACCGCTTCTTTCCAAAGAACAAGAACTTACATCTACCCGCCATGCGGTCAAGCTCGCAGTTGCCTGTGCGACGTGCCTCTGACGCCCCGCCATACATTGGTAGGGCTTTCCTAGTGAAACCTGAAACCTTGACCAACAGACGGAAGTGAGCTGTGCAAGCACATGTCTTCCACGCCACTGACATCCGGAACGCTTTGTGTGTCAGCAACATCGATCATCGCAATGCTGGTCTCAACAAATTGACCGCGTAGTTAATTCATCATGAACGTCATGAACATGCACGATGTAAACAGGATGTGAATGCTGCGGAGAGTGCAGTTGCATCGCAACGCTCCTCATCTCCAGTGGACTTCGAGCAGCAGCAAGTCGATTGGCATCAGGCACTGCGCAAACTGCAAGCGTTGCATGGTACGCGAGCTTCCGCCGGCTCTCAACGCTGACGACAGCGACGCCAAGCAAGCGGTCCGCTTGCTTGGAGACTCTCCGATACATGCACTGTAAAGTCTCCGATAAGAAGTTCCAATGCTACGCTTAGGTGTCGTTAAGCCAAACCAGCCCCTTAAAACAACATTGAATTTTGGCCTGGTGAGCACTGCTGCGTGGTGAAAGCGCCGTATTAAGATTCCTTGCCAAGGATTTCTTGAGACAGCACTCCTCTTCATCTCCCGTGGATAGGACAGTACTTGTGTCGCTGTCGTTTGCAGTGCCGTCCTCGACCTGTTGGACACGTTCAAGCAATTGGCGCAGCGCTCCATGGTTTTGACTCAAAACTTTTGAGCAGCACCACTTTATCGTGACATCGTACGGCAGAACTTGTGGCAAGCTTTCATCCTCGATCAAGCTCGTAGCTTTGAGCTACAACTTTTATCAATCGCCGCGTTACATGTTGAAGTTACCTAACCCTATGCAAAAGTATTTTTTGATCCTTTACAAACTTTAAGTCTAATTGCTGGACCAAATCACAATTGTTTTACCATTTTGCTTAGTTTTGTGCTGTTGTAACGCAGGCTTTTTTATATCATTTTACCTGTTGTAACGAAGGCTTTTGCTTTTAGCATTTTACCTTTCTTTGTCTTGGTTTCAGTAAAGTACTCGAATGTTGCGCCAAGGTCGCTTCAGACCAAACGCGATGTGACGCTAAGGTGCCCCAAATTTAACTCCCGAAAGCCGGCTCTGCAAGGAGAACGCTGCGAGCCCCGATCCTGACGTCCATGGCGGCTAACGGGGCGATGAAGCTGGGCGAGCTGCCGGCGCTGGAGGACGTCCCCCCAAGCGAGCGCATGCGGCTGTTCCGCCAGAAGCTCAAGCTCTGCTGCGTGCTCTACGACTTCTCGGACATGCGCAAACAGGTGCGCGAAAAGGAGGCCAAGCGCAACGCGCTCCTGCAGATCGTCGAGTACATATCGGCGGGGAAGGTGGCCTGGGACCCCTCGGTGGTCGCAGATCTGTTGGAGTGCGTGGGGTCTAATATCTTCCGCCACTTGGGGCGCAGCTCCAACCCCTCGACGATCAATGCCAATGGCAATGTGGAAGGTGGGGTCGCTAATATCTTCCTCCCTCCCCCCAATCTCTTGATGTGTTGACGGTGGTTTAACTGTTTCTACAGCTGCACCGGAAGACGACGAGCCTATGCTGGAGCCATCGTGGCCGCATATGCAGTTGGTGTACGAGATCTTGCTGCGCTTCGTGCTGTCGAAAGAAGTGGACTCGAGGACAGCCAAGGAGTATTTCAGCAAGAAATTCATGATCAAGCTGCTGAATTTGTTTGACTCGGAAGATCCCAGAGAGAGGGACTACCTTAAGGTGCGATGGATAATTGTAGTGGGGAGATTTTATTTTTTTGATTCTAACAAGTTCTTTTTGCTACGTGTCCTTTGCAGACGATTCTGCACCGCATCTACGGCAAGTCCATGGCGTTGCGTTCGTTCATCCGCCGCTCGATCAACGACATGTTCTACACGTTCGTGTACGAGACTGAATCACTGCAGGGCGTGGGCGAGCTACTAGAAATCCTAGGAAGGTACGTTCGCGACACAAAATACTTATTAGGGCATATTTTTCTCCGGTTTGCGCAGTGTTCTGCATTGTGATGTGCTAAATATCTGACTTTTGCGTCGTCCTGGCATGTGTGCATGTAGTATCATCAACGGTTTCGCTCTACCGCTTAAACCGGAGCACCAGAACTTCCTGGAGCGCGCGTTGATCCCGCTTCATACGGTACGTAGCGATATGCCGTGTATACAACATACCTTGTAGCGCGCACGGAAGGAAGCTAACTTGTGCGTTGACTGTTTTTGATAAACAGGCAGGAAATCTAGCTATGTTTCACCAGCAACTGGCCTACTGCACTACGCAGTTCGTTGAAAAGGATCCACAGACGGCGGAGCCAATTATCATGGGGCTCCTCAAGTACTGGCCGGTGACTGCAAGTGCGAAAGAGGTATCGTCTGCCAAACAATTATCAACTACGGTAGTTTTTGAGAAGAGCGACTCATTCCGACCTTTTTGCATTGTTGCAGATTTTGTTCCTGAATGAGCTTGAAGAGATCATCGAAATGATCCAGATGGAGCAGTTTGCGTCGATCATGCGGCCGCTCTTCCTGCGGATATCGCAGGCCGTGTGCAGCAGCCACTTCCAAGTCTCCCAGCGTGCCCTATATTTATGGAATAACGAGGCACTGGTGCGGCTCGTGAGCGCGCGGCGGGCCGAGATCCTGCCACTGATCTTCGGAGCGCTATACCGCAACTGCGAGAACCATTGGCACAGCACCGTGCAGACGTTGACGTACAACGTGCTCAAGCTCTTCATGGAAATGGACTCGCAGCTCTTCGATCAGTGCTCGGCGCAGTTCGAAGAGCGCGAAGGAAGGTGAGCATGCGTTCATGTAGCACTCGAGCCCTGATCTTGCACAGGCGAACGCTCGTTTAACAAAACTCCCCGAGCCTCATGATCTGACGCTTCATACTGTCTGTATTGTGTTCTCAATGTATACCAGGGTGCAGCAGACGACGGAACAGCGCCAGCTCAAGTGGGCAGCCTTAGAACACCGCTTGCAGGCGCAAGGACCGATGTGACAGAAGCGCAGGAATCCCGTCGCTGCTACTACCACCGATCAATGACAAGTACTACACAAGTAACGCGATATAGCCATGCCACCATACCCGACACTGCGGAGGGCGGCAGATACGAGGGGGGAGTTGAAGCGAGTGAGAGGGTTCTGTCCGATCCGCAAATGGCCGGCTCCCACCGGCTCAACAGGTAGATAGGCAGTGGAGACGGACACCTGCTCAATATCAAGTCTCCCCCTCGCCTGCAGCCATTGTTTCGTGTGCGCGCCGCGTTTTACATGTTTCTCTTTTGCATTTTTTGCATTCGGCTCGATGCCAACAGTTCGAGCTCACTGTTTTCTATTGTAATGACTGCTGAACAAGAATGTAAACGACTTGCTCGCGTCCATTTTCACCCGTGACATGGTAAGCTGCTAGATACTGCATTGGCATCACTGACGTGGCTGTACGAGTTGCAAGCGGCTGACACTTTTGCGTCATTTGACCCCCATCGGGGCGATTTCAGCCGCACACGTTGCGGTTGGTTGAAGGCACGGACGGGTTTGGACTCAAGCCCGGGTCGACCCGTGCCTTATACGGAACGGATCAGGTCTCTTATAAAAAGATTCATCCAATCATAATACATCTTGAGAGTATTATCGAATGGGCGTTTGCATATCGCTTGACTTAAAGAGGACATGGTGTGTAATCTGTTTGTTTTGGCGGTCCCTGTCACCCCTCCCTCTCTAAAGTGATTTTCATACAAACCGCAAGTGAAGCATGGTGTGTGGTCCTCATTGGCTCGAGGGGGGGAGATCTGGCCGGGTTTGCGGCTGTGGGGACTCGACGGCCCCCGTTGCTTCATTTCCGCTTTCGGCCGCAGACGGGAGCAGTTCGACCCTCGGTAAAGGAAAGAAAACATCCAAAAGATGCTGTCTCGTGTGGGCCTCACCGCGATGCGCGGTGCGCGCACGCTGGCGACGGACGCCAAGAAGGCTCCGGCCTCGGTGGGCCAGATCACGCAGATCATTGGTGCCGTCGTGGACGTGCAGTTCAAGGACAACCTGCCGCCCATTCTGAACGCCCTGGAGATCAAGACCCAGGACAACACGCGCATCGTGCTCGAGGTCGCCCAGCACCTGGGTGAGAACACGGTCCGTACCATCGCTATGGAGGGCACGGACGGTCTCGTGCGTGGCCAGGAGTGCGTGGACACGGGCAACCCCATCATGGTAAGTCTAGGTTCATATTATGATTTAATTTTAGGAGTCAGAGTGATGGTCAGATTTATTTATAAAACGCATCTTCTTGTGCAATGTGACTCTATAGGTCCCCGTGGGCCCGGAGACGCTCGGCCGTATCATGAACGTGATCGGTGAGTCCGTGGACGAGCGCGGACCCATCAACGCCAAGCGTTACGCCCCCATCCACACGTCGGCTCCTCTGCTGACGGAGCAGGGTTCGGGTGCCGAGATCCTGGTGACGGGCATGAAGGTCGTGGACCTGCTGGCCCCGTACGCCAAGGGTGGTAAGATTGGTCTCTTCGGTGGTGCCGGTGTCGGTAAGACGGTCGTTATCATGGAACTGATTAACAACGTCGCCAACAACCACGGTGGTGTGTCCGTGTTCGCCGGTGTGGGTGAGCGTACCCGTGAGGGTAACGATCTGTACTACGAGATGATCGAGTCTGGTGTGATCAAGATCAACGACGATGGCACGACCAACGGCTCCAAGGCCGCTCTGGTGTACGGCCAGATGAACGAGCCCCCTGGAGCTCGTGCCCGTGTCGGTCTGACCGGTCTGACCGTCGCTGAGTACTTCCGTGACGTTGAGGGCCAGGATGTGCTTCTGTTCGTCGACAACATCTTCCGTTTCACGCAGGCGTGCTCGGAGGTGTCGGCTCTGCTGGGCCGTATCCCGTCCGCTGTGGGTTACCAGCCGACGCTGGCCACGGATTTGGGTGCTCTGCAGGAGCGTATTACCTCGACCAAGAAGGGCTCCATTACCTCGGTGCAGGCCATTTACGTGCCGGCTGATGACCTTACGGATCCGGCCCCGGCCACCACGTTCTCCCACCTTGACGCTACGACCGTGCTGTCGCGTCAGATTTCCGAGCTGGGTATCTACCCGGCTGTGGACCCCCTCGACTCCAAGTCGCGTATGCTTGACCCCCGTATTATCGGCCAGGAGCACTACGACGTGGCCCGTGCCACCCAGAAGCTGCTGCAGGACTACAAGGGTCTGCAGGACATTATCGCCATTCTGGGTATGGATGAGCTGTCGGAAGACGACAAGCTCACCGTGGCTCGCGCCCGTAAGGTGCAGAAGTTCATGTCGCAGCCGCTGCACGTGGCTGAGGTGTTCACGGGCAAGGCCGGTAAGTTCGTGCCGCTCGCGGACACGATCTCGTCGTTCAAGGACATCATCGCCGGTAACTACGACGACCTTCCTGAGGCTGCCTTCTACATGGTTGGTGGCATCGAGGAGGTGAAGTCTAAGGCTGCTGACCTGGCGGCCGAGCTTGACGAATAAGTTACTCGGTTCGAAATGCAGAGCGGAAACATCAACCCAACTCCCCCTACGGAAGAAAGCGGCGTCTAGTATGCGGCACGTGAGACCGGAAATTGAAAAAGCAACAAAGAACTCAAGCAGGCCTCAGGGTTTGTAATTGGACTAGCTTTCTTGTATCTCTGCGTTTCATTTCAACGTAATGCATGTGTAGTTGCATCTTTCCTTCCAATAAAGCAATGAAAAACTTAACCACATCTTCTCCTTGAACATAGCGCTTGACCGCTACGCAACAAAACAAAACAAGCCTAGCGTAATGTAAATGAGAAGACTCCGAACGTTGTTTCTCGGTTTATGATGATCACGACTGCAGAAAGGCAGTTAGTCCCTTGTCGGCCACTCCTCTCTCTTCTATTTTCTACTCATACTCGAAATCTTCATCGAAGTCCTCGTCATCATCGTCTACCAGGTCGTTGTCGTCCTCGAGTTCCGCCGCCGCGATGATCTCCTCGTCAATAGCCTTCCACTGCTCGGGCGTAGGCTCCGGGTACCGCGACAAGTACGGCAGCAATGCGAGCTGACGCGAGACCTTGATCGCCTGTGCCAGTTTGCGCTGCTGCTTGGCCGTGAGACCAGTGAACCGACGAGGACGAATGCGTCCCGTGGGGGAGATGAAAAGACGCAGCAATTCCACGTCAAGCGCCAGTTCTACGACGTCCTGGTGGTTGGCAGCCACAAAGTACTTCCACGGCTTGGTCTTGTCCTTTTTAAGAGGCTTCCTCTTCTCAGCCGGCAGCATCCAGTTGAGCATCTCCGGCGAAACACTGGATACAGCATGCAAACAGAAAAGAGTGAGCCATCAACAGCAGATTTAAAGCTGCTTCACACACGTAGCAAACTTACGCCATGCCCTGCTCCCAGTTTCTGAACGGGTCGGCGACATTTGAGTCCTCGTTGACACCGATCTGACTCTCCGCGAGGCTCAGCGACGCGTCGTATCCAGGAACTTCGACGTAGAGGCGGTCATCCTCGACATCCGAGGACACTCCATTGGCCAGACCGTCCTCATCGTCGTAGTCTCCTTCCTCCTGGTCCCACTCGGCCACTTCACGCTCAAACTTCTCCGCCCACTCAGCAGGGCTAAGCTCAGCGTCCTCCTCGTCTTCTTCGTCGTCATCGTCCGCAGTCTCCTCGAGGTCCTTCTCATCCAGCTGCTGACTCAAGTACTGGATCTCTTCCGGCACCTCCAGCAGGTCGTCGTTGTCCTCCACCTTGTCAAACGTCGACTTTTTCTTGAACTCTGCAGCCAAGTAACGAATTAGCAGCTGAACACTACATTTTAGCTGTCCTACAGCTCAAAAACTCACCTTTCTTGCCGTCATCCTTGCCCTTGGTGGATAGCGAGCGAACACCGCCAATCATAGTCGACATGTCATTGTTAACAGCCAAAGGACGTGGGATCTGACGCAGCACGGCAGTCTTGGCTCCCGGACTGGCACGACGACCAAGTGCTGCAATGGATATCAATGGATAGAGACGTACAATCAGTTAGGGAGATGGAAATTCAGACGACCCAATGCATTCAATGAGGACGACACGCACCAGCGATCGCAGACGCGCAGGGTCGAAGCCACACGCGCACCATTTGTCTCTCGCTGATCCTCCACCGCTCGCTGCTCGGGGGTTTGCTTCTGTGGTTGACAGTGGAGCTGTTCGTAGCTGGTGTGGACCCCTTCAGTGGCTGTTTATTGGTTGAAAATGTTTTCACTTAAAAATGCATTGTTAAGGTGATTGACAAACAAAGGAGGAAATCAATCGTTGCTCACTTCCTGCATTCATACAAATGTCAGCACTAAACATTCACAAGCGAAATGGAAAGAAAGAGACTCAAGACACACCACAGTCCACTGATTTGCTCGCAAACCCGACTGACTGTCCGTCATCTAAATGCAATCGCCGTTCATGAAAACCTATTTGCCTGCCACCTCTGTGCTGCTGTTCTCCCGCGCTCTGCGCGAGGAGTGCTATGATGAGTCGCAAGCCAAGGTCAGGGCCGCTGAGACGGATCCGCCAGACTCTGCAGTGCGAGCGGCATCCGACCACAACGGTGACCCAAAGCCTCCTCTTGGTCCTGCCATCTCGTCGCCCCTTTCTCCTCCTTCCACTGCAATCTCTCCACCACTCGTCTGCCTTCTCCCGGCCTGCTTTGTCCCAACTCGTTCTCATTCGCTGCTATTGTGCTCGCAGGCGCACCCACGCATGAAGCTCGCCGCGATTCGCTCTGTAAAAAGACGCAACTAGGCCGACGATGGAGCCTTCGATGCTGCCATCGACTCTATTTTCCGCCACTTCTCCTGCTCTTTGTCCTTGACGTCAGCCATGGCCTGCTCCCTCAGCGAGTACTCCTTTGCGCACTGGTCATATAGAGCCATATCATAATCCATGTAGAGCTTCAACACGTTCTATAGAGCAAAAATGACCAAATCAGTACAAAATAATAAAAAACAAAGATAAAAACCAAGTCACGACATACCTGAGCGAGTCCTTCGACTGTCGTGTTCCAGTGTCCCAGCGAGTTTCTATGGAGAGGGCCGTAAATGACCGGCAGAATCAAATGCGCGTGCTGTTTGCTCAAGCATCCGTTGTTCACGAGGTGCTCATTGTTCCACAGGAACAGCGACCGCTCCGAGACCTGGAAGTGTTGGCTGCCGAGCCACTTGGCCAGGCCGTTAAAGAGCGGCTTGTGCACCTGCTGCAGCTGCTCGCTGCCCATGAGCTCCAGAATCTCTTCCAGCTCGTTGAGGAAGATCACCTGCTTGGACGAGCACGACCAGGGCCAGAACTTGATGATGCCTTGGATGATGGGCACCGCCGTCTCCGGATCCTTTTCTACATACTGCGTGATGCAATACGAAAGCTGCTGGTGGTACATTGATACGCACTTGGGCTTGTGCAGCGGCACGAGCGCGCGTATCAGGAACTGCAAGTGCTCGGCCTTGAGCGGCATGGCAAAGCCGTTGATGATACTGCCCAGAATCTCCAAGAGCTCGCCAATGCCGTTGTGGCGCTCCGTCTCGTAGACGAACCGGTAGAAAACGTTGCTGATGGCCTTGCGGATAAAGGAGCGGTGCGACATAAACTTGCCGTAGATGCGGTGCAGGATGGTCTTGAGGTAATCCCGTTCGCGCGGGTCCTCGCTGTCGAACAGGTCGATGACGGAGAGGCAGAACTTCTGGTCCACGTACTTCTTGGCCACTTTGGCGTTCACCTCGCCCGACACGATGAAGCGCAGGAAAAATTCATACACCACTTGAAGATGTGGCCACGACGCCTCCAGCACGGGCTCGTCCTCCTCCGGGTCAAAGTCTTCGGTCTGCGGGGGCAGCGCGCGGCAGATGTTGACCGACACCATCGCCATAATATCCGGCATGAGCGTCTCGGTGAAGATCTTCTGGCCGCCGGGGTTGTTCACATAATCTACAAGTTCCAGTAGCGTTTGGCGTTTCAAGTCCTTGCCACTGATGACAAAACCCAAAAACGTGTCAGTGTCACGATTGATAAAACCCACGACGCGCAGTGATAAAACCCAACCAAATCGTTTTTTTTTCACTCACCGTTTGTCAGAAGTCGGGTCGTCAAAATTGAAAATGACGGAGCAGAGCTCGAGCTTCTGCTGGAACAGCGCCTCTCGCCGCTGCAGCGACGTGTCCTTGAGGTGTGGCAGGTCCTTGAGCGCCTGAATCTTCTGATTGCGGGCCATGAAGGAGCGGCGGCGCTCGCGTTTCGGCAGTGACACGTCCGAACGTGCCACGTCGCCCACAGGCGAGCTGGCTCCGACGCCGTTGGCGCCCTTGGGGGCTCCGTCCACGTCCATCCGATCCGGTGAGTTGGCACCGAGGTGCTCTCCGTTATTGCTAAGCTTCCGTTTCACCGTTTGCAGCATCCCCTTCATCGCTTAGTTAGCCCGCCAGTGTAGTTGTATATGGGGGCACTCAATCACCCAGCGGACCCAAACGGGAATTCAGGTCGCTTGTCCTCGTCAAAAGCCTGTGAACAGAAGAAGGCAAGAGAACAATGAGAATGCGGAATGGCAACTGAGGTTTTTCATCTACAGAGAGTTGCCACTTTTGCCAACGTTTTTTGGCATGTTTTTTTTTTTCAAAATGGCAAAAAAAGCGAAGGATAAGGAGGCGGACCTCCCCCCCTCAGCCGATGACGAAGGGCAGGTGAGATAGCAGTGTGATCCTAACGGATAGGACACGTACGCTGAGAAGAAGAGCGACTAGTGGCCTCCAGTGACTGCGTGGGGGCTCCTTGGTGACTGCGTGCTTCTGGCCGTCCGCTGGCTTCCCTGGCGGTCCCTCAGTCGCGTTTTCTTCCTTCCTTTTCCTCCCCCCCTTTCCCCCTCCAACGCACAAAGTAATTGCATTTCTAGCCACAACCTGTCTATTTCGATTGGGTTTCATACAAACGCCAAGTGAAATACCACATGGTGGAGTTGAATTAGCCAGCAGGAAATAGCAATCGGATGCGGCGATTTAGCTCCCAATTAGCGCCACATGGAGCTCGAGCTCACACGGCGATGCCAGCGCAGCGTGCGCGTGGCCGAGTTTGTGCCCATGGACGCCGCACGCACCATCAAGACCGGCAGCGATGAAGCGGCAGCCTCAAGCTGCAAGACGCCGCTGTTTGCGGGCTATGTTGAGGCTCTGTACGCACGCAACGCTTGGCTGGCAGTGCGCGTGGACATCTGGACGAGCAGCGACATCTGCTTTCGCCAAGGTTGACAAGCAAATTTGCTGTGTTGGCACAATTAATTTTGTCAGCATTTTTCTCTCGTTTTTTAAGACTGACAATCGTGTTGTGTTTGCCTCTGTTTGTTGAAGTCAAGTGGGCGAATGTGTATTTGCAAGAGAGAGCAGAGGAGGTGGCAATGCCAGTGGCAAACGGAGTTGATATGGCAATTTTGCGAAAAGTAGAAAAAATTGATTTGAGAATGGAGGATCGAGGCGAAATACCAGCTTTAACCGGGAAGGAGTTAACAAACGTGTTGGAAGACGTGGTGAAGCAAGTCGTTGACGTATTTCAAGTGTTGCAAGTGCAGGTGAGTCAGCAGATGAAAAACGGGAAGGCATTGCCAGTTGCCAATCGTCACTTAGCCTAACGTCGTGGTGCCAATTGTGTCGTTTTGGTATTTGCAGGCCCTACAGGCTGCAACGTCGCAGCGAGCCAAGTTTGAGTATGAAATGCTACAACATCATCCTGGGCTGGAGGTTTTGGTGCTCAACAACCAGAAAGATGAGAGTTTCGTGCTGTTTGCATTACCGCTTCTTGGAGGGAAATCACAATGGAATCCGGAGAAGTTAATTGAGACGGAGAGCCTGGACTCGGTATTTTTCCCCGACTCCTTCCAAGCTCCAAACTGCTCCGTTTCAACGGATCAGGTAACGATTTTCATCGGGTATCCTGTGAAGGAGGGAGAAGTTGGATCTGAAGATGCATGGCCGCTTTTAGTGGAGTGGCCAGCCAGAATGTTGCTGTCGAGCCAAGTGACACAGACTCCACCGTCGAGTAAGGAACAATCTTCAGTCGAATTGATCGCTTCTTGCAAAAAGGTATTTGCAGTCTTGTGTCGTTTTAATGAAAACTCTTCTGACAAAAAGTTACCTAGATGTTCTTGCAACAGTGGAGGAGGCGCAAAGACTTTGTCAGTGAACTACGCCGCCATGTTATTGGTACGGCTACGATACAGGAAGAGATTTTGCTGTACGTTTATGCTGTTCAGCTAACGCTTTCTGCTTTTATTGGTGTATCACGTGGACTGCAGTATTAGAATATGACGCTGTGGACTTTTCGCAAGTATTTTTCATGCTGCAAGAGCAGCTAAACGAGCAAGCACCACTGCGTATCATCGTTTTGCGGTTGCATTTTACGGCTGCATTCTTCCTCACCAATTGTATGAGTGACTTGCAAGTGACCTTGCTCGATGGTGGAGAAGGTGAAGCTCCCGTTACTGCAGCACTTAAAGCTTCCAGCACCCCTTCCAGCCCCAGTTCTTCTGCTGACAGCGTCGTACAGTTCCTCGAATCTACGCAAAGGAGTCTGCTACGGCACTTTTATGGAGAGTGAGCTCAAACCAAACCTATAAATGTGTAAGATCCGCTGTCCCGGTCAGTTTGCTGCGTTGATGAAATTGCGTGAATGCACCGCCTTGGCTTATGTGGAGATCGTCGTCAATACTATCATGGCAACGTAGCTTTGAACTTGCTGTTGCTGAGTTGAAGCCCTTGCTTCAACTCCCCGTCTATTTGGCAGTACATGTACGTCAGCATGTCAATACGATAGCTACCTAGGTAGTCGTTTGAGTTAAAGTTGCAGCACTGTCAACTGCAGGATATGATCTCTCTAATATCTGAAGTTGCTCTATTCGTCTACTGGCATCTTCAACCTCCAGTCATATCTATGCACATGGTTTTGCATTCACGATGGCATGTCACCAGGGCAATGCTTACCAGTTGCAACAATTCTCCACCGGCGTGAGAAATCCATCACCACTTTCGTATTCTCCACGTCGCGCCTCCTCGATTCTTCAACGGCCGCTCACTCCACCATGCGCGAAGCTGTTCTGACGCCCGAAGACGAGAAGTACCTGACTCTGCTGGAAGCTCGTCGTGACCAGCACTTCTCCACTGCCCCGTTGCTCTCGGGCTTCCGGGTCTTGGCATTACTCTCGTACGAAGATCTGGATGGCCAAACCACCGACAAATTCGTAGTGGGGGCCAACGCCGAATGTGCCAATATCGGGGGCGCCACTTGTGCCGAGCGAGCTGCAATGGCACAGTTGCAACTGTTGCCAGTGCGTCGCGTGCGCAAAATCTACATCGTTTCGGATTCCCCCGAGTGTTTAACACCTGGCACACTGTGCCGGGAGTTCCTGTTGTCCAGTCCGTTGATAAGCGAAGACACTCCGTTCATCTCCCGAGCCACGACTTGCCACCCGTGCGTCACCACATTGGCAGAACTGTACCCATTCCCGTCTCTGTACGACCGAGTGCCAAGATCGCAAGTTTTGCCATTTGCACAGGGTTTTTGCGCGAAGTTTGCCAACGAGTTGCAACCGCAAGAAGGAGAAAAAGTTGCTCCTTTTGTCAAATTGCAACTTTCGAAGATGACACCAGGTGAACAAGAAGTGTATCTAAAGGCTCTGAGTGCCACTGAAAAAGATGCACGAGACGATTTGTTCCCATTGAGATACGCTGCAGGTACAAAGTTCTCGGACGGGGAAGTTCGGGTCACGTGGCAACACAAGACACTGGAGTACGGCAGCTCATTGGATGCAGTGTCCAAGCTCATTCCGTTCGTCGAAGACAAACAATATCCGAATGGCAAAAAAGAGGAGCAAAACCCAGTGAAACCCGAGTTTTTGCTGCAGGTGGACCAGTTCGGAATCCTCCACGCTCCATTTGCACGCGCACGGGCGTATTTCTTCGAGTTTGGCTTCCTTGACGTGCCAGTTTTGGTTCACGACGCAGCTGGTGAACTTCACCGTGCCCCCATTGGCACTCTCGTGGCTGAATCTCCGGACTGTATTGCCGCTTCCACGGCAAAAATGTAGATCGGTCCAGTGATTTTTACATCTACCTAGGAATGGACCTCACCATTAGTGCTGATGCTGCCATTTCTTGTACTGTGAAGCCTCTTCATACGAGTTTGGATCAATGCACGCATTTGTTGAAGCTGTTCAGGCGAAGCTTGCCGAAACTTCACATTCAACGAGAAGAAACATGTTAGTGAATCGAAGTTCTAACCAAGAAAAATACAATAACCAACAACGTACAAGGGTAGGGAGCAGTTCTCGAATACTGATAGTACCACTGGAATCCCTGTCAATAGAGTGGAAGAGATTCTCGACGCTGGTGGCGGTGTTCCTCGTAGAACTGCTCTCAAGACCGCAGAAAGTTACCAACTGTGTCCATTCGTGCTGACTCAGGTCGCCAGAGCCGTCGTCATCCAGGCGAGCGAGCCCTACCGCGAGTTGCTCAACCTGTTTCACAGTGTAGTGCGGTCCGAACGGGTTTTTACCTGGCGATATCGACAACGTCGGCGTTTTTTGACGCATTTTTGATGTCGGAGAATCGAGTTTCTCCTTTTCCACTTCCACTTTCGGAATTTTCGGTTTGGAACTCATCAGACAAACATTTGCCACGATCTTCTGGCACAACTTCAGTTTCCGTTCAACGTTGCTGTTGCGACGTATTTGTTCCGGACTAGAAGGCGGCTCCAGTGGCACTGTTGATGCTAGCGCAGGTGCTGATGCACAGGAGTTTAAAGCTTGAGGAGTGCGTACAAACTCTTCCGATTCTTGTGGTTGATTCAACTTTGGCAAGGAAACATTTCTCGCCAGTATCACAACGCTGGCGTCCATTTTGATGTCGATTGCCGGTTGCAAACGCTTTTTCGGCGTGGATTTCACCGCTTTCGCCATTGGCGAAGCAGCACGTGGCAATTTTTCACGTAAAAACTGCGATGGCTCCACATCTAAAGCGCGTGATGCCCCAACTGCGATTTTAGCGGTAGCAGCAGCGCGACGTTCGATCTCCAGTGGATAATTGGTTAGAATTCGAGCTCCAGCACCATGCAAGTCCAGAGTCATGGGGTTATTCATCAAAGCACGAGCTTTCGCCTTCGCTTTTGCTCTTGCTCTGCCCATTTCTTCAGGAGAAGAAAACAACGGGGCTAAAGCTGCTACGCGCTTGCGTTTGTCGGATACATCAGCTACTAATGCTTTGGAGTTCTTCGCTATAGAGCGGAGGTGTTGCGCTTCCTCCGGCCCAAAAATTCCATGCTGCATGCCTGAAGTAACGGATGTCACTGAGAATGGCACTTGCATTATCAAGGCTGTTGCTGCACTAGTCATTGCAGTCGAAGCGTCAGGAAATAGGGAATCTCCGGACGACTGTGGGCTCAGAGGTAGAAATACAGGCAAATCAAGCTCCAGAAGCGACGAAGGAGTTGCAAGTGAGCTGTCAGAAGGCGGAATGTTACTTGGAGGGGCTTTGCGTTGCCGATTTTGTTCCTTTTTCAGTCTTCGCTGGTGTTTGGCGATTACTTCGCGCGCAATCCGTTCGAAAAGCTCTTTTTGTTCGCCTCCAGTTGTGTGATCGCGACGAACGTATTTCCACGCGGAAGCGGAGGCTGCAGTTTGCTCTCCAATTGTCATAATGTGTCCGACACAGGCTGCAGTATTATCCCAGATTTTGACAATACCATCAGCTCCGAGAGAAAGCAACTCACCAGGTAAATACACACTTTGAATGGACAAAACTCCAGCCAAATGCGCCATCCAGGACTTGGTAGACATCACTACCGGAAATGCGGAGTTTCCACTCACTCCAGAGGCTCTTCGAGCTGCAGTTCCACCTTCAAAAGCTGGAATAGCTCCACCTTTTGAATCAGACGAGCGTCGCCTGAGAATTGCTGAACGTCTTGTAGGTTCCAGTTGGATTTTACCAGAAAGAGACCGGAGATCCCAAGAGAAAATCTGTCCCGTTTCAAGGCCGACGTAAAACAGCTCCGGATGGCTCGCCAAGTGTTCTTCTTGGTGAATATTCGTGGAGCACATGGATATTATCCCATCGAAGTCAACTTTACTTTGCAGAGGCTTGGAAGGGGTTAACTCTTGCATCATCAGGCGCACAAGAGGCTGAACGGTAGAACTTCGAACGCCAACCGTTTGCCAACCGAAAATGGCTCCAGTAGCATCGCCCGAGAGAAGCAATCCGGATAAAGCGGTGGGGAAATGCAACGCTCGAATCTCGCGAGTGTGTACACTGGCACATCGAAACAGGAACGTGATACGACGAAGATCGTAAACTTGCACTCCCCCAGTCTCATCACCTGTAGCAACGAATCTCGTGGTCTGAATGTCGGTGAATTGTGGCGGTGGCGAACAAGCGCAACATGTGATCGGTGAGTTGTGGGCCTTTTCCACGTAGTGCATCACTTCCAGCTTGGATTTTCCTGGAGGGGAATCTAACACGCATATCATGCGATCATCACCAGTGGATATCAAACACTACAGTAGACAAAAGGTTAGAATTCTACTCGAGAAACGGAAATGAATTGGCAAAACTTACGTTGGCATGAGAGCAGAATACAAGCGAGGTAACTGATCCATCATGCACTACCGCTTTCTGAATAAATAGATTGTTAGATTTTTTCGGATCATATCCAAGGTTGATAAAGCCACATACCTGCAAAAGTGCTCCTGTCACTGGATTGTACAACCGAATTGCGCCATCCTACATGCCAGATAATTGCCGAAGTTAGTTGCATTTCCAGCATTTTTGCATCTTGTTCACTTACGTTTGTTGCCACGTAGAGTTTCCTTTCGCGAGGACTGTCAAATGCAATTGCACAGACTTCCGCATCTCGAATTGCCACGGGTTCCTCAATTTTCACCCCGGAATTGGCGCTCCAAACCGTGATGCGATTCTCAACGACCCCAACAAAAGTATTTGCAACAGCATTAAAAGTAACAAACCGGGTGGGAGCCAGCCCGGGCGAGTCGTCTACAGCCGAATCCTCCTGTCCCGTGGACTGCGTGAAAGCACTGAAGCGATACAGACGCAAATTCCCAGTAATGATATCGCACGCAGGGATCTCCGGCGTTGAATGACCCCCTTGCGGCTCGTGTTGCTTCTCAGAACCAGTTCCCGTTCCTTTAGACGAGGTCATAAACATCCGAAAGCCGCAGAGATTTGGAGTGTGAAGCTCGAACGTCTGCAACATCAGCGCTAGGTGATTCCCAGAGAAACCTTTCGCACAACGAGTTATATCCCAAAGCTTGAAGTGTCCACTTTGATCGCCCGTGACGGCGAGACAAGGTCCTGACACTGATGTGGATACAAATTTGGCTCCCATGAGGCAATGGTGATGGCCTCCGAGCTTCGTCTTTAGTACACGTCCAGATATCCCCCAGCAGTACGCTTGATACTCAAAACCAGAGCTAAGTAGGAGGTTATTAGCTGAATCTAACGTCAAAACAGCTTGTTGGTGTCCGCGAAGTACGAACGAGACTGTCAACACAGCTGAAGGACCTCCCAAAGCTGAATTCACGCCCGCTACAGTCTCCCAGATAGTGATAGTGTGGTCAAAAGACGCTGTCGCGACGTAAGGGGTATCCGGGAGATCCAAACACACTGCTACTCGTTCGGTATGGCTTCGAGGAAGCAGCATAGGCGGAGGAGGAGGGGCAGCACCAGCGTGCATAGGCACTTCCAGGTCCCAAAGCTGCACTTGGTCGGTTGAACCTCCAGCCACAAACAGTCTTTTGAGCGGGGCAGGGCACCACTTAACGAAAAGTGCAGGAAATCGACCGGCGAGCTTCCCGTTGAAGACGTACGAGCCCACAGTGGCGTCAATGACAGACCAGAGGGAAATGCAGAGGTCGCTACTGGCAATAGCCAACGCGTTTCGAGATGGCACGTGCTCGGCGTCGAGAACTTCCAACGAGTCCAAAACATCTTGTTGCTTCTCGCCTGCTTTCTTCTCTGCTGCCAGTTTTTCACTACAATTGAGTTCGTGAAGGAAATTCATGTCAAGATCAAACATCTAAAACAAATACAAGAAGTGAGGAAATTGAAAATTGTTTTCATGAAGCGTAAGTTATTTTCACTTACGAGGATTCGTGGTGACTTGTGCTCGATCACTGCAAGACGCTTTAGTTGCTGAAAAGTTTTGAGTTTACTCACTTGGTAAGGAAATGTCCTGAAAAAAAGCATTTAGTAAAATAAAAAATAAATAGGTTATTTACTTTACCTTGTAGCTGCACCACCACCCAGAGGTTCTTGTCTGTAAACTATCAGATTTCGAGGAGCAGCGTGTTCATCTCCATGAGTTTCACTTTCATCGTGATCATTATCATCATGAGGAGTCCTCGTAGCCACTAACCCAATTGCAACACAAAATGACGTAAATTCTTCCCAGTCCACAACTGCATCCCCGTTAATGTCGATCTGCTCGAACATCTCAAACAACAGCCCCACAAGCACCGTAGCACGAGCGAGATGCTGTAATAATCCTGGCCGTGTGCGAATTAATTCCCACAGTAACAACCGCGCGAAGTCCAGTTTACACAGTCCTCCATCGGGAAAATACTTTTCAATCCCAAGAAACTCGTTGCAACTTAAGGCCGCGCAGATCCCAGAGACACTCGAGAGAGAACTTCGATTCGGGATCTTGATCTCCGGCATGAGGTCCAGTAGGAAAACCTGCATGGCTTCAACCAGAGAAGCAGTCACAGCACTCCGTACCACAACGTTTCTGCGGTCAGCAGCGGCAGCATGGAACGCCCAGTCGTGGTGGTCCCCATGACGTCGGAATATTTTACACAATAACACCACATTCGAGTGTTTGCCTCTGTTTCTCCTAAGAGCCTTCGGATCATGAGAAATATTAAGTAGACGAGTTTTTTCTCCTGAATGATTGAACACGAATCTCTTTCCTCCTGCAGCCAGAGCTTGAGCTTCTGCTTCGGCCTGGGAGCTATCGACAGCGTGCAGGTCGCACGTGAGCGAGAAGGCGTTGAGCTGCGGTGCACGAGCGATTTCGTCCTCCAGATACGTGACCAAACAGCCCACGACTTCCACGAACGGATGGAATTTGGACAGGCAGAAGCGGACCACCTCGCGCTCGACCGCTTCTTTCGACTTGGCTCGTGTTGCATGGAAGTTATTTTCACCAAAGAACGAGGTGGTGGCACTAGCAGTTCGATCTACGGAAGTATCGGGGCTTTTAGCACTGCGAACGACCTGCAAAACATCCCCCTGACCTCGAAAATGGTTAGGAAAAAAAAACACTTTTCACTTGAAATGAATGCAGTCATTTACCTGTGCGTTAAACAGCAAGAAGACCATTTCTACGATCCACGGCACATGCTCGTCTTCTTCCCGTCGCAGTCTCTGCAAAGTAGCAACTATCGGTAATTTATTCGGAATGTTTTTTTGTAAAGCTAACAACGTTCATACAAACACGACGTGGGGCTGTGACGCTGGCAACGGAGTCACGTCTTCGTCTTTTAGAGCGTCACACTCGCGAGCGGAGGAAACTGCAGTGGCCTCCGTGTCCATTTCGTCCAAAAGGTGAAAAGACAGTCGGTTTTTAGCTTTTTAGGCTCAATCCGCCTCTTCAGCTGCGCATAATGCACGAAGAAGACTCGGACGCGTTGCTCTCTCGTCTCTTTCGACGTTGTCACTGTACGAATCAACCGAATTCTCGTCCTCTATCGACCAAAAGATACGGGAATGAGCTCCAAACGCTTGCAGTGACGAACCTTCACGAATTATCTCGAGAATTACAAGCAACGGAGAGAGCGATTCACCCGAATCCAGCGACAAAGGAGGAATTCGCTTCACCGTTGAAGCAAACGACGTCGTGTCCAGCATGGGACGAGCTGGAGGAGATTTTCCGAGAACTTCACGATCTGTACGAGCGAAATGGGAAGTTTACACACAGTCGAAGGGAAGACGAATACGTTCATGTACTCACTCAATCTGCAGTGAAAACGCTGGTTCAAGCGTGTTTAAGTACTGACCGGGGGGATTTAGAGGCAGCAGGAGTGAGAGTGAAGCTGCTGGAGGTGGCAGTTCGTCCTACTGCTCAGTGGAGACGTCTGGCGTTCACCTTGTTCCTAAACACCAGTGTTGGCTCATTAGCAACGATCCTATCGACTCAGGAAGCCTCACTGACCCAAGCGCAGCAACTTGAAGGGAATTTATTTAAATTACTTCGTGAAATGTTGGGCAAGGCGGTGGTCTGTACGACGTCTCTAGCTTCCAATTCGCCAGATCAGCACCTGAGCAACGACTGGATTGAAGAAGCGCTTGGATGTTTGGAGTTTTTCATTAAGAAAGCGGACGGGAATTACTGTTCCGAACGATTGCGGGCGCTGGATGAACATTCTCTTTTGTTTCTTGCAACTGAGGCAAGTAATGGAACGTCATTGGACTCGGAACTGGAGTTGAAAGCGCTGGAACTCGTTGTTGCGACCATGTACGCGTTTAAAGTCGCTCCTGCTGGGAAATCGATGGCTAATGAATGGCAACCGACCAAAGATCACTCAGGGTGGAATTGTGGTCTACCGGTAGCAGCAGTGGAGAAATACGTGAGTGTTGAGCTGTTACTTTACCACTTTTACAACTCCCCCATGGCTCAAATGCAGCGACTGGTCTCTATGGTGCTCGTGGAAGTCGTTTGCGAGCAGCTTCGACGCACTGGAAGCCGGGAAGCGATCAGTTTTGCGGGTCTTGATCAAATATGGCGGGCGTTTGTAGACTGGGGGGATCCAGTTCGACAGGCACTGCTCTCTCCGTACGCTTCAAGTGCTCGAGTTGTTAAGCAGTTGGCTTCGAGGTGTCCAATGGTACCGGAGACACAGTTGAACGCATTTGTGAACCAATTCCGAGTGTTAACGCAGGTTGACGCGTACTTCGGAGTGAATCCGAGTCTGGATAAAGCGGTTAAATCGGCTAAAACCCACGGGAACATGGCTCAAGAGCTTCTGGACCAAGTGATGAAGCAATTACTGTCCAATCGCGTCATCGAACGCTTTCGAGGCGAGCGGTGGCTTGCCGAACTGCTCAGTTACAGCCAGGACGACGACGTGTTCTCCACGTGCGACAGTAAAGCCACCACTACGATAGGATCTGTCTGTAAACAGCCTCAAGTCCTGCTAATTCGTCCGAAACGTGCGTCTGCCTCACCCTCCGGAGAGGAATTGGAAGAAACCTTTTGCTATGACGAAGGAGCGGAGATCAGCTCGGCAGCTCAAGCCAAATTCTGGGAATTGGCAGCTCCAAACAACCCTCTGGTACTTCGCGAAAGCTTTTCGAGAGTGTTGGCGTTGTTCGTACACCGGAAACTACAACTCAGCGTAAGTACGACACTTTACAGACAATTGATGAGCCCTTTTAATGCGTTTGTTGCTCGTGTAGTCAGGAAAGCCAGATGTGTCGACAATCGAGGAAGTGAACACTTGTCTGCGTGTGCTTCTGGACCATAAAGAGAGTGAGTCTACAGTGCTGATCCCCGTGATGCTTCTCATCCTGGACATTTGCCAGTGTGAGTTGTCGTATATCGATAAGCGGTGGAAGCAGCGCGACTACGAGACGTCTCCTAACAACGAAAAAGGTCGGGACCGCGTTGCCTGGTCGGACTCTTTGGCGTCACGAGTGTTGAACGGAGAAGTCGCTCTGGACAAGACGCTGCTGCGGCAGTTTGACTCGGAGTTTCTTCTGCATCTGCTAAATGTATTGCAGGATAAACCCGATACCCACGAAGGCTTCGAATGTTATCGGTTCTGCTGTGGAGTGAGCGCAACTCTAGTGGGGGATGTCGCCGCATGTGCAGCTCTCATTCTCATGTTCACACTATCGGACAACGCAGAACTGGACAAAGTGGGAGGTTTGTCCGCCCTGACGCCATTTCTGCAGGCCTGTGATACTCGTATCGCTGTGTAAGTTGACATTGGTTTTGTTTGGGAAAGCTGGATGCCACTGACAGCCGCTTGTTGAGCAGATTCATGGCCAAACTCATTAGCGAAGTGGTGAAACAGGCTGATGAAGATCAATATGCAGCGTTTCTTCGCGAGCTATACGTCGCCTGTGTCGAAGCTGATGATGAGAGGATGCTGTACAACTCGTATCTACACACGCAGGCGCTGCTGTACAATGTAGAAGAAGCGTAGGAACGTTGTTCTTGTGGCATGTAGCCATTTCTTAATAAATCCCCTTTCAAATACGTTGTAAGGCCACTATCACGTACTACAGGGTTATGAAAGTAGATACCTCTCTTTAACCGATATTATTGAGAACAAATAACCTTAATGAACAAATTATGTACCTGGTAGTCAAATAATGACTGGCCAGGAGACGCCTACGTTTCCCGACAGATCGCTTCGCCACGTCAGTTGCAATTGCTCAGGTGGATATGTAACTCTGTATGTAGCCGACTGGAAGTCAAAACCCCGTTCCCATTGCGGAGCTGCTGGTTGGGTGAAGAATTCTGTCGAGGAACGCTAACCTCTGTGTCTTGGTGTACCAAGGAGTTGCTGAAAAGCGGCACCTTGTGTTGAACCTTGGCGCCGGGTGGGCACCTCGAGTTCGTTGGCAGATAGCGAATCCCTGGAGATACTGTGTGGAGTTCTTGCTGCAATTTGCTCGGACCATGAAACGCTCCAGACATCCATGAATTACTGTATCAATTTGTGTTAGACGTTCTCGTGCTGTGGCCGACAAGCACTCGAGATCTAACGTGCCTTCTGTCTTAAGGGAGGGCGCATTGCGTTGGGTGGAGAGTGCGCTCGAGGAGTGTTCTCCACGTGACTTGGTGTTCGGGACTGGAGTAAAGTTAACAGACGGTTCGGAGGTTAACCAGGGCACGAGGGGAGCGTCTCGAGGCGTGGCAGATAGCAAACCTCTGGAGATTTAGGTGGTGTTTTTGCTGCAATTAGCTTGGACCATGATAAGCTCCAGACATGACCACAAGCAAAACAAAAGATATTAGGCTACATGTAACACTGCGCTTTAAAACAATGAACACTTGGTTGAACACGGCACTTTTAGCAAACCGGAGCTTTACATCATGTTCACTTGGCTGAAAGGGTCAGAACTATTGGAGTTGCTAGCTCCGCTCTTCATGCCTTGATGCGCTCCTGCCGACTGTGCCATTGCGGCACCGCCTTGTGCGAACTGCTGCTGTTGCTGCATCATCGGCATGTTCATCATTTGAGGTTGCGCCATCATGCCCATTTGCGGCTGCATCATCATCATCTGAGGCTGCATTTGCTGGGTCATGCCCTGCATGGGCATCTGCTGCATCTGCATGTTGGGGTACATTTGTGCAGACCCGTCCGTCAATTGGAGCTGGTTCATGTTCATGGAGAGCTGCATCATACCGCCGGGCATATTCTGTTGCATCTGCTGTTGGCCCTGCATCGGCATGGTCATCACAGGCGCTGGCTGGTCGCCACCACGAGCCTTCTGCAAGTCGTTCAGTGTCCTCTTTTCCTCTGGATTGGCTGACAAACTCTTCTTCTTCTCGCTCGCAAGAGACGAGAAGTCTACGATGTTGTTCTCTGGCAGGAGGTTCGTTCGGAACGTATCAGCTTGCTGCTGGGCCGGTGTCTGACTCTCGTTCGATGCAGCAGTGGTGTCAAATACGGATTGCTGCGTTGGTGCCGGCGTCTGGACAGGAGCAGAAAAACTCAAACCTGCAAGATCCTGCAGAGGGTTCTGGTTCTGTGGCGCGTCAAAGATCGACGGTTGCATCTCCTGTACAGGTGGTCCTGTCGTAGCTGTCTGAGCCGAAGGTTGAACATCTAAATCAACTCCGAGCAAGTCCACACTCGCACTAGCAGCAGTCGCAGCGGCCGTCTTCTTACTGCCGCGCTTCTTCGCCTTGGCTCGAGTGCTCTCCTTTTCCGAAGCCGATTCGTCATCCGTGGATGCAATCGACTGCCGCCGCGTACGGGACTTCTTGCCTGACTTTTCCTTCTTGCTCTTCTTGGACTTGGACCTCTTGGACGACCCCTTCTCTTCCTCAGCAGGTGGAGGCGGCAACTTGGACGGGTCAAAGGAGAACGAATAGTCCTTCGATGCATTCTTCTTGGTATCTTCCTCGTCGCTCTCACTCTCCGAGTTAAACCCACTGTGCTTCTTCGCCTTGCTTTTCTTCTTCTTGCTCTTGCTCTTGTGGTGTCGTTCGTCAGCAGACTCAGTCTCTGAGGACTCCGATATCGACAGCTCTTCGCTCTGGTCTTCACTTTCACTCTCCGACTCACTCTGCTGTTTCTTCCTGCTCTTCTTGCTCTTCTTCCCTTCGCTTTTCTTCTTAGCACGCCGCGTCTTGTGGTGATGGTGGTCAGCCGAGCTTAAATTCTTGGGCTCATAGCCCCCAGTACCCGAAGGATTAGCATTAACTGGAGGGTATCCACGGTTATATTCCGAAAAGGACTTGGGTCTCTCCGTTGCAAAGTCGTTCTGGTACCCTCCTGAGCCATTGTAGCCATTGTAGCCCCCCGAGACTCCTCCAGACGAGGAACTGCGAATATCTGCCATCCAATTGGCTCGACCATCATTCCGAGGCATCTGCTGCCCGTAGTGGTCCGGAATGGAGTCCGTATTCGGGCCACGCGCAAGTTTCCCGCCGTACTCAATCACTTTTCCCCCGAGCCACTGGCCGCTCTCGAGAATTTTGCTCTTCCAGTCGCCTGCAGCCTCATGGGACGCACCGCCGCTGTACGAACTTTGTGCGTACTGCGAGCCGAAGCGGTTGCGGTCGTGGAAGTTGCCGCTGCCGCCGCCTACCGAGTTCTGCATCCACATTTTCCTGTTGCAGAGTGATGGTCACGGCGCTCTTGGTGGTCAAAATGAGGAATGATCTTTCCAGATTTTTGGGACAAGTGAAAAGCATCTGATTATTTGAAAGGGTTTTCACCAATAGAAATATTTTGACTTAAATTTTGGCCAATGAGAGGAAGATACTTGCGGATAGAATTTTTTACAGCGCGGGAAAGTTCAATAATGGACGACGAGCGCTGGATGGAGGGCGAGGACGCGGCGGAAGAGGAGCTACGCCTACTGGAGGCCATGGCCAGCGTCTCCACCGCCATGCAACAGGTCAGGACACGTCGCTACATCTGTATTGAGGGTGATAAGTGCCATTGACACGTTTTTCTGGCAGTTTAATCAAGTGCTTGCCAAGCTCAATCGGCAGACGGTGGAGCTGTCCAAGGAATTGGGCACGGCAGAACGGCAATTGGTGGGTTTAATGAGAGAAGAATATGCATTTTGCAATTACAGAGGATTAACTGTGTGCTTTTGCTTCCAGAACGCATTGTACCTGCCCTTCCAAGCCGCTATTTATGAGATGCAGAGCGCCAACGACCAGAGACGAACGACGCTGACAGTGCCTTCTGTAGCTGCAATGACGACACCCGAGGCGAACCGGACAGAGCTCTGATTGCGCTTTTATCGGACACATTCCATAGAGATTGTTGTTTTGCTGTAACTTTTGTTCTGTTTGTTTCTTCTTAACACAAGTTCGCTGCGTCGGATGGTCTGCGAGCAACTTACGTGGACTGTTACTGTAGGCCGCGATCTCTCCTCTGCAACGCGCTCATGGTCCTCGCTGGTGAGCTACGAGCGCTCAGCGGCTGATTTAAGATTATGGGGGAGCTTAGTTGGGGCCGACCATGTCCTCGGGGCGAACGAAGCGGTCGAACTCCTCGCCAGTCAGGTAGCCAAGCTTGATGACCGTCTCACGCAGCGTGGCGCCGTCCTGGTGCGCCGTCTTGGCCACCTTGGAGGCCTTGTCGTAGCCGATGTGCGGGTTCAGCGCGGTCACGAGCATGAGCGAGTTCTTCATGAGCTGGTCGATCTTCTCGCGGTTGGCCTCGATGCCCACCACGCAGTTGTCCGTGAAGGCGCCGCAGCTGTCGCCGATCAGGCGGATCGAGGACAGGAGGTTGCTGATCATCACGGGCTTGAACACGTTCAACTCGAAGTGGCCGTTGGATCCACCCACAGTCACAGCGACGTGGTTGCCCATGACCTGCGCGCACACCATGGTGATGGCCTCACACTGCGTGGGGTTCACCTTGCCAGGCATGATTGACGAACCGGGCTCGTTGGCGGGGAGGGTGAGCTCGCCCAGACCGCTGCGCGGGCCGGAGCCGAGGAAACGGATGTCGTTGGCGATCTTCATGAGCGAGCAGGCGATGGTGTTCATCGCGCCGCTGGCCTCGACCACAGCGTCGTGGGCAGCCAGAGCCTCGAACTTGTTGGGAGCCGTGATGAACGGCAGCTTGGTCTCCTCGGCGATGATCTTGGCGATCTCAGCGTCGTACCCGTGGGACGTGTTGAGTCCCGTGCCCACAGCAGTGCCACCCAGCGCAAGCTTGCACAGGTTCGGCAGCACACGCTCCACGCGCTCAATGGAGAGCGCGATCTGCTCACGGTAGCCGGAGAACTCCTGTCCGAGCGTAAGGGGCGTCGCATCCTGCGTGTGGGTGCGTCCGATCTTGATAATGTCGTCGAACTCCTTCACCTTGGCGTCCAGAGCGTCGTGCAGCTTGTGGAGTCCAGGCAGCAACACGCGGTGGATCTCCTGCACGGCAGCAATGTGCATGGCCGTGGGGAACGAGTCGTTGGACGACTGGCCCATGTTGACGTGGTCGTTCGGGTGCACGGGCGCCTTGCTGCCCAGCTTGCCTCCCGCTAGCTCAATGGCGCGGTTACTAATGACCTCGTTCGTGTTCATATTGGACTGCGTGCCCGATCCCGTCTGGAAGACCACGAGGGGGAAGTGGTCGTCCAGCTTGCCGGCAATGACCTCGTCGGCCGCGGCCATGATCTTCTCGGCCACAGCGGGGTCCAGCTTGCCCTTGTCCACGTTGTACTTGGCTGCGCACTTCTTGACCACACCGAAAGCCTTAATAACGGGCATGGGCATGCGCTCGCGGGCGCCGCCAATGGGGAAGTTCTCGAGACTGCGCTGCGTCTGCGCGCCCCAGTACTTGGAGTCGTCCACCTTGACCTCTCCGATGGAATCCGTCTCGACGCGGAAGGTGCTGGCAGTGCGAACGGCCTTGACCGTCATGCGGGAGGAGCGGGCTACAGCGGCGGAAAGCATTGCGCTCGAGTCAACGGGGGAGTTGGGCGAGTCCGACGTAGTTGAGATCTGAGGGGGAAGCGATAGCCAGAACGAATCCTGGCCGCAGCTTTCCAACGGTGACGAAGGCGTGTGGCTCGGCTTTGAGCTCTTGAAGGCAATTTGCAGTGTGAAAAGGCCCCAAAAAGTCGCTTTTGGCGCTTTTTAGCGGAGCCCCATCGGGAAAGATCCTGACCAGGGAAAGGGCGCGTCTCCCTACTGCCAACTCATAAAGGGGGTGATTGCCTAGAATAACTATGGGAGGTAAAAGACGATTAGGAAGAAAAGAGACGGGGTATTAATAAATAAAGGTTGTTAAATCGAAAAGAGATCTTTTTTTCGTGCTCAAAACCTGTGGCTCTGTACGCGCTGTTGCTGACGTCAGCCACGCGCAAAGTGCCAAAACCCGCCGGCGATTGGCTCTCTCTCACTGAGAACCTCTCAGGGCCTGAGAGTCAGGCATTGCGCAGCACACGCGCAATTTGTGCGTGCTTGTTGAGTCGAGGAAAAGCTGCCCACCGCCCACCTATAAGCTACTCACACACATCATATTCCCACTGGCTCTCCAAGGTTGTCCAGCTATTTCATTCAAGTATTGACCGACTGTGAATCTCGTTGTATCGGTGTATCCAGCAATAATGCCATGATGCAAGCAGACCTGTTGCTATTGTAGAATATCCGCACCACAAAGGTTTTTACTTTGGAGATACGCGGACCATTGCCACATTGTACACGATTTTTTTTTTCTTTTCTCCCTTTTCTTCTTGTATTACGTGTACCTTCGAAGTAGCAAACACTAGGAGCTCCTTACTCTCTTCAAATAATACCATGACATTCAGGTTCCGTGTTTTTTTAATGAGGTTTAGAAACGAAGACGAGCGCGATACTTCAGCACCTGAGCCTTGAGATACGTTGCACTGACGCAGTTACACCACATCCAGACAGCAGCGTTCTTCCAGCGTCGCGTTCACCACGAGGCCACTTCCTTCGGCAGGTTCAAAGGGAGGCAGCGCGTCGACGTTGATATCCTCTGCGTAGGTCATTCCGATGGCGAGGAGAAGTGCAGCGAGGAAGGCGAACTTGGCCATTGTTGGTGTTTGGAGTGCTTGAGTTGGAGGAGGCAAATGCTCGAATGCCAACGAAATGTCCTTGTCAACCTGAATTAGCGCCGCACTGGAGCAATCGTAAGCGCTTATCTATCCACGAAGAATTCGTGGTCTAATGACAACTACCTCGTATCGCTTTAGTCCTGGATATATCTAACACTACTCGCTCGTGGCTCTCTGCCACCCTTCGCCACGCAACCTGGATGGTAAACGGTAGGGAGACAAATACACAGTACTGTCGTAATTTGAGGTCATTCTTTTTTGTTGTAACACTTGAATCAAGTTGCTATCACTTGCTCTAGGTCTACTCGACCAACGTCCATTTGCCTTTCAAAAGTCGCTTTGACCAGTGCTGCAGCCTGTTGATGTATGAGCGCGCGACGACGACACCATAATTGTTTAATCTCCACCTGCTCGTGGCGTTCTTGCTTCTCTTTCTCAAACTCCGCGCCATTTTCAGCACGTAGACGCGTGTTTAGAGCAGCCATGCGTTCGCTCGTACCCGTTCGTTTGTGTGTCGTTACCAGTTCCAACTGAACGAGAGTTTGACTTTGCTCGGCTGCATTGACAATTTCATCCATTGTGTGTTGGTCGCACGAAGGAAATCGACCAAGAAACAGCACACGAAGGTGCGGGTGGGAGGAAACGGAAGGAAGCAAAGGCAAAAGACCTTCAGGAGTAAAACTATTGCCGGCCAAATCAAGTCGATAGAGCCGCAGGCAACGCTGCATCATCCGCGCCAGAATGTGGATACTTCGGTCGCCAAACCCATTACGTTGCAGGTCAAGAGATTCAATACGCCCACTCCAGGCGATACCAGAGATCAACACGCCCACCAGTTGGTCATCCAACCCGCAATTCGCGAGTGAAAGAGCTGTCAGCAGCGCGTAGTTGGCCATTGTGTAGTGCAGATTGCTGCTCGTACGCGGAGACATCACCTCTAGTCCAGTTTCAGGGGTTAACTGCATTGGATTGGCAACAGTAACAGCCCTTAACCCTGTGGTTGGCACTCGAAGCAGTTCGCTCAGTGCACGAAATCCACCTTCGCCAATACTGTTATCCACAAGGGACAGTGTTCGAACGCTGCGATTTGTCTTTAATGCGTGTAAAATACGCCGGGTGCCTTCTTCTGGTAGTGCGTTATCTTCTAGTCTCAAATCCACAATCGACTGGTTGCTTCGGAGTGCAGCAGCAAGATAATCCGCCTCGGAAATGGTCAGTACAATGTGCTTGAGATGGCAGTTCATCAGCTCCAATGAGGACATTGCAATCTTCTTGATAGTCGTACAAAGCGTTTCTCTCTCAATAGCAGCCTTATTTCTGCGTAGATAAAACTCCATCCTGGTTTGCAGCACTGCAGCCTCCGGTTCGCCGTCATCCTGGTTGTCCTCCACGTGAACAGCAATTACCGATGTCCTAGCCTTCATGGCATCAGTTAATACCCTCAACCCCTCAGTGGAAAGCTCGTTCCTCCGTAAATCAAATTGCATATTGCGCGTCTTTACAGCTTCTAGCATTGCTGCCAGAGCTCCTGCTCCATCGTCGTCGATCTGGTTGTGCGCCAAGTTGAGATGACACAACGTCGTGTTGATTCCGGACCGGAAGAAACTCACCCATTCTTTCAACGCCTCACTCTTCAATCCACATTCGTCCAGCACTAAGCTCTTGACGGTGCTATTCTTCAGTAACGACGTCGCTAGACAAGCTGCTCCGTGTTCCCCCAATCGATTCCCAGTCAGATCCACGTGGGTGACGGTCGAGTTGGATCCCAAAAAGTCCGCGAGTTCTACTGCCAGACTGGGGGTTAACCCAGATCGAGACAAATTCAACAATGTTATATCTGGGGCTTCCTTCACGTGCTGCAAGATGTCCCCTAGCGAGGTGGAGTCCAACTTGGCAGCGATCTGCACCATGTTCACGTCGTTTCGTGCAGATATTATTCGTTCCGAAATAATTGATGCAAAGTTAACACTGGAAGTAAAGTACCCACTTATTATAGGACATCAAAGATCCAAGTCAAACGTCATGGTTGTGCCATTCCGTCAATGCTTCACTGTGCTTCTGCTCTCAAGCTTTACGGTCTTCACTGCCGCAACACCACTGAGTATCGATGAGCTGTGGCAAACTACCGAACAATTATGGCAAGCTGCTGACTTAGACTCGACTATGGCCGTCTTACAACAAATGGAGAGGCTGAAACCGGGAGATCGACAGACTCTACTGGGCATCGCAACTGTTTACCAACGACAAAGGAAGCTCGACCAAGCGCTGAGGGTTCTGGATGCTCTTTTGGCTGGTGAACCGCATGATCCAATGTTGTTGCAACTAATCGGGGAAATTTACACGGAGAAGAGAGAAATCCCCAAAGCATTGGAACTTCTACACTCTGCGGAACGGATGATCAGTCAGACGAATATTGAGGAAATGGATGCATTGACACATCGGTTAGCGTTGGCATATCACCATGGAAACGATTTTGCGACTGCGGACAAGTTTTTCAATCGTGTGAGCATGAGCGGACGATCGGCAGCCTTTTACTTCGATTACGGGGTGACACTGGAAAAACTTGGCAAGGTAGACATTTTTTTTTTAGGATCGGAGGGATAATTATCTTATCTGTTGATTTTGTTTTAGATTTTGGAGGCAGGCGATGCGTATAATGAAGCTCTTATGATCGATCCCATGCAAGCTCACGCGAGGATTAACATTGCAGCACTTCACCACCAGCACGGTGACGTACATGACTCAATCCCCCACTATTTGGTGCGTAGTATTGCTGACTGAATTAATAACTCAATGATCGCTAACCTTTCTGAAGACTGTGATTAATTCACCTTCAGCACCACAAAGCATTAAAGTCATGGCTATGGGCAACGTAGGTGCGGCCTACGAGCTTACGAAAGATATTAAAAATGCTCTGTACTGGTATGAGCGCGCGTTTAAAGAAGTCACCGATGCGCCTAGTGACGTTTCTACGGACGGATTCTTTACTCAAACCTCCCAAATGTGCCTGAAAGTGCACATGGTACGGGCCAAGCTTAGTGCCTGCGTATGGAAGAATTCAGAAGACGAATTTGATTCTCTTTGGGCGATGGTTGTCAATGATCAAACAGAAAATGGCGCCTTCACCCCATTTGATTCGTTACTGCACGATATATCACCGCAAGATAGAAAACTACTGGCTATTCAGTTCTCAACCAAGTATACAACTGGAGCCATCGACAGAACAGTACAACCACGGGAAGATACACAGCTAGCAAGACTCAATGTCGGGTATCTGTCTTACGACTTCTCCGACCACCCGACAACGCACTTGATGGAGGGAGTTTTCGCAACAAGAGATCGAGGCTCGATAAACACGGTAGCTTTCGGATATGGGCGAGACGATGGGAGTGCATTTCGCCAGCGCGTTATTGACAACGTCGACCAATTCTTTGACTTGTCGTCCGCGTCGTTCGAGGAGAGCGTTAAGCTGATTCGCAATGAGCGTATTCACATTATCATGGACGCCCAAGGACACACACGCAGAGGACGCATGCAGATTGTTGCGGCTCGTCCAGCGCCAATTGTGGTGAATTATCTCGTATACCCCGGAACTTCCGGGGCGCCGTTTGTGGACTATGTGATCGTTGATAAATTTGTGGTACCACCTGCCGAATTATCGCTGGCATTTACGGAAAAACTCGTTGTACTCGCTAACTGCTACCAGGTCAATTACTACGACCAAGTACTTGCTACATCCGAGACGAAATTACAGCGTTCGGATTTGTGGAAAGCTGATCAAGAACAGAACAAGCAAGTGATAGAGGATGGATTCGTATTTGTGAATTTCAACAAGATCGACAAGCTGAAGGCGTCGGTGTTCAGCACCTGGATGGCCATTTTACGGCGAGTTCCTCGAAGCTCATTACTACTGCTGGACTCCGGAACACATATGCCCGATGATGCTACCATTGAACCGGCCACAAGTCGCGAAATCAAGAAGAATTTATGGAGTGAGGCACGGACACAAGGAATCTCGAGTGGACGAATTCGATTTGTTTCCAGGCGAGTCGAGTATGGATGTGAGTGGTAAAGCAGTGTTAGGTTTCTAACGATTTGTTTTTTGTCGCGTAGAATCCCAAAAGTTGAGCACCTTCAGCGCCATCGTTTCGGAGGACTCTTCCTCGATACATTTATTGTAAGTAGGGGGTATTTGCTCGTCAATTTAGTGCTTTGTCGTAAATTAACCTCTGTACCATGTAGTATGGCGCACATTCGACTGCGACTGATGCACTATACGCAGGACTTCCAGTCATCACGCTAGCAGGCGATTCCTTCGCAAGGTGCAGTATATTGCCAAATAATTCGTGTTGACCAAGCTATTGACACGTTTTATTTCAGTCGAGTCGGTGCGTCCTTGTTAGAAAATCTAGGGATGCAGGAACTGATCACATTCAGCGTTAAGGAGTACGAGAACTTGGCAGGTAAGCCAGTGTAATACTTTAGTGCGTGGGATTGTACCTGTGCATGTGCTAACATCTATTGGGGCTTTATGAGAGAAGTGTATCTGGCAAACACTCCTTCTGTTCTCTCACGTTTGCAGCGTCGACTTCGCAGTGACAAAACAGAGTTCGAACAGCCACTTTTCCGCACAAAGCAATACACACAGCACCTGGAAGCAAGCCAACGCCGGATGTACGAGATCTATTCGCTCACAAACCGAACTTTCCATGTAGTGGTTTGAATGAAAAATGAGTTGAGCTTGAACTTATACGTTAATCATCTTTTAGTTTCTGCGTTGATTCCTACTTAATCACTCGCCGACGGGTGGTCTGGGTGACTATGATGCTTCCTGCCTATCGTTTCTAACGGGTGTGGTCCCAGACCTCCGTGCACCTTCGTACCATGATGAGCTGTCTGCGAATCTGCAACGTCGTCAAAGTTATCGGACCGTCGTCGCGAGGGCTTGTGATGTGCAACTGGTAATCGTTCAGAATCTGCATGTACTGGAGCTCGCTCAGCATGGGTCTTGTCGCTTCCGTTGCTGGTACTATTGCCACCACTTGATGCAGTTGGAGATGGAACAGCCTGGCGGGGCCGAGCGCGAGAATTACCAGTGGATGTGGCGTACCGCTTAAAGGTAACCGGGTGGTTTGGACTTAACGCAACGGGCATCGGCGTATTCATCGTTCCGGTACTTCCAGAACCTGTAGTTCGAGGTGATTGTTTCTCAGATCTTAGAGCTCCTTTTGGTTGAATCGGGTTGTCCATTATCCGTCCTCCCCGAGCACGGCCCGTGGGTGTTCCAGAAGAGCTTCCAGTTGAACCAATCGTCCCATTACCGCTGACATTAGAGGTTGTTGCTATAACATGCGCGTTTCCACCCAGTCCAGGAATGTCAGTGCGAGATAGTCGTGGAACTATTGATGGTAACTTGTCGTCGTCACTTGTTTTGGCTGGCATTAAAGCAGGGGCCGCAGGCGTATATGTGATCGCGAAGCTCCCGTCATCGTCGTCATCACAGTCTACATTATCTTGCAAAGATGTACACGCAAATGCTGTGGACAAACCGCCAGACGTGCCAGCTGTGCCACGCACCCACGGGTGACTGAAAATCTCGGGAATCGTTGCACGCTCATTTGGATCAGGCTTGAGCATCCGAACCACGAGATCTGTGAGTGCCGGGCTTAAATCTGTATCGAGCTTGAACTGGCAGCGCATGATGCGATTTCTGATGACATTTTCGCGCGGACGATTAGTACCTTGCAGGTCAGGCCCTTCAAAAGGCAGTCGGCCACACACGATTGCAAACAATATTACACCTAGACTCCACACATCGAGCGGTGGGCCTGCGTTTGACGTGCCGCGAAACACTTCCGGCGCCAGGTACGAGATAGACCCGCAACTTGTTTTCATCATAGCTCCCGGCTTGTAAAAGTCGCTCAGACCGAAATCTGCTATCTTGGCTGTAGATATATCGTTTTTACTGGCAGGGGGGGGAAAGGTGGAATTAGAAGTTCGGCAAGGAAAATGGATGACAGGAACATTGCTATCGCAGCAAACCTACTTTGTGAGCAAGATGTTTTCCAGCTTGAGGTCACGATGACAAATGTGTTGATTGTGTGCATACCCGACACCTCCAATGATTTGAGAGAATAGCCCCACGCCATCCTCTTCGGACAAGCCGCCTGGGAACTGCTTGATGTAGTGGAAAAGATCACCACTGCACACAAAAACAATTTGCACGAAAAGAATCAGCTTGATACACTAGTTGCGAGCAGTTTAATAGCCTACCCTTCCAGCAGCTCAAATACAAGCACAATATGATTAGGTTCGTTGATCACTCGAAGCAACTTGATGATGCTAGGGTGATTGAGTGCCTGTAAAATACACACAATAAAATGTTAGTAAAGCGATAAAATCAATAACACTTTCAGCCCACCCTACCGTCAGACACTGGATCTCCGTCGTTGTGCGCTCCACATCTCCCAGCGACCCCATTTCACTTTTCTACAGTAGAAAAAGTATTAGCATCAATGGCTAGTCCACACTTCCCCTCCCTCCTTGTCTTACCAGAATGAACTTGAGAGCAACTTTATCATTTGTAAGCTGGTGAACACCCAATCTCACTTCTCCAAATCCCCCTTTGCCCAATAACGTCGTCACTTTATACCCCCCGACAACATTGGCCACCTTCTCGTCGTTGCTGCTTTGAGCATCTTCTCCTCCTGAGTTGGGCGCTTTGAAAGACCTGCCAGTGGAGAAGAAGAGCATGTCGTTCTCTTCGATGCACATGATATCGTCTATCTCAGCCCCGTCAGCATTAAACACCCTCGAAGCCATAGGGACCATCTCCAGCCGCTGGGAGGCAGCACACAGAAACTCGTCCCAAGTCCAGTGGTGCTGCACGAACAAAACTTCACCGAGACCGAAACAGTGAGTGTTTTATCCTATTTTATCAGAAAAAAATAGCTTAAATCACCTTTAGGGTTGTCGAAGTGGCCGTTCTTGAAGGCCTTGATGGGTTTCCCCTGCACCGCGTGGTCGCTGAAGTCGTCCATGTCGTCAAAGTCCGCCATGTTGCGCCAGCATCCGTCGGCTGTCGCTCGCTCCTTTTGACAATCGCGCTCTCACCCCGACGAAGCCGTTTCCGCCCTTGCTTTCTGCCTCGGGCCCTATATATAGCAGAGTGACCATACAATGCGCAGACAAAAAAGGCAACTGCAACTTGACCATCACTCTGCAAGATCACCTCTACAATCGAATATATCGAGTTTCTAAGGTCGCTGCTTTGCAACGGGGAGAATCCTCTCAGTAGGAATCGAGTGAAGGAAGCTGCGCGCGTCGACCGGAAGACCCCCTAGGAACTATGGCAAGTGCTCTCCCGCGCCGTATCGTCAAGGTACGCTCACTTACCATTACTGTGTGGCCTCTTTGGCATCGTTAGAGCTCTGTGGATATCACTGCGAGAGCTTAATGCTGCCAAATATATTGTCTAATTTTTGCTGCGTGTAGGAAACCCAACGACTGCTAGCGGAACCTGGTACATACGTGATTGCGCTCTACATGTATTTGAGAAAGCGGGGTACTAACTTTGATGTCGCTGCAGTTGCTGGAATCAGCGCCACTCCCTATGAAGACAACCTCCGCTACTTCCAGGTGGTGATCGCTGGCCCGCAAACGTCGCCATACGAAAGTATGTGGCTCTATGGTGGTGATATTCTTAATTAGAGGCGAAGCTTATATTTTGTTATGATTGTTGATAGACGGCATCTTTAAGCTGGAGCTGTTCCTGCCAGCGGACTACCCCATGGCTCCGCCCAAGGTGCGCTTCCTGACGCGCATCTACCACCCCAACATCGACAAACTGGGCCGCATCTGCCTGGACATCCTCAAGGACAAGTGGTCCCCCGCCCTGCAGATTCGTACTGTGCTATTGAGCATCCAAGCGTTGCTGTCGGCGCCCAACCCGGACGACCCGTTGGCCAACGACGTCGCGGACCACTGGAAGACGGATGAGGTTGGAGCTGTGCAGATGGGTACGTAGAGAAGGAAATATGCTTGTTCATGGGCGCATTGAGAGAGCTAACTCGTGCGTTTTCTTGGTGTAGCTGCGGAGTGGACACGTCGCTTTGCTTGAGTTTTGCTTGAGCTTACGAGAAATTAGCACGAGCAGACGCTTAGCCCACTGTAGTGTCACTTTACACGCTTCATTTGGTTCTTCAATTCCTTCATTTCGGATACACGACTGGCTGTGTGCATGCAAGCAGGATGAATACATTGCTTTTTAACAATTAACTTCGGGCGTTTGTTTTGCCACATCACTTTCATACTGGTTGAGAAATGAATAATTTACAAAAAGCAAGGGAAAAATACAATTCGGCTGCAATTCGCCTGAAAATTCAATTTTCATTTCAGAATGGCGATCACTGCGAATGGCGGCGGTGCCGCGGTGTCTGCGGGCGTCAAAGCGGCGACCAAGCAGGCGAAGAAGACCAAGAAGTCTCGCAAGGCACAGCACATCGCTCCACCGCGCATGAAGTCACGGCGTAAGGCTCGCCAGGTGACTACAAACTTCCACAGGTTGACACACGAGCTGGACCGACTGAAGCAGCAGAAACCAACGGACGCACAGGCTCAGGAGCACCGAAACGAGCGAATTACTGAGATCAATACGAAGCTGGGGGAGCTAGGAGGTCGCCAGGCTTACCAGGACGCCAGTATTCTCAACACGAGCTTCCACCGCACGTCCAAATGGGTCTTTCAGCTGCTCACACGCTTCGAGCTACGACCGAAGGCTAAGCAGCCACCGCTACGCGTACTGGAGGTCGGAGCCATCAATACACAGCTGCTTTCTTGCCCGTGGCTGGACGTGCGAGCTATCGACCTCAACTCGAGACACGAACGCATTGAGCAGCGTGACTTCTTCAGCCTCAAGCCCACCGGTGAGTTCCAGGTCGTCGTGTCGAGCATGGTGATCAACTGCGTCCCTGGAGCGGATAAGCGTGGTGAGATGCTGCGGCTTTATCGGGATCACCTGAAAGAAGGTGGCCTGCTGTTCTTAATGCTACCTCTGCTGTGCTTGCGCCATTCGCAGTTCATGACGTATGCTCGATTCACGAAGATCCTGGAAGCTGTAGGCTTCAAAGTGCGTGAGACGAAAGACTCGCCCAAGGTCGCTTTCTTCTGCTTGGAGCGTGTTGAGACGGTGGATGAAGCGGCGACGTTCCCGCATAAGCGGCTGGTATCAGGCGATAAGCGCAACGACTTTAGCGTCGTCATCTAGATAGTAAGTTAGTGGCGTGTCGATCTTGCACCTGTGTATCTACTAATTCGACTACCTATTACTTCGAGAGTCTATTGCAGTGGTTTTACTTTGCTTCAGTGGCGAAAACTTCCTTGCAAGTGCGTCATACACTCGTCACGCGTCTTGTCAGGGTTGTCGAGTTGCCACGCTAGTACACGATCGAGCATCTCCTTCATCTTTGGGCCAGGCTTCACCCCGAGCTGCTTTATGAGATCATTACCCTGCCATAACAAACCACAAAACAGGTTAGCTCTACGTGCATCGAGCAAAGAAAGAGAATTTGAAGCAACTTACATTAAGCAGTGGCTTGAGTTCCCAGACGCCATCCAGACCAGCATCGTGGACTTGCGAGCGGAAAGTATCGTAGCGCGGCAACACTGCGGCGCGGGCGTCCGCAGCCCCATCAAGAGATCCGGAGTCTATGAGGTCTTGCACAAGCGCGGCATCATGACAGAGTTCCCACTGAGCACCGATACTTCGAATGAGGAGACCCACTTTGACGCGGTCAAAAGAATCCCTAGTCGCTGACTGGAGCTCGGCAACGTGAGCCAAAACGTTGTCTACATCCTTGGCGTCGCGATTGGGAAGCTTAAGCGAATCTTGGACAACAAAAGTGGCAATTGAACGACGGCGCTTGTCCCGCACACAAAGTCCACGGAACGGTAGTAGCAATGACGCCAAGATTCCAACTTGCAGCTCGTGTTTCTTCTCCGCTGATAAACTGTCGACGTCCAGAACGCCATCCGTTGATGATGAAGCCAAGAGCTGATACATCTCCGACACGTAAGCGTAGCAGCGATCCCACACATTCTCATCGACCTTCGTCAGCTCGCCGTCTGGGCGACAAATAGGCGTCTTCTCCAGCAGAGCCGAGGGCAGGAACACGCTCTCGCACAGATGCAGGTCGTGTAGCAGTCGCAGCGCACGTTCAGGATGCGCGGCGCTTCCCGTGAGCATACCCGACAACTCCTTGCCCACTCGTTCGCGACGCACTTTGCGAATCAGAGCCACCCTTACTTCCTCCAGCTGAGCTGCAGCTCGTAGATCGTCCTCCAAAGTGCAGTTAAATCTGGACGCGAAGCGAACTGCACGCAGTACACGTAGCGGATCATCCAAGAATGTCACCCGGGGTTCAAGTGGTGTGCGTAGACGTCCATTCTCCAAGTCTTCAATGCCTTTGCCAGTGTAGTCTTCTACCTGCTTCGTAGCCAAGTTGTAGAACAGACTGTTGATAGTAAAATCCCTGCGTTCTGCGTCCTGTTGGGGCGTACCGATCTCCACCGTGGGGATACGGTTGTCCTCCGAAGCGTAAGTCTCTGCCCTCAAGTTAACGAAGTCCACCCAACCCATATTTTCTCCAATCTGCATCGTAGCAGTCTCCAAGTGCTTGCTCTGGTCTGGGTTGGCCTTGATGACGCCCACAGTTCTCGTCTCACGGCCCTGCGCCATCTCGTACGAGTTCACCAGGTCTGCAAAGGCCTTGCCGGTCATGCGGTCCAGTACAATGTCCACGTCGTCGCTGTCTCGGCCCAAAAGCTTGTCACGCACCCAACCACCCGCAACTCGGAGTACAGCGCCATCGGCTGCGGGTTGAGCAGCTACTTCCAATAGAAAAGAGAAGAGCTTCTCCTCAGCTGTAGTGAGCTTCACAGTGGGGTGGAGAGTATTGCGCATGGCTGGATGTGGCTCTTTAACGCGCTGTTTCTTGCCGGAACTCGAGGAAGGAGACGCCAAACGCTTCACCATGCCGAAGAGCTACGAAGACCAATTATTGATCAGGACCAAATAATACACATGGCTAATATTTTGGTTGGATTATTTGACCAAATTTTGAGAAGTGAACAATGGTGGACGATAATATCGCGGCGGAGGAGATCGCTAGGCAAATTGCGGCGCTGAAGCCGCGTGTGAAAGGGTCGAGGGGCGTGATGGGGTATCTGGTACGTAGGGTAAAAGATGTGGTGCTTTTAAACGGGTTCTGACTTGGTTGGTGTTCTCTAGGACACGGCTAAAGGAGACCAGCGGGCGGATGTCAACAAGATGTTCCTGGCCAGCACAATTCGAGGGTTCGTTAGCTGTTGATATGCTTTATTAGATGAATATTTTTGTGCTCATTTATGCGGTCATTATCTGTAGTGTGAACTCGCACAACCGACGGCAGGAGGAGGACAAGTGCTGGACGCTGCGGAGGATGGAGCGCAAACTGGACGAAGCTACAGACCGACGAAGGTCCAGGAGAAGCTGCAGCAGAGATAGAAAGCCGAAGCGTCGACGAAGCCCCAGTAGAAGCCGCAGTCGCAGTCGGAATAAATCAAGACCTCCCAGAAGCAGAAGCAGATCGCGTGAAGGAGCGAGACGCAGTCGTAGTCGCGACCGGAAACCTCTTGCTGAACAACGTAGGAAAAAAAAGGAGGACGAAGATGAACGCAGCTACTGGGCGAAGAAGAAGGCTGACAAGACACAGAAGCTTTGGGAAAATTTGCACTCGGAAGGCTCAGTGTCTGTGGAGAACGCGCCTGACTTCAGTTCCGAGGAATCCGACGACGAAGACGTTAAACCTGAGAAGACACACAAGAAACACAGCCGGAAGAGGGACAAGAAGTCAAAGAGACGAAGTCATTCGTAAAGTTCACAGCACCACTCCAAGTTTGCAAGTCTTAACGAAACTTCTCACGACTAAACGGCAGCACTTGCGAGCTTTAATCTAAGACGAGAAGCTCTAGCAAGTTCCCTACTGGCCTCAGTTCCATGTCGACACAGCCTGGTAAGTCGCGAAGACCATCGTGAAGCCACCCAGCGCGATGACGATATTGTTCAAAGTGCGACCTTCGTCCACAAGCTTTGAGTGGAACAGACACGGGTAGATGAAAGCCAGCGGGACGGAGCAGAAGCCGCCAATGAGAGCGACGAAGTTGTCCAACTCCTCCTTGCCGAAGTACGCAATGGCAGCAGTGAGGCACACGAGCGCAAATCGGAAGCCGTTTTTCTCCCATTTCCAGTATCCTTTGGTGTTGTGATGGGGGAACAGGTAGCCTTCTAGGATCTTCACCACGGGGTACAGCATGAGCGGGTACGTGAAAACGAGCGCGAGCGAGTACGTGATCTGCACGGACATGGTAGCCACGCTCTCTTGAGCGCTGGGCAGGTTGAGCGTAACGACGGACTGCGTCTCCTGGCCGAACGCGGCGTACACCAGTCCAGCAAACACCGAGAAGAGCGTCACGAGGAACAGCATGGTGTAAGAAAGGATGCGAGGGAACTTGTGCTTGATGTCGCCGTCCATGGCGTCGTAGATCGGAAGCACCAGCCCAATACCTTCGAAGCAGTAGACCGCCGTTCCCAAGAGCATGGCCCAGCTGGTGGAGTTGAAGTTTTCCCACGTAGCAGAGCCAATTGGCGCGTCGTCGAGCGTTTTCACCGTGTAAGAGATGATGTAGACGATGCCGAAGAGAATGAGCAGATCCGCAAAGAGGTTCGTGAGCGCGAAGTATTCGATGCGACGCACCCACGACAGCGGCGTGTACAGCAGGATCTGGAGCATGATGAGCGTCAAACCCGATGACGCTGTGGTCCTCTGGATGCCGAACGCAGCCAAAATGACCTCTCCGATGTTTTTCTCGACGAAAATCAAGTACGAGCAGCAGAAACCGATCTGCGAGAGCACGAGCGAAATGTTGACAGCCACGCGGCCCACTTTGCCAAACGCTTTTTCACCCACAAGACCGTACGACACGTTGGAGCGACCGCTACGCAGCAAAACGTTGGAGCAGGCCGTCAGACGCAGCATACAGTAGGTGGACAATATTGCAGAAGCACACAATGCCGCCAGCGAGAAGAGCATGCCTCCATTCTGGAAACCCTTGGGCAGGAACAGGATACCGCTGCCAATGAACGACTTGAGGATCGTAAACACTGTCTTTCCGACGGTCGCACCCGGCTGGTGCTTCTCGGGTCTCCTCTTCCACGCGCGACTCAGCAGCGGAGTTGCCGTCTCCTACAAGTTCATGGTAAAGCCAGTGAGTCAACTAATGCAGCACATCTGCAGCGCCATCTGCCACGTACATCTGAGTCGTCATCGTCGTCTGCAAGGCCAAGACTGGCTACGATGAAGTCTCCGTACGCGGACTGCAGGAAGCCCTCGTTGGGCTGAATGGACTCGAGGAACGAGTCCTGTACGTACGAAGGCACGTGAGGGCTGTTGCCTCCCAGGTTGGCGATCACGTGGTCGCGACGGAATCCTCCGGGCTGCGCAATGTCCGACGCCTTGCCTGTCAATCGCAATAGACGTCAGTTAGCGTCTCTACCAGCTCCAGTTCTATACGGTGCACTTTACCTATGTCCTCGTGCAGGATTTCGCTCTGGTCCGGCAGCGATTTAGGACGCGGCGGTCCGTCCTGCGTCTCCTTGAGGATGGCGAAGAAGATGTCGCGCGTCATGTCGGAGCCCTCCTCTGCGATGTCGTGCACGTCTGCAGGCAGAAGCGGCTCTGCTTCGAGGCCAGGCGTCGGCGGTTGCTTGCTGTTGTCGTTGGCCATCGTCCTGGAGGCTGGAGAGCGACTTCGATCTGCTCGAGGGTCGGCGAATACGGCAGTGAGCTCTCCCAAAGGCAACGCACTTGGAAGGCTGCTGAGACATGTAGGATTTATACTAATTAGTGGTGAATTAGCATAATTCGTAGTGAATAAGAAGGCCGTGTTGGGAGCGCATCACTTTTCGCTGGACGGAGACTAAATTTCATGGCGTCGTCAGCACTTGCCATGCAGCCATTGTCCTGTGTGCGCGTTGAGCCTGATCACTAGCGGTTTGTCGCTGAGTAGCTACTGTCGTCAACCAATATTTTGTCTATCTGGACAAATTTGGTGCTGTCTCCAATGTCATCAGACAGCTGCGGCTCACCTGCGTGTATGAGTGTTTTAGATATGAAGAATCTCGCTTGCGAGAGGTAGCAGAGCAAGGACGTACGTCACGTACTACGTGGTTCGCCTTCGGTAATGTTGTGGTAACCAGGGCGATGGACGAAGTGCAACGTGCAGCAGCTCTTGCATTTCGACGATAGCATGTAGCCATGTTCATTTCTCTTGAAATGGCTACATTTACATCTAAAATAGGTAAAACAGGGCAACTACAAGTCATGATGCCATCGCGCTGCAGCTTGGAGGAACTTGCAGCTCACACGGAGCTCGTTCATGACCCTGAAAGCTGGGAAGCAGATGACCACGAAGATGCCGAGTCTCGCGTTGGCTCGTCAGCTTTTGAGTCCCAAGCTGACCTTTTCAGTGCAGTGAGCTTGGAGCAGATCCCTCTTTCTCTCCAAACGACGGAAGATAAAGATTATTGCGATGGCGGGGATCAAGTGAATAACAGCAGCGATATCCAGCCGTATCCAATGCCATTCGACCAATTACCACACCTCGCTCCAGAGCTTTTGCACCCTAAGAAAACCTTCAAAGAGCACAAGCGTAAGGAGAAACACGTTGTTCTTGAGCCCCCTCCAGCGGTGATCTTCGACGTTCACCCGCTGCTCGAATACGCGCAAACCCACTTCAACCTCGCTGCACCGCGTGCTTCCCCATTCCACAAACCCGTCGAGTTCGATCTAACCAAACGTCTCGAATGGGAGAAGAAGCTCATCTCGACTCCGTTGACACGTCTCCCGAAAGAGCAGGCTGCGATCGCACTGCAAGCATTCCGCAACGTCTCCGGTTTCATGGGGAACAGAGCGAGCGGCAAGAACCAGATCGACCACTGCTTTAAGCTGCTACGGAATGTTGTTCCTCGACCACCGGCACTGAAGGACGAAATCTACTGCCAACTCTGCAAGCAATTGACAAAAAATCCCAGCAGGTAAGGCTTACGTTTTCCTCCTTGCTAAGTCTTCTAAATCTGCTATTTTCTGGTAGGAATGCTGTTTTGAACGGCTGGTTGCTCTTGAACGCGTGTCTTGTAACGTTTCCTCCGTCCCCCCCACTGGCCGAATGCCTCGAGAGGTTCATTAGCTTCCACATCGGAGCAGACGGCGGCTTGGAGACTCGTTCGGAAGTGTCAGTGTACGCATCGGAAGCACTGGCATCTCTACAATGTTGTGCTACAAAAGGCGAGCGCAAAGAAATCCCTAGTGCTGCTGAACTGAGAGCTCTGCAGAGCCACGCACTTAACGATATCTCCGTGATGCTAGCAGACGGTTCGGTTCTAATAATGCAAGTTAGTGCTTGGACAACGAGCTGTGATCTTGCTGGACTCGTGGCTCGGAAGTTGGGAGTGCGTCATGAAAAAGCCTTTGCACTTTTCGAGATAAATGATGACGAGGAGGAACATCTTGTACCGAACAACGAGCGTATCATGGATCTGTACGCTGAGTGGGAGCGCACTCATATCGATGTGAGTGAGCTCAAGCAGAAGAAGAACAAGAAGAGGAATGAAAACTCGACCAAAGATAAAGTAGAAGGATATCACCTGACGTACAAAGCCTACCTGTGGGTTCATGTGGACGACGAAACTGCAGCGGATGTTGGACTTTATTATCTACAAGCAGTGCATAACGTACTCAGTGGAGAATACGTCTGTGACCTGGATGTCGCGGTCGAGTTAGCGGGATATCAACTGTACTGCAAATTTGGGAACGACAAGGTTACATCGCTGACAGAAGTCACGTAAGTTCATTGTGTAATTTATGTACAAGTAGTAAAACAGAAACTAACGCTATTGATACCTGTTTTCCTACCAGAACTGCGATTCACGACTACATTCCTGGTGGACTACTCAGTGCATCGAATCGGTCTACTATTGCCGACCAAGCGCTTGGTAGTTATGACCACTTTGTGAATAGTTGGTGTGTGCAGTCGACGCAGCAGGCTCGACTGGCGTATTTGCGCCTTTGCAAACGTCAACCGTTTTACGGCTTGACCCTCTTCCATGTGCGGAATTCCCGTCGTCTAGAGATGCTTCCTGCTCGTGTTATTCTCGCTATCAACGATATGGGAATTGGCTTCCTCGGGAGCGATAGCGACGAGACTTTAGCACGCTTTCCTTACGCAGATATCGCGAGTTGGGGTTACAGTGCCAACTCCTTCGTCTTTATTGTTGTGCGTGGCAGTGAAGAGACTGAGTACTCATTCAAGACCGCACAGGTAAGACGAACATGATGCGGTACAATTGTTGCCTCAAGTCTTACTCATCGCAAATTCACAGGGCAAGAGCATCAACGATAACGTGGGCGCCTACGTCGACTATATCATATCGCTAACCTCATTCACGAATGAGTGACATGCCGTACTGTAACTAAACAAACAATCCTACTTCTGTATCTTGAGCAAAAGTGCCATGCTTGCAAATATTTCCGAGATTCTGTCTTTCAACTAATAGTGCATTGGCACCAAAACACATACGGTACCCCAGCGCTTCTTTCCACGACAGATTCTTCGAACGGATTCCGGACCAGCGAATTCGCCTCGGCAGGTGGCCAGCAGGCCTTAAATTTCTTGTTCATCTTCCTGGAGAGAAGAGAAACTTGTCTCCTCCCTGCATAGCCTTCGTCCACCGTTGTCAAGCCAGATTTCCTCAGAAATGGCGCAGAATCAACTCCAAAGTTATTGGCCCCTCCGTTCTGCATGGACGTAAGCTCAGGGCTCTCTTCGGGGCCTCCCGTACTGTGTTTGTTGGATGAAACCTGCTCCTGGTGGTGCAGCATCGAATCTGACGACGCCCTGCTCAGTGCTGGCCGAATGGGGGCCATACTCCAAAAGCTCAAGGAGCGATTTTTCAGTCGAATCATCCCGCCTGAACGACACTTGGTCATTTCCCACACCATCAACTGAGATATCTCGCTATCTGTGAGAGCAAACTCGAGCCATTGAGCGTACTGAAGTTGGTCGTCTGATGTCACCAACGTGAGAAGTTTGGTTCGAAAATGCCTTCGTAGTAGTGGGCTCTTGGCCGCTTCAGTGGTGGAATCACGACGAGACTCATAGACTCGATGCCCCTCAGCATCTGCCACCATTCTGTTGGTCAGAAGACAGCACAGTAAATCTGCAAACAAAGAACGCCATGCAGGTCAATAGTGAATTCAAAAGTGTAAAAACGAACATTTGCATGACTCACCTGCAAGCTGTTCGATATCTCGTTGGTTAAGACGATCGTGGTCCTGATGGTCAGCGATCTGGAATAGCAGACGCGCCTTTTCTTCTGGTGCTCCGCGACTTGCAATTGATAAAAACTAGGTACAGAAATTGAATAAGGTACTTATCAATGCTACTCAACAGTTATTGGCTCTGCATACAAACCTGAATCAAGTTGTAGAAGGAAACGTTCCCGTAGCCGTCTGGTTTTACAAGATGGTGTATACGCTCATATATATCCACAGGCCACTGGAAAATATAGCGATATATAAGCATTAGCAGAAAAGGATTCATAAAAAGTGATCACAGCATATTATTCGGACGTACCGTGTTGAACTCTCGTACTAGAATACTCTCCAGTTCTTCCTGCCTTAACCCACGCAGTTTGGAGTGACCGAGTTTCCTTTGAAAGCGAAGGAATGTGAACTCGTCTTGAAGTCGCTCCATTTCTAAGTGGCTGAAATGTGTCTGCTTGGCAAGCACCGCGAACTCAGCCTTGCGTAATTGAGGCAGTCGGCGAATTGCAGCTCGCATATCTTCAACGGATTCGTCCCTGAGGCCGTATAGCGAACGTGCCTGCTGGAGCAACGTCTGCGGGACGACTTCCGTTGCGTTCTGGCATTGGCCTAGGATGATTTTGTAGATGTAGCTAGAGTCCCACTGATCCATTTCCTACGTAAGTAACCTAGTGTCAATCCCCTCCACTTAACACCTTTGTTTACAGGCTGACAACCTCACCATGTGAAGCTGAATCTCGTCCACAGCGAGCCTGAAGAAGTGCAAGGCAACCAACAGATGCAATATCGTACCGTCATCTTCACGCAGCATCGTGTCCCAGACCTCATAAAGCAGAGGAAGCGGCAGCTCTCCAACCCAGAGCGACACAAACCATTTGCAAGACAGCAATGTTGTAACGAGGAGCAGATCAATCTACAGATAACATAACAGATTAATTTGCTTTCTATATCCGTTTGTACTTCAAGTACTTCACCTTAGCCAGAAATGGGAAATGAGGAACGAGTTTCTTCACCACCAGCTCGTGAAGCAGCTTGGAGTCCTGCAGTACAAGCTCTGTCAGCTTGACACTTTAACACAATACCCTGTCAGAATCACTCACGCACCACTTGAAACCCATGTAGCTTTGGTGTCCTAGCAAAGAAATCCTCTGGGAAAACTCTACAGTAGTCTAGTTAGTGAAGAAGGCCAATACTTAGTCTTTTACTCATTAATTACCTCTCGATTACGCTCGCATACACCCAGAACGTCTCCTCCTCGCTCCTTCTCTCATTGATATTTCCCAACAGAAAGCACAAGACGTCTGCATGGCCCTGGACGTACCCCACACGAGGGTTTCTCTGCACAATAGAGCAATATTAATCTCTCGATCGACTCAAAATTATCATTTCCCCCCTCATCTCACCACACTATACGCCGTCAAAATGTTTTTTAACGCTGGAAGAAACCTCTGCATTACTTGCTGCGGTAGCTCGTCGTTCTCTTGAATCGCATCCTTCTCCTCTTGAGTCAACAGGAAGAGGCGAATAGATTCACCCGTTCGAGGCAGATCCAGCTCGATCTGGCGCAGATCTTCCTCATACTGGGGCGACGTACACGTCTCATTGCGTCGCAGATATTCCCGGTAGTCGAGTGTGCTGCTGTCGCGGAGCTCCCGGGCCCCAGACGTCGTGAACCAGTCCAGCATTCGCATCTTCTTAAACCCTGAGTTCTGGTATGCGTCACTTCAACACTAGGGTTCGCGGAATCTGATTTTGTGTTCATACTAGGGTTTGTGTATATTTTAGGGTTACAAAAACGCAGCAAATTCAATATCTTTAGCAGTCTTCTATTTGAGGCGGAAGAAGAGGGAGCAAGGAACGAGATGTCGTCCGTCCAGGTGGCGCCTACGCGCATGTAGGGCGACTGTAGCTGTTGCTATGCTCTGTATAGATGCCTTTACTGTATAGTCATCGCGCTAACGAACGCTTTGTGCTTCATATTAGGGCGCTGACGCTCTTCAAGGGCAAACGTGTCGGCGCTAAGAAGGGTATCTTCGCCTACCTCTCGTGGCTTTTGAAATCTAATACTGAGAGGTGTGTGGACTGCTTTCTGCAGGGTTTGAACTACTGAAGAAGAAGGCTGATGCGTTGAAGATGCGATTCCAGGCCATGCTGCGTGAAATTCAAAAGGTTTGCAACCTTTGCGCGTCTCTCTTCAATTACGCTAGGATATTGAGCTTTTGCTGTGTTTTTGGCTGTAGACCAAGCTGTCAATGTCCCAAGAGGCGTCGGAGGCCTTCTTCTCTCTCACGCAGGCACAGTACGCGGCCGGCGACTTCCGCACGAAAGTTATCGAGTCGGTGAGCACGGCGGAGATCCGCACGCAGAACCGCATCGACAACGTGGCCGGCGTCAAGCTTCCAGTGTTTACGGAGGTGGAAGTGAGTCGCGAGAAGAGCGAGAACATCGGTCTGGCCGGCGGAGGCGGTAAGATCCAGAATTGTCGCGAGAAGTTTCGCGTGCTGCTGCGTGCGCTCATTAAACTTGCGTCTCTACAGGTGGGATGGCTTCAACCAGGAATTAGTGTTGAGTGGTTGGGTACTAACTGCTGTCCTTTAACAGACCTCTTTTGTGACGCTGGACGAAGCTCTGAAAGTGACTAACCGTCGTGTGAACGCTTTGGACAACGTGCGTCTCGTGTAATAAAGACCTTAGTGCTACCGACGTACTAAACGATCTGTGTTTTGGATCTGTGTAGGTGACCATTCCTCGTATCGAGAACACCATTTCGTACATCACAAGAGAGCTTGACGAGCTGGAACGTGAGGATTTCGTACGGTACGTAACGATCCCTTCCGATCCTGAGCCATGGTAATGCTTACTTATGACAATTAACGTTTTGTGTCTTGTATGACAATGACAGCATCAAGAAGGTGCAGGCGAACAAGCAAGACCACGAGAAGGCAGTCATGGCTCGGGAAAAGGGTACGTTGGGAGCGCATTCCTTGCTAATTAGCTTCAAATTAGCTCACAGCTTGTGCTATTGCTTGTCCGTTTTTGCAGAGGCGGCGGAGAGCAAGTCTTCGGGTGCCGCCGCTTTGGACGACGACCCGTTCGCGGACGTCGTGGCGTCGGACCGCGACATCCTGGCCCAGTACGAGCCGTCTGCGGACGCAGACGTGGTCTTCTAAGCGACAGAAGACAGAGAACCGAGGGCACAAGTGACTGCAGTTTGAGAGACTTCAATTCAATCAATACATCCGTTGACTGAGTTTCACTATGGTCGATCCCTATCCCCTGGTCATTCACTAATTCCTGGCCAGTCGTAGAGCTCAATATGGAGCCCATCGCCAAGCGCCTCAAGCAGTCCGCAGAGAGCGCTCTGCAGCCCAAGAAGAAGCACGAGGAGGACATCGCAGACCAAATCAAGCGGTTGGAGGCGGAGTTGCAAGATGGAGGCGATTCGAGCGACTCGGATTCCGATTCCGACAATGACAACTCGAAGGCGGTCGTCAATCTGTCCGCCTTTGCTTCAGAGCGCATTGAGTGTCTGCCTGAAACGATGCTGCCGGCTGCAAGACCGTCGTCGAACCTGCCGCCAGCCAGGAAGAAGCGCAAGAAAACGCAGCAGGAGGAGAACGAGCGCGCGGCCAATAAGGCTCTGGAGGAGTTGGGAGACGCTCTTACGTTCCCCAAGAAGGTTCCGTTCGCCTGCAAGCCGTGCAAGTTTATCGGCAAGGATCTGGAGGATTTCCAGGCCCATCGAGCGTCCAAGGAGCACCTGCAGCACAAAGTACTGCAGTGCGTGCTGTGTAACAAGTCGTTCACAAGTCCCGCCCAACTGGACGAGCACCGCACCGGCAAGTGGCACAAGCAGCGAGCACAGCAGAAGAAGGCGCGGCACACAGTCCAGGTCTGCTACGACTTTATGCGTGGAGAATGCAAATGGGGCGACCGCTGTAACTTTGAGCACACGGAAACCAAGGCGATGCGATCGGGACGTGCACTTGACAAAACCCGTAGACGTGTGTGTGATAACTTCGCGCGCTCTAAGAACTGCCGCTTCGGTGATAAATGTCTGTTCTCGCATGACGCCAAATAGTACGGAAGCTGTTGAATGATAGAAACTTAACCTGCACCTTGCTGTGTCTTCATCCTGAGGTTGACAATCTATAGCCCAAGCTGCTCGTTCACGAAGGTCTCAACACGTTCGAGTGTGAATTCGCCATCTAGACGACGTGCAACATCCACGATAGTCTCCTGTTGCTGGCCACGGAAGATCAGAACGACCGGGAGATCTGCGAGTTCGATGGATGCGTCCGCTTCCTTAGCCACCATCGCTGCGAACTTGTAGCAACAAGGAAACTAGTGAGTCAACTGTACCTCGTGTCAAAAACTACCGGATATCTACCTTCACATGGACAAGCTTCTGTGCCAGTAGCTCGAGCTGTGTGTTGAGCAGTCCACAGGCGTAGTTGTCGGGATGGTAGAGGTGAATTAGCATATCTCTGCTGTCAGTTGTCGAGGTAAGCCCCACAAATTGCTCCGGCGTGATATACTCCAGTTCGCCGTAGACCTTGCGAGTGCGTGTTGCTTCCTGCATTTGCTTCACTCTGTTCTCGGCATACTGGGCCAAAAATTCGCTATCAAGCAGGTCGTCATCGCACTCACAGTCCGAGTCTCCGTCGCATTCGCAGTCCAGTTGGGCTTGTCCTAAACCAGATATGGCGGTAGCACCTTTAGCGATGCGGTTGAGAACCGCTTGTCGTTCGGCCTCCTTCCTCAGACGCTGCAGCATGTTTTATCTGTAATTTCTCATAGTTCTTCCATTCAAAACAAACCTACCTCCTGCTTCTGGTAGCGTTTGTGGGCCTTGTAGTCGTTGATAACCCCCTTTGGCCCAGTGTTCGCAGAAGCGAAGTCACGTGCCTTACGACCACTGGAGCCTCGTGTAGGTCTCCCCCATGTCTCGCCATTTACAGGCTTTTGCTTCCACGGCCCCGTTGGATCTGCCACTGAATGGACGCGATCCGTGATCTCTTCCTCATCACCGCTGTATCACAACATCGCACGTTAGACAAGCAAGCGTTTACTACTGCACTGCGGTCAGCTACCTGGCCTCTGAGTCCGAGATGACGCGCCCTCCTAGCTCATCTGAGTCGCGGTCGCGAAGGACGCTGTGCTGCAGGAAGAAGTTCTCCATCCAGATCTGCTGTGCGTCGCTTTGGCCTGCAGTCTGCGACTAGAAATATCGAACAGATCCACGGACCACGTAACATTTCCTTCGTTTGACACATGAACAAGGCCAGAAATCCAACTGAGTGGACTACAGCGTACATGCAACTTACTAGGCCATGTGAAGGGGTCTTACAGTAACTACTGCACTCCTGCACTCTACAGAACGCTTTCATTTCCTGCTTCCAGGTCGAAGTCATCGGTTGAGGCGATTATTTTACGTGTGTTTAAGTCGCTCCAAACCGACTATATCCCGGCTAACTGCATCTCCACTCTCCGTGCGTCTTCTTCATAACCTTTTTCGTGTGCGGCGTCAACGGGCTTAAATCTTGGAGTGATCCGAGCCAATCTCCAGTCCGTCACTCAACCCAGAGACGGCTTAGCCCTTGCCCGACTGCTTCATGAGCCACTGAATGACCTGGTCGATGTTGACGAGGCGCAGCGCCGAGATAGGGATCACCAGCCACGGGTTGTCTACAATGTAGTCCAGGTTCAGCTCACGGATGAGCTCCGGCTCGGAGATGTGAGGCTCCAGATCGATTTTGTTGGCCAGCACTAGCAGCGGTGTCGTCGCCAGCTCACTGCATAGTAACAGACACAACAGTTAGCACTGCTTCAACTGAGTATAAGAAAGCTGTGGCTGCGTACCGGTCCTCTAGTAGGCGGTGCAGCTCCTTCCGCGCCAAAGAGATTTGGTCGAACTGTAGCAAACAAAGGTCAATAAAACAGTCCAGAAAAGAAGCAAAGCTGCAACTACAAGACAGCGTACCGCGTTGGCATCCACCACATATATAATGACGTCACAGCCGCGCGTGTAGCGGCCCCACTCGCTTCGATACTGTGCCTGCCCGCCGATATCCCAGCACTTCATCTGCACGCCTCCTTTTTTCACGAGTTTCACGTTGAGACCGATGGTCGGACACGTCTCCACGGGGTGGCCCATAGCCATAACGTTCAGCAGCGTCGTCTTGCCACTGGCAGCAGCAACGCAAGCGTGTGAGAATCAAAGGAAGCATCACACACAGTCAATAAAGATAGCGAGGCGACGCACCTGTTTTCGAGACCCACGAGCACGACCTCCAGCTTCTTCGTGTAGAAGGCCTGCAGCATTTTCTGGAGAATTCCTCCCATGGTGTCTAAAGGGCCGTTGGCTTCGTCTAGTTGCCGCGTAGAGGTGATCCGAGACGACTCGATCTGCTCGCTTCTTCTTTCGTTTTGGAGGGGAAAAGGCTGCCATCCTGAAGCTCTTCTATGCATGGAGCACCCTGATCTCGCGACAAAGACCCCGAAGTTGCAACCTGATTTCTTTGACGACACTCGAGCGACGTTCGAGTAACATTTGCTAAGGTTGAAATATAACAATACATGTATTTTAATACAAAACAAATGTACTATTATAATAGAACATTTGTTTACAATATCATAATTGTAGAAATACAATATATCTATTGGCTGACGCATTTCTGAAATATTGTAAAAACACAACTCGGCTTGTTAGAACGTTAGATGGTAGCAAATTTACTCACGGAGGGGTTTGAGTAAACATTTGATCAAATATTTGCTTTTACAGACACATTTACGCACACAGGCGGAGTTCCGAAAATCTACTTTTGAGTAAACTTAAAACTAAATCTTGCAAAAAGGACGAAAATTGATTTGCAGCTATCATAGTTTTAGTTTTACTCACTACCGGTGGGGATACCCTTAGACAAGTCTCTATTACCAGATTTGACAGGAATCTAGATGGTTGGCTCTGCAGCCTCCGCGAAGCAGGTCCTCTGCTCAACGATTTCTCTGTTCTCTAAACTAAATCAATCTCACTCTTCTTTTCACTATCAACTACTCAAGTCTACCTGGTTCTCCCTCTTCTACCTGCGTCCTGCGTCCCGATGCCTCGACAGGTTTTGAGCCCCACGTTGGGGAGAACTGGCGAAGACTTCCCGCGCCTGAATGGCTCCAACTTCGCCGTGTGGAATGCCCCCGTCCGCGTCGCCCTCCATGGCCAAGGCCTCCTCGGTTGCATCGACCAAGAAGACTACGACGGCGACCCCGACTCGTCAGGCAACAAAACGGATAGAGAAGATCCCTCCTCTTCCTCGCCCAAGACTGTGACTTCTCACTCGCCCCCGCTGTCTGACACGGGCACGGCAGGCATCCTTGATGAGCAGCCACGAAGAAGACAACGTCCCAGCCGCCAAGCCGACGACACCAGGGTGATGGTTACTCCAGCGAGGACGCGTCCTCCGGCAACTCGTCTAAAGCGAAGGCTACGGGTGCGACGTCCTCCCGCCCACCCAAGACATCTGCTAAGTCTCCTTAAACTTGAACACTTTGCCCACGAAGAATGAACAGCATGTCGCACGGAAGACAATAGGCAATCGAAAGCAAATTGAACTTCAGCTCGGGAACGTAAAATACATTACGGAACCCCAGCAGACGTGGGGTGCCAATGGTGGCTTCCACTTCGAGCTCGACGTCGCCAATGCCACGGATAGGCAGTTGCTTTTTACCACGACCATGATAGGGCGGTATAGGGGCGGATCTCTTGAACCAGGTCTCTTGGTAGGCAGCATGGCGGGTACATCCCGAGTCAACCGGGTCATGGGGTGGCGGAGAGACAGAAGTCACTTTACCGCTACCACGGAATGCCCAGCTCGTGGAATCTGGAAGGGCAGCAAGAAGTTCATCCCTTGTACCGACCTCAAGACCAACATTGAACGCAAGGTGCTTGATGACTTTGCCAAGTGCAAGTATGGCATTGAGAAGGGTAGTCCTGAGACAACTGGTACGGTCAGCGAAACGGCGCGAGGATAACAATCAAGCAGCTCCGTAACCAACACGTCAGCGCCATGCTACACGCTCAGACGGTGGATTTAAGGCCCCGGACATCTACGATCGCTTTGGCAACAATGTCAGACGCTAGTACAACTTTTGCGATCACCAAGCTGGCTTAATTGCGTACGCGACTATCCGCATGCCAGATATCTCTCTCCGCCACCACATGACCCGGTTGACTCGGGATGTACCCGCCACGCTGCCTACCAAGAGACCTGGTTCAAGAGATCCGCTCCTATGCCGCCCTATCATGGTCGTGGTAAAAAGCAACTGCCTATCCGTGGCATTGGCGACGTCGAGCTCGAAGTGGAAGTCACCACTGTACCTCACGTCTGCTGGGGTTCCGTGATTTATTTTACGTTCCCGAGCTGAAGTTCAATTTGCTTTCGATTGCCTATTGTCTTCCGTGCGACATGCTGTTCATTCTTCGTGGACAAAGTGTTCAAGCCCCACATCAAGCTTGCCACTGTCATGGACCTGTTCCAACCCAAGGCCCAAGACGCAATCAAATGCGGCCATGGCCTCGGCTCCTACGCTCTTGTGGCTGAACCAGGTATGCGCCCCACTGTAATGTTGTGGTATAAATGTTTTGGCCATCTTAATTTCCGTGTGATGCAGACCATGTCTAAGCCCACAGGATCTTTATCAACACTACCAACAAAAACATTAACATTTATCAAAACTACCCACAAACACGATTGGTCAAAATTAGACTGAGTATTTCGCTGACACTACTTTCAACAAACGGCCCTGGCGTCGTGAGCACCATCGCGCACAGGAATACGCTGTTTGAGACGCACCAGGACTAGTGTGCCAATCTCCAACAGTTCTCAGAGCTCACATTTTGTGGAAGCTATCCCGTGGCGAAGTTCAACCGCCGTCTGCAGCATCTGTAGTAGGGCGCCAAGGTTGCCGTGGGCGAGCACGCAAGACGAAGGTGTTCAATTGGTCGATGGTCTTGTAGAACCTGCTTAAGCGCTTTGAGGAGACGTGCCGAAGGCTGTTGGTGACTGAGCAAGCGGCTGTATCGAAGCTGCGCCAGTCACCGCTCTCCTTCCGTTATGACGACAACGTTAGCGCCGCAGGTTTTGGCGGCTACATCGTGGAGCAGAACTACGCGCAGGCGAACGTCGTGAGCAACGACGACGGTATGTGTCGTCGGCAGTGTTGGAAACCTTCGCTAATGAGTAAAGGGGTACTGAGTTGGTTGATGCTACTGTAGCTGTTGCAGACCTGGTTCGATGAGAAGTAGATAATACCTCGGATATTATCCGCAAGATCGAGCAGCAACTAGGAAAACAAAATACATGTGCATGTGTCAGCGTGTATGGTGGTGATATAATATTCATCTGATCATTTGTTTACTTTGTTTTTATAGAATCTTACTGGGGTTGGCGGACTATACTAGCCGTCAGAGCACGTTGAACCATAAAGTGTAAGATAAAAAGCATTTGTATTATCGAAGTTATCTAAGCGTTGAATAGTTGTTTCCGTTGTGTGATTCTGGTGCTTTAGACTGTAAAAGTAAACTCCAACTGCATTAAACGAAGGATTTCGAATGGACAGCTCCCGATGATGTACTCGCCCGGTATAATGTCACTCCCAGCCTGAGCTTCGTCCACATTTGACTTTGGACACGTGCTACTGTTGTGTCCATCGGCTTTTCCACATCGACGGCATCGGTATGGATGACTATAGTGATCTTTCCGACAGAATTGAATGGTAGGATTTTACCAAGGCGCAATTGTGTGAATACTAACCAATCAAGGAGTTTCATTTTTGGTATATAGTCAGTCGCTACTCGTTAGAGCAGGTGTATCATTCTGATGGATTCCGACAAATATTTGTCGGAATCTTCGACATAATATGAATATGTCATTACAAAATCCAAGTATACACTCCGCGACAGGTTATATCGGCCACTCACGTCGGTGGAAATAACTCAGTCAATTTTTATAGTTAGGAATTGCTGTTTAGATATGTTGCTATTGTTACTACGGCGAACCGCCTATACGTGCTAACGAGCACGATTTCCCAGTGTAAAGAGGGGCTTCTATACAACTATCCATTTTTGGTCCGCGACAAATTAAATCGGCTACCTCATCGATACTTTTTAATAAAGTGAAATGTAATCTAATGACTGCACATATTACATAGTGCTGCTGCCACGGCGGGGCTTGCTGTGCTCGACTGAAGCCGCCCCAAGCGTTCGCACGTGGTTAAATAGACTCTCCTGTAGTAGATCTTTGATTATAGTGTTGCACTGGGCCAGGTTATCTCTACAGCAGCATCTATTAGGTCGTAAAAGGATGAGCCAAATGATCTGACCATATTCCATACAATAATGGTAGATACGAAGGCACTTTCACATGGTGCATTGTATTTCGTAGATTATAATAGTAGTTGCTACCAAATTGCTACAGTATGACTACAGGTGATAGTGGAGACTGGCAGGAGGCGCAGAGTTCAGCTTAGGTGCCTGTATAGCCTCTGCGGAGAGTCGCCGTGGCAGCAGCACCACCAGCTCCATACTAAATACTGAGCATGTGTGTAATATGTGCAGTCATTAGATTACATTACACTTAATTAAAGTATCGATGAGGTGGCCGATTTAATTTGTCGCGGACCAAAAATGGATAGTTGTATAGAAGCCCCTCTTTATACTGGGAAATCGTGCTCGTTAGCACGTATAGGCGGTTCGCCGTAGTAACAATAGCAACATATCTAAACAGCAATTCCTAACTATAAAAATTGACTGAGTTATTTCCACCAACGTGGGTGGCCGATATAACCTGTTGCGGAGTGTAATAACAGGTTACCAAAATGTTTGTATGGTTCTGACAACAGGGATATTTTCTAAACTAGGAAAAAAAGGAGGACACTTGCAGACAACCACTTATTTGTCACAACAAAACATCAAGCAGAAGTGACAGCAGGAGACTTTCAGCGTTCGTCTCTACGAACACCCAAAAGGCGCGGACTACTCCTATTTGCGCTCGAGCGAATGCTGGAGCATGATAATGTTAGCTTGGATTTTTTTCAAGCTAGCATTTGCTTGGACATCACCGGTAAGCGATTGGCGGCGACAATGGATCGGCGTCCTTTTATTCATCCGCAAAACGTACCCAAAGTCCCCTAAAAAAACCCTAAAGTTTTGAATAATATTAGCGACAAAAACCCTGGTTTTACTTAATCCATGACAGGTCCCCAAAATATTTCTGGGAGTCATTCCTCAAAATATTTCCAGGAGTAGATAAACAGATTCCAGAAGTAATCTGAAACATTTTTAGGATAAAGTTGTGAATGGACGTGTTATTGCGTTATGCTTCTAAACATCCCTTGCTATGACTAGGGCTTAGCGAAACTTGGGAACTGCAGGATACGCAATCGCATCAGCATGGTGTGGAGGACCAGCACGCTTCATGCGAATATCATGCTGCATCTGAAGATACCGTGACGCTTCCTGTTTGATGGCACTCACGAAATACAGGAGGTTCGGGTGAGGCGTACCAATTGCACCCGCTAGCGTACGGTTATACGCTTCTAGTGGATTATTCGTGCGATTCACGATATCAACGTTGGCACGAGTCATTGCCGAAATATTCCAGCTTGAGGTTGGATATCGAGACATCCATGTGCTTGTAAAATAATTCTAGAACTCATCCTACTTGGACTTGTAAGCGGTGGCGTTAGCCACTTCCTTGATGCGTCGAACAACGTACGGGATACCTGTAGCTTCTCAGGTACAACCGTGAGAACGTCGATACAACCTGGTGCCATCACTTTCTTGATGTCGTCTCTTGGGGTGCGCAATGGCTCCAACTTGCGGCGTATTGCCTGCTTCCAATGAAACAAGCAACCGATGAGATAAGAGTTCGCAAACTCATCTCTCACGGCGACGTGATGAGCTTGCTCGAAGTCACAGACGACCGCCTTGGGCTTGCACTTCATGTTGCACTGGGCTTTCACCCATCTCAAGATATGCTTGTAACTCCAGATATCCTTGGATTGGCTGAGTATCCAGAAGTACGGCACGTACAAGTTGTGCGCGCGGTCGTGCACCATGACGGTCAGTGTCGGTTCGAACGGACTGGACGTATTGTTGAAGGTTGCGTCGACGAAAAGGCTGACTCCTTCATGCAACATTAGTCTGATCAGGTCAGGATAACCACATCCGACGATCCTGAGATACTTGCCATCACATGAGTAACCGAGGTTGAACTGCAGAAAGTCACGATGATCATCTTGCGAGACGTACCGCTCGGGCGGTATCCCGATGGTCTTCAATGCGCTTCACCGTCCTTGATGCGATAGATCAGCTGTGACACATCGGACTTCTTGAAAAAAATTTAAGCCGCCCACGTCACCTTACTTAGTCACGATGAAATCGCGCACATCCGCCCATATTTGCCCGGTCGTCTCATGTTGATGGGTCATGCACTGGAGCTCGATCATCTTGCGCAACCCTTCACGTACGTCACGCTCTTGGAGTTCCATCGGAGTGGCACATGTGTGCTTGCGCTTCTTCCCTGATCCGTCACAATCAGACGTGCCTTGGATCCAGACTTGGTGTTGTTGCTGCAGACATAGTATCGATTGTCCTTGTACTTGTCCTTGTAGTAATACAAGTAGCCGTGTTCGTCGTTCACGGAGATGAGAAAGATGGAGCAAAAGACAAGAAAAATCACAACTGAATTCGATTCAACATTACAGTGCTGACATGGTATAGATTGTCCCCGAAATTTTTGGGGTCCCCAAACATTCGGTTCCCCGAAAATTCTTTACACACGTTGTTCCCATCCCATAAATATCTTTTGATGAGAACATTTTAGCAGAAACATATTAATATTATTCAGGCTGCTACTATTTTTGGGGACTGTTTGGGTAAATTTTAGCAGGGTTTTGGGGACAAACAAGCGGAGTTTATTGAAATTCCCCGAAATTGTTTGGGGAATTTTAGGGATCATTGGGTACGATTTGGGGATGAATAAAATTCGCCCAATGGATCGCTTCGGCTTTTATCTCGCCACCATATAGGTAAGAAGGGTAAGCTAGCGCGCAATGCAGCGACTTCGTATCATAGAAATGTAAAGTTGTGGCTCTTTAATAAGTACCCACACGTGCATGTTCCCGCCCAGATGATCCTGCAGAAACAAGGAAAGACTCTAGATAAACACTGCTTAAAACGTGAGAAGAGTGGTTTGATTAATAAGGCACCTCCTTGTACTAAGGAGGGTTTACACTCGCTAATTCGCTGTATATAGTACAGCATGTGCTGGAACTCGCTGGCGTTAGCGGTGGTTGCCAGTGGTTGCAGATATGCGAAGCTGCGCGCCAGTGGTTGCAGATACGCGAAGTTGCTGGCATGAGAAGCTCCAAACGCGAGCAGGACGGGATGAAGTCCTAGCACAACTGCATATGTAGGATAGGTTAGTTTGAATGCATCAGTTCTTCATTTTCCAGCTCCAGCTCACTTATCTTGCGTCTAACAGCACGTGTGCATGCTGACTACCAAGTCGCTGCACTAGCATGTTTGATGTGGCGCTGCTTCGGTCGGTCATCCGATCTGGGCTACATACAAAAGCAGCACGTGTCAGTATCAGCTGACGGAGCCTTCAACCTGCGGCTACTGCGCGTTAAAACCGGAGACGAGCAAGGCCTCGCCTTGATCCCGGACAAGACTGACTTCCTGATGTACCACTTCCGCGCTCTAGCCGTGGCACTGGCCACACAGATCGATCCGAGCACAGCGCTGCTCGACCAGCTTCCTGAACTTACCACCCAGGACATGACGTCGATCGACCCAGGCACACCGCCGATCTCCATGCTGAAAGCTGAACCCGTCACACTTCAAGTCGCTGTCGCTCCTGAGCATTCGTCGACACCTTCAAGCACAAGTGCAGGTACATCAGCTATTCAGTCGGGCAACAACCAACGTGCCGGTGATGCGAAGGGGGGTGACGACAGCGTCCCAGCGTACGTGAACCGGATGCTAAAGCGCGTGGTCGCACCCGCTGAAGCCACCGCGGATTTGACCTCCCACTCCTTCAGGCGCGGAGGTGCCCAGCACGCTAATGGCGATGACCACGTAGCAGCCCAGTGGATCTTCGATCGTGGCGCGTGGGATATGACGAAGGCGAACAAGGCCTTCGCCTACATCACGAACATGGCACGCGAAGACAGGAAGGTGGCTCGCGTCTTGAGCGGCTGGGCTGCGGACGAGATGTCAGTAGTCCGCGACATTACGATCCTTGATCACACTAGCCAAGAGAGGCTTGGGCGGCTGCTGCCTTCCTCGTCAGTTCCTGTGCAGGCCTGGCGCAACAAAACCTCAACGAAAGAACTAAAGTACGCAATCTCCTCAGGGACTGGGCTCCCGGAAGTTTGGCTGCTGTAAATAAAAAGAATTCAGTCGGTCCTTCACCTCCTGTAAGTTCAAAAAGTCCTTAACCTTTTGCGCTTTGATGGTCCTTACGTGATAAAGATCATTGCCGCTACGGGTAGTACCACATTCGCACTGATAGCGGCGCTTTCGCGAACGACTTACAGCCCATTCGCCCGGATATGTCTTCTTCTGGTGGCGGATTGTTTTCCTCTTGTGGCGGGTTGGAAAAGGAAACCCTAGTACACTTTGACTTTATTCCTCGCTTTGGGCAGCTTTTTCAGGGACGTCTCTGGCTACTGCAGTGTTTTCAGCACCTCGATTCAGCTTACTGGCTGCACTGGACGGCTCCACAATCAATTCACCACACACAAACCTACCTAAAATGGTAAGCGGAGCTATTTAGCACGCAGAGGTCTCGTTCGTTAACGGAATTAACCCGACAATCACTCCACCAACTAAGAACGGCATTGTTCCACCTGAACTTCCTCATTACCCTTGGACACAGTTTCAGGCGTTTGTGGTCAAAATCGTCGCGTTCAACCTCTTCAAATGCGACTAGACACAGCATTCTCAGCAATAAGATTATCCGCAACCGTCGAATTAACCGTGCAGGATCTCATTTCCAAGTCGCCACCTGCTCTGACAGATTAATTGGTCTACTCTCCTCTACCAAACTGACTGAGGAGCGATGTGCGAAGTTTCTTCGCGTGCATTGTGTGCCTCGTTCCTAGCAGCGGCGGTGCACCACCTATTTGTTGTGATAGATGCTCTTGGTGCACGCTGAACCACTTGGGAGCATCGTACGAGCCCTCTACCAGACGCAGCGACCGCAACTTCCTCCACCGTGACGCTCCAACCTCGACGGCTTTCCTGGAGAGCGTAACGATCGTCGCTCGACTGCCTCTTTCATCGCCTCGGATAAATGCAGCGCAATAATACTCGATGTGCCCCCTGTGTGTTGCGGCTCTGGTGGAAGTTGCGATGCCGAGAGACCTGGTATATTGACCGCTCGAGTACTGGAAGCAATTCCTTGCTGCAGCTGACATCGACCCAGCGGGCTGTGAGCTGCCATTGAATACCTCAAATTCACACTACACTCCCGCAACTCAGCCGTTGAGTCGCGCAACTTGTTATCGTGGACAGGCGTGGGTTAAGGTACAAGGCCAGTGCGAATCCTCCGCCGAAGGGCCTGCCGTTTGCACTTTGGATGTGCTTTTCTGAGAGATGGGCTACTGTGTTATTAATATCTGTACATCTGATGTTAACATTTTCTCTCCAACATTTCTTAAAAGCAACGTGCTGGCGAAAATCTGTAAGATTGCCTGTTTTATGGGACCCAGTCAGGAATTATAGCCACTTTCAATAATAAAAATATATTATGCAGAACCTAAAGAAGAGAGGTTGGCAAAAGTAATACTAAGTATCCAGTAGCAACGCGACGCGATTTTGTTGCTATCTTTCAGCGACACTTCAACTTACGCAGAAGAACCACATGATGAAGATCACATACTTAATATTATTCACATAATACTATTTTTACATAAGTACTAACAATACTTGCATACTGATTTGACACTTAAATTGCTATTATCACCATCTAAAAATAGAATCTCAGTACTTGGGGTTGATTTATGGAAATCTCTCTAAACATCACCGTCTAGAGATGACACGCGAGGTAGTCGCTCCTCATACAAGCAACCTCGACGGTGTAGTGATACCAGACTCTCAGCGTGACATCCCTGTTCATAAATGGGATAAACGCATTGTTTAGGCTTTCGACGAGCTGTACAAGGGTTTCCTCTCCTCCACTGCATTCACGCTTAAGGCGACTATGGTACTGTTCGAGGGGATTGTTGATAGTTGCACACCGTGGTGGGGTGACAAAGGCTTGCCATCGAGAAAATCGAGCAACATGCGGACATTGTGTTGCGTTAGACACCACAGAGACCCTAAAGGCAAATCTTGTCACAGGGTCAAAACCTGATCTTTCACTGCAGGTTAATCGTCAGAGGAGGTGTATTTGTAAATCATACATGGCTTTTACGACTCGTCGTGTATCTTCTTCGAGGCGCCTTTTTTTTGCCTGCTGGAGAATTCTGCGTCACATGAAACCAGCACATCAAAAACAGAACATGTGCACATAGTAATTCCTCCGTGCAGGTGTGGAATTGCGCCACGTTATGACAAACTGCGGGTCCCAATCGACTCGACATATACCCCAGTAGATTCATGTCATCTAACATGCAAAGCCTTTCACTGCGCAGTGCAAATACCAAAGGAATAGCAAACCTCCCGCAATTGTCAGAATAGCCGATAGCAAGCACAAGATAACCGTGACAACCATCCCTTGGGGTACTGTCCAAATGTACTATCGTTGTACGTTAGGCTCGGTCTTGTACAGAGATGTAATCTTGAAAAAGCTTGCAGCACGACAAACCGATGCGAAAGGGCTATTTTTGCAAACCATTTTCAAGATGCGACGTCAAGCCGTCCTCATCGGGACGCGGGTCTCACGACAGCATCAGGTCTTGAGGCGAGACGGACAGTGCCCGGAAAATACAGTACGATATTGTACTGACCCGCACCCCAGCAATATTTTTTTTTATCAACCGCGCATCAGGTCAAGTTGTGGATCAACTTTTTAAGAGACGAATTAAGCTAACCAGTCATGAAATTAATTAATTCAACAGAAAAGTTGAGCCGCATGTTGATCCATGAAGCGGACATATTCCTGTCAAATCAAATATTAGCGAAAAGTATAAACTTTATATGTAAATTTTTCAAATGCTAAGTTCGTTTTATAACCAAGATGGTCCACCGTTCGAAGACTTGCCCGAAGTGCAAGAAGCGCTTCTCGGGTAATATGAAGCGTCACCAAAAAAAAGTGTACGTATGCGGGGCACAGTTCGTCAAGCAGCGCAAGGAACTTGCCAAGCGTAAGAAGACGCACCGCAACAGGTACGATTATCTGAAGCGCTTCGGCCGGCTCAGCGAGTACCGCGGCCAACTTCCTCCGTTCGACGAGCCACCACCAACACCGAGCGCTTTTCCTTGTCGGTCAGTACGGCGTGCGACAACGAGTGTCGAATCGTCACGTGGCGTATCGACAATTGTGGGTCCTGTCGTTGTTAACATTTTTCATTACCATATGGACGATCGTGACATCGACGATTTTGTCGATTTTGTCGTTTTTTTTAAATTACAAAAAATAACTTAATATCATCCCTGCTGCCAACATTCTTCATTATTCAATTTAATGCTTGGTACGAGGCATTGTCGATTTTTGGAAGTCCCCCAGGACCTCATTTTAACACAAAAATTAAAAAATTAAAATATGAACAAAAGTCTGAAATAAATTCACGATAACTCATATATTACATTAAAAGTTGATCCCAGTGTTGACTTGATCAAAAAAAATCTACCATCCCACATATGTAATAAGCAACAACAACAAAAATACATGCTGACGCAATAGTTAATAATTGACAATTACAACATGTATTAGATCTCCGGCTATGCGATATTAAAATCAAATGAACCTCCATTTTTGTCGTTTCGTGTGTTCTAACAAAAGTCTAACTGGGGTTATTGTCCCCCACAGACCCGGTTTCTCCTGTAAAGAGTCATCGTAATTTTTTTCTAAAAAAACTACGAAACGGATACGCTTGATGCAAGCCATATCTCTTCATTCGAAAACTTTCCTCTACTCTGATGGCAATTCCAACCAGCAACAAAGCCCCCCCCCCCCTTTTTTTTTTCGTTCAAGGAGTTTTCGACTGGTGCACGCTGCACCTTCACGAAAGAGGACAGTGGATGTTGAATGACGCTGCGAATCGTCATTTGAGGTCATGGGGACTCGTGTGAGCCGGTACGCCTCCAAGCACCGGAGCCGCAATCAAGTAACTGTTGAATGCAGTACCTCGCCCGCGCATCACCGGCCAGTCTGGTTGAAGATGCAGCCCGAAGGTGAGGTAGAGTGGGTTGTACCAGGTGGGACCGACCTACCAGGACGAACAACCTACCAAATGCAAACCAGTTTGGAGCTGCCTACGCTTCCCAATTAGACCTGCCTGTGGTACGAAACTTCCACTAGCACCATCCTCTTCCATTTGCCTGTTCTCCATCGCGTCAGCGCTATTTGCGTCTGTGCGTTCAGCACTTTCTTCTTGTTCAGAATGGTCTCCCTCCACCAGTACACTGGACGCGCTATCGGCGTCTTCGCTTACAACAAAAACACTTTGTACTGAGTATTCCTCATCATTGAGAATGCTCTCAGCCTCAGTATCTTCCAGCTTATTTTCGTTCATCCAGGTCCCGCACGTTCCAGCTATTGATTCTTTACCTTCACTATCACAAGCTGTAGTGAATGGTATGGTTTGATCACATTCCGTGACAGTAGCCTGACTTGTTTGAGCGTTTCCTTCAATTTTCGTTGACACGGCAGGCCTATTCACCCTCCTCGCGACTCTGTTCTGTTACGCTCTCAACTACCTAAAGCGTTTGGTCATCTCCTGCTGCTCTAGCACTAGACTGAAGTCCATCAGCAATTATTTTGCCTTCAACTAGTGTGTAAGCGTCCACCACGTCTTCCTCGAGCCCAGCGATTTCGTTGGTCTCGCTCGATTATGACTTTGAGTCCATAGTAGCATTCGCGTAACTAGTAGCTACTTTAGCATCTTGCTCAGCACTGGCTACTGATGTACTCTCTTCTGTGGTGAAGTGCAGCGAGGATAAGTCGCTTGCGTCAACTTTTACCGCGTGGCGATCACGATACACGACGTCTTCGGCTACCCTCAGATCATACACGAATTTTGCAGTGCGTTCGTCTGGATAATAGACTTTACAGCCCACCACTTTTTCAGCATAACCCAGCACATAGCCAATATTGGCGTTGTTGTGATGCTTGTGTCGTCCTGGCGTCACAGGCACGTGTCCATACGCTAACGATCCAAACTTCCGGATGTGGTGCACGTCCGGTTTCGCCCCAAAGAACATTTCGTACGGAATCCCTTGAGTACCCTTGTTATACACGCGATTCTTCACGTAGACTGCATTCCGCATCGCGTCCGGCCACAAACTGCGGGGAAATCCGGCCTGAAGCATGGTGACTTCGGTAATAGCCACCAGAGCCAGGTGTGTTCTTTCGCACAGGTCCAACTTGAAGCTTTTTGATCCGACTTAGAAATGGTCAATGTGTACCAAGATTCCATCTCATCGTTGACAAACTCGCCTCCTTTATCAGTGAGAAACTGCTTTACAGTGTACACAGCTTTCACCATGCGCCCAGCCTGGCGCTCGGCCCAGAGTACATACTCCTTCAGGTGTCGATTCACAACGCCACTGGTCTTGTTCGTCAGAAGGTGAATAATGACAAAACGCGAGTACCCATCCATGATCACCAAAATGGCTTCATTTCGACTTCCATTTACTTTGTTCGGGAAAACAAGATCAGCATTAACGACTCAGTTGGGCCCCTTCGTTGCACGGTCCAACTTTTGCTGATGTTTCTTCTTCTTTTGCTCCCCGAGATGACACTCATCGCACGAGTCGTTCTGCCGCATTGTCAGCATCATTCCTTTTTTGAGCCCTTTGTCCACCATGGTCTTCAAATACTGCGGGCAAGTATGACACACTCTTTCATGCCAACGTTTCGGTGAGCCAACGCCTTCCGCAACAGTAAAGTTGCAGGACCTGTAAGCAATTACAGGTCGTGCAAAGGGTGTGTCACCTCGAAGCTCCAAGTTTAGTTATAATGCGTTGCAACAACCACTCGTCTTCCTTCTCTGGAAATAGTGAAGCTACGAGTTCCTGAGTCAAAATCAAACTCGAAGCTTTGGGCGGGGTCGATACCCGCACAGTTGCCGGCGTACTCGCCACATCTCCTACATCAAGTTGAGCAGACGCATAGACACCGATGCTCATACGCTCCGTGTTAAAGAGACTTGTCGCAGCAGGCCACTGCGGCGCATTGCTGCAGACAGCACCCAGGGCATAGCATTCGGGAGTACAGTATATGTTCAGTAGCGCATTGCTGCAACTGTCCCTGAAAAAATATCCTCTCACAATGACATGGATCGCCTTCTTCTAAAGCGATTATCATAGGTAATTCATTCTCAGTAATGCGTCAGACACCATTTGGTCACGGCAAATCCACCGACGCATCGTTTTCGGTAGTGCTGGGCTCCCGGTTGTTTGGCTGCCGTAAATTTCATTACCGAGTATCCTACCGTCTTTGCTGGACCATTGACACAACCGCAATTCCCGTGGATTGGAGTCGGTCACTTTTAGCAGTGTTTACTGATGTAAAAACTAGGGTATGTTAATATAATATAAACTAGCTAATATAACACAACTGCCCCCTGACAATTTCCCTCACTCTGTGTTAATTGGTAGGGCAATATATAAAACAGTATATTTTTTTCATGGAGCTTATAATTGCGACCAATAAGGTGATTTAGTAGAGAGCCACCTGATATATTCATGATAGACAGGGGTTATAACGCAAGCGTTTGCTTAAAGGGAAAACTCGAATACTACAGCATATAATATAACGTATTATTACAGTGTATCGATTACACTAGTATATAGTGGCATATCAAAAGCTCCATGTTCTGTGTAGTGAGCGGCACGAATATATCAATGAAAGCGGAATTGTGGCGACATCATCGCTGCGAACGGCTACATGTATAAGCTACCCTACAAGTTATAGTCTATAACGGTGGCGATATCGGCACAATTCTGCTTCCATTGCCTCGTGTGCGTTCGTTTCAACTGCGTAGCCGTAATAACTTCCGATTTTCGGTGTTCAGGACGGATGACTGTTCGTGTAGTCTTGATGCCACACGGGTCACTCCCCGTCATGGTAGCTTGTTGTGTTACTCCACCACCCGGGGGGCAGAGTTGCGGCGGATCTGTCGCATAGCTTCAACCTTCGTGTAATCACTTGTTACTGCTCTGCGGGTACAACTATGGACGAGAACTAAACTATTATCATATAAAATACTAGCGGTGAAGATAAAAAGCGCGCAAGCGCTAAGGGCCTAAGAGGAGAAACTACGTGGCTGGATCGGAGCTCATGTGCTACTAGATGTCTTGTGGCAGGGGAGTTTGATCTGTGATGGATTTGTTGGATCACACTCTTATTTTCTGAACGGGCTGACCTGCCAATTTCTGAGCTAGAATTTTCAACATCTGGCGATATTGTCGTTAACGTTTAGGCCATTACTAGCCGAACAAGCGGTAAAACAATCAACTTGAGGTCACTCGTTGCACTCCTGTTTCACGACAAAGACGGCATTTGAGGACGCGGTCTCCCTTGTTCGTAGAAATACGGTGTACCGAAGTTGCTCTGGCAACGATACGACCCACGGGAGCAACAGCAATTTAATCAACGTGTCGCTTCTTCTCGAGGCGGTTTCGCTCGTGGGTAGTGCGGACTTCAACAATCATGCGCTTAAACTTGCCCAAATCTATTTCTGTAGCGTTCGGTTCCCGGGATACATCGATACAGCTCGTACGCGTTCAGGGCACACAAATCTACCTCCCACGCGGGGGGGGGAGTCGTTGGTATAAAACACAACAACTTTCTTGTCTTTGGAAACAACGTATCCTGACCTCGAAGCGAATTCCTGTGGAACCGTGAACTTCGTTCTTTTTCATTCTAGAAGTTTCTTCTGCGCCCATTCTCATATTCTTGCTGCATTTCCCAGTTTGATTCAGGTTCAATCACTGACACGAATTCCCAATATTCGCGTGCTTCTACCTCAACTCGTTTAACTGACTCGCGACCCCCGGTTCGTTCCAGGCATCTACAAGGTTGAGACTAACCGCGCCAAGCATGCGTACTTCACCGTCAGTCAAAACTTCAACAGCATTAGCGAGAACGTGGCGTGTGTAGAAGTTATCACAAATAACGAAACGTTTCCCAGTTGGAGTACGTAGGCCTTGTGTCTGCTGCGCGATCATAGCCGCCCAAACAGCCGGCGGGGTTTTCAAATTCAACTTAACTCCAGGACGCTGAGATGTTGCGTACAAGTGTGTACGTAATGTGGAAAAACAATTTGCGTAGCGTTGCACAGGCGAAAGCCTCATGAAGATGGCACAGGCGAAGCAAATCAAACCAGTACCGTATAGGCCACCGATGGTGGGCTTGGCGGAACGCTTCCACCGAACGTGGAAAGATTGAGTGGCGGTCTTCATGCAGGACGAAGCGCAAAAGGACTGGAACTCGTGGGTACGCTTCGCCACGTACGCGTACAACTCGGCGAGACACTCCACAGTGTTTCTCACCCCGAACGAGCTGATAATGGGACGGCGATTGCACAGACTGGTCAATAAATTCCAATAGCCCAGGCCAGCCTGAACCACACGGGCGTGGCTTCAACCCGCCGGTGAGCTGTTGACTAGTTTGGAGCCCCTATCGCGACTCCAACCTCCAAACTTGGGGCCTCCCAAAGTACAGCCGGCCTGGACCTCAGCTGAGATCGAGTCGAGCTTGGCCTAACTACGTGATAGTATACAAGGCATGCACAGAGATGCAGCAGACGCCCTACTCAAGCTGACCCTCCTCAACAAGAAGGAGCGAAGCGACAATATTGTGAAGTTCAGTGTTGGTAACTATATACTGCGGTCCAGGATGAACGAGAAAAAGCTGAATGAATTCAAGTCATCTGGGTGAGGAATTACCTTATCTGAGCTCAGATGTCCCCAAGGCAATTCGCACACTTTCAAAATGAGTGACTTGTGAAACACAAATTAAAAATTCAGAAAACACAAGATGTAGGAAAATCACGTCAGGTTTTGAATTGCAACAACAGTATTTATACTTGAAGTAGATATTTATAGTTATAGACAGACAAACACTACTGGGCTTTCCAGTGTCAGATTAGCTACATCTCGGAAATGTCGGCGCAACAGAAGAAAACAGTCCACAAGTCTAGGAATTTTGGCGCTGCGTTGTTCATTCTCGACGCTTCCGACTTGGCAGCAGCAAAATCCTACGGATTGCTCAGGGATACACACCAATCAACACGACCAACCCGCGCGACGCGAGTTATGGAGTTGCCCAAGATGGAAAACGCAACATTGGAGCTGATTACTACCAAACTCAATAGCCCATTCAAAGGAGATGTAAACAATTTGCTCAAGACGTCGGCTTTCAGTTGTGTGTGGACGGTAGCAGTGCTCAAAATGCTAAATATCGTTGTAAAAAGCTCAACGGACAACTATTTTTCGATTCCAACTTGTCTTTCGCCGAGGATTCCTGTCCAGTTTTCATCAATACATCAGGCAAAGAAGGAAGATGGAAATTTTCCAAAGCGAATTTTTGTCACAACCATCTTCGGATTGTTGGATTCAGAAGTCTCGTTGCAGATCACCCGTGAGGTGAGCTACCAAAAACGTCGGTCGTATTCTGAGGCGATGTCAGCAAAAAAAATCCAGGTTCAACGTGGTGCTTTGAAACTGATTCTGATGGAACGTTGAAACGAGCTTGTTTCATCCCGAATATCAGCGCCAGAATTGCAACAATGTCACGCAGAATGTTCAGGTTTGATGGAGCTCATCTCAAGGTTGAGATGAATTCCTACGGTGTTTTTATCGGTGCTACTGCTAAAGATTACAATAAGTTTGTGACTGTTTCGCTCCTGCTTTGGTGACTGTGGAAAATCAAGACAGGAGCGCGATAGCCTCTCGCTTCGCCTGCGCATATTGACGGCCGCATTCTCGCTTCGCCCTTGCAGCTGCCTCTCGCCGCTGACGTTTCAGTTCGGGGAAACGGCGCTCGATGCATGTTCGCTTCCCCACGAGCGCGCGAATGCTGCCTCGAGCTAAAGGTTGCCCGCAGAGCGGGCACGGAATGCGTGGAGATGATGTACTGGGAGGCATGCTGGAAACTTGCAAACTGAGCAACCTACTTACGCGTAGTAAATAAAAAAAACAATGGCTTCGAGCTCTTGTTCTTTTTTCGTGTCCTTATTCTAAACGCTTCGGTTTCTTATTCTATTTTTTGAAAATATAAAAATTGCTTTCAATAGCATACTTGTAAGTAGGTCCTCAACCTACTTACATTTTTTTCAAATTGGCCTCATCTACTTAGCTAGTTTAATTCCTCCTGCTCGTAGAGAAACAAAAGGTACATCTGATTTAGCGTTTTACTAACAAACGTGTAAAATTTAATTTGATGGCCTAAAAATGAGCACAAAGTGCCTTGTTCAAGACTGATTTAGCAGATCTCTCTCCACGGATGTCTTCCCAAACACGAATGGTGGATCGTGGTTAGACACTTGTCCATTCGCAGCAACTGGTTTACGTGTTTTTGTTGGCGGTTTCCGCGTATCCCACACTAACCATGCTGAGTTTAACTTTGATTTGAGCGGACCATTATGCCAGCATCTAATAGCTGACATACAGATGTCGAGTGTTTTTGCGAAGGCTGCAAATATGAAAACAGCTCACCCGCAACATTTTTTTTCGGACGCATCAGACACATGCCATACGAGTTTATCCGCGAGTACAACAGAAGGGTCTCAATTTGTGGTGGCACCACTGTCTGGAGGAAATACAACACCATCAACGCCCATCCATCCAAGCCTTACGGTAAAGTCCAACCTGAGCAGCGTATCAAGACCTACATTTACATTTCAGCATCAAAAATTTAAAAGTAAAAATGAAAATTAAGTACCTTTTTGATAGGACAGAACTTCTGTCGCAATGATTTCTTCTGGTTCACCACGGAGGATGAAAAGAAACTTTCCTATCTCAAAACAAAGTTAGCAATGCAATCAATTTAAATAAAAGAACGAACTTACCATCTCCTCGAATTGGGCAGACAACTGTGAACCGAGTAAAATGCCAGTGATGTTCGAGATCTCACCGTGTTCAAACACAATTCTAGATGGATAGTAGACACCAGTCTCATTTACATTGAACACCGTATCAAGCGTCATCGAGCCGTACTTCATGCCAACGAGGGAGAATCTACCTCAAATTTTGCAGAACAATCTAACAATTGGATTGGCAACGACATTTGCAGAGCATACTCATTGGACGCCTTCAACATGTTTTTCATGAAATTGTGTGAACGATCATCTAAGATGTGGCAGAAAACGAGTGATTGGGCGTTCGAATTTGGTGAACATGCATTGGTACCGTTCTTGCAAGGTCGGCGTGACGAACTCGCAGCAGCTAGCGGGAAGTGTACCTACACCCCTTGCATAGAGGGATGCTATATGGTTCGGTTCCAGGGTCCTGTGTGTCGTTCCGGTTTCGTTCATTCTCGGCGAAGTGTAGATCTTCCCGCCAGCGAATGTACTTGTGACTGGCAAGACTACGAATTTCCATGCGTACACGAGACTTGCGCTGCCGTAGCCGATGGCAGACGCATAGAAACCCTCTGTGACGCCGAACGGTTATCCATTCGTTATTTTCGGGAGACGTACTCACTGAAGGTTGTACCGTTACCACTCGATGACAACATCACCAAAGATGAAAGTGTGAGGGTTCCTTCGATTAAAGTTTAAGTTCCTGAAAAGAGTGCGCGTGGCGAGAAACCTGGTCCCAAGCCCAAACGCAAGCGACGGAAAACGAAAGACAGCACTTAGCCCTCAAAGGTGGGGCATATCGATAACAAATATAACATTAGTATGGATTTTTTACACATTAACAAAATAGCAATTTTGTTTGTTGAGCTGTTTTTAGATATGTTGCAAAGTTAATGCAATATTGTAATAAAAAACGATGATAGTTCATAAAAAATAACGATGATAAACGATCTGGTTTTGATAATAATACGTTAAAAACGGTCATAAGTGATCCAAAAGTGATTGACAAATATCTCTATACGAATCAAAGTATTAAAAGCGTCCGCTGTATGATTCTCAAAATGTTGGTTTTCGTTCTTAGGACATGGCTACACATGACCATGCCATGAAGCGGATTGCCTCCGTAAGGGATATTCCGTCTTGCTCGCGTATATAATACGCCTTACTGGCTAGTCGGCGTGTCACTTTGCGCTGTTCCGCACTAGCAGCTACAGAGCGCCTATCGCAGCGGTTCTTGCACTCCAGATGCTTACGGAGACCTTGAGCAGTCTTCATCGTGCGTCTGCAGTGGCGGCACGTCCGAAAAGCCTTCTTCTTTGGCCGACCGACCTTCCTAGGCACTACTACAGGAGCAGGGGGCGCGACAACCTTCTTCCCGTTGCGGAGAGTCGACCCTATGGACTTGGACGTTGAGATATATGTAGGAACTTGAGCAATTCGCAAATGCCTCTATGTTTTTCTGTTCGTGCTGTTTCTATTTTTCTTTACTGATAAGCCTTCAAGGGACCTACAAGTCTGCGCTGCTGTGCAGCCATGCGCTGAGCCGCTTCGTGTGTGTAGGGTAGGTTAAGGTGCTGCCCAGAATCTGATGGAGACATACACTCTTATTGCACTGACAATAACCATTTTGTGTTGCTCGTTTGGTGTGTTATTCGGATTGGCGCATGTGTTTTCACCATTTTCTCACCTCCAAGTCCAATATGACCACTCGGTAAAAAAAAACGTTTGTATTCATTGTACTACAACCTGATGACTCACGTATTTGTACACGCAATGTGACCAACTTCAACACGTTAGAGATGGAAAAACTGACCATGCCAATCCTCTGGGAAAAAACCAAAACAATCCCTGTATCATGGAAAACCTTTTTTAAGTGACTGTCAGACCTGCTATAGCAAGGGGCGCTGCTTTGCTGGCGTCCCAAGATCTTTAGGGTGGCTTTCAAGTGTTGAGTCTATGGCTGTAGCAACATACCCTCCTCACGTCTTTGGGTAGTGCTGGTAAATGCTCTCACGAGTCCTCTATCGCTTCTAGTTCGTGCCACCACACCCTTAACTTTACACGCTTAACTCTACACGCTTAACTCTACACTCTGCACTCTGCACTACTACACTACTACACAACTATACTCCTGCACTTCTACACTTCAACACTTCCACTCTAATTCTTCAACGCTTATCTGCTTTATACCTCTTCATCTTACTATTTCTATACGACCCTGATTTCATAGGACTGACTTGTGTCGTTTCAGTGCATTAGCCCACGCACGCGTAACATAATGCCCCGACAGGCGACGTGCTCAATGAGCTCCCCCGTTTCCTCCAGGCCCCTTGTCGGCAAAGGACTTCAATTGTGAGGCGTTGCACGACCAGTCACAGTGTCCTTCGCGTTGAAGACGTCGTCCGATTGTGCTGCTGGGACTGCGTATGGACCAACCCAGGTAAGGAAATTACCTTATCCGAGTGGATATCCACTCAGATGTCCCAATGGATAAGACGCCATGCATCCACTCATTTCTCGCTGGTGTGAAAGCTGTGCGTGGATGCTGGAAGAATTCATACGTGGAATCCACCTCTATCGCCGCTTATCGAGCGTCCAGCACTTGCAGGAACACCATGGCGCCCGTTTATCTGTCTCAGATGCCTCCGGAGACACTACAAGCAGGCAAGTGTTACTGCATGGATTTTGTCCGCCTTGGCCCCGGTTTTTCGAAAGGCGGTGGTTCTGATAGTTAAGGCAGCCGAAACCGCGGCGGCTCCGATCACTGTAGACACTTCCGAGGTCATTCAGTGAATGATGAATGTTAGGAGCTCGACAGATGGCTTTAGTAATGCGCTCAGAAAGGGAAAGTTTATTTGGCGCAGTTTGCGGGCGTTGGCGCTGATCTCTGGCAGAGCTGACGCTCCTTCGTGCTCCATAGCCTTCTCTACGGCAATCCATGGAGCAATTGAACAAACATTCGGTGCTGTTACGACGTTGTGTTGGAGTTGCATCCGACAATTTTTCTCGTTTACTCGATTCAAATGCTGTGGCATCCACCTCGAGGACGCCAGGCAGCCCCCAGTGAAGCCAGTTCATCGGTGTCGGTGTCGGCGCCTCCAGACGCAGACTTATCATCGCGCCACATACTGCGCGCGAGGGTTTCCACCAAAGCCGAATGGATGTTAAGGTATAGGCTGATAATGCTGCAGGTGGCTCAGAAGAAGTTGTGGGTGTGTTTAGCGTCAATGCCGTAAACCAGGCCTCGCCATATTTTTCTGAGTTAGTTGCGCCTGGTTGCGACGGAGCCACTGCGAGGGAGGAAAATAAGGAGACGCTACATGTAAAGGAGAAATTTTCGAGCGATATGGAGTTGAGTACGCATGGTTATTTAAAGAGTATCCCTACAAAATTGAAAATGCAGCAAAAGTCGGCGCCAGGCAAAGTAACGAGCTGGAACTTGGTACGTGCCGAGGTCGCGCAAGCGCGAAAACCAAAATAAGAGGGCTGTTGCACCTCTATCTATGACGCTAGGACTCTACAGGCTTGCAGAACGAAAGTAGCAACTCGCCTCTGTACGGCATGTGCCGGGTTAGGGGTGGAGTATAACTACTACATTACTGGAAGTTGGGAATATGATTGGCGGGCCTGTTTCTGTGACTATGAAGCGACTGTTGAAGGGTGGTCAGATCAAGCCGTCAAGGAGAACAGCGGGTGAACCATGTTCTTGCATGTTAAGGCCACTGCTGGGAAGCTTGTCTACATCGAGGCTCTAAGGAGCGGCTCAATTACAAGGTTCCTTAGTCACTCCTGTAAACCCAACGTGATGTTTGTAGAGATGCAAAACAGAACGACGGCGAAGGAATTAGCAGTGGTGACAGAAAGCGTGAAGGCTGGAACGAAGCTCACTGTCAGTTATGACAAGGAGATTTGGTTATGTTTGGTGTGTCAAAACCTTACTTCTAGGTGTCATAAACCCGTTCTCCTAGGAGGTTGTAGTGGATGGCAGCTCTAAAAGCGCATCCATAACCACCGTATAAAAGTCGAGTACAGCAGCAGTAGCATCTGGTAGAAGTGTTGTGGTTGATCTGCCGTTTTAACCCTATTGCGATAACGATGCTGTAAAACCGCCCCATATTACAGGATTTAGCAAAACAAGTAAGGTTGTCCTTTTTAGTATCAGAAGTTAAATAGAAACGAAACGAAATCAAACGGCAACACTCCACCTTTTGTTACAATAATGTGCAGGGCCATCTCCTAGTAGCTGTACTTTTGACCAATGAGCGTCGTCAGTGTACGGTAAATTTTGCGGTTGAATTTCATAATTAACATCTTGATGTCAAATTATGTGTAGTTTACGTCGGCGGTTGTAAATTACGCAGCCAAAAGAGTGGCGGGCAGAGTTCAAGCGTCAGTTTTTCTCCATACAAAATTTCATATATTTTCCCCAATCTGCAAATAGCCCTTCGATCACCGTGTCATTCACAACACCGCCATGGCCGACTTCAGCGACGATCAAGACATGCAGTTAGTGCATTTGGTACTGCCGTACCTACAGCAAGGATGCTCCATTCCATGGGACTCAGTAGTCAAAAGGTTACGAACAAGGGGAAAATCGAAAACAGCTCTTCGCGAGCGACTGAAAACACTGAAGAAGACCCACGGCAAAACCCTCGACCGATTTACGTCCTCATTTTTCCGGACACGGCTTATACTACCTTCAGTCCAACGTCCCGCCCAGCAGCCTGCCCAGTATAAGGGGGTAGAACTAGCAGCCAAGAGCCACGATGTGCATTCCACCGAGCAGCACAATCTACAGCAAAATATCGCCCTCAAAGCTGCACTACACATCGCAGATATTGTATTACAGGGCATAACGCAGCAAGATATCCGTCAGCAATCAGGAAAAGGCCACTTAAATGCGGGTGAAGTGGCTCCAGAGGGCGTTTCGAAGCTAGTGAAGGCGCTAAATGTGGGCCGAGGTGACATATTTGGTGATATTGGGTGCAGAATCGGCAATATTCTTGTTGAAGTCGCAGTGAATACAAATGCTCAAGCTTGTGTCGGTATTGAAGTGCGACCAGAGGTAGTTCCAGCTGCCCACAATGCGATCGAGCAGTATGCTACACAGTACCCAAAGCTGCTCACAGTATCTATTTTTTCACGATGATATCTGCTCCCTTAGTCAAGATTCACATAGTGCACTACCGCTCTGCATCGTCATGTTCGTCAACAACGCTGTCTTCGAAGAAATCGCGAATTGTGCGCTCCAACAGTTCCTATGTGTATCTTCGATAGCTACAAGAATCGTTTTAGGGGCTCGTATGTGCCCGCGTCATCGTGTTTCATGCCAACGCATATTCTGTTGCTTTGGGATTTCAAACAGCAATTTCAACTCGAGGTTTGATGGAAAAGCAATTTGCAAACCGTTTATATGTACGAGCGTATCGCTCTTCCGACAATGTAAACATCACCATGTTTCTCTCTATAGTGTATATGAATTCATGCATATGTAGCCGATATTCACCATTTACCTCTCTAGCAGTCAAATGTAGACAGTGGAGCACTCCGAAGGTGCCAGTGGAGAGATAATCGGGACTATATCGCTCTCTTTGTTGCGAATGTGCAGCGTACACGAGCGTCTGATGTGGCCCTTGTCGTTGAAGGGCTTCCTTGGTAGGTAATATACGTGGAATTTCTTCCAGCATGTCCAATCTTCCTGACACAAATACTCCTTCGTCGGTTGCCTCGGATACACCAGACTACAGAGCGGAACAAAATGCGTACTGCACCAGTTTGTTATTGTAGTCGGGTAGCGTCCCTCAAAGCGACAGATGACGCATCCGCGCTTAGCCTTCGAGTCAGGGAATTGCACCTGAGAATGGATCGGGAGGCAGGCGATGGGGCCAGCTTGCTGTGTTTGACCATCATTCTGGCTCGGAATGCTTCTCGATGGAGTTCAAAGAATATCTAGGTCCGGGCCGGTTGGATTTGCGTACATCATCCCAGAGTCCATTATAGAGTTCCGCCATGCACTGGACAATAACTCTCCAATCAGTTCAATCATAAACTCTCTGTGTGGGTCCCTATTGCTTTTGCATCCACCTGTCATGTTGCGAGTGATAAATGCATTACAACGCCCGAGATCAAAAAGGCGAGGGCTAGTTTCTTGTGCCATTTCCGAAAATAATGTCCATCAGCTATAGAGAATCGCGCCCGCAGTTGGTCAAAGCGATCAACTCCTTGCATCGCTTGGTTGTACTCGGTGACACATGTAGGAGCTGAGAATGGACGCTTTACTTGTCCAACTTGACGGTGTACAGTAGTCGTCGTAGATGCATCAGCATTGGAAATTATGTTCACGACAGACCCATCGACCCATGACACAGCGACAATCTTGTTCGTCACGCTCACTGCTTGCTTCATCGATCCCCGACACAAGTTATCCTTCTTTGATATCATGACACAACGGGGGTAATGCTTGCTGTTCTCTCGAATTGTCCCGCGACCGTAAAGCCCCAACACACGCAGCATTTCCAGCAATTGAACCGACGTATAATAGTTGTCTGTGTTGACAACACGACCAGAGCCATGAATAGGTCGCGTGACCTCCGCAACACACTTGCGGACCTCTGCAGCAACCGCAGTAGTTGATGCCAGTTCATTTGAATCCTCCATTGAAATCACACCAGCATGCCGCTCGTGTACATCGCTAGCACAATGGAGACGAAAGTTAGCCATGAGCCATGACTCTGAACAACAGCACATGTAAATCTTGAAGTGGTATTTACCAGTCGGCTTAGTAGCATTGAAAACGATCAAATGTCGAGCGAAACGCGATCTGCACGCAATACTTGACTCGTCGACAGCGACATTCCGTCCTAGCTCCACAAACTTTGCCGCACGTAGTTTCAACATGTTCATCAGCGGGTGAATGCGTGCCGCAGGGTCACGCTTCAGGTCATCTCATGATACCGCGTCATGAAAGGAAAGGTTCTTGCGAATGAACTTGAAGCGAGCCAATGTCATGATCGAATCCAGCCGCACACTATGCGAGACGAAAATATTGTCCTCGACTTGCTCGCCCCAGTAATTGGCATATTCGCTCTTATCTATCAGCGCCATATAGAACATCACACCCCAAAACTTCATCATCTCATCCAGCGTTACACGCGAACGTTTCTGGTCGGCAGTACACGCGTTTGTATTGTCCACCACTTTGTTCCAGAATGCCAGCGGTAAATATGCCAGAAAACTAGATGAGGAGGAATGCAGAAAGATAGATTCAAACTGCGGCTTTACGTGCGGTGACGTGGTCCCACCACCATGTCCATATAAGTCATCAGGGGCATTCAGCACTGCTCGAGGTTGAAAATCCATAGCAGAAACACGTTCCATCTTCCGGGATTGTCTCGCGGCAGTCATAACGAGCAGCATCCGCATCAATTTCTTCAAACTCGTCCCACAAATCACCACCGTCAACTTCTTCGTGATAGGGCCGGCAAAGAACTCCTCTGGTATCATCTCGGAGTTCTCTTCCGTTGAGGCGATTGTATCTGACAATACCTTCCTCAACTTTGCTACGGGGTATGCCGTGTACGTGTCGGCTCGTTTGGAATTGTGTTGTAGTCCAACGGAGCTCAAACATGTCACTTCCCGACGATTTCGTTTTCTTCTTCTTCTTCTTCTTCTTCTTCTGCTTCTTTCCTTTCTCCACATACTCTCGAGAAATCACACCAGTTAAATAACTGGAACCAACGCTAGCGTAAATCGTATCAGGCAACCAGTCTTCTTCCGCAGGTGAAAAACTGACATGTGCTCCAATTACGGTATCATCACAGGAATCTTCATCTGCCTCAGTTGTTGGCGGCGAGGGTGCTCTGTTATCACGGTTGGTCGATACGCAAAGCATCCCAGTAGAATGGTTTCCCTTCCGTTGACCTCCAGTGTGCTTTTTACGAAAGCGCTTGACCATTTGCGGCTTCAAATTGCATTCTGGCTCCCAAGTGTTTTCATCAGAGTCATACCCGGCCCATTTAACGAAAACTCGACCATCTTTCTCCTCGATAATCGACTCCACCTCGTAGATATCACCTTCATCACTCTGGCCACTCCCCACTGCCGCAAATGTTCGAGCCTTTTTCTTTGTAGATGCCAACCTCGTTTTTCCTCGCGTCTTGGCCAATCTAGATGTCACCACCGTATTTTTCCGTCGTGTTGGGCCCTGTCGTGATTGCTCTATTCGATCCGAAGGCTGGTCTGTTTCCAAAACCTCGTCATCTAGCGTTCGTTTAGCGCGACCCCGAGTCATTTCCTCTGTTGTGGTAACTGGCAGCAGATGAAGAATGTTTGAGGGTCGGCTGCCTAAGGAGAAAGTTGTGTAATTAGTATCACAACTGGAGCATATGTAGTTGAAGTGTTTTGCCCCAAAGCCGAGATCGGCCTCACAATTACCTTGCATAGCTAGATGAAGTGATTTGCCCCGATACTTTGTCCATCAAAAATCTACGCATGAGAGAAGCAAGCACCACAAGTTGTGTTGCACAACCTTCGCACTGTAGCGACCGTCTTCATGCCATGATGAAAAGGAACACACATTTCGTACGAACCAGTTCATTTCGATTACAACTTACATTACACTACAACGCCAAGGGTTATTTAGCCCTCTCCTTTGCATTCATCGAGTACCACCACGACCTATATTCACGGCCATCACACAAAACAACACAAACACTGAAGCTTAGTTTACATCATCTCTATAGTCACAGCCAAAAGCACGCACCTCCACGCGCTCCACAGGCGCCGCCGGCATAATAGCGGCTCTGGGGGGCTCGAACCCGCGGTGCGCCACGTGAACATTCACTCCTTTGCCTGGCTCGCCACAACGTGCAGCTCCAACGTCCACGAGGTCAGCTTCATCAGTGAAGAGTCTCTTCGACCTCTGCTCGTTGGAAATACTAACATAAAATTCAGGTAATTTATATTTTGGTTAAACCCGAAAATTCGGATTCCATTGGATTTCTTGCTCGAGTTTTCACCAATCAAACTTACTTGCGGAATATGCAATAAAACCTCCTATCTGGTCATGTTTTACACTGACAGTGGAGACCATACACCCCAAATCCTCTCTAAAGCGATGGTTTTAAATGCGGGTGGCGGGGTAAAATCATGCATCTAGTAATGTTTTAGAGCAATAGTATTAAGCTAAACCCATATTGAATCTAAGTCAAAATGATCGCTATAGAGTTAATACCACCTGCCAGTGAGTTGTGCTGGACAAGCATGAAAGCTGTTATTCTAGCTCGTACACAGGCTGATACACATTGGATTAGTGAGCCGGATGGTCGAGTAAAGCTCAAGGACGCTAGTAGGGGCGATGTAGCTCAGCGAGTCGACATGCATGTCTTCGTAGTTCACTTGTACATTTACAACCAGGTCAACTCGTGTAATACACTCGGCTGGACGACTGCGGGACGTACCAGCCTCCCCTACCGGAGTTTTTCAAAGCGTGGCCTACTACCATGCCGTTGGTCTGTGTGTTACACGTTGTTGACGGCACGGCTGTGATACCGTAGCTGTCCAATAACTCATAGAACTTGTTTTTAACTTGGTACCCTGATCGTAAATCACTCGGTCAGGGCGAGGGTATCTGCAGAGCCAAAGTCAGTCGAATATGTAGACGGCTTCGTTGCTCGAGGCGTCTGTAACCGCTTACATTTCCACTAGTATCAATGATTGTAATGGCTCTGCTCTGAATTTCTGTTTTTCGTACGACCCAATGGAGTCGATGGCAACTTCGAACCATGGCCGGATTGTCACAGGCTGCTCAGGTAACTTTCGTACTTGACCGCGGGATGCTTGTTTTTTTGTGCGCATTAGATGGCTCTGCACAAACTGCTCAACAAGACGAGGCATGCTGGTCCATGCCAGCGCGATTTGCATCATCTTCAACATAGCTGTGCCTCCCGGGTGCAGCAGGAAGCCGGTATTTCACCACCAAAGAAAAATGAAAATCACAATTATATAGTGTTGTTGCACATCAAATGAGGTCTGCTATGTGCTATTTGCATGGCTTCTGCCCACCATACTTCACGTTTTTAGCACGAACTCAAGAGAAACACCGCACATAAATATGCAAACATCACAATCATGGAAAGGCGAGTGCATTGAGACATGCACTGACTACATGTAGCGTAGCTTTAACGGCGAGATCGCTTCCTGCTAATGTCATAGTCGCACGTCTTAGGCGTTAGCATTCGACGCCGAGTAGATCCACCTCCTCTTGACCAAGGCCTGGAGCCCCAACAATGCAACTGAGGCTCGAATTTAACGCCGCACAGATCTCTGCACACTCGTTTCAAATAGCGTAGACGCCAGCCAACTTCAAACGCCCTGCGTTGTGATGTACAGGCGTAGATTAAAAGAAACAAATCTACCACAATTATCGGAATAGCCAACAGCAAAAAACAGATATCCGTGGATCGCTATCCCATGAGTGTTATCCACATGTAGGATAGTGGAACAAACGCCTCTGCGCTGCACATCAACGTAATCCAGGATTAGTTTCGGGTAGGTCAAGCCAATGTGGAAAGGCATGGACTCCATCCATCTTCAAGATGAGAGACTAGCTCGTCGCCATTTAAACGTGCGTCGCACAGTAACATCATATCTTGGGGATCTAGGGTTTCAAAGTCGAGCTGCGAGTACAAATTTCCATCGCACAGCTCTATGATAGAAGCTATTGCGTTGTCAGGATTGGCACGTTTCCGATTTCGTCAGGAATTTTTCGGAATGATGGCATTGACGAAAAAGCTCCATGTGTTGAATTGCCCATACACTGGCTTGGCCGGTATCGTCAATATGCCCGTGGGCTCTGTGACGAAGGTGCTTAAAATGTGGGAGAACTATGAAGTACCTGTGGAGGTTGAAGATGTGGTTGCTCAACCGTGCGGCGTGGATATACGTCCCAAATTCGTGATTCCGCTTAAGCGAACGCTAAGCCCGCAGACTGCTGGAGTCGCTAAGAGAGCCAAGGTTGGCGACGCTAAGAGTACGGCGCGCCCCGCAAGCCCATTCACGTTGTATTGGTCGTCGAGCAGATTCAAATACAAATGGGCTGGTACCGACAAGATTCGTGATGTATATGCGCGTTCGTCAACACAGAAAGATGGCTCGGAGCACCTTGAAACCATGCAGCGGTCGGTCACGTCTAAATATAAGAGGGCGGATTTTAATATGGACAAGACCTCTTATGCAGCTACTCGTCCCTCGGAACAGAAGCATCCTGCTGCGGAGACGCCCGTGGGCTTTCTGGGATTAAGCTGTCTACAGGACACGGGAGTTTTGATGTCAATGGCTGCTGGTGGTTGTCGAAGGAAGCAAACGTGTACCCAACTCGGTGATATTTTCTCCACGAATCCAATCGTATGGTAACTGATGCTGCAAAAAGCAAGAAAAAGAATAATCGTCGGAATGTGAAAGCAGTACTGGACTCACAGGGCTTGCTACATGCCGTGGAGCTGTTTTTCAAGTACAATGTTACCGATTCTGACATTATTTGACAGGAATGTCGAAAACCTAGCTGATCCTACGTAAAAGAGCAGCGAGTAAAGCATTCACTGCGTTCGACGAATGTATTCGTCCTCAAGCTGCGTCCCCTCTTGGCTGTTCTCTCTCCCCCCCCCCTACTTTTCGTCTGCAAAGAAGCCCTCTTCGCCTTCCTCGACGTCTACTTTGACCTCTTCCTCGCATTCGCCCACTGATCCCATCAAAATATTTCCGCTGCTTTCGTCTTGGTCCACAGTCGACGACAGCTGCGCTCCCGCCTCTTTATCAACAAATTAATAATGTGTTGTTGTTTAGGAGGTGACCCTTCTATGTCCCGCCCTCTAACAATGCCGACAGTCATTGCACTGCAGTCGTCTTCTTGCCATTGGATAATAAATGTTTTAATTTCCTCATTCTCGCTTAAGCAATAAGGCAGATTGTTGTGCACGTTTCCATCAAAATGTATACATGAGCTGGGTCGCTGCGATATATTTGAGAGCCATAAATACGGTCCAGCTCTTTATCTTGAGCGCGCCTTTTGTCTTGGATCGTGTCGGTTCTGTCTGAAGTCATGCTGTGCTCTGTTTTTTTTTTTTTTTCAGATGCTTCGTGGCTACTGTTGTATTTCCTGTTGATAATGAGAAGGATATCGATCATTCTCGACACATTACACCAGCTAGGCACATCCAGATTGCCGGTGCGGACACGACGGGCTCTGTTCTGTCGCTGGGGACGTTCGTAAGACGAACGCAGTACTAGAATATGACAGATTTCTCGCTCCTTCGTGGGGGGTACCTCGACAAACCCCTCCGGTGGCTCAAACGCATTGATCGCGTCACGAACACTCAACGGAACAACTTTCATCCAGAATACGGGATCGAGCAAAAAGAAGAGTATGGCTTTGGTGGGAATAATAAAACTGAGCTACAACTGGTTCGCCTCAGGCTACCCGTCGCTCAGCAGTGAAGAGTCTGCTTCCGAACGGTAGGAGGGCAGCAACGAATTTGACAGACGCACCACGAAGTCGCCCGATGGAAAGCGACACAAAGTCATGTGTTAAACCTAACCTTTGCAAGGAGGGCAAATTCACCTGCCGAAAGCAGGCGAGATAAAGCGCAGCGCGTAGCGCTACAAGATTAGGGTCAAGCCCCGTACTTGGTCCAACAAGGTTTAACATCGACGTGCGAATCAAAGGTGTGCTATCATGTAAACCTTGCCATGATCTCCTTCCTCCTTGTGGGCGAGTTTGGCGGGTTTATGTTCAGGTGAATTGTTTCTTGAATGTGTCTCGAATGTTGTAGGTACAGTAACTGTTTTTAATTGCTATTTCGTCCAATCGCCGACGCGATGTAACGATTAGAGAATCCACCAATCGCGTGCGTCCATCTACGTATCATGCGCGCTTCAAGAGGGGGAGGAAGCCGAGAAATCATTAGAGAAAACCGAGTACCAACCTACAAGAGAATGAGTGACGCCGTCAAGCCGCTGCAGATTCTGCTGGACGCGTTCGGTGCGCGCCTGGCCCGCGTGGAGGCGCAGCTGGGCGTGTCTGGTGCTCCCGCGCCTGCTGCTCCCGCTGCTGCAGCTCCCGCCGCCGCGCCCGTGGAGCTGTCACCTCAACTTGAGGCTTACGACGAGTATGTGTCTCAATACCTTCCGCCCTTCGTGGATGTGGCCGCCAAGCTTGGAGAGGACACGAAGAAGCTCGGAGAGGTGACGGAGAAGGCCTTTGGTGCTCAGCGCGCGTACCTGTTGATGGCCAGCCAGTGCAAGAAGCCTGCAAGTCTTAACCCAGAGCACCTGAAGGACCTGCAGGCCTGCATCAAAGAGATCAACACGCTGCGCGACAACCGCAGCGAATTCGCTAACCACCAGAACATGGTGAATGAGGGCATCCAGGCGCTCGGATGGCTCTGCGTCGAGCCCGCCCCCAAGCCCTTCATCGAGTCGTACGTCGGTGGCTCGGACTTCTGGGGCAACAAGATCCGTGTGCAGTACAAGACGTCCAACCCGGACCAGATTGCCTTTGTCACGTCCTTCAAGAGTCTGCTGACGGAGCTCATGGCCTATGTTAAGGCCCACCACACCACAGGCGTCACGTGGAACCCCAAGGGAGGCGACGTCGCAAGCTACACGCCCGCGGCGGCCGGTGCTGCCTTGCCTGCCGCACCGGCTGGTGGAATGTCCAACGTGTTCGCTGGTATTAAGTCCATTGACCAGAGCAGTGGCAAGACTGCAGGCCTCAAGAAGGTCACCAAGGACATGCAGACCTGGCGCAAGGACTACAAGCCCGAGGGCGCTACTCCCGCGCCTGCTGCTCCTGCTGCTGCCAAGAAGCCGGTCGCTCCTGTTAAGGTCACCAAGCCCGCCGTTTGCGAGGAGCGCAACGGAAACTGGCAGATCGAGTACCAGACCGGCCCCGAGCCGCTCACCGTCAGCGGTATTAACATGAAGCAGCAGGTGTACATCTTCGGCTGCGAGGGCGCCACCATCCTGCTGGAGGGCAAGGCCAAGAACATCGTGTTTGACTCGTGCAAGAAAACCAAGCTTATCTTCGACAACGCCGTGTCCAGCATCGAGGTCGTTAACTGCAGGGGTGTGCAGGTGCAGTGCAAGGGTGTGGTACCGTCCGTGGCCATCGACAAGACGGACGGTTGCCTCGTGTATATCTCGTGGGAGGGCCGCGAGGTGCAATTCGTTACATCCAAGAGCTCGGAGATGAACGTGGCGTTCCCGGAGGCTGCGGGAAGCGACGACTACGTGGAGAAGCCGATCCCGGAGCAGTTCGTGCACAAGATCACGGGCGACCTGAAAATCTCGTCCGACGTGTCGGACCTGTACTCGCACTAGATCTAGCCACGAGCCCGCGATTCAACGGCAGGTGACTAGGCATGCGGTGCGTGGTGATGAAGTGAACTTTACTGTCCTTCCACCTTTCCATGATCACCGCTTGGAGCTTTGATTTTTAGGTGCCGTGTGCTGTTTGTGCTGTTTGAGGAATGAATTGAACTTTACTTTTTGGCTGAGGTTGTCTTCCTTCTTGAAAGGTCGGAGAGTAGCTGTTGTGCAGAGAGAATGGGGAAAGCGGCTGAGGTGGTGACGCCGCCAGCGCCAGTCGTGGTGGAAGAGCAGCCAGTACCAGTCGAAGATCCGCCAGGCCCCAAGACTTTAATCTCGTTGGAGCAGCTGGAGCAACTCCATACTGCTGAGTCGACGGCGGAACGAGTTGATCGTCTGCAAAGCGCGTTGGGTGTGCAACACTACTCTGTCAATCCGTCCACAAGCGTGTGGGTAGACTTCTGCTTCGGCGTGCTCAACTTCGCTCGGGACGAAGCACACCTGCCTCCTGAAAAGGCTCTCGTCTTGCTTACGCTTGCGCATGAGGTGTACGTCTTCGGGACACATCCGGTCTCAAGTGCCACGGACTCACCGCTGAGTAACCACTCAGACTCCATGTCAGATGAGAACGCAGATCCGCACGAGGCTACAGCGGAAGAAATCACCCAGGCGCCGGCCCCGATGCTAGCGGCTCCAGCTTCTCCAGACGCGTATCAATCGGTGGAAGCTGTGTACGAACAATTCCGCGAGAAGATCCGACATGCCAGTGGTGTGGTAGCAGATAATGACAACGATCAAGATCTAGACGCGTCTCCATCGCCTGCACAGCGCTTTTCGCCAATGGAAGTGGCGCGGATCGTGGCGTTCTTCACCTCCACATTCTTCCGACACTTGCGTGCGTACCAGTACCTGAACCGAGTGCCGCGTCCTAGCATTGTGCGTGAGTGCCCATTGCCAACCGAGACTCCGCTTCCGCCACTCTCTCTAGCCGATGCCATCCTGGAGTGAACCCGCCGTCGATCAGGTCGCACCGGCCTCAAATGAAGCAGATACGATACGATAAAACGCAATGGCAAGTTGCCATTGGCAACTGGAGCCGTGGTGGCCAGTCCATTCCAGTCAGCCGCTTCCTTGCTTGATGATTCGTTTAACAAGATTTGAGATTCATATCGATCGCATCGACGTAACGCACGTGGCATTGAGCTTTCGAACTTGCAGTGTATTCAGTTTTATATTGGTCATTCGGGGCCGCTGTGGCTGCTCTACTTCCCGATGCCGTCACGTTCTCTTCGGCTCTACGCAGTCTAGTCGCCGTTAGCTTTCGCTGTCTTGGGTCGCCCGGCTGCGTCAAGTTGAACTGAGCTGCACATGCACGCGCACCTTTCCCGAACGGAGTCTTGCGGCAAGACTTGCCGGTGCAGGCAAGTTGCAGTGGAGTCTCTTGCGTAGGCCACTATTGTCGCCTTGTAGCCATGTTGTATCTGGACGCTTAGCCCGACATGTAGCCCTTGATCGTGTTGATGTCGATGTCCTTGAGCGAGTTGATGGTGCCGTTCAGGATAATGAACGAGCCCACAATCTGCGAAGTACGCACTGTCAGACCCTTCGGGAACAGCAGCGCCAACGCCGTGGCGGCCATGTAACGCTGACGGGGAGACACCGTCTTAGGCACGCGGACCTCCGCACGACGGATGAAATCGTCCATGTGCTCGCCGTACGTCTTCTGCGGGTGCATCAACTTCATCGTGGAGAGGTTGTGCGGCACGTGTGACAGGTAACCGCACACGACACCAGCCGCCATACTTCCGATGGCATTATTCATTGCGGCGCTAGCCGTCACGGACAGACGCTCCTCGAAGTAATCCGAAAGTTGGTTTAGACCAACGCCGAAAATCACCTCACGCAGCATACGCGGAGCCGTACCGCGGATCCAACGCGTGGACAGTGACTCCGGGTTCATGTGGCCAGCGTTGAAGGCCTCCAGCATGCTGCTTACAGGCGTCATCAAGACACCGGGGGCCACGGCCTCCGTTAGACGCACTACCTGAGGGTATTCATACTGGTCCGCGTCCACGTGCTTCTCGAGGGCATGACGGATACCCTTGAAACCGTTGATGTACACGACACGCGTAGGGATCTGCAGGTGCATGTCCGGGAAGAGTCTGGCAACAGGCTGGCCCGTGAGACGCGCGTTCAGCAGCGAATTCATGCCACTACGGTAAAACGACTCGATGGAGGCAGCCACGGACGTGGCGAAGTAGGGCGTGGGCTTAGCGTGCTGCTCGAACAGGGGCGTCTGCAGCAGTGAAGCCTGTCGCCGGATCTCTTTGCTTAGACTGTGCATAACCTCACGCGAGGCGGTCTTGTCCTCGAGCACCTCGTCCAAAACAGAGCTCTGCAGTGAGAAGCCGGACACGGGCGTGAGACAGCGAACCGTCACGGCCGCGGGATCCTGAACGAGCGCGTGGTTAGAGCTGACGGCGCCGCTGGTCATGACGTCAAGCGTGTGCTCCTGGCCTTCGATGATCTTGGTGGTCTCCACGCTTCCGTTCTTAAGCAGCAGCATTTCGGTCTGCGTCTCACCCTGGCGATACACGACGGCGTTTTTGGGGTACGTCACGGCCTTTGTGCGCGCGCAGATTTTGCGCAGCGTCGGCTCCGAGCACAGCGCGAACATGCCCGAGTTGGCAGCGGCTTGCACGCAGTCATCCATTGTTACAAAAAGAGCGAATTGGTGGGGAGGCAGAGCAGGACAAGGCGGCGGTCTGCGTTGTCGGGTCCGGAGCTAAAGCAGCAATGAAAGCGACCGAAGGATGTGCGGCGAAAATGTTTACAGGGGATCAAGTGGATCGCAAACTCGGTAGCGAATTAGACGGGGTTTTGCACCATAGATACCTAGAGTTAGCAGGTCAGGTACTCGTGGGCCTGTAACATCCACCAGAAGTAGCACAGGACTCCGCGACGAAGGCTTCGCCGGTAAATGCATGAGAGCGCTCTACGCGAGCAGTCTCATGTTCTTGCGATAGATATTGCGCGCGGCGTTCACGTCTCGGTCGTACGCCAGCGTAGGCCTAGCTGTAGAGCTTCTGATCTTCATCTCTTGAACTGGGATGGAGTCTTCTGCTACCTCCAATGTGCACCGACGCACCGTCTCTGACGTCTGGAACGACGTCAGGAGAACGCTTTGGTAGTGCGCGGGCCAGCTTGAGAGCTTCTGGTCTCAACACTGTGATGATCCTGAGGGGCTGTATGGCTTTGCTCTGCTCTGCGTGTGCTTCGCTGAGCGAATCGCTCGGCGCGCATGGCAAACCTGGGTTGGATTTGGCCAAGGTGTTCTGGTGATGTATTTTCGATGTGTAAATTGTGTTCGATTGCTCAAACTCCCGAGTGTGATGCGCCCACACACGAATGGAGGAGGGCACGTGGCCGCTGCAGTATCTTGCGTTTTGTATAGCACTCCAAGCAGAAAAACAAAGAACACGCATGTCGAAGTGGATGAGCGGGGCCAGATAGCTAAGGCAGGGACAGCATCAGCTGGGCGGCCGGGGCGTGGCCATCCGGTTATTGCTACTTCCACTACGAAGCCGAAGCTGGCGCGGACTCGCGGTCACCAGTGCTGAACGACCGGCGGTGGATTTATTCACAGGCTTGCGGCGTGGCGTCTTGCGCAGCGGCTGCAAAGCTGCGAGGGGGGCGTCGTTGCCGAGTACTTCAGCGGCACATGGGCCTGGAACTGTTGAAGCTGCGGCAGCCGCTCGACGAGGTAGCAGTGGCGGCAGATACGTACGTGAGATTTCCTCCAACACGCTGGCTTCGGCTGCAGCGGCCTGCGCGATACGTTCCGTGCGGCGACGTTCGGCTGTAAGATCCCGACGTTCGTCTTGACGTAGCATTGTGTGGACGTCATCTACAACTGGAGCGGCTGCTGTCTCTTTCCGACGTTCCCGAGCGTCGTAATCCACGGAGAAGCACCAAGGACGGTGAGTGGCACCATCGGGGTGTCCAGCGTTGGAGTTTAAGCTGCTGCTGGCTGAAGGGGTCAATCCGCCTTGCATCAAAACACCCAGACACTCGCCATACAAGGACCAGACCTTCACTCGCCGATCAAAGGACGACGTCACTAAGCTCTTGGGCTCTGCAATCATCTGCACCGAGTACACCACGTCACCATGGGCTTTCCAACGACGCACGAGCGATACCGGTGGTAATCTCCGCATCTCGCCATCTTCGCACCGAGTCTCCTCATCATCGTCCGCGTCTGCTGCTACGAGAGGCATGCCCGCTGAAAAGAAGAAGGATGAGAGTGGGTCCCGATGCGTGTACGCTGCCCACTCTGGCGTGTTTCGAGCCTTGCGCACCATACTGGCAGCATCCACGCGCAGGTTCCTCTGTGCGTTGGCACATTCAACCGGCTTTGCTAGCGGTTTGAGATCGAAGCTGTTCGCAAGCCGTAAGAGCAGCGGCAAGACATTCCACACACTCAAGAACCCTTTGTCATCTCCGGTGATTACCAGGAAGGAGGTAAAGTCCAAAGGATCACTCCAGCGGTCATCTTCGCTATCGAGTTGAACGCTTGAACCTGATGAGTTGCGATGCGTGGAGTGCGTGGCGATGCCGCTTACGGACGCAGTCCCCAATTGGCTGTGCTGGTTGCGGAACCGAAAGGCACACTTCCCCTTGAACCGAGCTGACGGCCGCATTGCCCAGAAGCAGAGGTTACCCGTGCTATCACTGGACAAAAGCAGTGGAAAAGGCTCCAGGAAATGGAGGCACAGCAAGCCGCTCACGTGCCCGATACACGTGGCGTCAAGTCTGCCGAACTCGTAGTCCCATACTTGCAGAGAGCAGTCGGACGACCCTGAAGCAAGCAAGGACAGGTGGTACGAGAAACTGAGCGCTGTAATGTCTGTGGTGTGACCGCCGATCAACCTCCGAAGTAGAACGCCGCGCTCCGAGTCTCGCTCATCGTGAATGTTAATTGAACAGTCCCATGAAACGCTGATGACTGCCATGTGCTCCGCGCAATAGCACAGCTTGGTGACCTCCGCATTGTGGGCACGGTTTCCTAACTCTGGATAAGCGAACGACTTCATGTGTGATCCATTCAAGTAATCGAACACCTGAATGTTGCCGCCTACATCATCAAAAGTGTATGAGAGAGAAAAACTACTTCATGATTCTTTGTACAGTTATGCAGCAACGCACCATGGTCTCCAATGATGAATTTGCGCTCTCGGAAATCTAAACACAGCGTTGTCAGATCTGTAGAGCTCAGGTCCCTGGATTGATAAAAACAAGATGTGAATAAACAATCTAATGCAAAGTGCAGACCACTGTTCCTACCTGTACACTCGAATGAGTTTGCCAAGACGAGCATCCCAAATTTTGACATCCCTCCCCGCAGCCGTAATGAACGACAGCGACGTTGGGTTGTACAGCGCAATGAATACAGGGTGGTCGTCTGTTAGTTCGGGATTCTCTAATTTCTCGTAGTCGAACTTGATCAGCTACAGGAAAGCAACAAACACGTTCAACGAACTTTCGGGTTTCAAGTCCTGCATATTCACGTGCCTTTTTGCCTGCTGCAACAATCCGCTTCTCCGATGTTATTGAGACGATATTTTTTACGTACCCCATGTTCTCAGCTGTGAAGGTCTGCATGCAGGCAAAATTCCGGATATCCCAGACTTTGAAGACGCCATCCACATCGGCCGTGATGATCTGCGGCGTGTCCGGGATGATTTCCACACCGCAGAGACTATTATTGTGGCCATGCAGCCGAAGAATGAGCTGGTCGACGTACGGGTTCCAGACAAGGGCGTCAAAATCAAAGCCTGCAGACACGAGAAATCGGTACTCAGGCGAGTACGCTAGTGATCGCACCCCCTTTGCGTGGCCATCAAGTTGCTGCTTGTGTTTGCCTGTATGTACATCCCACAACCGAATCGTACGGTCCATACTGGCAGAAGCTAAAGATTCGAGAGTGGGCAACTGAGTAACATGGGCACAGTTAGGACAAGTTTTAGGCCAAGACTGCAGACGTGATGAGAAAAGAACACAAACCGTAAGGAGATCAAGCACGATATCATCGTGAGATCGAGTGAGTACTCGTCCGTTCACTTCACCGCCCATGTGGTGCTTTTCTTCCATGCGTTCTGCGTCCCAGGCGTAGACGATTCCGCTCACTCCAGCTGAAAAGAGTGCGGAAGACTCTGGATACCATTTGAGGCAGTTTTGCGATGTCGGTGTATGACAACTTTTGGTAAGTCGCAATGTGGTATCGTCGTAGAAGCGGAACTGCAGGTCGGAAGACGCAACGATGTATTGGTTGTACTATGACAAAGGTCGAAGTCGTGTAAGCAGCGTAGAACTCCACATTCCAATACCACAAGCACGATACCCACCTTAGGTAAATGCTCAGCACACTGTACGAAGCCTTCAGGTGACCTGATTGTGCGAGTGAGCTCGCAGTTGACATTGTAGACCTTGAGATACGGACTGCAGTTTTCAACCAGCGCCACCAGGTCATTTGATGGGAAATAATAAATATGGTCAATGAATGTGCTGTGCTTGGAGGCATCTTCCCACTGAACATGGTGATACTGTTGAATGGAGTTGGGCTGGTGACTCTTCACTGTGAGTCCCGTGTCCACAATGAACGAGGTGAATTCTTCCCACTCCATCGATCCGTCGCCGTTAATGTCGATTTGCGCAAAGAGCTCACACAGGTTCGCGACAAGCTGCGACTCAGACAGATCGTGCAGCCGCGAGTTCTCATCTGTCTGAGCACTGCTTTGAACGAAGCGCATCATGACGTAGACGAACTCGGCGATGGACAGCCCCTTCTCATTGCGCTCGAACTCGTTGCGCAGAGTACTCACCTGATACCACATTTGCCCACGGTCAATATGAAGTCGAGATGTGAGTGATGTTACAGCTTATAGAAGCTCACCTTCTCCATGTCCATCATCATCATAATATCCATCGTGAAACCCTTCTCGGGATCATGTTCGTATGGTCGACCACTGGCCCTTTGCTTGGGGCTGCACGAACAGGATCATGTAGTTAGACGCTACGTATGACGGCAGAAGGTAGGGAATTGATGCGCGTTCGAACAATTGGTTCGCCACTTCGGTCAGGAAGGCAGGCGAGATTCGCTTGTCGGCATTGCTCGCGCCCTCATCGTTCATCCTGGAGATACGCAGAGAGGCACTACAAGGTTGCGACCTCAAAGTATGTAGTCCACATATTATTCTGAAAATTGGGAAGGATTAATCCTTTCACTTCCAGGATGGCTACCGAATTACCTTTGTCAATGCATACAGTTGAAGTGCGATAGAGACGTGGAACAGTAGCGCTCTCGGGCCTCTGTCGTGTCGACGCACACGAGGTATTTCAGCCAGGTGCGACGTCAGACAGACTAGATATCATTGTTATTAAGTGAAAGGACAATTTTGCCGTGCCCAGCGAATTCGAGAAGATACGTTATAACTATAACAGAAATAATTACAATTATTGTAAACGTAAAAAATAAATTAGACAAGGTGTTGCTGTTACTTCAGTATTACTTCAGTATAATCGATAGTTGGTTTGAAAAACGTTGTTAGCCTATTCATTTCGCTTGAAATAATAAACTAATATTTATTATTATATAGTTGCACTACTCCAACAAGTAAAATTACGGTGAAGAAAACAAACAAGGAAAATGTTTAAACAACAAAACTGCGGAATTACACATAAAATAAAGGTGGTCCAAACTAAAGTCAGGAAATGCCACATAAAAACTAGTGTATACGCTTCACAAAGTTATCGAAACGCAAAAATTGAGGTGGCCCATAGCATAAGCAAAGTTGGGCGCAGCCAGTCATTATCTACCCAATCATCAACCACTTCGGGTGGGCAATTATCCAATCAATACCGTTGGGGTCTCCACTTACCTGCAACCAACACAATCCAATTAGCAGTGGAGGACAAGGTGATGTGGGGGTGCTCGTCAGCATCAGACTTTGCCATCATAACTTCAACTATCCTAAGATACTTAGCCAACATAGTCCTGTAATGTTGAATATGTCACGTTTTTAGTTCCAGCCTATACAAACTTTCATATATTCTTATGTTGGACCTCCAATATAAGGGCAAAAATAACCCCCCCCCCACACACACACACACTTTTGTCCCGGGAAGTAAGGGGTTAAAGAGCACTGAAAAGCTGAAGACACTTTACGAAATTTTCCCGGGAGTAGATACGGAGAATGATGGGGTTGTGAGCGCGCGGCTTAAGTTTGTGGTGACGCTGGGAACGCCTCGTATTTTCGTGCCTTCAAAGAAGCGAACTGAAGAGGTCATCGCGGTTTCAGCCCAACTTGGAGACAACTACACGAGAATGGAGGTTGAAGGTCAGTCGCAATGGGGTTGGGTAGTTGATGTCGAGAGTCGGGTGTGCAGCTGTCGATATTGGTTCAAGTTCGGTCAATGTTGTCACCTTGTCCTCATCATGCAAAACTACGGATTCGTCGATGTTAGTGGAAAGCGCAAATTCGTGAATCGCAACACTGTTCGTGCCCGACGTAACAAAGATCAGCAAGATAACATGCACGAGTTTGACGCTGCGCCTAAGGGACGTGCACCTACAAACGGGCACGCTCTATCTCTGCTGTAGGTGGTCTTTTTAGATTCGTAGACTTCTTGTTATGAGTCTTCTAATACCACCACCTTTTGCTGCTACAATTTTCTTTTGAGTCCCCTTCAACCAATATTATGATAACTTTCGAGCCCGACGGCAATTCTTGTAGGGCTGAACATAGGCTTTCTAACCAATATTCGGAGACTAAGTACTAACATTTGCTGCAGTGCCTACTAGGTATGTTACAATAAGCTGTCCCCCTTCTGTCAGAATTGAAGATACGGCGTTGAAAACACCAAATTTGAGTAACTCGCATCAAAGACTACCATACTAATACTGGGATACTTTCAACCCTTGAGTGAAACTAAGTCTATTGCCAGTGCTGCTGCACCTAAAACCCCAAACGTTTCAATCGACTCCCCTTCCATCATTAACAGTACTATGACGACCAACGCTACATATTCGTATTCAGCACGAAAAGAGCTTTCCAACGAATATTCGGAGACTATGTCTACTGTACGTATCTTGCATAAGCACTCATTAGTATATCAATGGTGAATCCAAAAAGATCACATGCTTTATTTTGATGCGCTAAGGCAATTAGATCTGCCACACGTACACGTAAACCATAGCTCATCGCCATAACTCACCGTGACTTCCTGCCCAACACGAATAGCCTCCACCACGACCACCAGAACTTTCACGCGCCTCTTGTTACGAACCTCCAGGAACTGACACTTCGGTTGACACGAGTGGTTGATGAATCGCGTGGTATTGCCACACGTAGCTGCATCAATGTACACCGTTTGCTAGTTCTTGGACTTGGTGGTATTGTACAAATATCGTTATTGGGTGCAACGTACAGTGCAACCAAGATTTGCTTGGATAAAATTATGCAAGTCGCTACAAATGGATACATGTACAAGTAGAAGCTACTCGCGAAGCTCGGGGTGGCCTCCAGTCCTTCTGTCAGAGCACATCTGGACGAGAATGCTGGTTACAGAATGTTGGCGGCCATACGCAGCGTACACTTTGTCAATGGCCACATCGCTAGTGAAACCTGCCCGTACCAGGTATACGACGACGTCCCAGAATGCTTTCCTCCGTGAATACGCGAACTTGTTCGCTCCACGCTCAGCTGCGGTGAAGAGTTTTGCTGACTTTGCCCCGTTGAGGCCGAACTCAAACTCATGCCAAAGTTCATAGAGATCTTTCGGGCGCTTCGATAGAGAAGCAGCCCTGGGCTGAACTGTTTCATCTCGAAGCTCTGTAGGTCTTGAAACAGGTTGAACAGCGATTCTACGGAGAACCGACAGCAACTTCTGCTGGCCACGTTGCATTTCGGTTCGAAGCCGAAGCGTCTCATTCACGACTTCAGATACTTGGCGTTGGACGCGAAAGAACTGCGAATGAATTGCTGCAAACTCTTTGTGAGAGACATCCATGCCACCGTGAGTGTGCTCGAGTGTCTCGCCGGCGTTCTCGTCTCGGAGTTCAACGAGTTTAAGCTGAGATCCGTCACCGGCAACATGAATAGGTACACGAGCTACCGGATTGGTAGCCGTGTTGCCCCCACCTTGACGTACGCGCGGACAATGCGCTCCTTCAGCTCCTTCGGTAACAAATTGTGCTCAAAGCTCCCGTCTGCAACAAGTGCTGCCCACAGCAACGGCAAAGTCAACACTCTTGCCACGTTATCGCCCATCTTTTGCTTGATAATACTGGCGATCTGGTCCACTAAGAGCGCATCCGTGACGCATGCTACCCCTTTTGTCAGAACATAGACGCATGGTCCGAGTGGTCCCGCTAGTGTAGCAGCAGCAACTGCATCTGGATAGGGCTGCGTATTATCAATGTAAACGTTCACAATACTCTTTCGGGTACGCTATCTACCCCGCCGGTTAATGTAGTCCTTTGGCAGCCCGCTGCGACTTCCGTACGTTGCTGCGCCTTTGCGCAGGCTGCGTGTACCCAAGTTTCCTGGTTTTAGCTTGTGAAAATCTTGACTGTCGAACATATCCTGTAGAAACCGGCGTACCACTCGGTCTCCATCCTGTGCATTGCCAAATAAATACTCCGATGTGCTCTCTTTTCCTGTGGCTTCCAGGTAAACGGCGAGGTTCAACAGAACGCAAACCCGAGGGTCCAAACTACCAAGTAGAATTTGTTCCGGGGCATCTCGCTCTTCTGAAATATTCTTGGACCAGCGAAGCTGGCACATGAGAGTGTCTGGATACTGCACGTTTGGAGCAAAACTGTCAAATTTCAATTTCATCATGTCGTCGATCCTCGTGATAAGATGCCACTGGAGAGTGAGCACACCACCCATCAAGTACTTCAGTGAACCCTTTGCGGTAGATGCACGAACAAGTCCTAAGAGATCGAGGAACTCGGCGTACTCAATTGGGCGCCTGGCAGCAGATTGGACTCCTTCGCGTCTGACTTCAAAGCGCTTGACAGATTTGATGACCTTATTCACGGGCTCAGAGCGTGTAGAATTTCCTTCTTTTCGAATAGGGTCCCATGGAACAGTAGAGCGAGGCATGAAGGCCGATAATGCCTTCTTGGTATATTCGAGCGTTGATGATCTGGCGTTGGTGGGCTTGGCGTCTTCGCTGGGATACGGCTCGCCGAACGCGCGAAAATTCATCCATCTGCACACATCTTCGGGGGAGATCTTGAGAAGGGCTTCGTTGTCGAATGAAGTGTCACTAGCGTAGCTCCGGCCATCGGTGAACGACATGAACTCTGCCAATATGGCTTTGTATCGCTTTGGACGCATGCTGTTACTTGGGGGGTACGGTGTATTTCTGCAACTGATACAGAATGTCACACAGAGATTCAGTATGAGCTAGGTTGAATTTCATGCAAAAAAAACTTACACTATGTGCTACCATTGTTGCGGCAGGTATCGTTGCAGCTGCGTATGTATCTACCCTCTTTGTGGTCGATACAGTGTATCTGGGGCGCCACTAGCCAATCAGAGCATCGGATTGAGCAGAAATACAACTTCGGTTGCAAATGGCCGGTAATGTCCTTGTTTTGTAGTCGTAAAACATACTCCGCTATGTTCGGGTCCTTGTCGAAATCGTGTGTCGTTAGCATACCCACATACTCACCAATTGCAGCTCCCGACGGTATAAACTGTGTTGCCCTTACATCAAAGCCGTTGCCGCACCTCATCAACGCGTACGCTGTATTCGAGCAGCGACACTTTAACTTGCAGTTGCTCTTGGAGCAAAACACATCCGTTTTAGCATTTGTGCACGAGTCCCTGTAGCAATCACGTTGACAGTTGCATTTGTCCATTTTACCAATATCCGTAAAGGTTAAATCGTAGCCAATAAGATCAGCTGCATAAATGCACTTGGAAATTCGCTTGATAGTCGCAGGCCACAACCCACCCTCGTCGGCCGATATTGGATTATCAACGTATACCTCTGCACACTCGTCCACATTGAATGATTGTGGACACCAACGTGTCCTTGGGAGTGGTTCTGTCCTTCACCTGTCCACTGGTCTTGTTGATAACCACGGGGGTGTCTTCAGGAGTCTCGATCACGCGAGGAAAAGGTATAAACCGTATTAACACTGTTGATTAAACGTTTATACAGTATGTTAACTCGTGAATATGTGAGTGTAGGCTCTAACGACTCGGGGAATGATGGAGTACATGTGGCAGCTAGATGCCAGTTGGGTTGAAACCTACATGGAAGGAAAGAAGAGTGGTTTTCTTGCTCTACCGCGCCTTTGTGAGCGCCTCGCCAATCGGTAATGACGTTGTTTGGATGCTACGTGCTGTTATATTGTGTGTTGAAACGTTAATTTTTTGTCTAGGCGTGGCTTTTCATCCTAAAAGCCCCAAACGGCAAACAAAACTACCGACGACAGGATCTAACACAGCCAGAGTTTGCTCTGGACTTTTGAAGCAAGTATTCCGTGTACGGACCGGCTGGCATGTACAATATCGATGAGACTGGCGTCAACTTTGACATGCCACCGGCTCGTATTTGGGCGTTCAAAGGGCGTCGAGACCCAGAGCGAATTGCTAATACCTCGAAGCATGCGGGGCGGATGACCGCAGTAATAACGCTTCGTGTCGACGGTACGGTTTGTTATGCTGGTTTTGGATTCACATTTTATTGCTGCTTTTATTGTGTATTTACAGGTAAAAAGATGCCAATACTGCCCATTGTTCGTGGCAAGCGAGGAGGTCGCATTGAGACTAACGAGCTAAGCAAATACCCTGAAGGCCACTTCTATACAGTCCAAGAGAGTGCGTGGATAGATAGGGAGTGCTGGAACTTCTACGTCGAACGCCTTCTCAAGTATGAGATAGATGGACCTGCTGTCCTCTTGCTCGATAATTTTGAGAGTCATGGATCGAAAGAGGGACAGCGGGTCGTTGCTGAGGTCTGAAACGCGACTGTTGTCCCGTTGTCTGCTAACAGTACGGCAATTTGCCAGCCATTAGACGTCGGTATGATGGGGCCATTGAAGGCCAAGCTGCGGACCAATTGGGCTGACATTACAGGAGGGTCTACTAAGCAAAAGCGAATTCGTGCAATCAAAGCAACAATCACCTCTTGGGAAGACATTCCACAGGAGACAATAATCGTAGCTTTACGAAAGCTATTCCTCAGTATCCTGAGATGAGCGTTTAAATAAGTGTATTTTCTTTGGACTTTTTGTACTGTTTATTTGGTAAGATGTTTGTTTTAGCGGAGCTGACAGTCCCTCGCCAGAAGTGGCTACACATCATCTCACCATCGTTCCAAAAGTAATATTATTTATCACTTTATTCGCAAATTTGAGCATATACTCACGTCAATTCTTAGTAGCCAAATTCGATGAATCGATGACAATTACAATCGCTTACTCATCCAAAAATCACACCAGAGTAATAAAAATATTAACGCTAAATTAAATATCATGTTGCTGCCGCCCCAGGCACATTCAGGCACACAAGTGAACTACTAATGATAAACTTCGCCCTACATGCGACAAATGACAAACCAACAGAAAATAGATACTATGGTGTTACAACTCACACGCTTTCCGGAACGTGGAAACCTAGCACCTCACTCGATTCCATATCTATGCTGGGGGGCAGTTGCGCTGAAATGCCTGTGTGAATTGCCAATGGAATATAGATACGATTCCGTTGCAACTCACCGTCTTTAGCGTTGAAGTAAAAATAATACCGCAATTATTGGCTACAATCTGCTTGGTAGACCATTTCGTAGTCAACTTTACTTCCCTCTGAACAACTCAATAACACCTTTTTCTTTTATGACTAGCTCGTAACACAGTAGCTGTTGCTTGTTACTTTCAATGCACCCAAGGCATGAATTGCTACTGTGGTCGCATGAAATAATAAACACTTGATTGCAACCATGAAATTATTTTAAATATACTTCGCAACGTTACAGCCAGTTACACCATGATCGAAGTCACTTGTCCCACACCAACACCGCTGGTTTAAAGCAGAGTTACCACATTATCGAAAGAACGAATCTAATACAATTCATCACCACTGTCAAATCCGCTGTGTCCGAGATAAACCTGCTGCACCACGCCAGGATGCACACAATAAATCTCTCGTCCACTACCCTACCGAACAACAAAGCTGTTCGTATTGAGCGCAGTCAGCCTGGTGAATCCGTCATTACAGCTCATCAGCCGACAAGAGCACAACGCAATTGGCAACGTCTCTTCGAAATACACCGACAGCAACAGAAATTCCATGCAGAGAAGCCTAACATGTAATTGAAGCGCCACCTCAGCCTGCCCACGCCGATCCCAACATTCATCTCCCTCTTGTCGGCACAGACTACGATTTTTGGCGAGCCACAAGACTGGCCCGAAGACATCACCTATCTCACGAACAACGTTTCCAAGCTTCCCAACCGTACCCGGTGTCCGAACGAGCCTCCAGTTATCGCTACGCGTGTACCTGTGGTGATTTTCCATGCGTTGACACACCGCTCCATAGTAAATGCATCAACGTTGGCATGGATCTTGTCTGCGATCCTACCAACTGCTCCTCGGATGACCCCTGTGGTAACCGCTTCAAACCCACATTCTCACTGGATTTGATCAGGACGCGCGTAGGCCTCGGTGTTACTTGCAGTGAATCCATTCCGAACGGCGCCTTCATTACCGAATACGTCGGTGAAGTACTGGTCGGTAGGGGCGAAAGCCGCTTCATCAATCACTGCTGCATGCCCAATTACGCGCTTTATGAATGGCAATGGACGAACACTGTTCGGCTAGGCATTTTCGCGATCACAGATATTCCACCTCTATAAGAACTCACCTTCCGGTACCGCGAGAAGAACTTGGCTTTGTTCCTGTGTCAGTGCAGACGCCCCAACTGCATTTCTAAACGAGAGCACTAATACGCAACGGTACGGGTATTTGGATGCTACAAGACTCTGGAAAAGGAAGTACTTACAGTAGATCTAGGTGCACGGAAGAAGAGGACAACTACATGTCTGCAGTGGCACTGATACTACCTAGCAAACTCCATTGAAGTAGTGTAAATGAAGGATCTGTATCTCTACAGCAAACCATTGCACTATTAATTTGTTTATGGCAAGGTGTTACGGGTGCAGACGCACATTGACTGCGAAGCACACGATCTCGGTCATACCAGCTTCACATGCGGCAGCTCAACGTTCTTCACTAATAGCCAGAGCTAATGAAATTAGGGTTAAAGAGCGTATAGTGACGGGGTTGGCCTATACGCTTCTTATTCTTTCCTGGCCCTTGAGCGGTGGGCTAGTACTCCAGGTCAACTAGGGACTCGTTACCAGACACCTGGTCTGTCTGGTATCCCTGTTCCTTTCGCGCGCCACCCTCTAATATAGAGGGAAATAAACCAATACAATCGGTTATATACAACAGTCTAGTATGCACTCTGAAAACGACTGTCTAGTTTCCAGAGTCTGTCCAAACGAGCAATATGAAATGGGCTACCGTTAGAGACAAGATAAACGACCCAACTGTTAAATGGAATAGGCGGGTCCTCTCAGGTCTCTACGTTACTCTGATCACCACCGAAAGGGACTGAAGGTGGAGATCACACGGCGCTCGTCCTTCACGCAGTGGCTTTGACACTTCCCAAGGGAACTTCGGCAGTAGCAAGCAAATTGAACTCTGTGTATCTCTCTCTCTCATCTCTCTCTGGTATCGCTCTCGTATCTCTCTCTCTCTTGTCTTCCTTGATGTTCTTCTTGGCAGTCAGTCTTCATATCTCAGGTACTCTTGGTCTTCGTATGTATCAGGTATCTTGACTTAGTCTCAGTATGCCGTCAGTGCAGCAGATCTCGTTGAGTCGACATGTAGCGACGTCACTACGGGGGATGTGCAGGTTGCGTGCCACTTGATTGCGTGATGTCATCTTGGGTTCACTTGGTTTCAGTATGGGTCTTGGGCTTCGTTGATATCAGAGTCTGGTATCCGGGTTTTCAGAGTCTGAGAACATTGTTCTTCAGAATCTTGATCACCAGAGTTGGGGATACCAGAGTCTTGGGTAGGATATCAGAGTACGGAGCACTAATGCTCAACGCACACGAAGTCTTTCAGGGTTTGCGCGGGTGCGCAACGTCCGGCGCGTGATACTTGGTCTCTGCGGGTAAGTGTTGTAGATCCTTGAACCATCATCGTCGCGCTGGATGACAACGGGATGAGGTCTCTCAGAGATACGTTCTTCTGAGAGACTTTCCGTCAGTATTTAGGCACTCATCGTCGGGGAAAGTCCGGTGACCAGACTGAGTGTATTGGTTCTTCAGAGTTGTGCACACTCTGAAGTACACTTCTGGTCCGTTGGGCCCCTTTGTAGTCAGGCGAAGGTTCTTCCACAATCTTCCACAGATGTCATACGGGTGCAGCCGCGTCCCAAGCTCCCCTCTCCCAGAAATCATATTATAACTAGTCACAACGTAGCGTAACGGCGACCTGTCGCTCGAAAATCGGAAATAGCATCGTGTCACGAGGCACAGCGGTTTCGGAATAGATCCAGTAAGTACAAGAAAGGCTACGGAAACCATGAAGATTTTGATCCAAGTATTATTCGTGGGAGGGGTACATTAGATAGAAGGCATTATTTTTCGCGTTTTCGAAATGGTCGTGCCGGTGATGAACGTGTATGTCCTCATTGCAAGGCGTGGAATTTCCCAGGAGAAACGGACAATTGTTGTTGCAAGGGGAGTTGCCGCCACGCCGGGAGCCACCACAGAAAATAAGACATCTCTTCGGCAATTCTGCTTTTATGAAGTCTATTCGCGCGTACAACAACGTATTTGCTTTCACGTCAATGGGTGCGTCAAGGTCGGAATCTCTGCAAGTGGACGAGATTGTTACACGCCGAGGGGTTTACAACTTTCGAGTGATGGGGACAGTTTGTCACCGAATGAGCTCACTACTTCCGCCTCCAGGCGGAAAGACTATGTTTGCTCAAATCTACATTAACGACCCAGATAGTGCTGCACGTGTGTCAAGCCGGATTCGCCTGACCGACGGACTAAGTGAAGAGTTTGTCAATGATGTTGATGCGGTGATGGAGGAACATAACCCGTATGCGCAGCAATTTTTGCATGCATGAAGTGTTAGGGGTATTATTAGTACCAGGATTACTGCCACGCTCAACGTGTAGACGAAGTACATCAGGATCGATGAGAGATTCATGCATATCCTCCTCCTGTTTCCCCTCTTCTTCTCGTCGCCTTGACTGTTCAGCTATTGTAGGTCTACTTCGCTCAATCAGAATTCCCCTTGCATGCAAAAATTGCTGCGCATACGGGTTATGCTCCTCCATCACCGCATCAACATCACTGACAAACTCTCCGTCGGTCATGCGAATCCGGCTTGACACACGTGCAGCACTATCTGGGAGGTTGCCGCGCTTATTATCGATGCTGACGCCTCTAACCCTCGCGATATTGTGCTCTACACGAGACAAGGAGGTTTCAATCGAATTTATGAAACTAACCCAAACTACGACCCTTTACAGTACCCTCGTACGGCGGGAAGGGTTGGACGAATAAAATGGCTTACGCTGGTGTAAACCAGAATCGTGACGACGGTGAAGAAGGAGAGAGTGGTCGGCGTGATGGAAGAGGGCGACACGATCAAGATATGGAGGAGGAACTCGATGAGTGATGGTACGTCGTGCCGTTCGAGGATGGCACTGAGGAACAGCGCAAAACAACAATGTCTCTGCGCGAATTCGTCGCGTACCTGTTGTATGATCGAACAGGAAGTCATTCCCTTTTACTTTCTTTGTAGGTGACTAACCCAGCAGCATTACGTGGATCAGTGGGTAAAAGCGGAACAAGAACGACTTCGGTACATCGAGAATAATCAACTCGAGTTCCGACTTGAATCGATACAAGGCCTTACAGATGCGTATAGACACGAGGGCACAGAAGCTCAACGAGATGCTGCTACTGCAAGTCGCAGCTAATCCAACAGCCAACCGACAACGTCAGAACGAATCTGTTGACGCTGTGAAGGTAGAGGCGGCGATGTTGGCAGACGTTTAATTCTACCGCCTTTGTTTACAGGTGGGCCGTGCTACATGTATCAAAGATGTCATGATGCTATGGCCATCGTGCGCGAACTTGGAGCCCCCAATCTGTTTATTACCATGACATGTAACCCAAAATGGGTTGAGATCAAGGAGAATATTCGGCCGGGGCAAACAGCATCGGACAGACCTGATATTGTGGCTCGGGTGTTTATGCAGAAATTGAAAGGTCTCTGTAAGGATCTTGATGAAGGGATTTTGGGTATTCAGACAGCTCGGATTCATGTTGTCGAAAATCAATAGCGTGGACTACCTCACGCACATACATTGATGATTTTAAGACCCGAGGATAAGCCCGTCACAGCGGAAGATACAGACCGCTTGGTTTCGGCGGAGTTACCTGATCCCGACAAGCACCCTGAACTTTCCGAGACTGTGTTTTCGTGTATGATGCATGGTCCATGTGGAGATCAGAATAAGACGTGTCCGTGTATGAAGAATGGGAAATGCTCAAAGAAATGTCCTAAGCCTTTCACAGAGGAAATGACAATGGCAGAGGATAAATATCCAGTGTACAGGCGCTGCCGACGCGAGGCCGGGAGCTTGGTGCGTGGGGACAAGGTGTGGGATAATGCTACTATCAACCAATGGGTTGTTCCGTATAACCTTTATCTCTCGCAAAAGTACAACTGCCACATCAATGTGGAGGTGTGTGCGACAAACAGAGCGATCAAGAACATCTACGAATACGTGTATAAGGGAGCGGATATGACCACGGTGATGATTGAAGGTCAAGTCGAGGAACACTCTCTCAACGAGATTTTACAGAATTTGTTGGCGAGATACATATCTCCTATTGAAGCATGTATGCGCCTTTTCCGACATCTGACGCAAGGACAAACGCACAATGTGGTCAAACTGGACTATCCATTTGCCTGGACAGAGTTCTGCTGTGCACCGCGTGAGTGCATCAAACGCGCAAATTCGACGGGTGATTCGTCGGGGGGATAGGACGGCGTTGACGGCATTTTTCTTGCTGTGCATTATGCAGTCCGAAATAGCTGGGACAATGTTGTACAAGGACATTCCCAGGTGGAACAAGAGGAGTAAAGAGTGGGTACAGTACAAAAAGTACGTACCATCCATTGGCCGCATTGTTCACGTGTCGCCTCAAGATCCAGAACGTTTCTACCTGCGACTCTAACTCGGCCACAGGCATGGGCCTACAGTACATCGTTTGAAGATTTAAGTACTATTGACGGGGTCACGTACGGAACTTTTCGCAAGGCTGCGCTGGCAGCTGGGTATTTAGTCAGCGATCGTGAATGGGAAGAATGTTTGGCCGAGGCGGCGCATGAGCGCATGCCCTAACAACTCCGACAGCTTTTTGCTATCATATTGGGGTACTCTCTACCAAGTAGTCCGCTAGGGTTGTGGGAACGCTTTAAGAACGATCTAAGCGAAGATTTTCAACGAACGTTTGGAGCAGACCTAGACGATCCGCGGGCAGAGTATAAAACGCTGAAAAGCGTGGATAAGATTCTTCGCGCTAACGGGAAAACGCTAGCCAGTTATGCCCCCCCAACTCGAGAACTACGATCAAGACGTTGGATATGACCATCACGGAGGAGATTTGATTGACCAAGAACTTAACGTCTATCCAGCTGATCAACTGGAAAGTACAGCTGCGGCTGTAGGCAAGTTGAACGAGAGCCAAAGGGGTATTTTTGACCAAGTGCTTGATGTAGTACAGCGCCCAGAAATCGGTCGAAAACTGTTCTTTATAGACGGACCAGGTGGTACAGATAAATCATTCCTGCTCCAACAAATTCTTGCCAGAGTACGCCTGGATGGAAGGGTTGCTGTGGCTGTTGCTTACAGGGGGTCATACGGCGCATTCTACGTTTCGGGTTCCACTGAAACTAAATGACCATCCCACATGTAGCATCTCGAAACAAAGCGAGAATGCAAAATTGATACGCCGAGCCAATTTGATTTTCTGGGATGAGGTCCACATGAGCGTGTTTTGAAGCTGTGGACAGGACCTTTCGCGACATCATTAACAATGCTGCGGAACCGTTTGGAGGGATGGTTATGATTTTCAGTGGCGACCATCGTCAAATTCTTCCTGTCCTAAAGAATGCTACCAGGGCTGAGACACTAACGGTGTGTTTTAAGGCGTCTCCGTTATGGCAGCATCTTAGACAAGTGGGTCTAATCCAAAATATGCGCGTGAAAACAGCACTGGACACAGACAATGCTGCCGAGTTAGCTGAATTTTCGTGTTTCTTACTTAAAATTGGAGAGGGTCGTTGGATCGAGACCAACAAGTGCTATCTTTTGATCTTTTGCCCGCGTGCCTGTGGACCCTGCAGCGTCGTTTTTTGCCGTTTGAAGCGCTTCTGTGTGCTCCCGTCGCCTTCGTGTAGCCTGTCCGCGCTGCGGTGGGCCCCACACACCGTACGAACGTGTGCCTCGAGGCCACCAGATCGAGTCCCGCCACAGTGGGCTGGCGGAGCAGGTGATGTCTGCGCGAGGTGTAGTCGATGTGTGTAGCATCCGAGCGAGGTTCACAGGCATGTAGGACCGCTGTGGATGTACTGGTCTCGTTGTGGAGCAGCCGCGTGATGCCGACATGCACCAAGCTGGTGGTGACAACGACAGAGTGGGAGGAGGATATCTGGTGTTTGAGAAGGCCGTTGCAGGTGTGAATTGTCTGTCCCGAGTGAACGCAGGGAGGTGATTGTGTGTGTTTGCGATGCGTTGTATTCTGCGCGTTTTTGTGTTGCAGTGGTTGTGTGTGTGGTTGAGCTAGCACTTTGGCGCAGAGGAAGCGTGTTGGGCTCATAACCCAAAGGTCGTTGGATCGAGACCAACAAGTGCTATCTTTTGATCTTTTGCCCGCGTGCCTGTGGACCCTGCAGCGTCGTTTTTGCCGTTTGAAGCGCTTCTGTGTGCTCCCGTCGCCTTCGTGTAGCCTGTCCGCGCTGCGGTGGGCCCCACACACCGTACGAACGTGTGCCTCGAGGCCACCAGATCGAGTCCCGCCACAGTGGGCTGGCGGAGCAGGTGATGTCTGCGCGAGGTGTAGTCGATGTGTGTAGCATCCGAGCGAGGTTCACAGGCATGTAGGACCGCTGTGGATGTACTGGTCTCGTTGTGGAGCAGCCGCGTGATGCCGACATGCACCAAGCTGGTGGTGACAACGACAGAGTGGGAGGAGGATATCTGGTGTTTGAGAAGGCCGTTGCAGGTGTGAATTGTCTGTCCCGAGTGAACGCAGGGAGGTGATTGTGTGTGTTTGCGATGCGTTGTATTCTGCGCGTTTTTGTGTTGCAGTGGTTGTGTGTGTGGTTGAGCTAGCACTTTGGCGCAGAGGAAGCGTGTTGGGCTCATAACCCAAAGGTCGTTGGATCGAGACCAACAAGTGCTATCTTTTGATCTTTTGCCCGCGTGCCTGTGGACCCTGCAGCGTCGTTTTTGCCGTTTGAAGCGCTTCTGTGTGCTCCCGTCGCCTTCGTGTAGCCTGTCCGCGCTGCGGTGGGCCCCACACACCGTACGAACGTGTGCCTCGAGGCCACCAGATCGAGTCCCGCCACAGTGGGCTGGCGGAGCAGGTGATGTCTGCGCGAGGTGTAGTCGATGTGTGTAGCATCCGAGCGAGGTTCACAGGCATGTAGGACCGCTGTGGATGTACTGGTCTCGTTGTGGAGCAGCCGCGTGATGCCGACATGCACCAAGCTGGTGGTGACAACGACAGAGTGGGAGGAGGATATCTGGTGTTTGAGAAGGCCGTTGCAGGTGTGAATTGTCTGTCCCGAGTGAACGCAGGGAGGTGATTGTGTGTGTTTGCGATGCGTTGTATTCTGCGCGTTTTTGTGTTGCAGTGGTTGTGTGTGTGGTTGAGCTAGCACTTTGGCGCAGAGGAAGCGTGTTGGGCTCATAACCCAAAGGTCGTTGGATCGAGACCAACAAGTGCTATCTTTTGATCTTTTGCCCGCGTGCCTGTGGACCCTGCAGCGTCGTTTTTTGCCGTTTGAAGCGCTTCTGTGTGCTCCCGTCGCCTTCGTGTAGCCTGTCCGCGCTGCGGTGGGCCCCACACACCGTACGAACGTGTGCCTCGAGGCCACCAGATCGAGTCCCGCCACAGTGGGCTGGCGGAGCAGGTGATGTCTGCGCGAGGTGTAGTCGATGTGTGTAGCATCCGAGCGAGGTTCACAGGCATGTAGGACCGCTGTGGATGTACTGGTCTCGTTGTGGAGCAGCCGCGTGATGCCGACATGCACCAAGCTGGTGGTGACAACGACAGAGTGGGAGGAGGATATCTGGTGTTTGAGAAGGCCGTTGCAGGTGTGAATTGTCTGTCCCGAGTGAACGCAGGGAGGTGATTGTGTGTGTTTGCGATGCGTTGTATTCTGCGCGTTTTTGTGTTGCAGTGGTTGTGTGTGTGGTTGAGCTAGCACTTTGGCGCAGAGGAAGCGTGTTGGGCTCATAACCCAAAGGTCGTTGGATCGAGACCAACAAGTGCTATCTTTTGATCTTTTGCCCGCGTGCCTGTGGACCCTGCAGCGTCGTTTTTTGCCGTTTGAAGCGCTTCTGTGTGCTCCCGTCGCCTTCGTGTAGCCTGTCCGCGCTGCGGTGGGCCCCACACACCGTACGAACGTGTGCCTCGAGGCCACCAGATCGAGTCCCGCCACAGTGGGCTGGCGGAGCAGGTGATGTCTGCGCGAGGTGTAGTCGATGTGTGTAGCATCCGAGCGAGGTTCACAGGCATGTAGGACCGCTGTGGATGTACTGGTCTCGTTGTGGAGCAGCCGCGTGATGCCGACATGCACCAAGCTGGTGGTGACAACGACAGAGTGGGAGGAGGATATCTGGTGTTTGAGAAGGCCGTTGCAGGTGTGAATTGTCTGTCCCGAGTGAACGCAGGGAGGTGATTGTGTGTGTTTGCGATGCGTTGTATTCTGCGCGTTTTTGTGTTGCAGTGGTTGTGTGTGTGGTTGAGCTAGCACTTTGGCGCAGAGGAAGCGTGTTGGGCTCATAACCCAAAGGTCGTTGGATCGAGACCAACAAGTGCTATCTTTTGATCTTTTGCCCGCGTGCCTGTGGACCCTGCAGCGTCGTTTTTTGCCGTTTGAAGCGCTTCTGTGTGCTCCCGTCGCCTTCGTGTAGCCTGTCCGCGCTGCGGTGGGCCCCACACACCGTACGAACGTGTGCCTCGAGGCCACCAGATCGAGTCCCGCCACAGTGGGCTGGCGGAGCAGGTGATGTCTGCGCGAGGTGTAGTCGATGTGTGTAGCATCCGAGCGAGGTTCACAGGCATGTAGGACCGCTGTGGATGTACTGGTCTCGTTGTGGAGCAGCCGCGTGATGCCGACATGCACCAAGCTGGTGGTGACAACGACAGAGTGGGAGGAGGATATCTGGTGTTTGAGAAGGCCGTTGCAGGTGTGAATTGTCTGTCCCGAGTGAACGCAGGGAGGTGATTGTGTGTGTTTGCGATGCGTTGTATTCTGCGCGTTTTTGTGTTGCAGTGGTTGTGTGTGTGGTTGAGCTAGCACTTTGGCGCAGAGGAAGCGTGTTGGGCTCATAACCCAAAGGTCGTTGGATCGAGACCAACAAGTGCTATCTTTTGATCTTTTGCCCGCGTGCCTGTGGACCCTGCAGCGTCGTTTTTTGCCGTTTGAAGCGCTTCTGTGTGCTCCCGTCGCCTTCGTGTAGCCTGTCCGCGCTGCGGTGGGCCCCACACACCGTACGAACGTGTGCCTCGAGGCCACCAGATCGAGTCCCGCCACAGTGGGCTGGCGGAGCAGGTGATGTCTGCGCGAGGTGTAGTCGATGTGTGTAGCATCCGAGCGAGGTTCACAGGCATGTAGGACCGCTGTGGATGTACTGGTCTCGTTGTGGAGCAGCCGCGTGATGCCGACATGCACCAAGCTGGTGGTGACAACGACAGAGTGGGAGGAGGATATCTGGTGTTTGAGAAGGCCGTTGCAGGTGTGAATTGTCTGTCCCGAGTGAACGCAGGGAGGTGATTGTGTGTGTTTGCGATGCGTTGTATTCTGCGCGTTTTTGTGTTGCAGTGGTTGTGTGTGTGGTTGAGCTAGCACTTTGGCGCAGAGGAAGCGTGTTGGGCTCATAACCCAAAGGTCGTTGGATCGAGACCAACAAGTGCTATCTTTTGATCTTTTGCCCGCGTGCCTGTGGACCCTGCAGCGTCGTTTTTTGCCGTTTGAAGCGCTTCTGTGTGCTCCCGTCGCCTTCGTGTAGCCTGTCCGCGCTGCGGTGGGCCCCACACACCGTACGAACGTGTGCCTCGAGGCCACCAGATCGAGTCCCGCCACAGTGGGCTGGCGGAGCAGGTGATGTCTGCGCGAGGTGTAGTCGATGTGTGTAGCATCCGAGCGAGGTTCACAGGCATGTAGGACCGCTGTGGATGTACTGGTCTCGTTGTGGAGCAGCCGCGTGATGCCGACATGCACCAAGCTGGTGGTGACAACGACAGAGTGGGAGGAGGATATCTGGTGTTTGAGAAGGCCGTTGCAGGTGTGAATTGTCTGTCCCGAGTGAACGCAGGGAGGTGATTGTGTGTGTTTGCGATGCGTTGTATTCTGCGCGTTTTTGTGTTGCAGTGGTTGTGTGTGTGGTTGAGCTAGCACTTTGGCGCAGAGGAAGCGTGTTGGGCTCATAACCCAAAGGTCGTTGGATCGAGACCAACAAGTGCTATCTTTTGATCTTTTGCCCGCGTGCCTGTGGACCCTGCAGCGTCGTTTTTTGCCGTTTGAAGCGCTTCTGTGTGCTCCCGTCGCCTTCGTGTAGCCTGTCCGCGCTGCGGTGGGCCCCACACACCGTACGAACGTGTGCCTCGAGGCCACCAGATCGAGTCCCGCCACAGTGGGCTGGCGGAGCAGGTGATGTCTGCGCGAGGTGTAGTCGATGTGTGTAGCATCCGAGCGAGGTTCACAGGCATGTAGGACCGCTGTGGATGTACTGGTCTCGTTGTGGAGCAGCCGCGTGATGCCGACATGCACCAAGCTGGTGGTGACAACGACAGAGTGGGAGGAGGATATCTGGTGTTTGAGAAGGCCGTTGCAGGTGTGAATTGTCTGTCCCGAGTGAACGCAGGGAGGTGATTGTGTGTGTTTGCGATGCGTTGTATTCTGCGCGTTTTTGTGTTGCAGTGGTTGTGTGTGTGGTTGAGCTAGCACTTTGGCGCAGAGGAAGCGTGTTGGGCTCATAACCCAAAGGTCGTTGGATCGAGACCAACAAGTGCTATCTTTTGATCTTTTGCCCGCGTGCCTGTGGACCCTGCAGCGTCGTTTTTTGCCGTTTGAAGCGCTTCTGTGTGCTCCCGTCGCCTTCGTGTAGCCTGTCCGCGCTGCGGTGGGCCCCACACACCGTACGAACGTGTGCCTCGAGGCCACCAGATCGAGTCCCGCCACAGTGGGCTGGCGGAGCAGGTGATGTCTGCGCGAGGTGTAGTCGATGTGTGTAGCATCCGAGCGAGGTTCACAGGCATGTAGGACCGCTGTGGATGTACTGGTCTCGTTGTGGAGCAGCCGCGTGATGCCGACATGCACCAAGCTGGTGGTGACAACGACAGAGTGGGAGGAGGATATCTGGTGTTTGAGAAGGCCGTTGCAGGTGTGAATTGTCTGTCCCGAGTGAACGCAGGGAGGTGATTGTGTGTGTTTGCGATGCGTTGTATTCTGCGCGTTTTTGTGTTGCAGTGGTTGTGTGTGTGGTTGAGCTAGCACTTTGGCGCAGAGGAAGCGTGTTGGGCTCATAACCCAAAGGTCGTTGGATCGAGACCAACAAGTGCTATCTTTTGATCTTTTGCCCGCGTGCCTGTGGACCCTGCAGCGTCGTTTTTTGCCGTTTGAAGCGCTTCTGTGTGCTCCCGTCGCCTTCGTGTAGCCTGTCCGCGCTGCGGTGGGCCCCACACACCGTACGAACGTGTGCCTCGAGGCCACCAGATCGAGTCCCGCCACAGTGGGCTGGCGGAGCAGGTGATGTCTGCGCGAGGTGTAGTCGATGTGTGTAGCATCCGAGCGAGGTTCACAGGCATGTAGGACCGCTGTGGATGTACTGGTCTCGTTGTGGAGCAGCCGCGTGATGCCGACATGCACCAAGCTGGTGGTGACAACGACAGAGTGGGAGGAGGATATCTGGTGTTTGAGAAGGCCGTTGCAGGTGTGAATTGTCTGTCCCGAGTGAACGCAGGGAGGTGATTGTGTGTGTTTGCGATGCGTTGTATTCTGCGCGTTTTTGTGTTGCAGTGGTTGTGTGTGTGGTTGAGCTAGCACTTTGGCGCAGAGGAAGCGTGTTGGGCTCATAACCCAAAGGTCGTTGGATCGAGACCAACAAGTGCTATCTTTTGATCTTTTGCCCGCGTGCCTGTGGACCCTGCAGCGTCGTTTTTTGCCGTTTGAAGCGCTTCTGTGTGCTCCCGTCGCCTTCGTGTAGCCTGTCCGCGCTGCGGTGGGCCCCACACACCGTACGAACGTGTGCCTCGAGGCCACCAGATCGAGTCCCGCCACAGTGGGCTGGCGGAGCAGGTGATGTCTGCGCGAGGTGTAGTCGATGTGTGTAGCATCCGAGCGAGGTTCACAGGCATGTAGGACCGCTGTGGATGTACTGGTCTCGTTGTGGAGCAGCCGCGTGATGCCGACATGCACCAAGCTGGTGGTGACAACGACAGAGTGGGAGGAGGATATCTGGTGTTTGAGAAGGCCGTTGCAGGTGTGAATTGTCTGTCCCGAGTGAACGCAGGGAGGTGATTGTGTGTGTTTGCGATGCGTTGTATTCTGCGCGTTTTTGTGTTGCAGTGGTTGTGTGTGTGGTTGAGCTAGCACTTTGGCGCAGAGGAAGCGTGTTGGGCTCATAACCCAAAGGTCGTTGGATCGAGACCAACAAGTGCTATCTTTTGATCTTTTGCCCGCGTGCCTGTGGACCCTGCAGCGTCGTTTTTGCCGTTTGAAGCGCTTCTGTGTGCTCCCGTCGCCTTCGTGTAGCCTGTCCGCGCTGCGGTGGGCCCCACACACCGTACGAACGTGTGCCTCGAGGCCACCAGATCGAGTCCCGCCACAGTGGGCTGGCGGAGCAGGTGATGTCTGCGCGAGGTGTAGTCGATGTGTGTAGCATCCGAGCGAGGTTCACAGGCATGTAGGACCGCTGTGGATGTACTGGTCTCGTTGTGGAGCAGCCGCGTGATGCCGACATGCACCAAGCTGGTGGTGACAACGACAGAGTGGGAGGAGGATATCTGGTGTTTGAGAAGGCCGTTGCAGGTGTGAATTGTCTGTCCCGAGTGAACGCAGGGAGGTGATTGTGTGTGTTTGCGATGCGTTGTATTCTGCGCGTTTTTGTGTTGCAGTGGTTGTGTGTGTGGTTGAGCTAGCACTTTGGCGCAGAGGAAGCGTGTTGGGCTCATAACCCAAAGGTCGTTGGATCGAGACCAACAAGTGCTATCTTTTGATCTTTTGCCCGCGTGCCTGTGGACCCTGCAGCGTCGTTTTTGCCGTTTGAAGCGCTTCTGTGTGCTCCCGTCGCCTTCGTGTAGCCTGTCCGCGCTGCGGTGGGCCCCACACACCGTACGAACGTGTGCCTCGAGGCCACCAGATCGAGTCCCGCCACAGTGGGCTGGCGGAGCAGGTGATGTCTGCGCGAGGTGTAGTCGATGTGTGTAGCATCCGAGCGAGGTTCACAGGCATGTAGGACCGCTGTGGATGTACTGGTCTCGTTGTGGAGCAGCCGCGTGATGCCGACATGCACCAAGCTGGTGGTGACAACGACAGAGTGGGAGGAGGATATCTGGTGTTTGAGAAGGCCGTTGCAGGTGTGAATTGTCTGTCCCGAGTGAACGCAGGGAGGTGATTGTGTGTGTTTGCGATGCGTTGTATTCTGCGCGTTTTTGTGTTGCAGTGGTTGTGTGTGTGGTTGAGCTAGCACTTTGGCGCAGAGGAAGCGTGTTGGGCTCATAACCCAAAGGTCGTTGGATCGAGACCAACAAGTGCTATCTTTTGATCTTTTGCCCGCGTGCCTGTGGACCCTGCAGCGTCGTTTTTTGCCGTTTGAAGCGCTTCTGTGTGCTCCCGTCGCCTTCGTGTAGCCTGTCCGCGCTGCGGTGGGCCCCACACACCGTACGAACGTGTGCCTCGAGGCCACCAGATCGAGTCCCGCCACAGTGGGCTGGCGGAGCAGGTGATGTCTGCGCGAGGTGTAGTCGATGTGTGTAGCATCCGAGCGAGGTTCACAGGCATGTAGGACCGCTGTGGATGTACTGGTCTCGTTGTGGAGCAGCCGCGTGATGCCGACATGCACCAAGCTGGTGGTGACAACGACAGAGTGGGAGGAGGATATCTGGTGTTTGAGAAGGCCGTTGCAGGTGTGAATTGTCTGTCCCGAGTGAACGCAGGGAGGTGATTGTGTGTGTTTGCGATGCGTTGTATTCTGCGCGTTTTTGTGTTGCAGTGGTTGTGTGTGTGGTTGAGCTAGCACTTTGGCGCAGAGGAAGCGTGTTGGGCTCATAACCCAAAGGTCGTTGGATCGAGACCAACAAGTGCTATCTTTTGATCTTTTGCCCGCGTGCCTGTGGACCCTGCAGCGTCGTTTTTTGCCGTTTGAAGCGCTTCTGTGTGCTCCCGTCGCCTTCGTGTAGCCTGTCCGCGCTGCGGTGGGCCCCACACACCGTACGAACGTGTGCCTCGAGGCCACCAGATCGAGTCCCGCCACAGTGGGCTGGCGGAGCAGGTGATGTCTGCGCGAGGTGTAGTCGATGTGTGTAGCATCCGAGCGAGGTTCACAGGCATGTAGGACCGCTGTGGATGTACTGGTCTCGTTGTGGAGCAGCCGCGTGATGCCGACATGCACCAAGCTGGTGGTGACAACGACAGAGTGGGAGGAGGATATCTGGTGTTTGAGAAGGCCGTTGCAGGTGTGAATTGTCTGTCCCGAGTGAACGCAGGGAGGTGATTGTGTGTGTTTGCGATGCGTTGTATTCTGCGCGTTTTTGTGTTGCAGTGGTTGTGTGTGTGGTTGAGCTAGCACTTTGGCGCAGAGGAAGCGTGTTGGGCTCATAACCCAAAGGTCGTTGGATCGAGACCAACAAGTGCTATCTTTTGATCTTTTGCCCGCGTGCCTGTGGACCCTGCAGCGTCGTTTTTGCCGTTTGAAGCGCTTCTGTGTGCTCCCGTCGCCTTCGTGTAGCCTGTCCGCGCTGCGGTGGGCCCCACACACCGTACGAACGTGTGCCTCGAGGCCACCAGATCGAGTCCCGCCACAGTGGGCTGGCGGAGCAGGTGATGTCTGCGCGAGGTGTAGTCGATGTGTGTAGCATCCGAGCGAGGTTCACAGGCATGTAGGACCGCTGTGGATGTACTGGTCTCGTTGTGGAGCAGCCGCGTGATGCCGACATGCACCAAGCTGGTGGTGACAACGACAGAGTGGGAGGAGGATATCTGGTGTTTGAGAAGGCCGTTGCAGGTGTGAATTGTCTGTCCCGAGTGAACGCAGGGAGGTGATTGTGTGTGTTTGCGATGCGTTGTATTCTGCGCGTTTTTGTGTTGCAGTGGTTGTGTGTGTGGTTGAGCTAGCACTTTGGCGCAGAGGAAGCGTGTTGGGCTCATAACCCAAAGGTCGTTGGATCGAGACCAACAAGTGCTATCTTTTGATCTTTTGCCCGCGTGCCTGTGGACCCTGCAGCGTCGTTTTTGCCGTTTGAAGCGCTTCTGTGTGCTCCCGTCGCCTTCGTGTAGCCTGTCCGCGCTGCGGTGGGCCCCACACACCGTACGAACGTGTGCCTCGAGGCCACCAGATCGAGTCCCGCCACAGTGGGCTGGCGGAGCAGGTGATGTCTGCGCGAGGTGTAGTCGATGTGTGTAGCATCCGAGCGAGGTTCACAGGCATGTAGGACCGCTGTGGATGTACTGGTCTCGTTGTGGAGCAGCCGCGTGATGCCGACATGCACCAAGCTGGTGGTGACAACGACAGAGTGGGAGGAGGATATCTGGTGTTTGAGAAGGCCGTTGCAGGTGTGAATTGTCTGTCCCGAGTGAACGCAGGGAGGTGATTGTGTGTGTTTGCGATGCGTTGTATTCTGCGCGTTTTTGTGTTGCAGTGGTTGTGTGTGTGGTTGAGCTAGCACTTTGGCGCAGAGGAAGCGTGTTGGGCTCATAACCCAAAGGTCGTTGGATCGAGACCAACAAGTGCTATCTTTTGATCTTTTGTCCGCGTGCCTGTGGACCCTGCAGCGTCGTGTTTTGCCGTTTGAAGCGCTTCTGTGTGCTCCCGTCGCCTTCGTGTAGCCTGTCCGCGCTGCGGTGGGCCCCACACACCGTACGAACGTGTGCCTCGAGGCCACCAGATCGAGTCCCGCCACAGTGGGCTGGCGGAGCAGGTGATGTCTGCGCGAGGTGTAGTCGATGTGTGTAGCATCCGAGCGAGGTTCACAGGCATGTAGGACCGCTGTGGATGTACTGGTCTCGTTGTGGAGCAGCCGCGTGATGCCGACATGCACCAAGCTGGTGGTGACAACGACAGAGTGGGAGGAGGATATCTGGTGTTTGAGAAGGCCGTTGCAGGTGTGAATTGTCTGTCCCGAGTGAACGCAGGGAGGTGATTGTGTGTGTTTGCGATGCGTTGTATTCTGCGCGTTTTTGTGTTGCAGTGGTTGTGTGTGTGGTTGAGCTAGCACTTTGGCGCAGAGGAAGCGTGTTGGGCTCATAACCCAAAGGTCGTTGGATCGAGACCAACAAGTGCTATCTTTTGATCTTTTGCCCGCGTGCCTGTGGACCCTGCAGCGTCGTTTTTTGCCGTTTGAAGCGCTTCTGTGTGCTCCCGTCGCCTTCGTGTAGCCTGTCCGCGCTGCGGTGGGCCCCACACACCGTACGAACGTGTGCCTCGAGGCCACCAGATCGAGTCCCGCCACAGTGGGCTGGCGGAGCAGGTGATGTCTGCGCGAGGTGTAGTCGATGTGTGTAGCATCCGAGCGAGGTTCACAGGCATGTAGGACCGCTGTGGATGTACTGGTCTCGTTGTGGAGCAGCCGCGTGATGCCGACATGCACCAAGCTGGTGGTGACAACGACAGAGTGGGAGGAGGATATCTGGTGTTTGAGAAGGCCGTTGCAGGTGTGAATTGTCTGTCCCGAGTGAACGCAGGGAGGTGATTGTGTGTGTTTGCGATGCGTTGTATTCTGCGCGTTTTTGTGTTGCAGTGGTTGTGTGTGTGGTTGAGCTAGCACTTTGGCGCAGAGGAAGCGTGTTGGGCTCATAACCCAAAGGTCGTTGGATCGAGACCAACAAGTGCTATCTTTTGATCTTTTGCCCGCGTGCCTGTGGACCCTGCAGCGTCGTTTTTGCCGTTTGAAGCGCTTCTGTGTGCTCCCGTCGCCTTCGTGTAGCCTGTCCGCGCTGCGGTGGGCCCCACACACCGTACGAACGTGTGCCTCGAGGCCACCAGATCGAGTCCCGCCACAGTGGGCTGGCGGAGCAGGTGATGTCTGCGCGAGGTGTAGTCGATGTGTGTAGCATCCGAGCGAGGTTCACAGGCATATAGGACCGCTGTGGATGTACTGGTCTCGTTGTGGAGCAGCCGCGTGATGCCGACATGCACCAAGCTGGTGGTGACAACGACAGAGTGGGAGGAGGATATCTGGTGTTTGAGAAGGCCGTTGCAGGTGTGAATTGTCTGTCCCGAGTGAACGCAGGGAGGTGATTGTGTGTGTTTGCGATGCGTTGTATTCTGCGCGTTTTTGTGTTGCAGTGGTTGTGTGTGTGGTTGAGCTAGCACTTTGGCGCAGAGGAAGCGTGTTGGGCTCATAACCCAAAGGTCGTTGGATCGAGACCAACAAGTGCTATCTTTTGATCTTTTGTCCGCGTGCCTGTGGACCCTGCAGCGTCGTTTTTTGCCGTTTGAAGCGCTTCTGTGTGCTCCCGTCGCCTTCGTGTAGCCTGGCTATCCCAAACATTTGCTGGGTCGGTTGGTTTGGCTCTAGCGGTAGTCCATTTCACATTGCTTGTTTGGACAGACTCTGGAAACTAGACAGTTGTTTTCAGGATGAATAGTAGACTGTTGTATATACTCGATTGTGTTTGGTTTATCCTGTCTAGATTAGAGGGTGGTGCGCGAAATGGAATGGGATACCAGACAGACCAGGTGTCTGGTGACCTGGAGTACTAGCCCACCACTCAAGGGCCAGGAAATAATAAGAAGCGGTTGTTTATTTGTATATCCCTGAACTCTGTATATTTTGTTGCTATCTGAGAGGTCTGGTAACTCGGCCCTGAATTTGTAATATTCAGGGACCGATATTAGCCTTCTTGTTGTATTGATCTCTCTTTGACTTTAGCTCTCTGGTGACACTTGTGTTACCAACCCAACTCTTGACTCCGGCGAGGGTCATATTCCAAAGACAACGGACCCACGAGGATACCGCAAGGTAACACACGCCCGCCCTGCAGTACGACTCTGGTATCTTTCCAGTAGTCGTACTTCTGGGTCACTGTACACCACCTGCACCGCGGCCACAGTTTCACCGACTTCGCGACATTTTACTCCCCAAATACTGCGAATGCACATTTAGCACACCTTTATGAGAATTGAAGAATTGGGCTGTGCGACTCACCCATCTTGCTGTGTGTTTTATCCGTATTGTCTGTGCGATTCCGGTTTGGGATAAAGTCGCTCCAACCAGCTTCAGTTGTCCTAACGTTGCTTAGAAGTTGCTTTCGATGGTGATGATGTGTATATTCATATTATATTCAAACTATACTAAACACATTCTACGGGAAGTCAATTTCGACGGCGTCGGTGCTCATTGGGGACCACTGCGCGACTAATAAAGCGCTAGCAGACATGATGGCTATTCTACTTGTCGGTTTTGGATACCACAAACTAAATCTGGCGATAAAATCGTTCCTGGTTCGACGTCCTACCATTCAACAAGCTGCTACTAGAGTTGACTATTTGGTGACCCAACAGCGAAACATCAAAGAGATGACGACCCTGAGTCCACGAAATGCCACTCGCTGGACGCGTATAGAAGGGCAAGCTAAACAAATCGCGGATATCGACACGATCCGACGTGCCGACTCAGAACGTATTTGCAGTATTATGCCAACCTTGGAGGAGTTCAAGAACGTGATAACAGATCTGCAGACCAAAGGAAAGCACATCAAGTAATTTCCGCAACATCTTCCACCCTTTGCTTGAGGATTATCTCGAACTTAAGGACTACACAGCAGCTGACGCACACTCTCTTTTATTCGAGGCCGCGGTGGTGAAAACTTTAGAAGGCAAGAAGGACAGCTTGACGGGTGACGAAAGTGCACAGATGTGCCGTTTTGTGGTTAGACCATCAGCAGCGGAGCAGCAACAAGCAGAAGCAACTCTTGCCGCAGTTACGTCGCACGTCTACAAGAGTGGAAGCCAACGACTGGAACACTCTGAAGAATACGTCGATCTTCGCTCAATTACAGGGGCGTCTGCATCAGCCGAACGCCTGTTTAGCAGCGCTCTTCGGTCTACAAGATAACGCCTGACGCCCGCAAACTTCGAAAGGTTGTTGTTTCTGAAGCACAACAGTTTTCTCTTGAATGCCGAGATGGTGTCTGTCGGTCGAAGACGACCAGCGATGGGATGGATGCTACGGTAAGTTTGTAATAGTATTGCAATAGTACTGCAAACTTACCGGGCACGGTAGTATATTACGGGGAAGCAAGCAGGTAGTTGGAATACATACTGTGGAAAATTGATTTTGTCGCGTTGCCCAGCAATGTAGTTTTGGCCATCACTTCTCGAGACTATCACGCCTTGCATGCTCACCAGACTGTTAACCTCGTGCGCCACCACCACAAAGTACGGCGCAGTCGCCGTGTACCCAAGCTTTACCACGACGTTCCTGCGCACGTGGGCATGTCTAGATCCTCGCATAGTAACACCATGACTGCAGACTAAAAGCTGTCAGCTCTTCCGAAAAAGACTTCAGCTTCCGTTGGGCAATAAGAGACCCCGTCACCTCGATAAGGTCTTTTAGCGACATGAATCTGCGCAACTCAAAAACTCTTTTGACCCCCTAACGGTTTTTCTGGCGCAAAACTGGCCGGACGAGGTTGCAAACCTAACAATGGCAATAAAATGTTGAACCAAAAATATTGAACAAAAGTCGCATCAAAAGAGAAAAGCGTTACCCCCCCCCGGTACGACGGCAAATCCTTGTCAAATCCAACAGGCACGGACTATTTCTCACATGCTTGATATCAAGCATGTTACAAAAGGGCGATACTTGGCATTTGTATGGGCGAAAAAAAGAACACAATACGAATCTCGTTACAAAGGCTTATCGACGACGCAGCTATGTGACCACACGCTGCCTATCAAGCGTAGTTTTACAAAACCAACAGACCCCATGCTTGGTGCTGCAGATATGGAATGACCCTTTTACAAAGAGCGAGAATTTGTGTTGCTCGACGTGTGCAGAACGCTTACGACTGCAAATTTGAGTATTGAACTTCCGGGCAAAAACATCACAATTGAAGCGCTGCCGGACGCTTACTCACTTGGTAACTTTGTATGTGTTCTTCAGTGTTGTCGTGTCGTCCATATCTTCATCGTCTAGAGCTTCTTCGCTTCGCCCGTGACATCTTAGAGAAGTCTTTACACCACGTCTGCTCTATTTGAGAGAGCTACATATATATTCCTGACATCTAGGTTCGATAATAGTGAGGTGTGCGCTTTGCGGTGCAGATTGATAGTGCTAGCTCTGTCAAAGAAAAAAGCAAATACTGGGCTTTTTGACATAGCGAATGCTACCTAGCTGAAGCACATTGCGATGCTTACAACATATATATTACTCAACGAGGCAAATATAGCTCTGTGTACACGACCATAGGCAGCAATACGTTCGCGGTCTTGTCGTTCGATTCGCTCTAACATCTGCCGCAAACTGGAGTCACCTGCGTATGTGCTTAGGCACCAATGTCTGCCCTGCCCGTCTAACGCCGGTAATTACGTCTTCTTCAGCATAGTCGTCTTCACAGGACTCATGATGAAAATGCCGTCGACAAAATAACTGTTACGTCCAGAAATAGAAGTCGACCTGTCACAACATGGATAATATACAACAGGTTTCTTAGCGTTTTAAACCTGACATTCAGTATGCAGTTCGAACCGTGCGAGTGGAGGCTGATGAAGAGGCTGCATTGAAATTGGCGCAGCTGCTCCTAAGGGTGTCTGTGCTTATAGCTGTACTAAGACGTAGCTGTTGTACATGTACACCACAACGTAAGCACTGTGAAGCACGAATACAGCAGTAAAGAAACTCATCATGCCTACCTGATGCCATCGGCACTGACAGCGATCCGCGGACATGCAACCCGCTCCTTCTTTTCCTTTGGTGTTGTCATCGTACTTCGTCAGTCGCCCTTCTTCTCTTCCTTGCCGAAGTCGGCGTTACGGTCGCACATGCTGCCCACAGGTTCGAGGTAATCACGGGCCAGCCTCTCAGTTCGTGTTACAGGAATACTTCTCCTCAAGCCGCATCATTCTGCGAGGTCCATTGTTGCGCGACTTGGCTTCTTCTGGAATGAGGAGCTTTCTGCCACCACCAATACTCGCGGGAAGGTTACGTACTGGCCATGCCAGGGTGTGGATACATCCAACCTTTGACAACCCAAGCCCTGTGCATCCGGGACTAAATCGGATCAATCGACTGGTTTATGACCATTTTCACATGCTTGATATCAAGCATGTGAAAACAGCTGGGATAACACACAAACTCTCTATATCAAGCCTTAGTACCGGGGGTAAAATAGCAGCATTGTAAAAACAAAAACAAGACCTGGGCTTACCGAAGCTTCGCGGGTGCTTCGAGAGGATGTAGACACTTCATCGCTGCTTGAACAGACTCAAGTTCTACGTCTGAGGGCAGACTTGAAGTCAGGTTCAGTTTGTGTCTGGTGCAGCCAGCAATAGATATCCCCATCAAATTAGCCAGTCTCTTGTAGTTGTCAAAACCGTGCACAGTGCTGTTATGGATCGGCTTGCCAAAGAATAACAGTAATACCTGTATGTGTACACGTGCGAGACTGTGAAATGTTCGTCTTCATGAGCCTGTGTCACTCGTGTCATCGGAAGCAACGGTAGCGAAGTTGCCTGCAACCATGTAACACACGAAAACCGCGAGGGAGTGTTCCGAGACGTTGAGCCCTTGAGGGCCTTCTGCACCAATAATATCCTGTCTAGAGACACCCGATCACGGGACCGCAATCTACCCAAGCGATACAGAGTGATAAGTATTTAGCATAAGTTGGTCAGGGCGTTGCGTGGTGGCTTAACCCCCTCCGCACTCACGGCAATTTTGGGGCCCTGTCCACATCCTCACATGTTGTATATACTACATGTTAAAACCAGGCAACATTTTCAATTTGTATTGACTGCCATAAGTACGATGCCTTTTTCTGAAATGCGGGAAGCTGGCTCAATTCGTGCGGCTGTACTATGTAGTGGCATGTAGTCTAAGACACCGCCGTCAGGCCTCAGATTTTCAACAGGAAGTATATACAACGGGCTAGGTTGACCTTTTTATTAGGAACCGAGTAAAGTGCAAACGTATTGGTCAGACTATGCATAAGCTCATTATTGATTGCTACCAAAAGAGGCGACGGATTGAGATGCAATACCGTGAAGCGCACTATCGTACCAGCTATATCTCTCCTTCAGGGATAAGCTCAGCCTCTCCTGCATCATTCTCGGCACCACTTCTGTTGTTGCTGTTCTCGGCTTCCTCCTCCTCATCGACTTCCTCGTCAGCGTCCACTTCGTCGTCGTCCTCCTCAGCGCTGCCTTCTCCAGCTCCTTCCTGCGCGGTACCGCGGCGGCGCTTCTTGCCTAGTCCCCGCATTTGAATGTCACGGCCAACCCGGGGGAGAGGGCGCTCGTCCCCGTTCTTCCATTTCAGGTGCCATATTTGATGGCAAGTCAGATTGTTTCCAGGGTAGTGATTCGGTCGAACACGATCGCAGAGGTAGACACTACACACAAATAGAGCGTCAAATTAGCGCGGCAACAATACCAACCATCCACACACACTTACCGCTTGTTTCTGTCGCTGCATGCTTCGCAAAAGAATCGTCTGGCGCTTCGCTGGCCCACCTTTTGCTTCCGGATTGAACAAACCTTGTACTGGTGCTGTGGTCGCTTCCTGACACCCTCACGGATCTGTAACCACTCTGGAAACTCGACTAGCTTGTGTCGGGCTGGCACAGATCCTTTGTTTTCGTCGGTAGAATCTGGCGCAAAGATCTACACCACGAAAAATAAACGTAAAGTCAGCATACCGTATATACAACATCTCCATTTCCGAACATGTAGTACATACCGCTTCAGTAAAATCTGTCGCATTGACTTGAAGTAGCTGGGCTTGTAATTCTTGGAGAAATCGAGCGTGATCTGCAGGTGCTTCTTGCTTCTTCTTCTGGCACTCGCGATAAACTATGAAAGAGTTCACAATTGCTATATCGATAAGGCCCAAGAAGATCGTCTTGTAGTACTTCTTGAACCTCACAGAAAGCTGGAGGGAATACGCTGCAGACGCAGTTGATCATGAATGTCTACCCCGCCCATCCAGCGATGATAGTCACACATCGCTGATAGGCAGGGAATTACACTACGCTCTCCTCCTTGTAGATGACGACCTGTACAAATATAAATAACAGGGTAAGATACACATTAGGGACCATTGCTGCTCAGACGTACCGCACGTCTCCATCTTGGTGCTGCTACCGGTCGAAAGCAGATATACTGCCCCACCACAACATCGCTTGCATCTCCGGACAGCACTTCGCGATTGCAATTGTGGCTGTGCCACGGGGTACATCAGCTGGGCCTGTAGCGGCCTTTACTACTAGCGCTGGTGGGAAGCCCTTTTTGTTCGTTTGAATAGTACCGGCTGAATACACGTTCCGAGCGAGAGGCTGCATCGCCAGTTGAACTGAGGTGTAAAACCTGTCGGTGACCACTACATGGTAAAATCCTTCTTGTGGAGGAGGAAGGACGTGTTGTAGGTTTCGAATCGCCGCAATAGGACCAGAATTTGGGTCGGCCGAAAACAGCGCCAGCGACTCTCCACCAAGCTCATCCGAATACTGCTCTGTTCCGCAGAATACCTCGAGCCTACATCGTAGTAAATACACCAAAACCAAAACAAAACAGGAGTTATTATACATGTTGAACGTTTCCCAAAAACAATGTGTCCTCCGCCTGGAGAACAGTTTCACTCACCGTAGACAATAAGCTGTGTCTGCGCAGCACGTCATAAATAACTTGGTCCCCCATTTGTGGGGTTTATCCTTCAAGAACTGGCGTGTCACATTGTGGCGGCTTCTTGACAGGATCATGGCTTCATCGAAGGCCAGAACAGGCGGCACGTTGTAGCCTTCGCGAAAGGTCCCCTGAAGCGTGTCCACAACCGAGCGTACCTTCCAAGCGCGGTCCGTTTCCGCTCGGGCGTCCGTGTTGTCCGTAAAGTGAAGATACTGCATCACTCGACTGAACCTTGCCTTTGACATGAAGCGGCCAAATGTGCCGTTAGGCACAGCACCTTCTGCAGACTTGGCCCAATGATCAGCGAAGCGACGCTTGTGTGGACACAACATCCGTGCCACTAGTAGTCCAATACAGTGTACGATTTCTTCTGCTTTGATCTTCTTGTGCCGCTTGGTTTCTTGCAGCATCACTTCTTCTCTTGTTGCTTCTGGATCTAGTGTCACCTTCTTCGAGTAAATCTGGTCGACGCGTTCGTTCAGATGTTGGTTGTAATACTTGTTGCTTTCCGTAGCAATCCGCAACCACAGCCTAGGCGGCAAGAAGAAAAAGAAGAGCTGAAGGGGTGACCCTGCCGTCTCAATTACTGCATCAGTTGGCCCATAGTCCCCTTAAAACAATCCGGGATACGCTTCATTCCACACTGGCATCGTCGTGGAATCTAAACACATATACAACATATAATACGTCAGAACATGTTAGATATACAACATGGACAAACTGAACGATGATTACCAAAGTTCCAGCCATCTCCCCTCATCTTCTTCAATGCGTCTGCGTTCTGAGCAAGGACTCCCATCTCGCCTTGGTCAGCTCGTCCCAATTTACAGTCGTTGAGCTTCAGTCGCGCTTCAACTTCGTCTTCGCTGCTTCAAGGCGCTCCCGCTCTAACTTCCTCTTGGTTCTGACCTTTTCTCGAGCCAGCAACGCCACACCGTCAACATCATCGTTATTGCTGTTGACAACGTCGCTGGCGGCTTCATCTGTCTCGCCTCTAGCTGAAGAATCCGTGCTGCATGTCCTAACAGGATCGACGTCTTCCTCCACCGTCTCGGACTCTGAGTACCATCCGTCAGAGTCCCCATCTCCTTCGATGTCAGAATTGAGAGCATCATCACGCCTCTCATCTACCCCACGAGAGACGTCAGTAGTCACAAGTTCCGGTTCACTTTCTACAGCAGCATCACTAACAATGTAACTCGAGTCAGTATACAACCAGAACATTTTGAAACATGTTGTATATACGATATTCGCAGCTTTCATACCTGGTGGGAGTTGGCGAGGCAAGAATAGGTTGAGGCGATACAGAAGGCTCCGAATGGAGCGACGCAGAAGGCTCGTCAGAAGCAGGGCTCTGTCTGCAATCCTAGCACATACCATACAACATGATTAGATGTAGCACATGTCGGATATACAGCGTCAGCAAAGCCGTACCTTTCACTCTCGTCGCCAATGTCTTCGTCATCCTCGTGAGCCAGCCTTCCTTTTCTTTTTCCCAGTGGCCGATCCACCTCCTGCTCTTCTGCGTTTCAGCTCAGTCAGCGCTTGAATGCGCGCGTCGGCGCCTTCCTTCTCTTCTTGCGCGATGCGTTCCCGTTCCCGTTCCTTCGCTGCCGAACGAAGTGCAGCCGTAGCTTCCACACGGTGCACAGCCCTTGCTTCCTTGGTGGCCTTCTCCCTGCGCGCTATGTCTGCCTCCTCCTTCTTGGTCTTCATCTTCTTTCTCAGTATCGGCTTCTTCTGCGCCTTCGTCTGCGCTGCTGGTTTCTGCGACGCCTTTTGTTTCTTCTTTGCCGCTCGTTTGCCGGTCGAGGGTGCAGGATCGCCCCCAAAGTCAGGGTCTTAGTCGCGCTCCCCATCTAGGTACGCCTTACGTTCTCGCAGTAGGCGGTAGCACGCCATGAACGCCTCGTGTTCTTGACGTGTCTGCCTTCGCGGGGGTGGGGGCCATCTTGTTTTTGGCTTTCCTGGCGTTTTCTCGAATGAGGAGGAATTTGCAGCCACCAGTTCACCCGATCGATCAGTCTTTCCCGTAGGCTTTTTTTGTAATTTGTATTAGTTTTTTGATAATATTTTCACCTACACCTGTGCATTTCACGTATAAAACGACGAGGTGACCTTTTTCATAACATGTTGTAATATACAACGTGTGAGTGCGGGGGGGGGGGGGGGGGTTAAAAGACAGTTGGGGGTGGTGACAGTGATTACAGTAGTTGCGATTTAGTGGACGACGACGAAGGTGGAATGGCGGGGTATGGATTGGGACCATTACCCCACAGTTGGGATAGCTAACATGAATGCGATGACAAGTGGCTTCGACTGATGCAAGAAAAAATAAAAAAATGCGTATCTGGATCTCAGCGAGCTTGACCTATTCTATTCGCTCATTACAAGAGATTGGTACTGGGGTGTGGATGAAGGTTTCAAGCTGCGGGTTCAACCCCTGACGACCACAGATGATTTCAACAATGTCTCGATCTTGTCATTCTGAGGTATGCTCTGCAACTCGCCACTTCCAGGAGATAAAACTTACGCAATGGCGAAGAACGCTGCAGCTCCGTAAATAATTCCACCGTCGCTCGGTTCCCACAGGCGTATGGTTCAAGCTGGATTGTACCACCGGTACGAGACCTATAGCTCACTTTGTAGTCCAAGATCATGGCTCCCATAACCTAAAATATGTCCCGGTTGACGCGCTTGATTGAGTCGTTATCACACGGACAGTAAGCTAGTATGAACGACTGCTTCGCCCGCATGCGTCGACATAGTTCACTCACCACCTCATTCTTGAAGTGACTTCCATTGTCCGATATCCACTCTGGTGGTATTCCGAAACGCGAGTGCCAAGCAAGCAGTGCTTCCACCACTACTATTTGGCTACCTCGGCTATTTGCTGTGTCTGCAACGACCAACTCGCAATGCGAAGCGTGATCCTTGAGCACGAGCAGGTATTTGCTGTTGCCGTAGCTCTCGCCCATGTACAGGAAATCAAAATGGAGAACGGCATTCCTGGTACTGCACTCAACCGTTCTCCCCAGGGACGAGGGGTAATTTTCCCCTCTTTACAATGCTGACACAGCAGCCACTGTCCAACAAACTGCACCACAATATTAGAGATATAGTCGATTGCAAAAAGTTGTCGCAGGTGTATGCATGCTAGCCACGATGACCCTGTACACGACAGTGCGATATGATACACAATTGTTGTTGTAAGTCCTTGGCTTCTGACGGGATGAAGAGACCGGCTGCATCGCGTTCGGGTTCCACCGGTATTGTAGCACGAGCTTGAGTCAAGAAAGAATTGAAAGTAGAACAAGTAAAGTTTTCAGCATCTATAGGTCGTAAACGAGGTGGTGGTGCTGTGGCGGGAGGTGTGTCAGAGGGTGTGTTACGAGATCGAACCACCTTCAACCGCTTCACGATAGCCACGGGAGATGGTTTCTAGCCCAGCGTGAAATCCTGTCTGCCTAGACGTTGTCCCGAAAGTCCGTCAGTTTCACCGACCATCTGAGGAGCTTCCCTTCGACGTGCTTCTTCATGGGGAGCGAAAACGTGGATATGGTTCCGATGGTCGCCGAACAGCTTTTGGTTCAGCAGCAACTATTTCAATATGCCACACGCGATGACGATAGGTAGCGCTTCCTTCCCGTTGCGCTGCCTGCCTGTAAACGTTCCACTCATGCAATGCAATAACCGGCGTTGCTGCTCCGTTGCTGGGATCTTAGGGTCAAAGTTAACAATGAGAGTCCATCCAACATCGGACACGTCTGTGAAAAAACATGTCCTGGCCGTATCATCAGGATAATCCATAGTCGCTGATGTTGCCAGCATCTATTTCACAGCGTCGAATGCCTGCCACTCCTCAGCTGAAAGAGTTATTTCAATGCCAGAGCACACGACGAGTGCGCTTAGGGGTAGCAAGAGCGACACCCAAACGTTTATGTAATGGCGCAACGTACCGGGCGAAGTCAACGCTGCTTTCACGCGTCCAGTTGATCGCGCAAACAAACTGCTGCAGCTCCGCTGCCGTAATCGGGTAAGGAGCCGTTTATACTTAGGATATACGAACGACGACTACGCCACGCCACCCCAACTGACCATGGACCAGAATGACCCGAGAGCGATTGAATGTGTTTACAGACTAGAGTGTATCTAGCGGTGAATCGGTCAAGAGATACTTCACAAGAATATGTTCATGGTAATAGAGGTCTTTAGCAGAACTGTATCAGTTTGAATTTGACAGACAGCTGGTAATACAATCGACAAATTGAATCGTCTAACTTTAGCGAAACAGCCATCGTTCCTTACAACCTGATGCCAATTAGCCTTTAATTAGCACGCAGGGAGCCGAACTTTACTCACTCTACAATCGGTGTCAAGCCTTTAAGATGGTTTTCCGCTTCACGGAGGAAAATGACAAGGAGCTCGTGAGGGAGGCGATTGCCCAAAAGCCGTTTGCGGCGAAGTACAGGGAGTCCGCTCGCATGTAGGCACACGTTGCGGAGCGGGTGTCAACGGCAATCCAGGGGGTCGTGGGGGAGAAGCAAGTTCGAGACCGGGTTCGGTTACTCAAGAAGAACTGACACATCGGAGAGCTGCGTTGTGCGTTAGGAAGTGGCATCGAGGAGACGTTAGATGCTGTCAACGAGCAAAGCCACTACGAGTCGTTGGTGGGGTTAGTCACGCAGTGGAAGACGCGTTCAAAGACGACAAGAAGGACTGCGCCAAGAAAAAGAAAGCAGCGGAGGCAAGTACGACACGTTGCGCGTCAGAGATCGTGGGGGAGCGATGATTCGCTGCTTGCAGTGTGGGGAGCAGTACGATTCCAACGGGAGCTCTTCGGAGAACGACGGCAGCGGCAATACATCGTCAACAAAGTCTACGCCGGCAAAGCCTCGACGTAACAAGCGTAAAAGCGCATTTCAATTGGAATCTGACCGTCAAGATAAGCGTCCGCGTGACGATATGGAGCTTCGTCATCAATAAATGGAGGCTCAGGCGTGACAACATTCCGGCCGCATCACGTTAGAGCGTGACATACAAATGCGCGGGATCGAACTAGAGCAGGCCCAGATCGCAGCTCAAGATCAAGCTGAATTACAAGCGCAACAAGCGCGTTATGAGTCCGAAGAACGTAACCGACAGCTCATACTCGAGTGTGTCAAGGCGCTGGGTGCTGCAGTTTCCAAGGCCGATGACAAGTGAGGTGATGCTTCCTGGAATACGAAAAGAACAATGACCAATGCATTAAGTGTGGGTTAATTTACATTTACGTACAATCCGATGTAAACTTCAGATATTTTGCAAGACTTGGAAGGGACAGCCTAAAGAAATCACTTATAGTGTTGCCACCTTGAGCACAGGTGATGTAATTAGTAAGGAATACATTGACCCTGTACATTAAACCATCGGACTGGGCACCGGCTCGGGCTTGTCGCTTAAAGCCGAGTGCTGTCCAATAGTTGATAACATGGTCATAGGACCATTCCACCGAGACGCGTACACGGCTCATGCTTACATTCACTGGTTGCTGGTGTCTCGATAAGTTTCCAACAGCACCGGCGTACGGGCAGCACAAACCGGAGTTGTTGCCGTACGCCTGATCACCACAAACCCGGTATCGTCGAAAGCGAGCGTCATTAGAAATCTTTTCAGAGATCTGTGAATCCTTGAAAAGTTTGATATCATGATTCCTACCGGGGAAAGGTCCATAAAGAAGGACGATTAATCCGTCAGGAGTAGTCAGCATATGATATTTGAGAGCGTGGTTGCGATTGTGTCCATTTTACACCGACTTCTGGCTCATGAACATGCCGTCGCGTTTGATGTGTCGTGGGCGAGGGCGGCATATTCCTCTAACGGTGCCATCAATATAGGCCTACACGTTCTGTAAGAGGCCGCCAGCATCGAATACAGCGTCGGCGTAGTCTTGAAGGTTTTGAGCGACGTAGTCATGATAGAAATACAGCAGTCGATCATACTTCTTGTCGATATATGTCAAAACATGGAGAAACGTTTTGGATAACCCACTTGCGTCGCGCCTAAAAAAGTATTCTAGATCCACCCAGCGCATCGGGTTTGTATAAAACAATACAAAGGCCTTCAACCCCTGACGCTACTGCCCGCTCTCGCGTTCGTATTCCATCCAAACCCAACAAGGTGACAAGCTCCACTACTTGGTGCTTCTCAAAGCGAAACTTGTCAATGCGCTGGTCGTTGGGGAGAGAGTTGAAGCTAAACTGCACGTGGAAAGTAGCTTCGGGAGGCATATCCGCTGATAATACAGTGAAAGTTGCTGCAGCGACAACAGCGTCGCCATCAACCTGCGCTTGACGCCACACTCGAAGTAGATGAACCTTTTTGTGATGACGGCGCAGCCCCGATGTCAGCCTTTGCACCAATAAAACAACGTCCTTGGCATCATCTCCGTCACTCGATGATGAGACCTCCATTGCTCAGTGAAAACTCGTCTACTTTGAAGTGCCAAGGGGGTGTTTTGGTTTTCTGCGACCTCTACCATCGCTTATGCCACCTAGGCTTAAGTGATGGCATCAGGAGGATTTAGTTAGCAACGACATGAGACGACGAATAGCATATTCCTTTTTAAATGGTAGATTTGAAACCAATTACTTGTTCACACTTGACGATTGAGGACTGTGGTTAGGCAAAAATTCTGGATGACAAATAGAGCTACACGACATACAATAAAATATGTTACTGTATTTTCCGAGCACTGCCTGAGCCAGCATGAGTGATATACACCATGTGGCATCATTCCTGGCAGTGGTAGAATGAAGTGTTGCCTGTACCGGCGTCGCTCGGCACCTGCTTCCGAAGACGCGCTAGTAACTGGACGTTGTTGTCCCACGGGCTCCGGAGACGGAGGCGCCGTTTGAGACTCAAAATCTTCACCGTATTCAGATGCATTGCTGCATTCACATAACGATATTAGTCATTCCAAAGTGGTAAAACCAGAAAGATGCACTATACCTGCTTGCATCACCAGACGCAACAACATGCGGGCTTGCGATTCGAGCAGATTTAGCAGCCTTTCCCCCCTTCGCTGGAGCGCGCTTTCGTTTCCCCTTACTCTTGGCCTTCACAGACCGCTTCTTTTCCTGAGGGAGGGGAGCTCAGGATCCGCCGTCCCTATCCCTGCTTCAAACTTTGCGTCATCATTGACTTCAAGCTCTGCTGCATCCTCGTAATCCTCAGCTAGCGACATCCCGATCGTTAGCACACGTGCGGAGTTGGTAGCAGCAACAGGAATATCTTAACCCCTTCGCGGCAAAAGGGCACACAGTGCACCTTTAAAGTAGTTTCTCAGTAGTCGAGGGCTGATCAGCCCCCTTAAAGGACGCACTGTGTGGCCTTTTGCTACAGTTCAACTGAGTATGTCCCGTCTTTAATAACATAGCAAGAACAGTAGGATACGTAATCATTATGTATAGTTTATCTAAGTCGTTTTCTTACAATAGAATGCATCCGGATGCTTTGCATAGGCTTTGTTACAAAAGATAGGCAAAACGGGTACCGTCATTTTGCTAAAGGGCGCTCTGGGTGCCCTTTAACAACCTAACAACCTAGGTTTGTATACTATAATTTACCTAGGTGACTCGCGAAAGGGTTAATAACACAGCAAAACTCGAAAACCTGAGTGAGATATCGATACGTACCCGAATATATTATATATATATGAGGCTATGTTTGCGATAATGTGCTATACCATTTGAGTCTATTTCAAAATAAAAATTGACATACTGAGAGAGTGCTCAGACCCCTTTTGATCAAGGCTTGGTACATTTCAGTATCAGTAATAATAATGGACCGTAACCTATTACAAAATGCCCCCCCCCCACCACCACCACACACACACACAAACATACAATCAATTACATGATAAAAAAGCAACAAGCGTTGAAATATACAACGTGCACAATGGGGAGTTAGGAGCCTCCCGATTGAGCTTACTGGTCCGCAGTTCATTGAATTGAGGTAATTTGGCCGATTGAAAGCTTCCATTGTGCAATTCACAGTTTCCCAGCCTTAACTCGAGCTCACCCACGATATCTCAGATCCCCCTAAACTCTCTCGCCGCAGCCCTCTCCGTTGCTGACGAATGCAATTACCGTCAATGTCGCATTTGTTTCATGTGTCAGATACAAGTTCGAGGCACGGACTATACCAAGTTTCTAGAGCACTTACCGAGGTGCAACGAGACTTATGGGGATGCGTTCCGCACTACTCAGCAGAATGAATGAAGTGCCGAAGCCTTTGACAAGGGTAATAACGTTTTGAGGAACCTATACCACTGGTTAGACTGGATCATCCTGGATAATCGATAGCTGAGCCTGTGTGACTCGCAAGTATACGAACCAGAACCCGGTAAGCATGACGAAACCAAGAAGAACATGTTCGTCGTGGAGATCGCCGTCATCTGTCGCATCAAAGCGCGCGTCAAGGACAAGAAGATTGGTTTTGCTGTTGACGCATGTACGGAGGATGGTACTTACTTCGTGGCCGTAATCGGTATTACTGAGACAAATAAGTATCGGCCTTTCTTTTCAACGCTCACAGGCAAATCCAACATGGGCTCCGACTCAATCATCGGACGTACTGGACACGTGTTTTTTTTCGTGTGTGACTGTGTCCGTCAACGTGGCCGTCGCGAAGAAAACGAAAGTCATCATGGTTGGCTGCGCTAGTCACCGGTTCAACTTGGCCTGTATTCAATAATTTGACCAGGTGGAGCAGTACGTTTGAGTTGATTGTTACTGTCTGATCTACAGCAAGCTGGATCGTGTCTCTCTGACTTCATTCCATCTGCGCGTGTGAATGATCACTTGAAGGCCCACTACGATGAGAGGTAAGAGGAAACGCACAGACAAAAACGTGAATACCACAGACCCAAAACGTGAATGCACAGATGCGTATCAATCAAATGACGTGAACGTACGACGGTATTGGAGTGTATAATACCAATACCGGTAACCGTTACATCTCCTCCGCTGCTGCGGATTGCTCTGCGAGTTCTTCTGCATACAATGCCGCAGCAGTTGGCTTTCCACCCAGATATGGAGTCTTGACCTGAGCGTTGTAGAAGTTGACCAGTGCCTCCGGCTTCACGTACGCTGGCGTCGAGTCGTCTGGCATCGTCACCGTCATGCGTGGGCCTTAGTGCTAGGTGGGCACATACAGCGCGATAAGAGGCTCAAGCGCGGGGTGAGGCTCAGACAGCGCGACACGAGGCTCACGCACCATCCAGCGGTACATGTTGGCAGCTGTCGGGTTGACAAAACCGTTGACGGAGAGCGATCTCGCCTGTCTGCGCTGGTGAGTTTCGTAGTCCGCAACGTAGCCGGGGTGCTTGTCCTTGAGGTGTCCCACCAGGTTAGCGTAGCCACTAACAGGGAGCCGCTTGCGCCGCGTCTCACAGTATTTGCAGACGCAGTAGTGGTCTATCGCTGCGGCGAAAAAGAAGCGGCAGAGATCGCGGTTGGTAGGAGAAGTCATGCGAAGAAGATGCTTGAGTTGTAGAAAAACTAGAAGTGAGAAACCTATTTGTTAGGATCGCTCCCGGTGCTGTAAGGTGGCGAACCACTCTGAACAAGGGAGAACTGTGACCGTCGCCGGTTCCGCGAACCGAACGCTATAGCAAATAATTCAGAAAAGTATCAGTAATATTTAAAGTTACTATAAAACAATAGATAATAATTCCGTACAAAAATAGCAATACTACTTATATGGAATTTTTTTTCCGAGCACTGGGCTCAGGACGCTAATTTCCCTCCACCTACACCAGGGCCCCCAATAGGGGGAGTCGAAATAAAAAAAATACATCCCAAATACCCAGCTATTGACGTGCAATTCTCGAGCAAAAGTTGGCCTTCAAAGCGATCCAAAAACGAGGGGGTATTCGCTCAACAAACAAACGATATGGAATTGCCGGCCAAGGACGAGATACCTGAAACGATCGAATTGGTTTCAAGACATACCTGTACTTTGTTGCTGCAAGGTCGTACCTCCCAAGACATAATCATCAGCACAGTTTTTTTTCCGGACTCCCCCTAATAATGGCATTAATCGCAGACCAAATTTACAGAAACCCATGCATTATGCATTTGCAAACCGAGGAAAGCGTCCATACATTCTGCCTGTTAATGGAGTTAATGGGTAATGAGAACAAGCTTAATCAATGCATTCATGGACGGTAGTCGCATCCCAGTAGCTCTTGTTGACCCTGAGGAAAAAAATCATCTCCAAGGAAACGGGCAATAGTGAGTGGTGATGAAGACCTTAAGTTGCGCGTGCAACGCTGAAGAGCCGCTCAGCAACATTCGACTTCGGTGGGGCTGTCTTGATCAGTGCGTACGAGTTCTTCCCGGATTTCAGGCGGGCTTTCTTGAGAATCGACGCTGCGAAACTTTCCTCTTGCTTTGCACGATCAACGCGATGTCCTCATACATGACACTCTCGTAGAAGTCACTAGAGCACCAAGCATTTGATGCATAGTGGTAAATTTAGTAACCCTCTGAGGGCTTAGTTCAAGATCTTCCATCGCAGAATATCCACAAATACAGCACTCTCTATCCTTCTCCTTATGAGCGTGGGGGATTTGACCAGCTTTGAAGCGCTTCGAAAGGGCACAAAGTATAGGAAATTGCATCCACAGGAAATGCAACCACATGTTAACGTTTGTGAAGGGGAATTGCAAATAAATCATGTTGAAAACGAGGAAGTAACACTGTACTCTGTCACTCATCAAATAATGTTCTGTCCTTGTCACGTTACGTATATCTTTCATCTCTTATGTACTTTTGATTTACCCTACCCTGTGCATCGTTGCATCTTTCACACAAAAAACTCACTTGAGTTAAGTATTCGGTTAATTTCAATACAAAATGCAAGGTTAAAATCAAATATGTTGGAGCCTCCAACATGCGTATAGGTGAAGTGATTAGGTTTTCAAAAGCCATACACTGGTGGGTCCAACATATGGGGCTTGAAGGGGTAACGCAAGCCGACTCAAACAAAGTCCGGGCTCACTCCTGTAGCACCTTCAAGAAGATATCATGGTTTGTATCACAGCACTAGTAAAAGGATGTAGTAATATACTTACCCAAACAACGCGAGAGAGCTGTTTTTTTCAGCCAGCTACAACGAAATCGCGCCAGCTTGCAGCTGTAAAGACACTGACTTGACTCGCTCCAGTGTTTGAAACAGCGCTTTCAGTTTCTTGTTCTCGCTCACCAAGGGGATCAAATCCGCGAGAGTCTCGTCTTCTCGGTCGATTAATTCAAGCAACTCAAAGGAGAGATTCAACATTTGGAAAGTTGAACTCCACCGCGTGTCTTGACGAAGTACTGGACGCAATTTCGACTTAAATCTGATTTTTGAAACAAATTAAAAAAACTTTAGCACATCCCATGAACTGCAAAAAAATCCTACCGTAGCTTTGCCGACTGGTTCAGTGTCCGAAGCCGAACCATCAGCTTGTGGATGTTGGCCATCGAAGTATCCAACGGTGCTGTCAGGAGGGACACCGCCAGATTAAGGCGGTGACTTGCGAACCCCACCAAAGGCACGTTGAACAAGCTTCTTGTTCAGTACGCAGTTGTCACTCACCAAGAACGCTTATTGCTCTATAGTAGATTCCCAAGATCAAGACAATTACATGACGATGCGCTTCAGTATCGTGCACAATGACTCGTCTTCCGGTGGTTCCAGAACAGGGGCCATAGCAAGCAACGGGCGGCACGGTACCTCTCTAATGCCGTAGCAGGCGTAGACAACGAGGAAATGTTCGGAGTCATATGTCCACCCGTCAAAAATCAACCCGAACGTTTCAGGCATCTCCTCTGGGATGTTCTTGTCAACCGCGTTAATGACGTTGAGCATGTCGGCCGTGCGAAAATATATACATTAATTTATGGCTTTATGCATTAAATGGGGACCCTGTCCTACACACCACCAAGCAATACAGGAAGCGACGCGTGCGTGGAAGATGAAGGGGATGTGCACGACCAGCTCCGTTTGTAGTGCTACTCTCTGCAAATGTCGCTATGTTTTCGCAAGTACTATAAACACCCTGCATTGGGTCTATTTGATATCGCAATCGTGAGCTGTTTTATCGTGTATCGCGTGTAAGTTGCGTGGACAACCTTTGGCGTACCACGCCAGTTTCATTCTCAATTGCATGCGCAATTACTAGAGATTGGCGCTGCGGAATGTGCAGACACGGTAAGCTATGTTCTCCACATTTATTTCTAAACTTTGTTTTGACCGTCGGGTGGGGAGTTTGGTTTAAGTTAATCTACCCACGTATCTCACAAACCACTACTGACTCGCGCTATCGAATCCACTGCAGCTTTACGCGTCGAAGTTGCATTGTCCCAATAATGTCTACTTGTTCCGTACGGGACGACGATTTAGGTAAACTTTGTCTGGATATGTTGCATTAAAATTCGACTACGCCATAGTGGAACTTTTCCCTCATCCCGTAATGCTTCGAGAGGGTTACTCAGCTTTAAATGATTTGAAATTGTGTATGCCTCATGATTGATTTGATATTTCGCTGACCGATAAATCCTGTTCGTTCCAAAACTGGATGATTTTCGTTTAATGGGCAAATGCTCGTGGCGATCTAGAGATATCGTACGCGTTGAACTCGTGGGGTTTAACCCGCAGCTTGAGACCTTCACCGCCACCCCTGAACCAATCTCTTGTAATGAACAAATACAATATGTCAAGCTCGCTGTGACCCTGACAAGCTTTTGTCTTGCATCAGTCGAAGCCACTGTCGCTTTTATTACAAAACAAATCTTGTATCGGTCGAAGCCACTGTCACTTGTCATCGCATTCATGAAAGCTACCCCAGATGTTTTATGGTCCCGTTCCGTACCCCGCCATCCCACCTTCGTCGTCGTCCACTAAATCGCAACTACTGTAATGACAGTAACCACCGCCAACTGTCTTCTAAGTCACCCTGGCAAATAACTTATGCTAAATACTTGTCGCACGGGAGATTGCGGTCCGTGATCGGGACAGGCTCTTATGGGCGCTGCGTTGGCAGAAACCATTGGGATGGTGGAGCAACGTCTCGGAACACTAACTCGCGGGCTTTGTGTGTTACATGGTAGCAGGTCAACTTCGTTATCGTTGCTTCCGCTAACACCAGTGGCACAGGCGCTTGAAGACGAACATTTGGCGGCCTTGCACGTGTACACATTCAGGCATTACTGTTAATTTTTGGCAAGACGATCCTTAACAGCACTGCGCACTTTTTAGCAACTGGTCTGCAGATCTGTCATTACGTTCTTGAACTCTTCTAAGGTTGGCATAATACTGCGAATTTGTTCTGAGTCGGCACGTCGGATCGTGTCAATTTCCTCGATTTGTTTAGCTTGCTCTTCAATGCGCAGAAGCCGCCCAAGCATTTTGTGTGTGGACGTCCAACGAGTGACATTTCATTGGGTACAGGACCGTCATCTCTTGCAGTGCACCGGCGGCTTTGATGGTTCGTAGTTAGGTCCCAAATGGTCAACTCTGATAGTAGCCTGTTGAATGATCCAGGAATGATTTTATCGCCAGGTTTAGTTTGTGGCAATCACAAACGATAAGAGGGACACCCATCATATCTGCTAGCGCTTTGTTGGTCGCGCAATTGTACTCAATGGGCACCGACGCCGACGAAATTGACTTCCTGTGGGGTGACAGCACATACTCGAATACGTTGAGATGCTCAGCAACCGAGCAACGTATCTCATCGAGAGGCTGCGAGCAACCCAGAAGCACATCGCGGTATGGCCCTCCTCTATGAACGTTACGATGATGCCAGTATAGTGGGTCGAGCTGTCCGTCCAGCCGTCAAACATAACGCCATAGTGCTCAGGGAGGATGGTATATATGAGCTTGTCAACAAGCCTGATCATTCGCATGATGTAGATGGCAAGCGTTGCTGCAGATAGAATCTAGACCAGACGAGGGAGAGAAGGATAACGAAGTCGTGCAGCCCTCCAGGCCAGGCAGATGCCCGCGCATGACGGTGACGATGCCATACGACTCGACGCCAGCGTACATGAAGCCGAAGGCACTGGTTTACTTCTACAACGCTCTGGCCAAGGCTCCATATCTGGGCGGAAAGACACCTGCTGCGGCATTGTATACAGAAGAGCACGCAGAGCAAGCCACTGCAGCGGAGGAGGAGGGAGATGAAGACAGATCTCCAATTCAAGCTCGTGAATTTACCGCTACGGCCCAATTATCACGCATTCGTAGCGATACAAAAACCATACATTCAGAATGATGACCCTTTTTCATATTACGGAATTGATTCCGGAAATGCAAGCTAAGGCAGATGATGAACGCAGACAGATAAAAGGCTGGATGAAGTGGGATGCTATAACCGTGTGATAAGGCCATAATCACTCGTTACCGGTGACCTTTGAGCGAGTTAGAAAATGCCGCTCCACAAGAAGCAAGCGATTGACGAGAGTGTTCCGACGGTTCTGCTGTGACCAAGTAAATGAACGAACAAAAGCACGAAGAGGACGACTAAGGAGTGAGTCCCGACGCACTATGCTGGCCTTATAGGTGGCGGAGCGAATGGTTTACGCGTCTCTCTACCGAAGGAGGTCATTCTTGCCTTATTGACCAGATTTACAGCCCTGCATACACACGTGCGAGCCGATGCTGCAAGCACTCCGCTGTCCGTGTCTTCGATATGGTGCTACAGAAGTGCTCTGGTGGGTAATTACCGCGCGAAGATAATCGAACAAACCCTACCGCGATCTGGAGGCTCTGGAGACCACCAGGATGCCGGCATGTCGGGGTCTACCGTGGGGAGGGCATAAACAACTTCGGAATTTGCTGCGACGGGCACAAACAGCTTTTTCATCGAGTACAAAGAGAGAGAGAGAGAGAGACGGAAGAGCGGTGAGCCACTGGGTTTTGGACGGCGTACAGCGACGACAGGATCGGGCTGCGGGATTGGGCCTACAACGAGACTGTGGATAACGCATACTACGCGGAAGTCAAGGGCAGTAGCAAGAGGCTAGTGTGCTCTAGTCAACGAGAATAAGTAACATAGAATGCATTTAAGGGAATAAATAGGATCGAGAAGATTCGGCGCAGTGGCTAATTTGTTGCTGCCTGCCAGAAGGCGTTACGGAGCCGACCTTTAACGTCGGATTGGGCGCAGCGAGGGCTTTACGACCTACTCTACGGATCGAACAGACAAAAATAAACTAGATCCGCTACAGTGCGATAGTAACGCAGCCATCAGCATTGTTAAGAACCCGGTTAACCATAAAGCCAGTAAACGCATAGAAATTCGTCACAATAGACCTAGCTGATCTCGGTCGTCATATGATAGCGTACAGACATGGCCGCGGACATTCTGACTAAAGAACTACCTACAAAACAATTCCTCAAGTTAATTGGGAACCTGGGAGTTCGAAACCTAGAACTTTACCATAATACTTGGTGGAAGGGTTGGACGGCGCAACCGGTTTGGTTCGACCGCGATGAGGAAGCGCCGTGTTCAAAAGGGCCGCTAGCGGTTACTGGTAGAATTAGAGGTGGAGTTGGGGAGCGCCGAAACCCTTCCTAATTCAATAAAACAGATTATATGCAAATTCTAGATCATAAACTTCATCATCTGGACATACTGTAATGAGTTGCCTGCCGACCAATGAGAATAAGAGGCTAGGAAACGAAGCCGGTCGAGGAGGACCTTACTTCCTAATTTACCTCAGACTGAGCACGTCTATATACGAAACTAAACACACTGTTGTGAGCTATTATTGTATTCATACTAACATGTTGTGAACAAGCATCTCCATTGTCGTGGTCGCTCAGTAGTACCACAAAGCGAAACTCGCGTGTTATTAATAGCAGTGTCCATGTAGTGCGTCTGCCCTTTATAAAAGCGAAGTTGAATTTCCATTTAATGTGTTTAGGGATAGGGCCGGACCAATTTTTGTGTAAAAAATAGATATTGTAACCTCCCTATACAATTTTTGTGTTCAAAAATAGGCATTGTGCCGCCCCCTAAGCAACCCGTTACCGTAGTGCATTCCATAGTTTAAGGTAGGGTTAATTACTCTTAGACGGGACGGTTAAGGAAACGTATTTAGTGGGGTAGTTATTGTACTTGATACATTGTCATCAGGGATTGGTAGCAGTCTGGAAAATAGCAGTGATAGCAGTGCTATTAGCAGTGCTATTAGCAGTGCTATTGCTATTGCTATTTGAGCTCAAGTTTCGGCGATAGCAGTGCTTTAGCCATAGCAGAACAAGCCTTAACAACACTCATTTGCGATCTTCTCGCCGTTCCCCCCCCCCCCTCACCTGCCTTCAAGCTCACTCATTTTCTACCTCACTTCACTGGGATTAGCAGGTACGAAGTACGCCAAGGTTGGCTGCTGCTTGGAAAGTGCACAGCGCAGGAGCGCGTGTTTTCGGCAGGTTCACTTGTTATGAGCTCCCTGCGTACAAGGACCGACCTCGAACGAGCGCAATGGCAGCTGCTGTTGCGTCGTGTTGCAACTCCGGCGTTGACAGGTAGGAAATGCAGTTTGATTGGTTCGTTAGAGGCTGCCCAAATCCGATTTTGGCCCCTGCCAAAGGGCCTCATCAGTTAGCTTCCAATTCCGCAATGAGCGCTACGACTACAGACACTAGGACCAGGTTCCGCCAGCCAGTCATTCTACACGACCCTTCATGCTACGCGACCTCGCATAAGGTCTCGTCGCCTTGAAGTCCTTTCGTGACACCACACACATGGCTGCAACTGGTGTCGAGCATGACAAAATGAAAGTGACGCCGCAGATCAGGCACAGCTGGTTACGTCGCTTGGAGCTCCAGGGTGGAGCTCCAGTCGGTGTCACTAATATGATTCAGTGACCACCACCAATTGCAATAGCACTGCTATCGCCATCTGCCACTGCTATTGCTATTAGCAATAGCACTTTATTCAAATGTCAATAGTAATAGCAATATCACTGCTATCCAGAATTCTCACTGCTACCAATCCCTGATTGCACAAGAACTACTTTCCTGCCAAAGCCTCCCAGCCAGTCGATGTTGGCCGACAACTTCGGCCTAGTTGATGAACTCGTTATGTAGGCCTATGCATATCTTGAGGCTTTGTCGCCGTCACGGAGACATTGCCGATCTTGCTGTTGCAGGCACGTTTCCAGCTCGAGTGGAAAACTGACTTCCTTCTCCGCAGGAAGTCTACATGGAAATATTGTTTTTCAATAAAAGGAGGGACCACTCATCCCACAAAACAAGTGTAAACAGTAAACGCTGTCTGGAGAATGGAAATTAACTTTTGACAAAAAAATTAGGTAAAAGTCCGTAGCACCGTTTCAATTAAGGGCTGGTATTAATTAAAAGGGAACCGATTGATGGTCAGTTAATTCCATGTCAAAACGGCCTGGTATGTGGCAAAAGTCATCGTGCACAAGCCAATTACAACAACGATGGCGTTTACAAGATGTCCCTGACCAACCAATCTAGAAAATACCACAAGCAATTAGTAGCTACCATGGGAAAATTTCACCAATAGACTCACCGCGAGTGAAAAATGCACGGATAAATGAAAGCAAGCGGAACAGAGCAGAACCCCCCAATGATGGAAACAAAGTTATCCAGCTAAAAACATACACAAGTTACAATTCCAGATAGCAACTCAGTTTGCAATGACTAAACAAAAACTTACCTCTTCCTTGCCGAAATACCCGATAACGGCCGTGAGGCACACAAGCGCGAAGCGAAACCCATTCTTTTTCCACCTCCAGAAGCCCTTGACTCGCTGATAAGGAAATAACTTGCTCTCGAGGATGTTAATTACTGGGTACAGCATCAAAGGGTACGATAGCACCAGAGCCAAAGAGTACGTGAGCTGCACGATTATCGTCCCCGTGCTCTCACCTGAGCTGGGCAGATTCAATGTCACCACCGATTGGGTATTCTGACCGAAGGCTGCGTACACGATGCCAGCGAACACAATACAAATGACCAGGATACACATGACACACCATGACAAAATTGCTGGGAACTTGTGCTTAATCCGATCATCCATGGAATCGTATGTAGGCAACACCAGTCCGATGCCCTCAAAACAGTAGACAGCGACACCAAGAAACATTGCCCAGTTCTCGGAATTGAAATACTGCCACGTTGATTCGTTAGGAGGCGTACTCTCGAGTGTCTTCACGGTATAACTGAGGATGTATACCAGACCGAACACGATGAGGACGTCTGCAAATAAGCTCGTAACTGCAAAGTATTCCAGCCGACGTACCCAAGCTAGTGGAGTATATAGCGGAATTTGCAGTAGAATAAGCGTCCACGACGACGTCGTGATCGAGCTCTGCAGGTTGAATGCATGAAGTAGGACTTCTCCAATGTTTTTCTCCACGAAAATAAGGTACGAGCAGCAGAACCCGATCTGCGAGAGCACCAATGACAGATTCACCGCACGTCGACCCATAGCTCCAAAAGCTTGTTCTCCTACGACACCGTACGAAACGTTGTGATGGTTGTACGAGTGAAGAAGCACACTCGAACATTCGACCAGACGTAGCATGCAAAAAGTTGACAGCGCTGCCGAAATGCAAAGCCCAACGATCGAAAACAGCATCCCTCCATTCTGGAATCCTTTGGGTAGGAACAAAATTCCGCTGCCAATAAAAGACTTGAAGATCGTAAAAATTGTCTTCTTGACGGATGCGCCCCTAGTCGAGGCCTCGCTCTTTGTTGTGGGAAACGTGTCGAGGCTACTGAATAACGGGATTAGTTCTTCCTGTTGGACACAAGACTTGAGTTCAGAAATCGGTATCATAACGAAACAAAAAGGTATACGCACATTCTCGCTGTTCTCGTCGCCGAGGTGTATGGCATCGTTGGCGAAGTCGCGGTAGGTGGACTGCACCAAACTACTGGGGCCAAGCGACGTGAGAAATGAATTTTGTACGTAGGTTGGCACGACAGTGCTCCCAACAGGCAAGTTGGCAATAACGTGGTCACGACGGAAGCCTCCTGGCTGAGCGATATCCGATGCCTTCCCTGCAGAAGTAACACAGCATGCTTTAGAAATGAATCCAACAGCCAACGATCTCCCGCTGCAGCGCTGTCACGAACCGATGTCTTTGTAAAGCACCTCGCTCACGTCCGGCAGCGACTTAACTCGGACCAGCCCATCCTGTGACCCCTTCAATGCGGCGTTGTAGATCTCACGTGTCATGTCCGATCCTTCTTCTGCGATATCATGCACGAGCGCGGGTGTGCGCAGATCGCAATCCTTGCACGAGTCGTTTAAACGGGGAGAGACCATGATCTGGTGCAGTGCGAAGAAAATCGGGCAATGACAGCGCTTCCGTCCCGCCGATTCATGTTTTAGTCTCGAGAAACTGCTCGAAACTGATGCTTGAATATATATATGAATCTTGTGGAAAACAAAACTGACGTCCAGATGAAGATCGTGAGCAATTGTGCATCTACAATAGATTCATGACACAACGCGATAATTGTTTTCTAACCCCACTGTCCAATACACGTCGCGCACCCTTGCAGTAGTTTTCACGGTTAATCTAGTTGTTGGTTTCTCTTACAAGTCTCGATAGTTCCGCGTTGTCAGATTATCACCTGAAACTATGACTCCTCTGAAGGAGTGTGAGTTTCATCCTCGATTTAAACAGCTAAAATGGCGTTTCGTCAGTTGAAACCGCTGCTGAAACACTGATCGTGCGTAGAAAACCAAGATTCGCTCGAGCGGCTGAGCAGGGCCGTCTCCTCGAACACTCGGCGCTCCGCCGCCGCTGGACATGCTGCTCCCAGATTGCCACGAAGTCTTCGACACGGAGCACGCGTTGTTGGTGTGCGCACGTAGCCTTACGTTCGGCGCGTTCTGTCTCGCCACGCTAGTCGCGACCGTCTACGCATTCCAGCGGATCCTGCCGATTTTCCTGAGTTCACAATGGTATTTTACGAACCTCAGCATGCTAGCGCTCACGGGGGCCCAGATGGCGCTGTTAGTGTACGAGTGCTTCATCCTGAACAGCCCTAAGGTCCTGGTGCTGGCCAAGTACTTCCGCTGTATACAGATCGCCATCTCCTGCGTTCTGTACGGAAAGTCTGCGGGGGAACTCGTTAATCGGACGAAGCTGGTACGTTCAGGAGGGAGCATTGCTGGGCCGTTGGCGGCAGTAACACCATTTTTCTACGTATAGTTCTACAACATGTTGATCCCGATTGTGGGACTCGCCACGATTGCTATGACGGCAGACGTGATGCTGGTGGTCGGAGCCTATGACGAGATTGACTGCCACCATATTACGTGGATGGCCATGTCGGTAACAGGGCTCGTCCTCACAGGTACGTAGTCCAACATCAGCCAAACATTGAGGGTCTTTTGAGCTGACAAGCGTTTGGTGCGGCAGCTGGATTTGCTGTTCCAGGCCGGGTGGTTCTCGAAGAGATCAATTCTACAGCACGAAAACAGGTTTCCTCCGTGGCGAATATCTCCATTACATTTCCCTCAAAACACTAACTCTCCTCTCATTCAGCGCAAAAAATTCCAGGATTCCGCCGAGGCGACCGAGCTGGAGCAATCACATCATCAGCTTTGGGTGCTCCTGATCGTAAGTCTTGCATCAGTTTTCGTTGATCCATGAACATTGATCGACTGTATATGGGCGTGCTTCGCTGTGCTAACAGTGCAATCTCGTGAGCACGAGCCTGCAGCTCGCGGTGGACGCGTATCTCTCTTTTAGTGTCGGTGGTGAGGATGGATTCAGTGCTTCATCTTGAAACGATGTGGAGAAACTGATCGCGTTGAAACTGACATTGACAGGCAAGAAGCGCGAGTGCGATAGTATGTTCTTCGACGAGAACGGCGGGGTTTTTGAGCAGTCGGTGCGCTTGACGATCTCTATGGGGACGTACCTTGTGCCAAACTGGGGCGCTCTGTATGTGTTCTATGTGCTGCCACGCTTCCAGTTCTCCACGGCTCTGGACGTCCCGGGACTCGTGCTAGACGATGAGAGCGAAGAGGCAGCGTACGAACTCCTTTCTGGCGACGAACGCGTCGAAAGTAGTCGAGGTAGGCGATTCTACTAGTAACGTGTGTACAATAGATGGTAGACTTGGTCCAAACGTTGGTGTTGTTGTGGTCGTCAGCTCGAAGTTGAAGCTACTGTAGATGGCTAATGATCGGCTTTGCGGGCAGCAACTTGCCAAGCTGGAAGCTCCTTACTTGCCAAATTGTCGTGCTGCATCTAAGGGGGCATACTCGGCAAGTAACGTGGCAAATTGCCTTTGCCGTTGGTATATCACGCATCTACACCGGCGTCGTGTTGAGTCAACTCTCAAATTGAAATGACACATACTAGTATATTTTTTTCAACACTAACGTTATGAAGGAGAATGCTAAGCTTGCCGCAGCACCTTGCGAATACACGTACATGCACACTCATAACAGACATGTGGCTCTCCACCCAGCTTTTCGACGGCAGCCCCAGCTTTCCCAAATCCTTTGCCGTGTCGACATCGGCGCGTATCAACGGGCCTGTTGAAGATGCTCCATACAAATCCCAACTAAAACTCTTGGAAGCGAAGCGTTGCGTGCCGAGACCGCCACTCTCAGAATAGCCGTCAAGTCCATAAGCCCCTCGTTCTACTGCGCGACAACACCCGACGATGAACCACGACTCCGTTCGACTGCTAAGCCCAGCGCCACCAGCCAAGGCCCCACTGGACCTCTCGGCGCACGACATCGCCATGGTGCGTATGGGCAGCGGCTCCACCTTTCAGCGATCGCACAGCAAGCCGGAGCACCCGACGTCGCAGATGGGCGCTGTCGCCGTGGAGGCCGAGAACCAGCGCACCAAGCGGCACAACGGTAAAAAGCTGCTCTTCCTGCGCAATTTTAGTGTCCTGGAGGAGGATATCGTCATCTGCAACCGCGTGCGCTGCGGCGTCGACCCTTCCTGGTTCCAGCACCGGAACGCTGGTGACCACCGCTATCTCCGCGCGCTGAGCTTCGAAGAGGCAAGGCTGGCAGCTACGCGTCGTCGCCGTTCAGTGTCAATGGCTGCAGCCTGCCCGAAGAAGAGCCAGAGCATGCGAATTAACACGAGGGACTTTGCGGACGACGACGATGAGGACCTTTCCGAAGCTATTGCCCCCCAGCCTTGCTCAGGGGGTAGTAGCACAAGTACAGAGCGCAGTTCGTTCAACTCCATCACAGCCCATACTATTAGTGAAGACGCCGTCTCCATGGCACCTTTGAAAAGAGAAGGTAGCACGCGCGCACCGCCGGTAATGCGTGCCGGCTCTTCACGGAAAAGTGTGGCCAGCCCACGCATGCGCACGGCCTCGGAGAGCTCGGCGCTGCTCACTCCGCGTGAAAAGGCTATGCATGGACGCTACCTCATTCGTGAATCATTCGCTGCCGGTGCTTATGGAAAGGTTTGCTCCGGACAAGACAAGTGCTCCCTCGAAGAGGTAGCAGTGAAAATCGTGCCAAAGTACATTTTGATTTCGCCCGAGGAAAAGCAGTCGGTGATTCGCGAGCAGGTTATTCACAAAGATCTGGACCACCCGCACATTGTCAAGCTGTTGGACGTCTACGAAGACGATGGTGCTCACTACTTCATTCTGGAGCGCGCCGACAGCGGTTCCCTCAACACGATGATCACTGGTGCAGGAATGGAAGAAAACAAGTGCCGTGACTTCTTTCGACAACTGCTGCAAGCTCTTGAGTACCTTCACAGCAACAACATTGTCCACCATGATATCAAGCCACACAACGTGCTGTTGGACGACGACGGCACCATAGTGAAGCTGTGTGACTTTGGCGCCTCACGAGCCTTCGCCGCTCATGAGACGTCGCTGCCGTTTGCTGGCATCTTCGGTACGGTGGGCTACATTGCTCCTGAGCTACTTGATGGTAAGACATCCTACGGCCCTGCCATTGACATGTTCAGTGCCGGAATTATGCTGTTCGAGATGGTATTTGGTTACGGACCCTTCTACCCGCCAAGCGCGTGCACGCACCAGGAGCTGGAGTTCCCTAACAGACCAAAGGCATCGCCGCAGGTGAAGCAGCTTTTGACTCGACTGCTAGAGAAGAACCCTGCCAAGCGAATTACAGCAGCCCAGGCGCTGGGTCACCCGTGGATCACACTCAACGCTGGCGGTCGCTCGGCTCCATCGTCACCTACGAGTGTTTCTGTGGACTTACCACTGCCAGCGCCGAAATGTGTTCGTAAGTAGAGACTGCGGCTGTTAATTTTTATTCTTTTAGTTCATTTGCACATTGCCAAAGCGTAAACAAGCTTGTACAAGTAAGTTCGCCTCGATTCATGCTGCTGTCTATGCATGTCAATGTTGTCGCTCGTTATAACTCCAGGCTCGAGGACGGCAGCAGACCGAGGTGAGATCGAAAGGACTTCTGTATTCCCTGGCGAATTCCGAACTGATGCTAAAACTGGCCTCATTCTCTAGGCTACGTGTCTATGCTACGCGAGTTCATGATAAATCAGGATGGATACCGGTCGGTACCGGTTCCACCAGCAACACTACTCACAAATTTCTGATGAGAAATCCGTCAACGCCTGAACCGTAAGCAGTGCTGATGGTGTATCCAGCGATGAGTATCACTGCAGCAATAATCGAGATCAAGTTGCCAATTAGGCCGAGAATTGTTGCAGCTCCAATCAGCACAAACCAAAACGCCACCAACGCTGTTATTGCGGGTGCTTGGCTCTCTTCAAAAAGAGGTTCAGCTCCATCTGGAAGCTTGTCATTCGACTCGTAGAAATTCTTCAGCAGCGACTCCTTCCGTTCGAAGCGCTTTTCCATCCAGTTCGCCAACTCGCTCTCGCTTTTGTTGCGAAGTGACGAGATATCCTTTCGCTCGATGTAGAAATGAATCATTCGCGGCACACGACCAGTTAGCAGAGACGCCTCCGACGGACGTTCGTTAGCGGCGTAGTCCACGTAGAACATTGTGACATCGTATACAGCAGTCAGCTGGGACTGAAGCAGTGGAAACATGAATGTCCAGCCCGTCGTGCGCGGGTATAGTGAATACTGACGACGCGGTAGCCCGTTCTTCTCAGCAAATGCAGCACTCTTTTCGAGATTAGTCTCGCTGAGGTCTGTGCCTTCGGGGAAAAGAAGGTATGAAGCCTCCGGTTCTTTTGACGAGAGGAACGGCAGCAACTTCTGTAGGTTCACCTGGTCTTCAGCCCAGTGACGGTGCTACAGGACAAAGCGGCAGATATTAGAGCAACTCACTAGTGTCATCTTCCAAAGTGTGCTCATACCAGGAAAATGAAGATGAAATGCTGCATGGCCCATCCGAAAATTGGGATTTTGCGCAGTGGAGCCTTCAAGACGATCCGCAGCTGGTGCAGCGTGTGCGTCCGCCACGCGACGCTCCACAGCAGCATCCAGTCGATGCGTGTGCGGTGGTTCGATAGCCACAGTGCTCGGTCGTGCTGCATTTCGCTCTCGTGGGCCTTGGTCTCTGCGTCACCGTAGACTCGAACCTGAATTCCAAAGAGTTTCTCTACAGAAATCATGGTGAGCGTCTAGCAATGGCAACTTCAACCTTCAATGCTCCATGCACGCACCAAGCAGCAGAACCACTTGACCCATCCACGCCCATTGTCTGCTCCATTTGTTTGCAAAATGCCATTTCAGTCAGCATGTATAAGGTACGTTCTCTTCAGGGCAATGGTCGACGCACATGAGGCGAGTGACGCGACGGTAGAAGCGTTTGGTCTGCAGAAATGCGGGCACAGGTAGCGCTGCCGCTACGAAGCACGGGGTCAGCACCCAGGCCACGCCCGTCCACCCTGTGACTACTAACGACGTCAGAAACACGATGCCCACAATGGCGATTTTCATGGTCTCCGCTAAAAATGAAGTTCCAGCCTGGAACTTCCAGCATCATAAACTGGTACAGTGTACCAATGGGACGTACCCTTCACTCTTGAAGAGAAGATTCACTGAAGAAGATGACGACGAGGGCACAAGCAGAGCGCGACGTAAAGCTCCTCGTGAGCTTCGTGGCCATGGTCTTCGTGGGCCTCGGGAACAAGAGTGCGTGGATTAACTCTTAGCGATGTTCGCTTGAACCCTGTACGCTGACGCCTTGTTCTCCATTGTTTTAACGATGATTTCATGCGGGGAATGAACAGTTTTCCAGAAGTGAGCTTTATTTATCAAGCTACTGCGCGGCTTTAAGTTCTGACTTTGTTGCGCTGACAGACTGCAGACGATCCCGATGCACAACTACCCAACGTTCCTTAACCTGCTTACGACGTTCGTCTACGTACGTGCTGCATTTTTTTCCCCTTGCGCTTTGGCTGCGAGCTGTTGTGTGCTCACTAAACTTGCAGATCCCCATCAGTTTTGCGTACATTCTACCAATGATCAAGTATGGGAGCGCCATTACGTGGGAACAGCGCAATATCCCCAAGCGCAAATTCGCCGTCATGGGAGGACTCGACTCCGTCGCTGGCATTCTACAAGTGTTTGCTGCCACGTATCTAGGAGGCTCGCTAATCATCTTGCTGGGCCAAGCTGCGATTCCTATCTCGATGCTCATCTCCAGTCTCCTGCTTAAGGCCAAGTACTCGGGCTACCAGTATATTGGGGCAGTGGTCGTGACGCTGGGTCTGTTAATCGTGTTGGGCTCAAGCAACTCTAGCAGTAGCACCGGCACTAACCCGCACCTGATAGTGTTGTGGTCCGTCGTCATGATCTTCAGCTGCGTCCCCATGTGCTTGTCCAGTGTTTATAAGGAGAAGACGCTTGGGGAAGCGGAGCTCGATGCGGTTTACCTGAATGGTTGGATTGCTGTGTTCCAGTTCCTCTGTGCAATTCCGCTGACGTTCCCCGCGGCAATGGTCGGGGATCACCCAGTTACCCCCCGCGAGCTTCCAGAAAATCTGTACGACGGTTTAATGTGCTACCTGGGGCAGAACACCATCACTGAGGGCGCCCACAAGGATGACTGCGAGAAGGCAACGATTTACGTGACCGCCTATCTGCTGTTTAACGTGGCGTACAACCTGCTGATCATCCTGATCCTAAAGTTCGGCAGCGCTAACATTTTATGGCTGGTAAGTGGCTGCACTACGTGAAGTTGACATGATGCCTGGTGATACTTACAACATTTGTCGGGCAGGCGATGACCATTATGGTTCCACTAGGCAACGTTGCGTTCACGTTTCCGTTCATGCCGGAGCACCAGCCACTGCACGCGAAGGACATTGCGGGCTTGGTGTTCATCATGCTGGGACTATTCGTGTATCGGTTCCTTGAGGAGCTCATGGAATCCTGGAACAAACGGAAACCCATCTACCCGAACGAAAAGGGTCCAGGAGTCGATGAACTCAAGCGGGCACTCATCAGCAGCGACAGCGACAACAGCGACGACCTCGAAAGAGAAGTGTAAAGTGGTGAACCTCGAGCGCGTTCGTCTGGATTAAATTTGTTGACATTCATGCAAAAAGGTGCAGATCACTTCAACTGTACCGGGTTTAAGGTACACAATAATAAACAATTTTATGTACACCACACACCCCACGATTGGCCATCGAGCCTTATTGACCGCAGAACTCAACGGGGGAAACGTAGGACCATGCTCGCTGCCGCTACCAAGAGCTTCGTGCGCGTCGCCGGAGCCGCCGGATCGCGCCGTGCGCCGCTGCTGAGTGCGCAGGTCTCGTTTTTCTCCACAGAAGCGGCCGCTTCCTCGACTCCCGTGGCTGAGCAGCCCAAGCGCACCAAGCTCAAGATCCCCACGAAGCGCGCGGCGTCATTGCTGCTACAGCTGGAGGCTGAGGCCGTGGCCAAGGCCTCGGAAGGAAAGGACATTGATAACTTCAAGCCTGGTGATTCGGTCGAGGTGCAGTACCTGCTGAGTCGCACGGGCGGCCGCGTTCAGCGCGTCAAGGGCGTCGTGCTGGCTCGACGAAACCGCGGCACCGGCAGCTCATTCGTCATCCGCAACGTAAGTCTTGCATGCTCCGAATGTACGTTATGCTGCTACTGAAACATTGACTGGTTGTGTGTTCTGTTGTACAGCACATTGGCGGATACGGCTACGAGCAGAAGATTTTCCTGCACTCGCCGCTGCTGCAGAGCGTAAAGGTGTTGCAGGAGGCATTCATCCATAAAGGCAAGAAGCGCGTGCGTCGTGCAAAGCTCTTCTATCTGCGTGAGAAGGCGCCCAGTTTCACCACTGTCTAGGCGGTGCAGCTACGTTATACTCGTCTGGAGCAGCACAGGTGGTGATGAAATTCGCAGAAACAATGGCGCTGGATGGATGTAGTAGAGCAGCACCAGGGTGGTAGGCAGCGCTAACACTAGAGAAGAAAAACGATTCACAGAACAAGCGACAGACAGAAACTGCGTCTGTTATTGGCAAGGGCAGATAGCTACTCGTCAAGCCACTGCGACAGGGACAGCGACTTGTTCTAGGGTCCTGGCACTCCCTCTATCTGCGTTTCTTCTTCTTGGACTTGCGAATGCCAGAGCCGCTAGACACCACAACGGCGACAGGCTTGTCCGACTCGGCCTTGCGTGCAGCACGAGCGGCCGCATCAAGCTTGAGAGCGTCCTTCTCCGTGCCCATGCCTGCTCCCTGCGCTCCAACAAAGCGGTTGCGACCACGACGGCCTCGCTTACCGTGTGAGCGCTGCTTACGTGGAATCCAGCGCTCCAGGTCCGGGTTCACCAGACCAATGGACGCGTTGTAGTCCGGGCGAGCACGCAGGTTGGCCAGATGCGTCTCCCTACGCTTAGCACGGTTGCGAGCGATAGCCTCAGGCCTCTTGGCGGCGCGTTTGCGTCTGCACAAGTTGAACGATGTGAGCTTCATATTTGGCACACAAAACATGCAAGAGTCTGATACGTACTCGTTCTTCTTGTCACCAGTGTCCGCGAACTTAGCAGCCAGACGAGTCGACCGCGGGGCCTGCTTCTCCAATTCACTCGGATCAGCGCCGCTCTCCTCGACAGTGGGAAGCATCGCGCAACGAGCCTCCGCAGCTTCAGCGTCACAGAACGACCTGTAAACGGAACAACAGCGTGTTAGCAAAACAAACGTAGGAAACAAGTTAGAAGCACGAACAACTTACAGAGCAACGACCAGCGAAGCCATAGAACGAAGGCGAAGATCGCGGTCCAGAGCACCAGCGGCCTCGCCTTCCAGCAACTCCAAGTACGCGTCGGCAGCCTCGCGGTAGTGCTTCTTCTGAATCTTGTACCAGCAGTCACCTTCGCGAATCTTCATAGCCGGCTCAGACATGTAGTCGCCAGCCTTGTGGTGGGCTAGCGCGCTTTCCAGCACAGCTTGTGCCGATGCAGAGTCGCCCGCTTGTTCGTAGAGCGCAACAAGGGTCGCCACTGTACCCGGCGAGTGTGCCAGCTCCTCAATGGAGCGAATGCACTCAGCAGCCTTCAGGATTTGTCCTTCCGTCAAATACACGTGCGCAAGACCAAGGCGCCCACCCACGCTCACATCACCCTAAAAGTAGACAACGACGTCGCACACAAGGGTTAAGTACTCTTGTCATCAACGCATCAGCATTGGTGTGTGTTTTTACCTTGAGCTGCTCGATCGCGGCATCCAGTGACTGGTCCTTGATTGTCAGCAAGACCACAATGTCCGCAATCGACTTCGACGTGGGGAACTGCTTCTTCAACGTCTTCAAGCTTTCGCGACACTCTTCGGTCTGGTTGGACGAAGCGATTCATTAGTACATGTACGTCATGCTTGAACGAAGGGCATTACAAGCCTACAGATATGATTCATCGTACCTTGTTCATGAGACAAAGCAACAACGTGCGGTTCGTGAGAATGGCTTCTTGCTGCTCTGGGGTCAGCTTCTCCGACAACACGGCTGCATCGATGTTCTTCAGGCGCTTGAACGAGTCTAGCACATCGCGGTCCTTGCGGATTGTCACGATATTGTTTGAAGCCACAGCGCCAACAGCACGGTTGCGCAGTCTACACAATAAACGAGTACCACAGTTAAGATACCGGCCGCCATTAGCCCCCCCCCCCCCCCCCCCGAGAGGATTGACACTGTCAATTTGACAGAATGGACAACGTACTTCAACTTCAGCACGTTGCGGTAATCTGAGAGTGCACCGTCCAGATCGCCACGCATTTGCTTCACAAACGCCAGCTGCGTCTTGATGACAGCGACTTCCTCTTCAACCTCAGCTTCCGATGCTCCGTCCGCGACAAGAGTATCGCGGCACAAACCTATCACGGACCCAACAAGTCAGAGAAACATGCCAGAAAGCACTACACAGCGAATTGCAATGCAATCTTACTTTCAGCAGTCACTAAGAGCTCCTCCGCCGACTCCAAATCACCTGACTGGATAGCGACAAACGACTTATTGAAGGCGACCTCGAAGCCATCATCGATCTGGGCCAGCATCACACACATTAAAACTCATTAGGGACGCTATATTCTCCACATGACATTCGAGTTAGCGATGATCGCACAGGGATATCACGGTCTTTCAGCTCGTGGCTCCTGCCCGCGCTTGCATACGCTGCCAACAGATTTGTCTGCAGCTCCAGGAGGTCATCACCCTGTAGTCACGCAAAATATACACAATATAGTCAAGATATTTACACTGCTATCCTCGAAGGATGTATACACTCCCCACGTACCTCCTGAGCCTGCGACATCAGCAGCTCGTAAATACGGATACTCTGGTTGTAGTTTTCCTTGCGGAAGTGCTGCAGAAAGCATATACAAAATCGTGTCAGGCGTATTGTACTCCCTTCCAACGCTAAAAGCCGTGGACGCACGAGTTGCGCTGCCAGATGCAGCTGCGCAGTGCTTTTTGACTCCACATCTCCACCCTCAAGAATGCTGAGAGCGTCATCATCCTGCTTGAGGCGGTAGAGGCAGTAGGCCTTTTCGGTGCTCAGGAAGTCATACTTGACAGCCAACTCCAGCGCTTTGTCAAACTAAACAATGAGGGTAAGGACGCAATAGTCAATACTCAACTCTCATAGCCTTGGACAGCTAGCAGTATAAGTCCGCAAACCTTCTCCAGGCGAATAAGCGCCACGCATTTAATCTTAACGGCGTCGACATCGTCTGGGAACTTGGAGCGAACTGCAAACGAAACGAGGTCAGATACAGAGTCTCTCCTCCTCCTTCTATTCGAGGCACCACCAATGGACGCACTCTTGTTGCAAATGTCCACAGCACGGGAGTAGTTCTCACGCTTCAGCGCGGCCTTCAGCTCCGAGAAGCTCGCGGCCACCGCGGCGTCGGATGACACGACACTCGCCATTCCCCCTTTTGAGGTTTGTTTGGCGTGTTCTACACAAATATATTATTGAATAATATTAAATGAATATATTTTCAATACATTTTGAAATTACATCCATAATATTTTTCATTCTCTCACTTTCATAAGTTATATATTAGGTTTTACGTCAAATCGTAGGCGGAATGGCTTATGATTTCAAGGATTCATGTATTCCTTGCTACCGTTTTGACTATTGTTTACTATGGGCAGAGCAGAGTTGGAAACGATCGTTCCCGCGAAATCGTATCCGACGAGAAGCGGACACTCTAATTGGCCAAAATTACACCCCTCTTCAGCAGTGCCAAATCATGCTTCTTCCGGCATCACTAGGGGGTTTCAAAGTACTCATTAATGAGGATTTTTTTTCGCAAACGATGAGCCAAAAATGAGACCAAAAACTTGGTATGAATGTTAGAAGGTAGTTGTCGTAGACACTTGGTGGATTGAGAACTGATTGTATTCATAAGACACTCGGCACTGGCGCCGCAGCATCTGCTAGCTACATACCCCTAGCGTTTACTCAGTCTTGAGCGGTTGCCGATTCTTCGTATCAGCCGCGTGCAAACACCGCGTCTTTTCCAACAATGAAGCCTAGCCGGTCTTTACCATCGAGAGCGGCAAGGACGAGATCGTTCCGCATGGCAAAGTTGGAGCCGTTCAGGCGTGGGAAGGCTTCGCCAGTTCTCCCTAATGTAGGGCTTAAAAACTGTCGCGGCATCAAGACGCAGACGAAGTTGAAAGAAGGGAAAACCGAGTAGACTTAAGGTGTAGACGGTGAAAAGAAGAGCTAGGTTGAGTTTTAGAGAGAGCTGGGTACATGTAGTTCTAAATTATTTTCGGTGTCAACTGATATACTGCTGCCACATTGCCATTTCGAGAAACCATTTCGCCAGTGGCCCAACAACTAGAAAATGGTCCTTGATCAGCGCATCAGTCCCGTCAATGCGGGAGCAATCCTGACGCCAGGACCTCGGTCTCATGCTGCTCCCCGCCCAAGCAAGGCCACGGGACCCCATCACTTCTCAATCGCCCTCCGAGTTCCTTCACGAAGATCCTAGCAGCAATGAGCGCCGCACCCATTGAGCCAAAGCTGATCCACTCGCGCGTGCTCTCCGGCACAGCCACCGACACATGCAGCTCCGTGCACGTGTCTACGCTGCGTTCAGGCTTCGATCCGAGCTTCACGCTGTACACGAACCTGATGAGCCGACGCGAGGTCGACCCCGAGGGATCCCACAAGCTTTTTGGTACGCGTAAGGTGGACCCCGACACTAGAGTCGTGGGGCCCTACGAGTGGGTGACCCTCAGCGAGTTCCTTGTGGCGGTGGAGCATTGCTCGGCCGGTATGAGCCATGAGCTGGGACTGCAACGAGGCGCGCTCGTGGGCATCTTTAGTAAGAACCGCTACGAGTGGTCAGTGGTGGAGCACAGCACCAGTCGCATGACGTACACGCTCGTGCCGTTGTACGACACGCTTGGCCCCACGGCTGTGCCCTACATCATCAACCACACGGAGATGAAGGTGGTTTTCTGTGCTAAGGAGCAGGTCAAGACGCTAATGGCCTGCATCAACGACTGTCCGAGTGTGGAGACCGTCGTGCAGTTCGAAGACAAGATCGACGGCCAGGACTTTAGTCTTGCACGAGCCAACAACGTGTCGCTCATGACCTTGGATCAGCTGCTGGAGATTGGCACTGCCAACCCTGTTGAAGCAGACCCGCCACTTCCTGATGACCTCTGTACCATCTGCTATACGTCGGGTACGATGGGTGATCCCAAGGGCGTGATGCTGACGCACTCGAATATGATCGCTTCCATCCTGTGCTCTATCGAGATCACTCCGCTGTACGAGTCGGACGTGCATCTCTCATTCTTGCCATTGGCGCACTGCTTCGAACGTAATGTGCAAGCCCACATCATTGCCAAAGGAGGATGCATCGGATACTACCAGGGCGACGTGACGAATCTGCTGGAAGACATGGCGGAGCTGAGACCGACGGTATTCCCGTCCGTTCCGCGACTACTGAACCGCGTTCACGACAAGATCACGCAGGGAGTTGCAGCCGCTGGAGGACTGAAGAAGCTCCTGTTCGACCAGGCGTATGCAGCCAAGAAGGAGTACCTTGCCGACGGCTATTACACGCACGCGTTCTGGGACCGGTTGGTGTTCGACAAGCTCAAGATGGTGCTGGGCGGTCGTGTGCGCTACATCCTGAGCGGCTCGGCGCCCTTGTCGAAGGAGGTGAAGGAGTTCATGGCGATTGCATTCTGCTGTCCAGTGCTGGAAGGATATGGGCTCACGGAAACTGCTGCGGTTGTATCGTGCGCTATGGCAGTCATGCCCATGACCCGACACGTGGGTGTCCCGGTTTCTGGTGCGCAGATTCGCCTCGAAGATGTGCCTGAAAAGCACTACTCCACTCGTGATACGCCGTGCCCTCGTGGTGAGATTTTGACCAAGTCTGGACACGTCTTCAAGGGGTACTACAAGCAGCCGGAGCTGACGAGCGAAGTGCTTGATGCTGATGGCTGGTTCCACACGGGGGATATCGGGCAGTGGAACCCGGACGGAACGCTGACGGTCATTGATCGCAAGAAGAACATTTACAAACTATCGCAGGGTGAATACGTTTCTCCCGAGCGTGTCGAGGGCGTATACGGCCAGAGTCCGTTCGTTGCGCAAGTGTTTGTGCACGGTGACTCATTCAAGAATTACGTGGTGGGTATTGTTGTTCCAGATCCCGAGTTCGTTGCTGCGTGGGCTGAGAAGCAAGGGCTCAAGGGGGAAGAGGCCTCGCTGGAGAAGCTCTGTGCCCCTGGCAATAGGACACTTGTTAGCGTCATTCAGGAAGACCTGCGGCAGTTGGCGCTGGCCGCTAAACTCCTCCCGTTCGAGCGCGCTCACAAGTTGCGACTGCATGCAGAGCAGTTCACGCCGGAAAACGGGCTGGCCACGCCCACATTCAAGCCCAAGCGCTTCGAACTCATCAAGTATTTCAGCGACACCATCGACGAAATGTACGAGGAGCAGAGTAAACTCTGAAATGAGGCGTGCTAGCTCCAGTTCGTTGCTAGCACACACGGAAGCAGTGCTAACAAGTAAAAGTACTCGATAAATACAAAATGCACGATTGATTCATGACGATTCCTCTAATATTTTCTCCTCCTCTTCGTCGTCAGAGATTCCTTCGCCAGTTATCCCTGCCAGAAGTGCCTCGACGTCTCTGCTCAGCAATAACGGTTCCGTTGGCAATCGACCACGCAAGTTGGCGTGGAACTTCCGCAGCTCTGTACGCACGCGTCTTAGTTCCATTTGTAGCTGTCGACTGGCATTCAACTCCCGAGCGCTTTCCATTGTCAACTGCTTAACACGCACGGCAAATGGTTGGATGCGCTGCTTCACTGCCTCCGTTGCCTTTTTCCTTCGAGTCCGTGAACGCTCGAACTCATTTTTCCGTTTGGACAATTCAGCAAATTCTCTAGACGCTTGAACGGAGCCGGCGTGTGCCTCGACACATGCTTCTTTCAACTCTTCGATCTCCTTCTCCATCGCAACGCAATCGCTTTCTTGGAGCGCCACCAGTTCCGCTTTACGATCCACGCAATCCCGCCATACTCGAGCCTGAAACACTACACTCCCTGATGAGTTTCGTAGAATTGAAGTCACCTTGTTCGTGGCGCGGGTACGCGCTTCTCGGCCCCGACGCTCCCGAGCTTCACGGAAAATCTGTCGGTTCTTCAGCGTTTGAAACCAACGCTGGAGCACGACCGCATGTTGCGTCTCACGCTCGAACGCCGTCAGTGCGTGGTGCGCTGTTTGCTTCTGCGCTATCAATGCTGCTCGATCACCTTCTTCCTGGACTCGGCGTAGCTGCTGTCGCTCATCCATGAATGACCGCCACATCTTCTTGCCTAATTTCCCGCGCCATGCGCGTTGGATCATGGCTGCTGATCTTGTCAGTTCTTCTCGGAACCATCTCGCATACATGCGACCGAAATGACCACGAACAGGTGCCTGAATTTTCGTTGCCGAGTGGTGCAGTAGTCTGATGTACGTTGGTGTTTGCCAACCGCGAGCAGCTAGCGATGCGCGGTAGAGCGATACAATCGAATGTGCAGCACCTCGATGAAGAAAGAGTCGACGGTCTTGCTGTTGCGCTGCGATCCCGTCCAGTATCGCACTGTGTTGACGGTGGCGATCATTTCGTAGTCTTCGAGCGGTTGCTAACGCCTTGGCCAGCCACATCCGCCACGTCGCCTGTATCTTCGTAGCACTGCGTCGTCGTAGACACAACAATGCTTCGAACCTTGCAAGCCGAACTAGAATTCTGCAGCAAAAGAGGAGCACGTCAGCACAATGAACACAGAACTTATCACCACTAACTCTTCACGAACATGATACTGCGGAAGAAATGTTGAATCGTCCGAGCTCCAGTGTCTTCCAAGTACCAGCGTTGTCGCTGACGAGCCAGGGCCAAGCGTGCCTTGCGTCGCCCGCAAAAGCCTCTGTGTCTCCGCTGCAATGTGCACGCCACTGTCATACCAGCATCACGCTTACGCTTCCAAGCCACTGCCAAGTCCCGGGTGTAGATGGAATTCTTCATCAAGATGAGAATCCGAGGATGCGAAGTATAGGAACGAACGAGCACAATAACGCGAGCTTCTTTTCGTCCACGAAACCCACGATACACTTTCTGTAGCGCGCTAGCTCCGCGAAACAGCATTCGACGGAGAGCTACACGCGCGATATGAACCCGGTAAGCTCTTTGGATCTGTTTCGACCGCGCTATTTTCAATTGAAGCAGCTCGTACGCCTTTACAGCACGGCGTTTTGCATACTGTCGCCCCACGAACCCTCGCATTGTCCGCTGGATATCAAGTGCGGCGAGGAATCGGATGGAATGGAACTCCATGGTATTTTCAGTCACGATTTCCAACTCCTGACGGAGTCTTGCAGTCATTTTCCTTGATCGGTAGCCTCGGAACGCTCGCTGTACATCTGTAGCCGCTTCTTCTCGACATTTCAGCCACCGTTCTCGAGCGTGGCGTGCCTCGACAGCTCTGCGTCGTCCTAACCAGCCTCGCGCTATTCTCTGGATCTCGACTGCTGCTTTTTCACGCAGTAAGCGAAGCTGCTCGGCCTTCTCGAAAGCTGCACGTTGGCGAGCAGCAACAAACTCGCGCGCGAATATTCGCAGCTGACGACTCAACACGCATAAAGCTTGAATCCACCGCCAATTCGCTTGGCATAGTTCTTCTCGAAGACGTCGAGCTTCAGCAATCATTCGGCGCTGCTTCCTCTGGGCTGACACCGAGCGATACCAGCGCTGGATTCGTCTTGTCGCGACCTTCAGTCTTCGGAAATAGGCAAGCGCTCGCTCCAATGTGGACTTTGCACTCACGCGGGCGTCCAGTCTACAGCGCAGCCAACGAGTTATTTTACGAGCTGCTGCTCTTCGTCCGTGTTCACGACGCAAAAATGCAACAACATTGGGGTGTCGAGGGGTTAAGCCGTCCCGAGTAGCTTCACTGACGTGACCGCGTGCCGCTGCTAAAGCCTGCAAAACAGTCAATGAAATCTCCGGACAGTGACGCACATCCAGACGGAATAGACTGATTGCCGGGTGTAGCAGTGCTGCCACTCCAATGTCTGTTAGCTGCCAGTCGTTCGAGACGACGAGCGTTTCCAGGTGTGGACAACAAGGTGAAGTGCTTAGCGCTACCAGAGCTTCGTTTCGGATCTGTTCACAACTCTCCAGCTCCAGCACTCGCAGTCTGGTACAGCCACGGAGCACAGCGAGAAAACTTGCAGCCGAAAAATATCGAGAACGACTGAGACGAAGAGTGCGCAAATTGGGGCAACAATTCCCCAGCGCCTCACAAAGTGCGTCAGTGGCGAGAGAAGTCACATCAAGGTCCACTAACAAGCTCACGGCTGACGTGGAGTTCCTGGCATGTAACAGCGCTGCTGCGAAATAGTCTGCATCGCACTGTGTGGTACCAATGTGCAGCATTTTCAGAGCACTGCTGGTTAATAGAGAGATGGTGGTGTCATTTAGATGAGGAACAGAGAAAAACGTTGCACAAGTTCCCGGAGTCGCGGCTTCATCTTGACTTGTCCGGACGAGAATGCCACTCCACCGCAGAGTGCGCAGCTGACAACAGCCACGGAGCAGTGCTCGTACGCCAGAAAAGGTCAGTCTTCGCACGCCGTCAAGTGTCAACGATCGGAGTCGAGAACAGTGTGTCCCGAGGGCTGAAATTCCTTGATTTGTCACCTGAAAGCAGCCCGAAATGTCCAGCGTTTCCAGTTGCCGGCAACCACATTCACCAGCACTTGGAAATTCACTAGCGTCATCCTCTTCATCATTATTACGTTTTTGATCGTCTTCAACGCTCCGACCTTTGGCACGAACTGCTATCGTGTCTCCTACGAGACGCTGAATCCCAACATCGGTGATGCTCGAACAGAAACAGAGTTGCAGTGTTACTAGCTGAGAGCACGTCATTCCTAACGCCGCGAGCACCTGGTCATTCACCAGCGAGCATCGAGTAAGATCAAGAGTTGTAAGGCGTGTCAATGCACGCACTCGTGCCAGTCGCTGTAAAGCTGCTACTCGCAATACTGTGCACCCAGACATGTCCAAAGATTCAAGGCGAGATGCACACGGACCCCGTAAGCCAATTAACGTAAGTCCATCGACTAATGGCAGACCAGCAGCATTGAGTACGCGAATTCGTGTAGTGGCAGATGATGAGACCACCGATGCCCCTTCTGGCGTCGCAGTCGAAGATGGAAACCCCACAAGAACAGCAAGCAGTGCCGAGTCAGTAAGTTTGGTACAAAAACTCACATCCAAAGACGTGAGAGACGCTGAATAAGTTTCCCCAAAGGCTGCAACACCGTAGTCCGTGACGCGTCGGCAGTGTGTGAGTGATAACGTCGCTAGAACGGAGCAATGCCGAGCCAACGTTCGAAGAAACTTGTCATCCACCCACTCGCAGGAAGAAACGTCCAATTCCGTCAATGAGCGTGGCAAACTCGTGCCTTCAAGTAGCTCCCCGCCCCCACGTGAAAGCAGTTGGCATTGCGGAAGACGGAGACTGCGCAGAGTTCCGCCTCCTGCTGCAGTCGCTTCAAGTAACAACTGAAGCCCTCGAACGGAGATATGAGCACTACCGTCCACCGTGAGCGTATGAAAAGATGACTTTTCGTTATCGTCGCTGTTCAACTGGAGCTGCTGCAACGAGGCGTCCGTGACACGCCACCCACTGAGATCAACGTGCGAGTGATACACCCGCTCTCGAGGGTCAAAGAAGATAACTTCTCTCGGCAGGTGCAGCTGTAGCTTGACCAGATTTCTCGCGTGGGCCTTGGCGCTGCTGTTTCTGTTCCTGATACCAGCAGCTTTGGTCGTAGTCACATCCTCCTGGTTAGCAGAAGCGCGTGCAGCTACGGGTGATACAGGAGGAAGCGGAGGCGGCAACGGTCGCTTCTTCGCCCATGTACGATCCTTCACCATGCGGCATTCGGCCCGATTTGGCTGTCACTGGAAGGACGCCGACTGGTCATTCGTTAAGAAGGCGGTCGCTAGATAATGCTCTTATCAGTTCGGTTCACAGTTCTTGTCATAGTGAGCACCTGCCTCTCTGTGGTGTCAGCACTGTCCTCAGAGGCAGCAGCACAAGTGATCGCAGCACCTGACAAAGGAGACGAGCTAGAAGAGCGCGCGTACGTGGAAGAGCAGAAGGAGCTCGAGGCTGGAATCGACACCCGAGATCCAAATGCGACCATCAATACTGACGTCTATAGGTGAGAGCGGAATCCCTAAAACAATCGCTCGTTCTCACCACTTTCGCTTGCTGGTGCTTCGTGTAGCTTTGTCGAGCCCACGAAATACGTGATTGGGTTGCTGTTGGACCCGTGTCGAAATCACGCCGTCGATTGCTGCGTCGATCGCTTCGGAGAACCGGCGTACGTGAGCTCCACAACTGCCGTCGCAGAGAAAGTCTCGCTGGTGGATGAATCTGGCGCACCGTTCGATGTGTCCGTAAGCAGAATTGGCGACCGTCCTTCGATCTTCGACTCCAATTGCTACCTTGACGAGAAGCTGGTTCCATACCGCCTTCAAAAGACATTGAGCGCTAGTGGAGTTATAGTCACGAAAACCTACACCAAATCGGGATGCATTGGTCGACTGCGCGCTTTGGTGCCAATGGATGAAGTAGTGCGACCGGCTTGTTGGGACTACAATGACTCCATCAATGCACTCGAATCTTGCTTCAGCGTCGACGGTCGCAAACAGGAGACTTGCGTGGCGGTTGGGTTCATGCAAACCAGCTACATCGTGCAGTGTGGAGGGGCCTTCGAGCTGTCAAACCACTGCGGCACGTTCTTGGAGCTGCATGAGCCTGGGAACGGCCTGATATTGAGTCAAACTCGGCTTCTAGGGCAGTACCCGAGTGGTTTTCGCACAACAACGTTGCCATTGTTCTTCCAAGGAGACCGAACACGAACTGTGTGCACGGGCGACTATGAGATCTGGTGGGTCCAACGAACGCGGTACAATTTCATCGTCCAGAAGAAGAAAAAGTTCCGCATCACGTCGCCGCAGTGTGACTTCGACTTCGCCACGAACAAATACAAGAACTACCACAAGATCACGTAAGACGGACAAGCTGGTGAATGAACAGGCCTTGGAGCTCACTGCATCGACACGTGTTCTACGCAAGCCAGCCATCGCACGGAACGGCTGTTGAAGTCGCCGCAGAATACCGCTTCTTTGGCGAACACCCTGGCCCTGACCTGTGTAACGTTACAGTGCATAACTCGCATGTCTGCAAGTCGGGCTTGTTTCGGAATCCACACGCAGAGCATTGGAGGAGGCTATGAAATTCGACAGATTCCGGATTCTGCGCTGCACAGATCTCGCAAGTTGCGGTGGCTTTAGTTTGCTGGTGAAAGCATATAGGACACTTCCATCCCCCCTCAATACGTTTGGATGGAATGCGCCTAAGTTCTGGACCTGGTGGTTTTGGATTAAAGTTTGTGTCGATCACTGGTAAATTCAACTTGAAAACCTGGCAGTAGACAAAGAAGAAAAGCGTAAGTAAGGCCAACCAGTAAAGTATAGTTTGCCCACTTACCTCGGAACGCACCCCTTTGTTTGTCGTTTCTACTGTAACTCGGTCAGCAGTCTCATTCCGAGTGGCTTGTATTTGCGCAGATCGAGTAAACGTTGAATTCGACTCGTTGACCATTCGACCTACCGGATGCACTTGCGCTGGAGGCCGAAGCGAAGTGCCGACAACTTGGCAAAAATCCACGTAATCAAACTTTTCGCCAGATACGGCGGTAAAACGCGAAATAACAGTCGAAGCCACATCCAGCGGTAAAGCAGTATCGAGCTTCCTCATCACCGCGTTGAAAGCATCGGTAGACACAAACCCGGTGCACTTGATATCGTAGGGCTCGAAGCTTTGGTGTAGTCTTACCGAGTCGATTTGGCGCATGTGCAAAAGTTCGCCAAAGAACTGCGCTACAAAGTTATCGATACGTTTCGCTTCTTCAAACGAGAGAGGTGCCGGAATAGATTCCTGTTGGAGGGAAGGATAAGCAGGCTCCGGTCGATACACATGGCCTGCAGCTATGGGGCTTTGTACCTGAGGACTTGCTTGGAAATTGTCTGAATATTCGGGAGCTCTGTCAAGCTGAAGTATTTCAGTACTTTTGGCGCGTGCCTTCCGCGGCCGATGTTGGCGATCTGGTCCCATCTGCTGAACAAGGATACTGTAGTTAATCTGGGCAGATGTTGGGTCCCCCAGCGCCGCTTTCACTGCGTCAAGCTCGGTGTCTGTCAGTTTGCATCCCATCAAGCGAAGCACTGTCTGGAATTCCAACAGCGTGAGCTTCCCAGTTTTCGCAACATCACACTTTTCCAACAGTCTTCGACCGCTAATGTTGTGTTGGGCTGCTGCAAGGAAGCACCTATAGATCTTCTTCGCCAACGCAGGGTCGAGAGCTGGCGACGTTGCGGTGGCTGGTGCAATGGGTTTAACTTCAACAGGTGGAGGAGGCGCAGGAGCGGGAGCTTCTGGTTTCTCCTTCCGAGGACCAATAGCAATATTGACCTGCTCGTCGATGGCGGCAAAAAACGGTTCGGCTTCGTAAAGAGTTCTGCCGTAGTGCTCTGTCTTAAAGCACGCGAGAAGCTTGGATACGTCCTTGTTTCGCAGCCGTAGGGAGAGGGTCATCAGGAGCTTGTAAATTTTCTTTTCGCTGATGGCATCTTGCCTTCTTGCTGATAGGTCCTTACGTAGAGTGCCGATCAGTGATTTTAAAGCGTCAAGCTCAGTTGGGGCTTTATGCGTGTGCTTAATTGCTTGGAGCAGTACAGCCCCGATAGCCTTCGAAACTTTCGTTGAGGCCCGGTCATCTTCATCGCTACTGCAAGAGAGCTCATCATCGCTTTCACTGCTGCTGGAGTCGCTGTCTGAATCAACAGCAGTTGAGTTTTCTTGCGCCTTCGCCACGTCTCCAAGAAACTCTTCGTAATTGACCACTGCTCCCTCATCGCTAGCCACAGCGTAAGCCTGTACTAGCAGCTCAATGTCCATATTTTTCATATTGTACACAATCCTCTGCATCACCAGCCGGTCCAAAAACTTGTCGATAACCTTTTCAAAGACGCGAACTTTCACCCTTGCTTCACTTTGCTTCACACGATACTTGCTGAAATATTTCGCGAACGGAAATGGCGGACGTACTAACCTGTTAAGCTTGCCAATTTGGTTTAATACTGGGGCGTGAGGCCGTTCATCGACCTTTGCCGTACTGGTGACAGACACGTTGACTGATGCATCTTTTACGGGAGACCCTGGTGTTGGAGAAGAGGGGAGCGGTGATACGAGAGGTGGTGGCGTAGGTGCTCCGTCAACAATTGCCGACTTCGTTGGTGACAGGAGTGATGAGGTACTCGGTTGTTTTTCAGCGAGTGGTTTCGGCTTCTCATCAGCATGTTTCGCAAAGGCAACAAACTCCGTGTACGATATTGCACCATCTCCATTCGTATCAAGAAATTGAAGCAGAAGTTTTTCATCTTCTGGGCTGAGAAAGTGACGCAGCCCAGCTCTTTGGAGCAACTGAAGAAATTCACCGTGCGAAATAAACCCACTTGAATCAGCATCAAGCTCCGAAAACAGACCAAACAATCGTTCTCCAGCGTCTTTCCCTGTGGATAAAAACGACTGAAGCTCCCCCAGAAGGCGATCAATGTGATTGTCAAGAACGCCAGCGTTGCCTACGAAGAAGGCACTAGGACCTTTAGACAAGAAATTCCGGAACAGTGCGACGTTAAACCCAGAATTTTGGTGTAGCTGGAAGCAAGACATCATAGTCTCTAGCTCTTCGCGCAAATAGGGGTGGTGGACACCCGCAGCCCACAACACGTCTTTGAAATCGTCAATGGACAGGAAAACACACTTCGAAGAGTCCTTTTCCACCCCAAAAGCTCGGTCAACGTCAAAATCGTGACCACTTGCTTCTAGCTGTTGCTTAGCGGCGTGGTATTCCTGGTGCAAAGTCTTGAGCAAGCTGAGAATCTCTGATGGTGGCGTCTCAAGCAGTAGTGGTGCCTCTTCATTTTGCTGGCACTTCTGAACAATTGCTTCACAAAATAACAAGTACTGGACGTCTCCGCCAGTATCATGGTCACTCCCAAACTCTTTCACTAAAATGTCCATATCTGCCTTGGGAACGGTAACGCTCATCTCCTTGAGTGTCTCGACAAAACTATGTGCTGGAACAAGCCCTGTAGTATCCCTGTCGATAATTCCAAACATCCTTTTCATTGAGCCCCAGTAGGCTCCCACGTTTTCACTGGTGAGTTGTTCGTTGATTATAATGTCTTCGAGGATACGCTGCAGAATAGGATCCGGCAGGATGGAGATATTGAGTCTTCTACTAGATGACGACGACGACTCTGCCAGGTTAAAACGAAGAAACTCATCGTAATCAATTGCTCCAGATGAGTTGGGGTCAAACCGTCGCATCAGTCCCTTAATCTCTTGATCCGTCAGATATTTGTCCACACCGAGCTCTCGAATGGCGACTTCAAATTCGGACAACACGATCTCACCGGTGTTATCTTTGTCAAATAATCGGAATGGAATCGTGTAGTCGAACTTGCCATCTGGGGTTTTGGAGCATCGCTTGAGCTCGTCACGAAGTAGATTTACGCCCTCCAGGAACTGTGGGCTGTCATAGTGTGTCACAAATTCGCTCTTCATATTTCGACGGTCATGATTGTCGCGAATTACAGCGAGGAACCGGTCAATTAGCACTGCACCATCACCCCCGCAATTCGCGCCGGTATACTGCACCACGTATGCCAGATCTTTCAAATCTATTTGCCGGGTTGATTTCTCCACTGCCAAGGCATTTAGCTGCTGGGAGAAATTGACAAGAGAGAGTTTCCCATTTGCCTCTATATTCAGACGATTGTAGATTTCGTCGACGCCAGACTTGACGGGTCCAGATCCTACCAACTTTTTCAGCTCGTACACCATCGTAGAACTACAGTAAAAACGCAACAAGACAAAAATTAGACTCTTGCATGAAATTGACAAGAAAACAAACCACTAGCGCACATTTTCTTGGGTACGTGGTTGATAAACGCGTGAAATGCGACCTGAATAACCTCCCCGTTTGTGGATGGGGCCATTAATACTTGTAGCAGGTGAATTTGTTCGGCATTTAGGCGAATCCTCCGCTGTCGTAGAATGTGGTTAATGGTTTCAGAATCAAGCCGACCGTGTTTCGGCTTCAGTAGACGCCATGCCGATGCTGAGTCAATGTTGCCGTCTTTCGCCAACTTTTTGTTCTGCTTTTCAAGTGCCCAAGTGCGGAATTCTTCAGCTGACTCGGCGATTCGACTCGCTGCCCGCGATGATGCATCGCATATGCCGGTAATATAGCTCAAGAAGTCGGAATAATCAACGACTCCGTCTTTGTTGACGTCAAACCGTTGGATCACTTTGCTCAGCTCACTGTTAGTGAAACTGAGCTGATTGGTAGCAAAGATTCGCTGGAAATCCGACCGGCTTAATTTTCCATCCCCCAGCGCATTATACGACTGAAATATTAGCCGGTAGTTTGGAACATGATAGCCAAAACGTGTTGTCATTGTCCGCTGGAGTGAGTTCACCACATCGTCACTGAAATGCACAAATAGTAAGTGTTAGTTTATGCCTTGAATCAACGATTTGAGCCATCCAAGCTTACATTTCGAAATCTGTGAGCTCTAGAAATTGAGCAAATGTGCCGACGTGAATGACTTTAGCGCCGAATGGATTAATTCGATTCCAAACTAACCGAAAATCCTGCCAATCGATAAAATGTTAGTGAGTTCATCTGGGGCAAAATCAGCGCAAGCACTTTCCCACCTTCTTGTCCATTTTGATACCGAACGTCTCTATGCCAGTCAGTACCGCTTGCTTGGTAATAGCTCGCAACTTCTTGGGATCGAATTCTTCAAACAAACGATTGAAGTTGAGAGAGCAATCTTGATCAATCGGACAGTTTCGTCGTAGCGTTTTTCGTACTTGAGCTTCCAAATCGTCAATATGCCGATGAAGGTTGGCCCGCGTTTTCGGAGAGAATATCGTGAGGTCAATATACGACGGTTCGACTAGGTCTTGGGCGAAGTTTGCGCGCCGGCGCCTCAGCCACAAAAACACTCCATGCTTCGGATTCTTCTCGTTCAAATTCCCGGATACCAGTTTAAAGCCACGATGGCGGGGTAACCACAATCTCGCAGAATTCTTGTCACTCAAATCTCCACATGTGAGTGATAAGTCAATGAGCTCATTCGTCATTTGCGTACTCGGGGGCACTAAGCTCATCCAGATGTACTTGTGCTTTCCGAAAGTGCCGTTCCGATTGATATCCTGCTGCAAACAAGTAAACCCTTTCGATACCAGTTCTGTGTCACGGGAGCTGGACGCATACTTAATGTTGGAAATGGCAGCTTTTCCGTCCTCCTTCGCACCTGCCCGGAACCAGAGGTGCATCGGACTAGAATTGCTCTCGTCCTGAAGTTTTGGGAAGAGCTGGGTATAGTTATCTCTCCGGAAAGTCACCTCTTCCACGCTGTTCGTTGAAATCTTGATATCGATGATGCCGTTCTCACGAGGAGCGTGGATGAGCTCCTCAGCTCCTCTCTCGTCCTTGAGAAGAAGCTCTAGGTCATGAACCTTGACCAGCCCGTCCTTATCCGAATCCATGAGATCCATGACGAAAGCAAGTTCCTGCGACACATTTCCCCGTGGATAAGTGACTGCTACAATAACAAGGGCAAATATGGCAGATACAACGTACTCCCGTCGTGAGCACGACATCCAAGTCACGCATTATGGCGGCATGAAATAGCTCTGGTGCCATGGTTGTCCCATCTAGAGGCGTCAACCGCTTGAACGTATCCGCGATCTCGTTGTCTGTCAAGTCTAGACTCTTGAGGTGTTTCCGATACTTGAACAGCAGCAATCGACTGCTCAAAAGCATAAAAAAACGAGGCAATCGGTTAATATCTATGTCCGCATCTCGGTAACTCCAATACAGTATCACAAGTGCCTACAGTTGGTCCTGGTCAAGTAGACAGAACTCCACAAAGTCTCGATGCAGAAGCAGTTTCTGGTAGTCGCACTCGAGGCGGTGGAAGAGCGCATCCACCCGGTCGCTCGGGATGGCGCTTTCGAAGGCTGGATCGCTTGCCACCAGCTTACGAAACTCGTGCGCCTCGAGAACAAGTTGCTGCGGCTCGCCGTGCGCCGTCTTCTTGATCTTGGACGCGTGCTGCTGCGACCCGAACTTCTTCATGAGGTCCTTGAGGTAATAGTAGATACTGTTCTCGGCGCGCATGGACGCAGCCTTCTCTCGGAAAACCTGTCGCGCGTGATGACCCAGCAGGTCGTCCGAGTGCTTGCACAGCATGTAGACGCCTTCGCGCACGCCATCCAGCGTCAGGTTCGTCAGGAACTCGCCGTGCTCCGCCATCATCGAGAATGCGTGCAACTTCAATGAAACCACCGCACTATGATTCTGATTGGATGAAAAGGCACACCATTTAAACCAATTGAAAATGCGTGAAATCGTTCTTCCATCAGAGTAACAAGTCACCATCATGGAGCTGGATCGCGCGGACGAGGAAGTGCTGCTGGAGAAGGTGCCGCAGCAGCTCCCTGCTGGACAGCGGGACGAGCGTAAGGACTACTTCTTCGCGGTGGCCTTCGCGGCCAATTGTGCGGCTGTGAGCTTCATTGCGGTGCGTTTTTTTTGCGGATGACAACGAGTAATCAGATGTCCATTAACTCAAGGAGATTCTTACCGTTTGTGGCTAATTTGCAGCTTTTCTTCGGTCTCCCCAATGTATCAAGCATATATTTCACTGTACACCGCGAGGACGACTCGTCGCATGGCCTCAAGATCTTCCTCATTTTCTTGGCGACGTCATGCATCGGCGGTGGTGTGTCGGCGCTGTGGCTTCAGGTTCTGCAGAACCACGCAGAGCGGGTCATCTCCTGGACGCTGAAAGCCAGTATTGTGGCTTTTATCGTAGCCTCGCTCGCGGCCTTCTACAACTCTGGCATGGCGGGCAAGGCCATCGGCTTCATCAATCTGTTCTTTGCCCTCACGATCGTCACGTACTACGCCTCGGTGCGCCGCTCGATCGCCTTTGCAGCGTCCAATTTGACTGCAGCCTCTCGTATCCTGCGTGTATTTCCTGGGGTGATAACGTCGGCTTACATGGCCTTGTTGGCGCAAGCTGCCTGGGTCATGATTTGGGGTGCTGCCGTCGTGGGGGTTCTCGCTAAAGCAGTGGACCACCTCCATGACTCGAGCTCCTATGGAAACACATGCTTCTTCTTCATGTTGCTGAGGTACGCATCTGCTGTTGCGGGTTTCATCAATGGCGTTCTAACAGCATTTGCCAGCTTCTACTGGTTTGTACAGGTCGCAAAGAATGTAGTCCACTGCATCACAGCAGGTTCAGTGGGTGAATGGTGGTTTGGTGCCCATGATGCGAACACTATTCAGCGGGCACAAACTAGGGCGCTCACTACGTCCCTCGGGTCGATCTGCATCGGCTCGCTGGTGGTTGCAGCACTGAATGCACTGCATACGCTCTTGCTCTCTACTCCGCGGCGGAAGGCCAAGGGGAGTGCCAACGCTTTCTTGGAGTTCCTCGTCAAGCTGGTCATGCGCAACATGCAGTACTTCAACAAGTACGCGTTCTGCCAGGTCGCCCTGTATGGGAAAGATTTTCGGCTAGCTGGGACGGACACGATGCATCTTTTCCGGGATCGCGGGTGGACGGCGCTGCTCAACGACTCGCTCATCTCCAGCGTCCTCTCGGTGGGGTGCCTCGTTGTCGGTACGGTTTTTCAGCAAATTGTTCTGCAAATTAGACATGCTGCTAACTGCGACTTGGTCACGTGCAACTTATCTCTTGCCAGGCACGGTGTCCGGAGTCATCGGTTCGGCGTGGCTGTACCTCACGTTGAGGTGCACGGCGGACGAGCTGAAAGAACACCCGGGGGAGTGCCGTACGTGGCTGTGATTTTCTCTGCTTGAGTGTTGTGTATTCATGCGTTTGTGGTTTTGCCTCGTGTCCTGCCGGCAGAGACTTTCAACGTCGTGTTGCTGACCTTCGTGGCATGCGCGTCGATCGGGTACGCCATGTGCACGATCATGTCTTCGATCCTGGACTCCATCGTCGCGACGATCTTCGTCTGCTTCGCCGAGGTATGTTTTCGCGTTGGGCATCCTGTCAACCTGTTGGACCCAATTGGCGGCGCACAGTTGCATTTTCTGCCCGGCGGTCAATCAGCCAGACGTTGAATCCGACGAGGATACACCTGGTCTGAAACGGGCCAACCCAGCCGCGCACCGCCAATTTCTCATGTCTTCTGCCTGCTCGCCACAACTAACCACCATATTCTCGCGTTTTGCCTTGAACAGGACCCTGCGGCGCTGCAGCGATCGCACCCGGACGAGCACGCGCGGCTCGTGGAAGCCTGGAGCCGCCTTCAGCCGGACTTGTTGAGCTTCCCGACTCACATGGTGTGATGCGTGTCACCGAGATGTTAAAGCAGAAACGGTCCAAATCAGCAGTGCAACGGCACCGATTTACGTAAAACATCATGGATTAGCATTATTCAGTTACATTTTAGCATTATTTGACCGTTCTTATGACGCGCGTCTGGCGTGAGCGGATCCTTTCTATTTTTCCAGATGCAGACGCAGTGTGAATGTCATTCGTGGTCATTTCTCGACAGAACGCCAAGGCAACAAGTGAAAGCTGCCGCAACGGAGATCTATCGGCCGAGATGGTGCAGCTCCTGCAACGACGCGTGGTCGACGCGGTCACGCAGTCGATGGTTGAGTTCCAGGTGGACCTGAAGCCGCCGCCGCTCGAGGCTCCGTCACCAACGTCAACGCCTTTGGCTGTTCAAGTGTTGCGCTTTCGGCCAGAGGAGAAGGAGGCTGCGACATCGCTCAAGAAGAACCGCTTTGTATACATGATCGAGACGTGCCACCATGAGACTGGCGATGTCACCCACACGGAGCGCCGCTTTCGCGAGTTCAAGCGACTGCGTGAAGCGCTGCTGCTCGAGTGCCGCGACTGCCCTGACTGCCACCCGTTCGTTGAGAAGCTGAAACAATCGCGCTTGCCTGCCCGGCAGATGGTCGTGCTGGATGCGAACAAGTACGGCGCCTCACGCATGCTGGAACTAACGCACTTCTTGCGCGACCTCGTGCGACTTGTGACCGAATATGCGCATCACTGCACGCGCGATGGCCCCGATATCGACAAGTCCGTGGGGCTGTTTCTCGGCATTGACTCGTTAAATGAGGCCGTGGATGGTGTTGCCAGCTCAACACGATCGGTGAAGATGGTGCCCCTGAAATCTCGTCAGGATCGCATCGACTTCCGCGCTGCCTCCATGCCCGACATGCGCTTCTCGTCCTTGTCCGTGCGTCTATCTGACGACTCGCTACAACGCATCCGTTCGCGCGGCTACTCGGATATCGGTATGATCCAAGTTCACCAAACAGGTTAGCGCCAGTGGTTTGTAGTACAGATACGTCTTAACTGTTGTCCATCAAGCAAGTATTTATCCCAAGATTGAAAAGCTGTTTTCCCCAGGCAGATCTTAAAATGCTTAATGACCAAAGTTACAGGAGATTCAAGAGCTTGGTCTACTGGTATCGGGTCTGTATTAATACGTAGTACGGACTCCATGCATGTGGTAGTACGCTGTAAGTGTACATGTGCAAGGTAAACTGACGCGAGCCTTGATTGTACTGTATGTACTACACCGGTCTCATGAGACTCGCATCTACGAATTCGTGCCTAAAGCTTAGGTTAATCTTCCCGGAGACTACCGGCACTGTATTGTCTTCTGTTCAGCCGGTCAATTGTTACAATTCACAGCAATGCTTGGTTGCCTACACTACGCTGTTGGATTCTACCATTAGCCATTTTATCTAACCCAGTTTGCCAGTTTGTTGGTTGAAGATCAATGTGGCGGCATTTCCAAGGCGCAAAACTAGCTAAGCTTATCGGTAATCTGGCGGTACTCTCGAGGCACGATTTACATTGCGATAGAATGGTACATGTACCGGTATCTCCAAGCTGCAGCTATCGTCGAATCCGAATGGTGACGAGATTCGCAGCGAGTTGCCGTCCGAGCTAACCACTGAAGACCCTCCCACTGCCAAAGCAAAGATGTGGGGCGCTGACATCAGCACCAGCGGTAATGGCTCGGCTATATCAGGAGCATCCATACCTGCATCATTTGATATTATGGATTGACAACATCTATCAATAATAACAGACGCTTTATATTGTAAATAAGTGTTGACTCTAAAATTTGTTTTGTGAAACATTATTGAAATGCAGACTCTATCTGCTTCGGAATATCGCCGCGAGCACACCAATGTGGTGTACAAAGCCACCAGCCACCCTTCATCGAGCACTATGATTGGCCGAACGCACTTGACAAGACGCGGTCAGCGCTAGCAGTCATTCTCGATTCTGCCTCGTCGCCGGCATCGTAACGTCCAACGCCCGCCCAACGCCATTCTTCACTAACGGCCGCCATGGAAACGGGCCACCACATGCTGCTGCGCAGCCACACGAAAAAGCAGCAGCCGCAAGCCAAGCGCTCTCCGGTCCCTCCGGTCAGTCAGTCGCCAGTAGAAATGCCTAGCGCCGACAGCGCCGGAAAGCTCCACACGTTCGAGCGCCTGCACGCCGAGGGCTTCGCCTACCTGGCGGACAACTCGTACATCCGCTCGGGCTACCGTCTGCACTACTCGGCGCGTGACTGCTTCCTCTCGCTGTTCGAGCTGCACAATGAGACCCTCAACGTGTGGACGCACATGGTCGGCTCCTTCATCTTCCTCATGCTCATGGTCTACTTGGCGTTGAGCAGCCACGCGCTGTCCCCCGCCGCGGATACCGCAGCTCTTGCAGGTCTGACAAGTCCCCAAGCTTGGTGTGATAACGGTGAGCAGTGGATGTTGGACGGGCGCCACACGACGAGACTGCTACTGGCTGAAGGGATCCCGGAGCTCTGTCCGCCGCCTACGGGCCGTGTCGCTCCTGCCAAGTACTACGAAGTGGCCAGCGTCATCTTCGACCACAGCTTGCAGCGTCTCCCCAGTCTCGAACGCTTCCATGCGCTCGTGGAGACGAACGTTGGCGGATTCTCGGACTCAGTGGGCGCCCAGATGGAGCAGCTTCGAAGCGAACTTGGAGCTTTGTCGGCCAGACTTGGAGGACAGGTGAGAGACGCGCACTCGGAACAGGTTCGCTCGCTCAAGGTGCAGCTGGGAGAGCGCGTCGAGTCGCTGTCGGTGTTCCTGCAGGACGTTGCAAGTCAGGTGGGGGCGGATCTGCCCATGAAGTATGCGCTGGAGGAGCTGGACGGTGTGGCTGAGAGTGTACGCAAGGGACTCCACATCTTGGCCACTGCAGAGGGACCGCACAATGTACCGCACTGGCCGATCTTTGCCTTCATGGCCAGTGCCGTGGTGTGCTTGACGTGCAGTGCCACGTTCCATCTGATGTTCGTGGTTAGCCGCTCGGCCTACCTGTTCCTGTCGCGCCTGGACTACGCCGGTATCACGATTCTCATTGCGGGATCGTTCTACCCCATGATCTACTACTCGTTCTACTGCCACCCGTGGCTGCGCAGCGCCTACCTCGTGTCCATCTCGGTCATGGCCGCGCTCACCTTCGTGGTGGCGCTCTTGCCGATCTTCGGCACGCCCAGGTTCCTCGTGGCACGCACATGCATCTTCCTGGCGCTGGGCTTCTTTGGCGTGGTGCCCGTGACGCACCTGGTGTGGCACTTCGGCCTCTTCGACCCTCACGTCACGGTCATGATCGGGCCTCTGCTGTTGATGGGTCTGCTGTACACGAGCGGCGCCATCATCTACGCGACCAAGTTCCCCGAGCGCTTCTTCCCCGGGCGCTTCGACCTGTGGTTCTCGAGCCACCAGCTCTGGCACATTTGCGTCGTGGCTGCTGCGCTCGTGCACTTCGCCAATGCCCTGCAGCAGTACGAGTGGCGCTGGAACACGCAGTGCGAAGCATAGCTAGAAGAAGGAGACAGCAGCTGCAGTCGAGATCTATTGGTCGTACGTTCGAGTGCTTGCCGCTGCTCGGGGGAGATAGCGGCGGCTCTGAATAGCGTGTGGCCTTATTTTTAAGCCCCATATACGTAACGTGGTTGAGATTCGTTCTATTGCTGGGCAATTTGAGTTGGCCTTACTCTCCGTTGTGTTAGTCTCAGACGGAATGAGTGGGGTCTCTCCGAGCAAGCAGGGACAGCTTGGCCCACAAGCTCTGGCTCATGAATTGCAGACCACAGGACGCTGTTCCTTCGACGCTCAAGATCGGTTTGCCGCTTTCGAGCAAACCTTGGCAGGGGAGGCCACTCAATCCGCTTCTCCTCGTCACCGTGACATCCGACGTCTTCAGCCGTCCTATCGCCCGCCTCGCGATGCCGATTGTTACCCACCGTTTGCAACTGCAGCATCTAAAGGAGCCGTAGCTGCTCGCCTTGCGCTTGCAACTCAAGCAGCGAAGCAGAACTCTCCCACTACGAGGACACCGTACCGAGCACCAAGTGATCATGAATTCCGCGAGCCAACATCTCCACTGAAATGGACCGCCCAGTCGAACGGCCGAGACTTCCAGACCAAATTCGTACTACCGAGCAACCAAGACATCCGAAGACGCACTGCACGAGACCAAGAAGGCTTCTTCGGGGCTGCACCAGGTGAAGACGTTTTAGGTCTGCCACTGTCACCTACTTTCCAGCAAAAATTGCAACAGACAGCAATCAAGTCACCAACGTCGCCAAAGTCGTCATTAGCGAAGGCAGAATTCACCTCTCGGGTGTCCCACACGTCTCGGAAGAGTGCCAACAACGATCTGCGACTGGAAATCATTCTGGACCAAGAGGGACTGCTGCCTCAGCTCCAGGAGATCCGACAGCATAAATATCGCGACGAGGTAAGAAGGTATTTGCTTCTGTTGCCGTAGCTGGAAGCCTTATGACACTTTTTGCTGGTGCTTAGACGATATCTCCAGTCCCATTCCTTGCACGCTTTCGACCAGCGTCGCCGCTGCAACCAATGTCACCGAAGTAAATCTAAATACATTCGCCACCTTCACCATTTTGCTCACTCCTCCCATACTAAAGCGCTCGCACAATACAACGTTACCAACTAGCATGATCCAAACGAAGTAAACATACCAAGTCGTACCTTGCTCATCTGCAGAGAAGTCGAATTGGCGACGATTTGCTGCCACGCGCACAGCCTCAAGCCCCGACAAGTCGATTTTGGTGTATGCCGGCGGTGATGGAGGCCGCGAACTGCCGCTTGACCTCCTTGGTATTGATGCCCCTAACAAGAAAAGAAAGCACAAGTCAGGCGAATGTGAATCACGAAATATAGTAGAGCAGATGAATACGAACAGCTTTCGGTCTCCGTGTTAGTATCAACTAGAGACGTTGTTGGCAGTTGTGTCCGGTTGAACAGCATCGGCAATCCGCTCTGTGGTGGCTCGGGCAGAATCTCTTTTTCTCTCTTGCTCTCGTCGGTGCCACTGCCTTTCGAGTAAAAACTCAATCGAGGCGAAAACTGCCGGAGTAAAGTACGTCCATCCACTTCGCTTTGACCTTCTCGATTGGAAACTCGTGCTGACTCAGTAAACATCGGCGCAAATACACCCGGGACGACATCCACTTGAGGTTGAAATGGAGTGGCTTCAACTTCGTCAGATACTGGCAATCGCTTAAACAATTTGGCAAGCGGCATCGAAACTGGTCTCTCTGTCGGTGCACCCGCTCCACTCTCAGCGCGACTTGCTGCTTTGTCCCCATCAACGCTCCCCGTGACTTCAATCGCTTCGACCGGTAGTGCTCCTGGGACCACACTACCCCGTCGTGGTGATCGCATTGACGGCTTCTCAGTAGAACTCAGAAATTCGTCTGGAGGAGATTCCTTTACATCTTCTTGTTTGGCCCACGCACCTCGAACAGGCCTGAAGTAGCCTACAATCATCTCTTCACTGCTTTCGCTCACTTGATGTCGACTCTCGTCATCATCCAAACTCACCTCTTCCTCAGACTCTTCCACCTCAGCTTTGGTAGGAAGAGTCACACGTCCTCCCACATTCCCTCGCTTTTTCAAGGTAACATTAAGGCGATGTAACAGCTTCAGACGCTCCTTGTAGTGACTAAGGAATTGTTCTGCGGAAGGCGCTGACTCTTGTAGGTTAAGATCTTTCTGCTTGTTGCTAGAAGCCTCAGCCTTCCGCTCGTTCACTTCAGCGCGACCAAAGTAGCGTTCCACGAGGAAATCATTTCGTGCACGAGCTTCTTCTGCCAAGCGGCTTTCACGAGGGATCAGAAACCACAGGAGCTGGGCCATCAACCAAATACCGAGCACCCCAAGAAGCCAGTAGCCTACCCGCCGCTCAGTCGAAATACTGTCGAAGTTGTCTGCTGCGAATAACGCTAGACTGAGAGCTACAGGAACTGAAAATTTGAGTATGAGGCGGATATAAGGCGCCCAGAGTCCCAGCCCAGCATCGTCATCTCCAGAAGCCTGAATTCCCTCTGGTTCCGGTCGCTGCCGAATGCAGCACAGTTCCAGAGCGTTCTGCCGTAACTTCACAGCACAATCGATCAACGCCAGCACCGGTAATAAGGGGCACACGCTTGAGAACATAACCACCAGCCCAAGCTGCATCACAATCTGTATGTAGTCCTTGTGGGGACCAGGATACGGCGATAGCATCGTTTCGTCTTCGTGTCTTTTGTATCGTTGCTCTGCCCGTTGGATACTACGAAAGCGACCGATTGCAGATAAAACCAGTAGCACTCGAATAGTCAATTGTACCGCAAAGAGCGCAATTATCAGCGTCTCCATCTGAATGAAAACACCAATGTTCTCTTCAATTCGAGACGCGTAGGAGACGTATAGCGGGTGAAGAGGAGGCACAACGTGCACCAGTACCGTCAACCAACCGATTCTGCCCAGTAATAACAGAATCAATCCAGTAAAAGTGTTCATCGCTTGAAGAGTGAAGAGCTTTACCACCACGGAGCTCTGGTAGTTAGGATGACCGTTAGACAGCTTTGGATGCTCCCATTTGCTAAGCATCTGAACTACAATGGGGATACATGCACCATTCCATTGCACGAAAAGCGCCTGGCATACACAGCTGCCGATAACTGCGAGTTTTTCTCCCCACAATTCAGAACTCCATCCTTGAGAGAGAAGCATCGTGAGCACCAGCAGCAAGTTGACGAGGCCTAGAGATACCACACAAAACCACGAGACCACTTGTCGCTGAATAGAAGGTAATGGCGAACACAGTGCTGATTTCTTTTCGGTAATGCGACTGAAGCTGCACTGCTGAAAGATACTGAAGTCACCGGCAGCCCACAACCGAAGCTGGTGTCGAATAGAAGCTAACGCTAAAAACGACGCTTTCTGCTCGAAATCCAGCTTAGAACTGTACTGCTCCACGTTATCGATGCTTGCTGTGACTCCCCATTGAAGCTGGTACCAAACACTCCTGCGGTCCCATAACTTAATCAACGCAAAACTCCAAGTAATGATCCCCACACCTAGAATGAGCTCGGGTAATGGGATTGTGGCGATTTTCTCCACACCTCCAGTGTTCGGGGAGATGTAGAATTTCCACAACGATCGGTGCGCTCCACCGGCCAACAAGACGATTGAGAAAAGTGCAGGTATCGCCATCATCTTGGCATAAAAAGCAAACCACGCGAAGTAAAACCCAATAAACTCTCCGAAGTAGTCGCGCACCTGTTGCAGAGGTTGACGGAAGGGAGCAATTCGGCCCATGAGATTTAAAACTGCATGATCCTTTGGGCGAAACTCTCCGGGAAGGTAAACTGGTCTCCAAAACGTCACCCATGACGAAGCAAGAGCCCCGCGAGAGCTAAACTCGAATCTGCTAGAGCTGTGTAGACAGTGAAAAGACGACAGTAAACCTCTTGATATCATAGCGTCCACGTCAATCTCGGCATTGATGATACGTCTCGTGACTCGAATACAATCCACCGTGCGTAGCACTGCAGAACGTCGATGTGTTTCGGGTATATCGAGTCTGTGGTAGTATTTCTTGAAGAGGAATTGACGCTGGAGGCTTGGTGAATAGCTCGCAAATGCCGGTGCAGGGTTCAAACAACGGATCAACCCTTTAGCAGCACGCGATATCCTTGAAAGAGCGTGGATACGAGCTGATACACGAGGCAACGACTCTCCCGGGAACCAAACAGCTTCCTTTGGAGACATCTCACTATCCACTAGCAGCAGTTTTAACTTGTGTTTAACAGTATTCGCATCGAGAACCTTTTGATCTGTAGCCACCTCCTTCTTGTCGCGCCAGAAGGATCTTCCTGGGTCAATTGCGTCTGCAAACTGTAAACGATAGGTCTCTGTCTCGCATAAAGTCGCTAGCAAGAGATTGTCGGAGGCAAAGATCCGCACCAGTAAGAGCTGACCATCTCCCGACACGCTTAGACTCAGATCGAGCTTGCAAACGACAGTGAGTCGACGTACTATCAGAGTGCGTACAATTGCTCCAAATTCACTGGCTGTAATAACCACGTTCTCGGAATGTACATCTGATAAAGCTCTCCCCGTGTGAAGAGACCATTCCTTCCCGAAGGCCCTTCGCTCCGCTTTTAAACGATCTGGATCTCTCACTCGGATAGATTTTACGTATATCGCACGGGCTATCTTATAGTCAATAGGGGTCGATGCCTGCATCACGGACTTCTCCGTTTCTGGTGTGGAATCCTCCCTCGAGAAAAAGCTCCACACGGACGAAATCATATCCGCGACAGCTTGACGTAGTACTGGAATAATGAGCTGCACGAGAAGAATCAACTTTACTCCAATGGAGCACGCGAGATACGAATTCCAAAAGTTAAACGACGCCATCAACAAAGCCTCAAACTCATGCTGGCAGGAAAGATCAAAATCTGCCACGTTCTCGCTGGACATTCCCACGCACACGTGAGAAATCCAGTGTTCAATTGACGAACACGTCTGCGCTGATGCCTTCAGATACACTTCTCGTAGCTCTTGTGCCCGTTCTTGATCTCCTTCAGCTGTAAGGTTGGGTACGATTAGTTTAGCAGCCATTTTGATAAACTCTGCAAGCATAAACACTTCAGAAGCGACAGCAACACTGAGTAACACTCCTGCTACTCGCTGTTTCCACCCACAGCCAACGAAAAGAGCTGCTAGTATCGCTGAAAGACCAGACAGCAGACAGACTACAACCAGCCACGTGAAGAGCGAGTGAAAATCCACAATAGAGCAAAACTCCAGCAAATGGGTGCTTGCTATTGCGTTCGAGGAGCCGAACAGTACAGACCCAAAGATCAACAGTCTCCTGAGGGTTGTGGATAAATCAGTTGCTGAAGCCGTCGAAATTGCCTTTAGTTTGGTGAGAGGGGAGAACCTCCTTCGTCGCTTGGATTTCTTCCCAGATTTAAAAAAGTTGTATACGACCAGGAACATACCAGTGAAGAGAATTTGAAGCGAGATCATGACGAGTTCCACGATGATGCCCGGCAGAATAAACTCGTCGAACTCCACACAACGTCTTACCGCATCATCGACACAAGATTTCTCATTCTCATCCCAGAACCGAGCGAAGAACTCGTGGCGATCAATTGCTACGGCTTCATACCCAACTTTTGTCGTCTGTGGGTTGGAGCAATACGTGCTCAGCCACTGGAGAAAAATACTTGGTGCGTCGAGTATAAATCGCTGTACAAGTGACGCCTTGGTCCCCCCGTTGAGAATCACGTTAAGAACGTCTTGAGAAAGATGATCCACACTCTGTAACAGCACTTCTCGTAGCTTAACATGACTCCTCCAGACCATAACTGCCTCGTCCAGCAGCAACGCTAGTCCAGCAGCTAGTGCAACACCTACGACGAGCAACACACGTGCCCCATTGACACTACACCTGCGAGCAGCTAACCAGCCGCCGAACTTCACCAGAAGCAGTACAACAACAACTACAGAACCTATACGAACAGCTCTCTGCGGGACACGCCCGTCCTTTATATAGAGAACGTACAGCGCTGCCATTTCCAGTAGCAAGAGCACAGCTGAGAGCGCGTAAAGTGTGCGTAGTACCCCCGACACATGCTGTGCCATAGTCTTCTTCTTCCCATCTGCAGCTCTCCGTTCTGCCTCTACTGCTGCTGCTTGTGCCGCGTTTCTATTGGCCACCTTGTGTAGATAAATCTCCTCTCGCTGCTCAAAATCTGCCGTCATGTCCGTTATGCTCTTGAGCTGCAAGTTGCAACCACTTTTCAGTCAGTTGTCACACGCCGCATAAGCTTCTCTAGCTACATACCTTATCCCCTACAATACTGTCACTGAGAGGAAATGCCATCACGTAGTAGTAGCGCCAGGGCGGAGGCCCAGCCGAAGCTTCGTGCGCAGCACGCATCGCCAGCAGTTCTACCTCTTCAAGATCCGCTAAGGATACTGTGATGTGGTACACTTTAACTATACGTTAGGTATACGTGTATATCCAAAAGCCGAAAATAACGTTAAAACCCGGATTAGAATCGCCGTCTTAGCAGTGTTAAAACGCCACAGCCCAATCTAGACCCGCGGGTTCTGAATAATATACAAACCTCTCTTACATGTAGCTTCTAGACTATAGTTGATAACAAAGAGATGGAGATCAAGGTGCTGTACTTCGCCTCGGCGCGCGAGGAGATCGGTCTGCGTGAGGAGAAGCTGCTGCTGACGGACAAAGAAGACGATGGAGTCGTTACACTGGCAACATTGCGTTGCCTGCTGATCGACAAGTACCCGCACGCAGCGGCCACAATTGAGAGCATTACATTGGCGCGGAACCTCGAGTACTCCGAGAACGACGTGGAGCTGCAGGACGGAGACGAAGTGGCGCTAATTCCTCCCATTAGTGGCGGCTAATGCTAAAACTCAGGTTAGAGGACGCAAGTTTTGCTCTGGAAAGCAAAGAAATATTCTTAATAACCAACCTGACCCGAACCAGACCCTGATCTACATCTACAGAACAATCACTTGGTCGTCTCGGTAGTCCCTTCATTACAAATTTTAGAAGCGCGGGACACCAACAGTGCGCTGGAAAATGTTCTCCAGGTCCCGACCCATTCCCACAGTCGGAGGCGCAACCAGCAGCTTCGGCGTCTTGGAGCGCAACCGCGTGAGCCACCGCAGCCCCTTGTACAGCACTGTGAGCGTCACCATGCTCAGCATGAACTGGAAGATGCGCACACGTCGCACCCGACTCTTCTCTTCTTCTTCGGTGACAGGAGGCTCGCCATGCCGAGGGTGTCCAGGCGGGAACACTGGTCGAGGAGCTAACATGGCTGCAATACCAGCGCACATGGCGCCTATCCGCTCGAGAAAGTGGACAAAACTTCCTGCTCATTACGAAAACAACACAGCAGTTAGCAACGACATCAATGCCTTTAGATTTCCTAACGTCTTGGTACTCACCAATGCAAAAGTTCAGCGCTTCAGCATTCATTCCGAGCAGTTCCGTGATCTGTCCGATGGAGCTCACGATCTGGTTGAAACTGCTGAGCCAGCCCAGGCCGCCATTGGGGTCCATCATACCCCCCATTCCACCCATACCCCCGTACCCCATTCTCGACATGCCTCCGTAGCCTCCATAGCCGCCATATCCGCCTCCGTAGCCTCCGAGTCCGCCATAGGAGCTCATTCCTCCACCATAGCCTCCGTAAGAACTCATCCCGCCGTAACCTCCTCCGTAGCCCCCAATTCCTCCATAACCAGAGCCATACGTCGAGCCCATGCCGGCTCCATAAGCTCCTCCAGCACCGTAAGCTCCCGTAGTCCCGTAGCCTGTCGCTCCATAGCCCGTAGCAGCTCCAGTACCGTATGCAGACGCTGCACCGAGCGTTGAGGCTCCATTCATCGCCTCTGAGGGTGTAGAAAGCCCCGTACTACCTGGTAATAAGGCAGAGGAGGCTGCAGTACCGCCAGAAACAAGTCGAGAGGCTGCCGAAGCCGCAGAGGACGCGGGCTGAGGCGTAACACCAGCAGACGCCAACAAATCTCCTCCTGTGTATTAAGAAAATAGAGTTAGAGAGTGATGGTCACGTGGAGAAGGAGAGCGTATTGTACCTGCTTGGGCTGCGGTCGCTTGGCGCTTCTCCCATGGCTTAGCGGGGGCAGCGCCGGCGCTGGAGCTCAAGGTGCTGGCCATCGTCTTGACTGTGTGACTGTGGTAAACTGTTTGCCTTCTCTTCCGAAAGTGGTACAGCTACTGCTGTGAAACTGTTACATATAAAGTTAAGGATTGATCATGTGCGCTATCTAGTTGCAACGCTTCTGAAGTATAGAATATTTGAGGTTTGGAAGTTGAAGCACAAGACCTTGTTGACGTCAGTCAAGTCAAGGTCTACGAATCTCCCACTTGATAATTGACCCTCAAACCCTGGAGGAATATCTCTATCTACCTGCTCGGGAACTAGTAGGTTGGAATTTACCAGCTCCGAAATGTCTGGAATTGATGGCGACTTGGTACATTTCTAATTTGGTTCAAAGGGCAACGGACGGTTGCGCACTCAGAGCTCAGTCTCCGCACGCTGACGATGCCCTCGGGCTCAGCGTATTGATTTCACCGCCAGTTATCTATCTACTGCAGCTATGAGTGAGAGTGAGGAGGACTTGACCACTAGCGCCAGGCAGAAGTCCATTTTCAGCGGCATGAGCAGGTAAGTATCTCCAGATTGTCCTACGAATTAGGACTTGCCAGCGTTAATCTGTCGTTCGTACTGCAGAGTGAAACAGATCAACCACTTGCGGGAGAAATGGAGTCCGAAGTCCAAGTCTCCAGTGCCTGATCGAACGTTCGATACGCCGCCTTCCTCCCCTTGGGGGAGACGTCCCAGTTCAAGTAAAATCCCGCTAGGACCCTTTAGCCACAGTCCTCGACCCTCTGGCTGTAGTTCTCGATCTAATTCTACAAGCGGATCCCCCAGACGGCAGCCTGTGGTCACAGTCGTGGATATGGAGCGTTATCTCGCGATTAATTCGTGGCTAGAACACCACAGCATCAACGTTGCGCAAGTTGAGACTTCCGGGGCCGAGAACTCTAAAGATTATGGACTTTTTGACGACATGTACTGCTCACTGGACGTACTTGAGAACGCTTTAAAGACGGAGCTATCTCTTCTTGGTATTAACAACACACGCGAGGAGCAAAAGGAAGGAAATGAGGCTTCATCACCTGCTCTTTTCGATTATTTAGCTGTAATTGGAGTGGATATGCTCGATGTCAAGACCCACCACTTCTGGAACCAACGCGAGAACGTATTCGAAGCGACAGTCGCGTTCGCTCACCCTCCCGAAAGTCAATTCAACGCCGAGAGTCTGGAACATTTCTGTTTTCCCACCGGTATCAAAGCTACAAATGTGATGCGCAATGAACCTCCAGATGAAAGTGTGTATTTCGAGGAAGGAGAGTTTTTTGTGCTGATGATATCCGGAGGAGGTGTACAAGGCCAGAATGTCCAGTATGCGATGTGCATGAAGGGGACGATAACTATTCGAGGTGGAGGTGCCGACGGCAAGAACCTGGAACTGCCCATTTGCTACTGTATCATTGCGCAGGTCCCGCTCATACCTTTTTTCCGAGCTGTACTACAAGGATTCCTGGGTATATGAACAATGCAGTGGTGTTTTTTTTGTATTTTAGCTAACTCCATTGACATTTTTTTATCAACAGATTCTCTCCGAAATGAATTTGAGTCGAGTACAGATAATGGTTGTAGTCCCTTGAACAATATCGTTACTGATAAAGTACGTCTTGCTCTAAATGCGAGGGGTTACTTGAATTACTGACAAACTTTTACAGCATGCAGGCTTTATTGACGACACTATTCAACAGTTAAACGCGATTCCTCTTCCGGACAATGGACAATCGCTGTCTGTCGACGTATTTCCAGATATTGAGTTGACGTTAACTCGGCCACACAAGGAGGATGTTCAGGACGAGAAAGTGGCACTTCTGCTGCAATGGGCTCTGCCTTCTCTACTATCGCGCCTATCAATTGATCGTCTCCTTCAGATTTTGAGTCTTCTGCTCATCGAGACGAAGATAATCGTGGTATCTGATGAAATTCCACTTCTGTCGTCTGCCACTTTGGGTTTGGCGTCACTTTTGCATCCTCTCGTCTGGGCTGGACCCTTGATTAGCGTCCTGCCACCGTCAATGCACGAGTACATGGAGGTAAAAGCTTCACGACTAAAATTACGGCAATTCTGGTATTGACTGTATTGTATTTTTTTGTCACAGGCTCCGGTTCCTCTCATTTGTGGTGTCGACGAACTTCCGCGCGACTTCGAGTGCTCTAAAGGCACGTGCATTATCTACCTGATGGAGAATCGTGTGCATCTCCACGCAGAAGATGAACGTGCGTTCAGTAGACTTGAGATGCCAGAGTTGACGAATCTCTCCTGCGACCTGACCAGATTCACGAAGCAGATGCTGGGGCGAGTTACAGGTTCCTTTCGAGACAACGTCACGCCTCTATCCACTCACCTCGTGATCCACCGCATCCGTAGGCATATCGAACACTTGATAACTGTTTGTGCCCATGCGAGTGAGAATTACCGAGATCAGCTCGCAGATTATGAGCTAAATGCGAGTGAAATGCGATTCGTAGACGTCTTCATGCAGACACAGATGTACCAGAAGTACCACGACGATCAGCCTATTGCGACCTCGACAGAATCAAGCAACCAGCAACTGTTGTCCACTCCCCAGACTACAAATGATGAAGTTCCCGCTCAAGTTTCGCCAATTAACACTCAGCACGATGGATTGAAGTCAGCAGCTAGTGTGTTGTTCCAAATCGCGTTGGCAGGAGTAAGCACACTACCTCGAAGTACCTCCCGGATGACTATGATGCCACAAAACGAAGTGATTGAGCCCCCCAGCATCGACATGGAGCTACAAATGGAGGACTTGGAAACTGGACCTGTCAATATTTCTCCAACAGCTTCTTCTCCCTCAGGTATTTTTATTTTATTTTACAACCATTACGCGTGTATCTAATGGATTAATGTGTTTCGCGTCCAGGCAGAATGTTCTCCAACATGAAGCCTTCGCCAACTGATAGAGTGGAGTCTTATGAACTCCATTCTCCTACACCAAGTGAATATTCTACCCATACAGATAGAAGACCCGACCGGACATTTGTTTGGCCCCTGAGTCACTCTGATCTAGATTTGTTCTGGGTGGCAGATGAAGCAAGCGTAGCAAGCCCGGGCAGCAGCTTCGAGTCTCCACGCCGTAGTCCAAACAACGAGAGCGACGTCACGTACGTAGAAGAGCTGAAAAGCGTCGGTCGCAGTGAACATGGGAGTGTGGTGAACGCCCAAAGAGCTGACACAGAGATGACAATCTCGATTTTCGATACTGCTTTAAACGAAGCGCTTGGGAGTGAGTCATCGCTATGTGAGGCTTCTGAGGATCCAAGACGCGACGACAGCGACGAGGAGCGATCTACCAACCATGAAAGCTCAGTTGAAGATCATCTACAAAGGGAAGAAATTATCAAAGAAGCAGAGCAAAACAATTCTCCAACTGCACACCATTCTTGGCCTGACCACGTCGAGAATGATGTTTATACCGAAGTCAAAGGCCCCAGAGACAGTGTGTTGACAGCGGACCAAGTGAAAATGCTGACGACAGGAATCAGCATGGAATCCGTAAGTTGTTGGCCTGTAATTTACTTCATATTTTTGTGTTATATCCAAACCTAACGGTTAATTGTAGCGAGGGGCGTGGGAAGGATGGTGTGAAGGGAAAATGTGTTTTTCTCCCGACTTGACGACTCTTACCTGGGAGCGACGAGCTGTAGCGTTCGCAGCCCTCAACATGAACATCGCTGACGTCACTGGTGTTGCTTTCGAAGATAGGAGAAGTGCCTCATTTAGTGGGCTCAAGAAGCGACGCGTTCAGGTGAATTTCAGCGGTGAGTCGATTTACTTCCAGTTCTCAAGCTCTCCACAGCACGACGAGTTCTTCGGCACCTTGAAGCAAGTTATTCAGCCAGCACAGGAGTATTCAGCAGATCGACAACGGTCATTTCCGTCTTTATCGTCGCCTGGATCGCCCATGCTACAAACAGAAGTAGCAGAAACTCATGGTGAAACAAAGACCGATATCACTCGGGTGTCCAGTTTTCTCGACACCGACCTTACAGTATTCAAGCGGAAACTGATGCGAGGCTTTCAAGTGGAGAAGGTGAGCCCATGTCTTCTTCTTACGTTTATTTTACCGTAGTTTACCCTTCGTTTGTTTCTGTTTCGCTAGCACGGCCGTCTTGGTAAGCCTCACGCCAAACTTCTCTTCACTGATGCTCTATGCTCGCACATTTTGTGGAGAAAACCTTCAGCAAGTAAAGATGAGGAACTGCACCGTCGATCCAGTTTGTTCTCTCATGATAAAGGTATCCCGGTCGATAACATCACTGCCATCGTCACGGGGAAGCAAACGACAGTTTTCCGCCGAGCGACTGCCAACAAGTCAAACGAACGCCTTTGCCTGTCGATCCTCACCCCCGCTCGAACGCTGGATATCTGTGCGTATTCACTGCAAGGATTCCAAGAACTTTATCGCGGATTCTCACTGCTATTAGAGGAAATTAAGCGAACACGAGACGGCATTGACTGACAACTGGATGTTATCTACGTAGCAGTACGTATCCCTTCCACTTGCTACTTTCAGTTTCGTCCGCGAGCATTCCACAAATCATGCTGAGAATTACCTTCTGTGACTCGAATGAAGGCATCGACGCGTCGAGTGGCTGGTCAATGAGTCGAATCGATTCGCCTTCATCACTAATGAAGACCCAGTGCAGATAGCTGGTAACAATACCAAACGTCCGCTCTAGTCCTTCAGCGTCAGCCACCGCCTCCAGGCAGGCAACACACCGAGTCATTCCTTGTTTAATGTTGTCGCGTTTTACTACGGCGATTGGTACCCCCTTCTTGCCATTCTTTTGTGCTTTGCTCACCGGTAGTAGGAAGGTTAACGAGCTCAAAGCTATCTAAACAAGCAGCATCGTGATAGATGGCTAACGTAAGTTATTTGGTAGCTGATTCATTGAAGAAACATGCTCTTTTTAAATATTTAAAAATATTGTTTCTAACAAGTCAACGAGCCATTCTGTATCACTACAAGGATTCCAAAAATCCGTGTTACCTTAAGTTTCCTGGACAAATTCCATCAGATCTTCTCGCATTTCAGCCATATGCGTTGTCAGCTGAGGTTCCTCTTGCTCTGACCTTTTAGGTGCAGAAGTTGAAAATCTCGAAGCTGCCTTGATAATTTCCTTCATAATCGAGGCATCAAGGGAGTGTCGGTTGTTCCGAGCAGCGCTCGCTAGAAGAAAAGACTCAAATTGTTCCAACTCCCCAAACTGCAGTAAGCATGAGGCCACATTTGACAGCTCCGTAGCACACTTCACCCGATCCTGTAAAGAAAGAGGGTTAGATCGACTCTGAAGTTGAGCTTGTAAACACGTACCAGAAGCGACTGGGGGTACAGAGCCCCGGAAAAAGACCTGCGGTACTTTTGAACCCGAGCTGACATCTTGGCTTTAATTTCATCGAGGGATAGCTCAACGTCTGCCTCCACTGCAGTAATGTGACTTTCTGTCTCCTTCTTCAGCTCGTAGAGTAAATAATAACTATAATCACCACAACAAGCAACAAATGAATGGGATCACCAATCTGTAAAAAAAAAACAAGTGGAGCATACCTGAAAGGAGAAACCGATTCGAAGAACTCGTCACGCCCAGCTTGTTCGAGCCTTTTGAAGGATACAACAGCTCCTCGAAGTGCATCCACCACTTGTTGAAAGGCGTCACGTTCCAACGGCAGCACTCGTTCTTCTACAAAACTCCTCGGGTCTTCAATATCAACAGGAGAAGAGCTCAATTCCGGGAAGTGGCCGCACAGTACTGTGATAGCTGTCACGAGATCTTTCTCTTCTGCATCTTCATCAATCGTCTCCGTTGAGTTCGGAACCTTCGCTTCTCGCCAGAAATCCGCGAAACTCCGTCGTATCTGAGCTGGGTGGTTAGCGAAATCCAGCACACGGACACTGGGTTTCTGCTTATGACGACGATTTAGACGACTGAGAAGCTGTACGATATGTGCGCTGGCCCGCAAGTAGCGATCGACGTACATACACGCGAGCAGAGGCTCGTTGTACCCCGTGTCGAGCTTGTCACACACAATAACGACGTCGCTGATGGCCAGCGTGACACTGCGATCATTCAGCGTCTGCTCTGTTACAGGTTTCCCAGCCTCTTCTAAAGAAACGGAGCCACTGAAAGCAGCGTAGCAATTCCACCTAAGCTTCTTGTTCGTGACGAACGCAGTGATCAACTTGTAGTACCGCACGACGTCCTGGCGACTGCGAACCACAATCATCGACTTGACCTTCGGGTGCTTTCGCTTCATGGCTTGGAAATCTGTCATCATGATCAGCGCCTTGGCCTTCAGAACAGCAACATCATCACTCGCGTGGTCGAGGACACGACGCCGAGCACCACGATTCGTCCGTAGCAAGTCCTGCACGGGCTGGGGGAACATGGACGTCTCAACCTCGCACTGTACGCAGGTGTAGTCATCGAGGATATTCATGATACGGTCGTCCGCTGTAGCTTGAGCTATCGGGTAGCAATGGAACGGATGTCTGAATTCGTCATCCGTTTGAGACCCGAACAGCTCCAGTGCGTCGCTATTCGGGGTGGCAGTAAAACCAATGAACTAGGTACAAAAGCAACAGTTTAGTCAAAAACCACAATGCAATTTCAGATTCAAGTCGTACCGTGAGTTGAGCGTGACTGCCTTCTCCAGCCTTCATGACTTTCTCAATTGCCTCTCGAGTCGACGACGTGTGTGAGCGATGCGCTTCATCCGTGATGATCGCCACTCGCTGGAAAGGATCCTCAGCACCATGTTCTTCCTTCTGCTTCGTATTGGAACTACGATGCAGCAGTCTCGCCAGCAGCACATCGTCTCTCACTAACAGCCCCATCTTGTGCGTTGTGGTTATTATCACTCTCTGCTCCTCTTTCTGGTCCAGCAACTTGGCCAAATGTTCGATGCTCTCGGCTCGAAACACTTCGTCCACGCCATTGCGACGCAGATACTGCTCCACTGCGTCTCCCACCTGCTCATTCAGCTTCACTCGGTCCAGCATGACCACGACTGTGTGGAACTGCAAGGAGCGACGGTCCTTCACGTACAGCAACTGGTGCGTCAGCGCTGCAATCGTCAGCGTTTTACCTGCGCCTGTACTATGCTGCAACAAGAACCTCTCTGCGTCTGTGCTCTCTATTGCCCTGGATTGGATCGCTGTGATAACGTTCTCTACAGCTGTCAATTGATGCGGCCACGGGGTGAACACGACGGTTCTCTTCGTCCCTCGGGTCACAGAACTACCCCCGACCCGCATAGAAGCTTTAACGACCGTATGGAGAACGCTTTGACTAGCCTGTGTGTGCTCTACAACTGTCATTTCATCGAGTTCGTCGATTTTCTGGCGCTTGTTGAGTCGATTTTCCTCCGTCTCCTGCTCTGCTAAAGCTTGGGCTGCTGCTGTTGCGACTTCTTCAGGCGTTGGACGAGACCACTGCGTCTTCTTCGTAGGCGTGTGGTAGTAATAGACTCTGCTCTTGGAGCGGGACACGCGCACCAGCCACTCGAGCGGCAATGGCGTCGTCATTATTGAGCCGAAAAGTTTTAGGCTCGCTCAATAAATTACAAAAAGTAAAATACGTAATTGATGTGTTGCAACTTACCTTTCCGTAAATTTAGTGTATTCCACACCAATCTACCATTTGCTTGATTACGGAGATCGCTCAGTACAAAGTCCGACAAGTCCCCCCAACGTCCACGTACACCAAGAGGATGCAGTTCCGCGCGGCGTTGCTGGCGCTCTCTGCCGTCGCCTGCGCGTCTTTGGGCGCCCAAGCCGCCCCCGTGGCCCTCACTGAAGCCACGTTCGACCACCAGACGAGCAGCGGCGTGTGGTTCGTGAAATTCTACGCGCCCTGGTGCGGCCACTGCAAGAAACTGGCCCCCACGATCGACGAGATGTCCGAGACCGAAGGCCTAAGCGACAAGGACGTGCACGTGGCCAAGGTGGACTGCACCACAGAGAAGAGCATCTGCGAGCGCTTCAGCGTGGGCTCGTACCCGACTCTCAAGGTTGTGACTGGCGGCAAGTCGTACGATTACAATGGCCGTCGCGACGTGGATGCGATGGTTGCCTACTCTACCGAAGGCTACAAGAAGGACTTCGGCGAGCGTGTGCTGTCCTACGCTGATTTTGTGGCGCAGCGGAAGGCTGCGGCTGCTGAGCACGAGGAGAACGAGCGCAAGAGCGCAGTGGTGCACCTCACCACCGCTTCGTTCGAGGACCAGGTGCTGAACAGCAAGGACCCGTGGCTCATTAAGTTCTACGCGCCTTGGTGTGGCCACTGCAAGCGTCTCGCGCCTACGTGGAACAAGCTCAGCCGCACGCTCAAGGAGAACGGAAGCAAGGTGAGCGTCGCCAAGGTGGACTGCACCGTGCATCGTCGGATCTGCTCCCGCTTCGGCGTCAACGGATACCCGTCGCTGTTCTACATCAATGACGGACAGGTGTACAGGTACAAGGGCGGCCGCTCGCTCCCTGCGTTCGTCGACTTCGTGGAGAGCGGCTGGAAGACGGCGGAATCCACTGGACCCATCCCGGAGGAGGGTTTCTTCTCCAAGATCGTGGACATGACCATCGAGTGGGCGACAGAGAACACGGTACTGGCCGTTCTGGCGGGCATCCTGGTCATTGCCATTGTTGTGGCGATCCTGGTGGCTCTGCTGGACTACTGGCTTGGTGCTGACGACGTGGCGCAGTACAAGAAGGCTCTGGACGAGAAGGAAGCGGAGAAGAAGGAAGCTGATGGCGAGGGCGAGGAGCTCCCGCCCAAGGTGCCGTCTGCTGCAGAGGCCAAGAAGTCCGGCCAGAAGCCTAAGGACGAGTAACTCGGCTCCCTCGCTCGAGTGGCCTCTGTAGGTCTTGCTGCTGCTACGCGCGTACTGCCTAGGCACGTGTGAAGCGCTGATCGATAGAGAGAAGAAGCATGAAAACAGGAAGCGAGAGATGCAGACTACATGTAGCTACGATAGTTCGTTAGGTAAGACCCTCCTCAAGGATCGACAGACAATGGGCATGTACAGCTTTCGTATTTCCGTCCGATGGTTAAATAGTTCTACGTTGAAGTGGTGACGACGGACGTCCAGTACTCGATGACTTCCAGGAACCACATCGGCTCTCGTTGCAGTTTCGCGTCCAAATTGACCACCTGATGCGCTAACAACGTGCGTACTGGCACGACAGCGTCTGCCTTAATCTTCTGCATGGGGCCGATGGCCATGATGTAGTCTCCTGTCGAAAGAAAAGTCCATAAGTCAGCAATGCTCGTTTCCACTATGTAAAAACTTTTGACGGACCTAATTGCGGTCGAGCATCGACACCTGGCGGCGCGTTCTTGAGGAAAACTTTAAGCTCCAGCTTCAAGACGCCAGTCCCATCGTCCACAGAGCATTGCTTCCGGTCTTCGGAAGTTGCGACCACGACACCCTACAATAAAAAAAAAGTTAATAAAAATATATATTGAGATTTGAGACTTCATGGGTTGTTACCTGAATCCAGAGGCGGGTGCAGTCGACGCCGTTGATAGCCAGAGTGGGGCGGTTGGAGGCCTGCAGGGCTGAGTAGATCTGCGCCGCAAAAGCCTTCGCTGTGCCGCGTCTTGGAGCTGCAGCCATCTCTGAGACGCTCAAATCTTTAGGAAAAGATTAGAGCACAAAATAGTTTCTTACTTTGAAAACCCCTATCCAAATTGGATATTAGGCGCAGGAAAGCTACGACAAGTGCATGTAAACTAGATAACAGTAAGATTCGTGTACGTGCAATGTAAAAAGATGTTCAAGCCATGCGTTGGTTGCAGACAAAAACGTTTATCTCGCGACAGTACCAAATAGTTGGTCTGCAAAGAGTTATTCTTGCCTTGTGCTACCGAAGTACTGCCTAGTGAGATTTTTTCGTTTTGAGTGAGGTACATTGTGGTCACTGAGCGATCTAACGAACTGCCTAGTGTGATTAACGTTTTAGTCTAGTGGCGTTAACTATTCCCGATTCCGACGACCGGCTAATTCAATCCCAAAAACATGAATTATTGAGGGTGCGTACTGCAATTCCACTGGAATAAAATTTTACGGAAATGCAGTTTTTTTTTAGTAGGACGGCGAGGTAGCGTCTTGAATCAAGACTCTTTATTGAGCACGAGAAGTTAATGACACTTGTGTTTGTCGAGCTGCAAAAGCTTATCTATCTACAGACATTGGGCCTTAACGAGACGGGAAACGCAAATGTACATCTACTACAGTAGATTCTACAGACATGAAAAGTTTCGGCTAACCATAGAAATCAGACGGCCGTTCCAAATTGTGATCAAGATTCGGTTAACAGTACCCGACGAAATATGTTTTGGTTCATCACTTACAAAATTCCGTCATCGCAAAAATGCCATTCTATTGTATGAAATGCTTCGAAGTACATGTACATGACTACAGGAATGATCCATCATGGATAAAAAGTTGAGTTGATACTTTAAGCTTGTTTGCATCTTTACCGATTGACCAATTTCAAAAGTAAGCTTACATGTATTTAATACCTGTCTCATCGACAAATCCGATGCAAGGATGATCATTGCCCCTCCTACCTGTACCATGGTTAGCGATTGCCAGTAATCCGGTTAATAGTAGAAGTACATGAAGTTGTAGCCTTTTGAGGTTGTTTTAAAAGGAAAAGACTGCAAACTTTGTCCATCGTGAGCTGGTGGCCATTCACGCGAACGATGTCTTGGATTACACTATGTTTACTCGCCATTGTTGAAAGCCAACCTGACCAAATATTCTCGTTCAATTGCAGCACGTATCCGTTAGCTTGTACCACAGTAACGAGTTCTGGGGGGAGTTTTATCCCGACGACTTGTTCCTTTCCAGAGCTCAGTTTCCAATTCACTTTACAACACTCAAGTCCGCCCCAGACCGACAACCATTCGTCCATGCGCCTCTCCTTCATCTTTCTACTTGCTGCCGCCGTCTCCAGCCTCGTCGCCACCGGCCACGCGCTTCCCCAGGAGAAGTCCACAGTGTCGGCAACAAACCCTTGATCGGTCCGTCACTGAGAGCCAAACCAGCGAAAAACGATTCCTGCAAAGTGCCGGGCTTGGCAGGCAGATGCTAAGAAGTGATTCTTTCAAGAAAACCAAGTTTGATGACTTAATCACCGACAACGTCTCCTCCTTCACTTTCTTCGTCAACATGCTAGGCGGCAAGGAGAGATACCGGGAGCTCTACAACGAGTATGTGGCGATCCGCAAGGCCAAAAACCTATACCCATAATCACCCTAACGTTGATCTGGGTCGGTTCGTTTAGATGCCCTAGAATTTCTAGACTACATGCAGAAAGGAAATACATTTGGCCTTTGGCCTTCATCCCTTTACAGGGGCAATAAGACTTGACCTACTACAACCGCCAGTTGTGGAACCAGCTTCACACGATCTCCAGTCGGATTCTTGGATCATATTGGTGTGGTGAACCTCTGGTGACGAGTCGTCACAGACGACGGATTAATACATGTAACTTCCAGAAACCCCAATTTGACCACTTGGTCCGCTAACAGCGTGCGTACTGGCACGACAGCGTCTGCTTTAAGCCACTTGGTATTCCAAACAATGAAACTTAGGTTCTTCGTTTCTTTTTCCTCTTCTCAACCAAGTCAAAAACTAACTCCAGGTACACGCATTCAAAATGCCCGGATTCCGCCATCCTGTTGCCCGTTGTGGCTTCTGTCTGACCTCAGGTTACGAAGGATGGCCGATAGCCATGATGTAGTCTCCTGTCGAAAGTAAAGTCCATAATCAACAGTGCTCATTTCCATTGTGTAAGCTTGCGGTCGACCATCGATATCCGGAGGCGCATTCTTACCCTTAAGCTCAAGCTTCAAGACGCCAGTTCCATTGCCCACAATACTACGTGTAGTAAGTAGTAGAAGTACATTGCTTCCATCTTCAGAAGTTGCCACCACCACATCCTACAATAAAAAATGAAATGTAAAGTATGAAAATGGCTACGACACGACACTAACAGTAGGATGCGTGTACGCATACAAAAAGATGTTCACAGCCATGCGTTGGTCATTAGGCTTGTAAAATCTGTTGCGTTAAGCCAATTGCGACGACCCCATCTTAAATGAGCTTCTGCGTGACTGCGGCGCCCTTGAGTCTGGCCTGTTCGATCGTCTGCGCCAGGTCCGTCGACACAGGGCGAGGCGGGAAGCCTGCCAGCAGAGTGTACGGTTGTGTGCCCGCAGCATTCCTACAAACAAAAGGTTTTCATCAAACACCAACTTCCTCACTTTGAAGCGCCAAAAGCTCTCTACGTACAGCTGAATAATGGCGTGCAAGTCGCGAATTGTATGATCCAAGTTGAGCGTCTCTCTCAGTCTCTGGCCGTTGTGCAGACGGATCTGCAAAGTTGTCGTAGGCTTCTTGTCGTCAATGACAGGACGTTCAGCAGCCTCTGCATCTCCATGAATCACAGCTTCAGCTGCATACGTCGCAGAACCCATCGTCTGACCTTCCCCACTGAAAGCCGTGTACGCTGGTGGCGGGGGAGCCACATAGTCCTCCTGCCGCTTGTCCACGAGGCTGATCTCCACCGGTTCATTGCGGTTCTCGCCCTCTAATTCCTGCGGCACGTGACCACGTTCTAGAGCCTCCAGGAACGGCCGGTTGGCCGGGTCCGAGCGCAAGCGGTACGGTCCGTCATTCACTGTGAAGCCTTCCCTGTAGAAAGTGATGACGTGACGAGGCTGCGTCGTATCCGCGGCCCCAGCGCCTGCGTCCTGTTGAGCTCGGCCGATGATGTTCGCCACGTGGTCGTCGCCTCCAGGCCCAATGACCGACAGGCCGCTGCCGCCACCACGGTCCGAGGCGCCTCCTGCGTAGTACTGGTTGGGCTGGTCGCCGTCCTGACGCTCGTCGTCGCTGCGGTTGTTGAGACTCGAGAGACCTACGATGTTGACCATGTTGCTACACGTAGGAGAGGTTATCTATTTTTTCTTTGTTCTGGATTTGCTTTTTGGGTTTGAAAAGAGTGACTTTAGTCGGATCAAGATGTTTCAACAGAGTGACCATACATGGATACATTTTTGGGTTACGGATCTTTTGGGTTTTACGCTAAAGCTGTGCGTTGATGTGCGATGTGGGACTTGAGCGCATCGCTGGTGGCGGAGGCGTCGGCTTCCGCGACTGAGAAATCCGTATTGCGGGCTTTGGAGAAACCTGCGTACATGCGTTCGAACTGCAGCCGAGCGGAGTCGGATGTTGACGGTTTAGCGTTCTCGAATGACGTTTGTACGTGGGTTTTAGTGATGAGACTGCAACAATATGACAAGGTTGAGCAATAAAGGAGACAAACGGTTATTGCAAACAAGAAACGTACTTGGATCCGTCGCCGTTCAGTTTCTCGTGCACAAGCTCCAACTGCGCCGAGTACATGATCTACGAATACAAGAACGCGTTAGTCAGCAGTTTTCCTAAAGGTAAAAGTTGGTTGAACGAACGTACAGCCTGCAAGTCGGCGCCTGAAAAGTGGACACTTTTCGGAGCTTTCGCGATTTCCGGAAGATACTCGAGTGCTTCATCGGACAGCTCCATGTCCTTCGAGACTGCATGGAGAATATCCAAACGCTCTTCTTCATTCGGAAAACCTAAAAAAGAAAATACAGCATCAGTACAGATACCGAATGACCCACTTCCAGCCATGCGCACCGCAGTAAAGAGATTTATCGAGACGTCCAGGTCGAAGAAGGGCTGGGTCAATCATATCCGGTCGACTCGTAGCTGCTAACACATAGACACCCTAGATACATGTCAACCAAGGTTAGTGTTAGCAGGGTGTACTGGGCTCACTCCGCTTACCTTTCGAGCTTCAACTCCGTCCAGGAATGTGAGCAACTGGTTCACTAAACGGTCCGTGACGCCCGTGTTATCTGCCCCACGGCGGGGAGCAATCGAGTCGAATTCATCCAGAAAGAGAACGGACGGGGCTGCTGACCCCGCACGAGCGAACAAGTCGCGGATGGCCTGTTCGCTGGCGCCAATGTACTTGTTGAGGACTTCGGGACCTTTGACACTGATGAAGTTCAAGCCACATTCGTGTGCTACAGCACTAGCCAGCAGCGTTTTCCCGCATCCAGGAGGGCCATACAGCAGCATTCCAGCCGGAAGTTTGATCGGTGTGTTTTCGTACAGCTTCGCGTAGCGAGTAGGGAGTTCCAGTGTGTCTTTAAGTACCGTACGTACGCTCTGCAAGCCTCCAACGTCACTCCACTTGATAGAACTCTTAAAGAGATCCACTCCAATCAATGCTGTGGGCTGGAAATCTTCGATCCCTTCCACGAAGTCGCTTTGCTGGACCTTGTGCGTCACCTCCGAATGCTTGTGTTCACGTAGAGCGTAGCGCTTGAACACTTGGTGGAAGGCACGGTCTGTTGCGCTTGACAGGTCACGAATACTGTAACCTTCCGTCACGGACGATAGCAGGCCATAGTCGATAGCAGGGTCAACAACCATTTGCCTTGAACCTTTTGCTCCTTTCCTCGTCGAATTCGCATTGTCAACTTTCATCTGCAGCATTTCGCGGACCAAAGTTTCACGCCGCTCTGCATCAGGCGAAGTCATTTGTATGGGGCGGTCGAAGAGCCCACAGCCCCTCAGAGTCTTGTGGATGCTGGTGTCGGACCGAGAGGCAGCAACAACAGCCACGCTCTTACTCTGCATGGCGTGGCCAACCGTCTCTAGGAGTTTCTTCCGTGCTTGTTGCTTGTGCTTGTCGGACAAACCCTTGATCACGTCCCATTCCCGTTTGAAAGACGCGTTCAACTCGGCTGTCGTCTTCCACATGCGCTGGCAGTTTTGGTTCATCAAAACCAGCAGAAGTTCGGCGATACGGCGCGATTGCTCGTTGGCTGCTCCTGCTGACTCGTCTTCCTCCGGCACCAGCGCGTCCAAATTGTCCAAGACAATCAGAGCAGGCGCATGCGCTGTCGCCTCCTCGAACAGCTCATTTAGTCGAGTTTTCACTGTTTCCATCTTGAGTCCTCGTAAGTTCCGACACTCGACAATTGTTGCGTAAGCTGAAAATTTTGAGGATGTTTGAACCTCGTGCACTAGAGTGCGGAGCAGTGTCGACTTGCCATTGCCTCGCTCACCATGCAGTAAAGCGCACCCCGGAGGCTTCGCTCCCAGTAGAACTCGCGCAGCGGAAGCGTCTCGAGATAAAACAGGACGCACAGCTTTCATCAACGCGGAGTAGGCCTTTGCGCTTCGTGACAGCTCCAGAACCGATTGATTCAGCGAGCTAATGGACGAGTTGTTGCGCATTCTCGTTAGGACTTGTTGTTGCTGGCCAGTTGCGGTCTGCACAGTCACTTGTGGCAACAATAAGACATGACCACTGTTTCCTCCGAACACAGTGTACTTCTCTAATGCGCCGACAGGAACACCTACAATAGAAAATGTCAGTAAATTTCATAGAGCAAAATCATATCCAAAGATTCGACGATTTACCTTCCAGCTGCTCAGCACTAAAGGCTTCTTCAGCATCGTATTGGACGTCGGTAAGGACCTCAACGGCTTCTCCGTTCTCCAGCGCGATACGTAGAGCCGATCCCGAGCTGACAATGCGGCTGTGTTCGGTCGAGCTACTCCAACGAAGAAATGCCTGCTGGACATGGCCAGCTAAGACAGAGTAATCGCCATTGGGGTTCTCTGAGTTGATGAATAGTATCACCGAAGAAGGAGGGAGTTCTGGTAGCTTTAAAACACGAAGAATGACAGACTCGTGCGCTTTGATGCCCAAACTGGCACTTGCACCGTAGTTGAAAACGATGTGGCCTGGAACAACATCATGAGAGGCCTTCAATCGCGCAACGTAGCACTCGGGCTGCGCTCTGTGGTGCCACAAATGACTTGTATTAGTATTGAGCCTGTATTAACAAAAAAAAGGAGGCGTACCTTGAGGACTCGCCCTGTTCATTTGTAGCAGGGGTAACTTCACTCGGAGATTTCGATTCTGGACGCCAGAGGGCTACGACAGGAGCTTCCTGCGCGTCGGAAGGCGCTTTGGGAAGCACAGCGCCGTCCAGCATGGCTAGCGTTTCTGGGTGGACCCACACTTCATCAGCCGTCTCGTTCTCGTAGGCTACACCTTCCTGTTAATTGTGCGCTACATATTAGTAAAAGATCATCGTATTCCCTGCAGCGTTTACAATCTCCCACCTGAACGACAAGTGCCGGTGACTGTTCAAAGTACAAATCGGGGCTTAATCCATGCCCTGTAGGTATAACGTGACGTTCTTTTGGCGCCACAACAACCTCCGAGGCAGGTGTCAACCGCGCATGCTCCCTGTAAAGCACATTGACGAAGAGATAAGCTCCTAAACCCAGCTCCTACCACAAGATATCGACGTACATTCCGACTGGGAGGGATACACGAATGCGAATGAGTGTGTGCTGGTTGATCCAGATAGGGCTTACTTGCTTGTCGTTGACCACGCACATCTGTAATAACAGGAGAAAAAAAATGTCAACATCATCTTCTCAGCCATGCAAACCGTCTCTAAAGCAAACTTTCATACCTGCCGAAGCAGCTCCGTCTCTATAGCCCCAGCATGCAATTGAATCAGCTCCCAGTCGTCCGGCGTACACGGTTCGACGTCCACCTGCCTTGCAATAGGCAGCACTTCAACCACGTGCACCCCAATAAAAGCCTGCGGCATCTTCTCCAAATGATCTTGCTACAACCCCATCAAAACTCCATCAGCACCTTCAAAATCCACTCGTATCTGCCGCAAAACCAACTTACAATGCCTACGCAGCGCGCAAACTCTACCGGCACTTCGATAATGTCACTGCAGCAGCATCAACCGCATTAGAAACGTTTCTTAACAGTCCATTTCTTCAACAAACGCCCTTCAAACCTGCGCAATGCTCCATCCTTGACGATGCCGCCGATCCAGCCTACGCACACGCGTTGCACATATCCGTCCACTGTCTCCCATGACAATTCCAGAACTGTGGACCCAGCGCCGACCTGCAGCCAACATCCAAAGCTAACAGTTAGAATTAAGTATTGGGGGTAACTCGAGTTCCACGCAACGTACGAGCTCGGGACCTCCCAGGAAGGTCTGCACGAAAGCAGGCGGGAGGTTGACGAAGCAGCTGCTCACAGGCACTAGCACCGGCGCCAGGAACGCCCCGCGTGCAGCCATCACTCGAACTTCCTGTTGCGCTTGCGTTGCAGTTTGATGAATGATGCGTCAACGCACTTTGAGGGGCTACGATAACACTTTTGACAGGGTAAAAACGTACTTAAGACGAGTGATACATGTTGAAGTAACATGCCCATTTCGGGAACTACAGCGCTATGTAGTCTATTGAAGTCCAATATAAAATGCAGCAGCTCAAGAAGGGCTCCTTCCGTAGCGAGTGGGTCAATAAGCTTCCTACGAAGCCGGTGGGATGGCGAGCGCTTTTCCATGAGCTCTTGCACAAGGAGGGGCGACTCACCTTGTTGCTTGTGACACTCGGGATCTCCGGTACGTTTCTTCTGTTGTACCAGCATAAGCTGCAGCTAACTGTCGACTGCTTGCAGCTTCCCTGGTCGACGACATCATCGACATGGTGGTGTTTGGTCTGAATCACATCCGGAAGAAGCTTCTGGCATTCGCCGTCCCGGACAACTCCCCGTACGCTGAATACGCGGTCTGGTGTGCTTTTACCATCGTCGTGGCAACCGCGAGCGTCAAGTGGACGGCAGTGTTTGACCCGACGGCTGTAGGCTCCGGGATCCCTGAGATGAAGAGCATCATCTCGTACGAGCGTCGCGTAGACGCCAGTCGACACCTCCGAGCTCGCACTCTGGTCTCCAAGATCGGGGGCCTGGCATTGGTTCTGAGCAGTGAAGTTTCTCTCGGGAAGGAAGGTCCCTTCGTGCACACGTCGTCGATCATCGCGCATCGGTTGATGAAGCACTTGAAATGCTTCCGACGGATCTACGACAACGACTTCATGCGGAGACACATGTACGACGCCGCCTGTGCTGTAGGAGTGACGACTACGTTCCGAGCGCCAATTGGCGGCGCGCTGTTCGCCATCGAGGTCACCAGCACCGTCTTCATGGTGTCGGTGCGTAAATTGACACTGCTGCAGCCGTATTGCCGGCTAACTTGCGTGTGCTCTCGTAGAATTATTGGCGAGCGTTTGTAGCCTCAATCAGTGCTTTACTGGCACGGGAGGCAGTGAACATGGCTCGCCAGGACTGGATTGCAGCATACCACGCCATGTTCGCCACCACTTTCGCAGCCGAGTCGTTCGTATTCGCTGAGATCATTTCGTTCGCGGTGCTCGCGGTACTCACTGGTCTCCTTGGAGCGCTGTATGCTTCCAGTGCAACAACCTTCAAGTTGCGATGGAAAGCGTGGGCCGAGAACAAATCTGCAGTGCTGACATCCCTCGTCCTGCTGTTCCCACTCGCTGTACTTCTCTGTATACCAGTAGGCATGACTCGACTGTCCTTCGGAGAGATCCTCAGTGATCTTACCAGCATAGACTCCGTTCTCCCTGATCGATGGCATGCCGACTTGTCCCTGTCTGTGCTGATAGTGCTTCCCCTCTCAGGGCTCCTCCGTCTTGTAGTTACAGCTATATCCTTCTCGCTGCCAGTCCCGACAGGAGATTTTATCCCAACATTCATTGCAGGAGCCACTTTCGGTCGTTTCTATGGGGAAGTCCTTCGCCTTGCTTTCCCTGGGATCGTGCCGGGCGGATACGCGTTGGCAGGCGGTGCAGGCTTCGTCGCTTCGACCACCAACACCACTTCCGTTGCGGTGATCGTGCTGGAGTTCACTGGTCAGTTCGTCTACACCATTCCGCTGATCCTGTCGACGCTGATTGCTTCAGGTGTGGGCTGTGCGCTTCGGGTGTCGGTTTACGACAGCGTCATCGCCAAAAAAGGGTTCCGACACTTGCGGACACTCGAACTCCAAGGCGTCAAGGCGCGCGACGTCATGCTGCTGCGGTTTCCTGTCCTCTCGCTGGAAATGACTCGAGCGCAACTCGAGTGTCTGCTCAAAATTGACTCGACCCATACCCTGCCACTAGTGGAGACCCTGGACAACATGATCTTCCTCGGATGCGTTTCCAGACGCACTGTAGAAGCGTTCGTCCAGGATATCGAGAGTGAACAGAGCGTGCAGCTTCGGTCTGCACTTAGCTTGCCACAAGATGGAGACGACATGATCCCTATAACATCCGACAAAGATGAGAAGACTAACCTTGTCCTCCCCACTGATACCCGCCTAGCTGAACCCATCGCAGCACTCTTTGACGACGACAGCCCGCGAAACCACTTGACTTTACTCGAAGAGACCAGATCTGTCCGTCAGCGTCAGCTTATCGACTCGACAGCACTTCAAGTTGACCCGGACACGTCCCTACAAAAAGTCCACCTGCTGTTCGAGATGATCAAGTGCTCCAGCATTTGGGTAACGCGGCGTGGGCGGCTCATGGGGCTACTCCACAGGCAAAACCTGCATGCACGCGTCGCTGAACTGAAGCGCAGGGAAAGTATGATACACGTACATCCGTTTCTACCGGCTTGCTCCGGACACCAGCCGCCAAGTTAACCTGGTAAACATCACACATGCACAAACAAAAACAGTAACGCAACGCCTACCAGGGTATTCTTGGCATACTGCGACTTGACCCAGCAGTTTCTTGAATTGGTTTTGGATCGAGCTTAACTTTGCTGGACATCTGACTTGACTTGATCTTGTTTCTTGCCTTGCGACCCACCAAAAACCGATAATGTAACACTTCGCCCAATTCCCTAGAACTGCATCTCTATTGGTAGAGGAGATAAAAAGAAACAACACAAGACAACGTAGTGGTTTAGATATGTACTCTGCAGCAGCATGAGTATAGTACAAATACAATAGCCACGAGGGTGAACAACTCCCTGTGTGTTTGCTAACTGCTGCTACACAGAAGGCAACCAGCACAAGCTGCACACAGGAAGCTGCTTCCCCGTCGAGCGGCATCAAAACGACGAATCAATAGCAGCAGGAAAGCTAACCTGTAGTGTTGTGGTGTCGTCCGCTCTTCTTGGAGTACGGGTAGCCCAGAATGTTCAAAGACTCGCGGCTGTAGCCGCCGCTCTCGCGCAACGAACCGATACTGCGCTGTGACGCAGAGAGATCCACATTCGACTGCGCGGCAGGGACAGACGCGTAGCTGTCGCGTACCGAGTCCGTCGTGGTGTCCGTGTCCGTCAAGCCACTGGGTCGCGCGCTGAACGAGTAGTTGTCCATAGCAGGGGGGGCGTTCGATCGCCCAGACATCAGCCCTGTGCTGTTCGAAAGAATCGACTGGTTGGTTTGGCGCGGCGCTGCTGACGCGTAGCTGTCCGTGTTGGACATGACCGAGTCGTTGTTGTAGCGACCAGACTCGCGACTAGAGTTCCGCTTGGTGCTCGGGCGACGCAGACTCGTGGCACGGACGTAGCTCTGAGGAGACGTCACCGTGCTAGCGTACGGGTCAGCGGCACTGTAAGGCGCGAACGATCCAGTGCGGCGCGAGTTGTCCGTCGACGTAGCACGAGCTTCTGACTCGCGCATGTCATCAATGTCGAAGCTGGAGCGGTCGTCATCACCGTCATCGTCATACTGTTGGAAGCTGGAGTTTGAAGCCTGGCGGGGCACAACAGGAGCTGAAAGCGTGGGGGCAGCCTTCGCGTTCGGAACAGTCGAGCGACGCGGGCTTGTAGCCATACTGCTGCTGTAGGCGTACGTCGGAGCGACATAGACCGGTTCTGGCGATGGAGAGCGCTCAACCGGCGAGTACGGCGCAGAGTGGTCAGACGCAGTGGACGAAGGGGGCGAGTCGACCGCAATCGACGCAGCAATAACAGAAGCGGGGACGGCAGCAGGCGACGCCGGAGCACGTGCGGCAGGTGATGAAACGTGCGAACTCGTGTCGCTAATGTGCGAACTGGGAGCTTTGGAGCTGGCAGCAGGCGAGAAAGACTCAGCGTAGTCCACTGTAGGCGACGCCGGTGGCTGGTGGTCGTCATGGTCGTTGTTATCATCGTGGAAAGTCGAAGCACCTGCAACAGCCTTAGGCTTGGCTGTAGGGGACAGGTACTGGTTCTCCACGTCGTTCTCCGGGTCGTTAACGTCCTTGGACGCACGGTTGCGACGACGCACAAGAATAACGGACCCCACGATAATCAGCAACGCTCCAACAGCGCCGCAAATACCGCCAATAACTGCTGCGTTGGACGAACTCGCGGCCGCAGCGGTGCTTCCGTCGACACCATCGGCCGTTGACGCCGAGTTAAACTGCACCTCGGATGTAGCGCATCCCGACGTGCTCGTGAATGCAAAAGTACCGTTCAAAGCCTCTCCATCGTCCGAGGAGACCGAGAATTCCACACTCTTGTACCACGTGCTAGAAGACGAACCCGAGTTGGCTGAGTACAGGAAGCTTGAGGACGTGCTCGTAGCTGTGACGCTGTCAATGGTAGCTCCTGAAATGACCTTCTGCGAGTTGTAGAACTGCAGCGGCACGTACGTAGCCGAAGCTCCTTCCATCAGACACGCCTTGATGCTCCCAGACATGAGGGACGTCGGACATGTTTTGAACTCGTACGAGACCTTCGTGCTTGAGTCCGTCGTGTCGATGTCTAGTGCCGCCATGGAATCAGCCGACAGCTGCAACGTACCGGAAGCGCAGCCGTCGCACACGTCCAATACATAGGCTTGCGTGGTCTTGCTGGAGTCGTCGTCACGAGTGATGGTGATGCACCGCGCACAGGCGTCGTTGAGATTGTAGTCCTTGCTGGACACGGACGCGTAGTACTTGAAATTGTCCGAGGACTCGGAGATGCCCTTGAGGCGGCACGTGCCGTACGTGGGGTCGCTGATGTTGTAGACGGACACGACGCCCGAGGCTGCGGCCAGGTCCGCCACGGCCGCTGCAAAGGCGAACAACGTCCAGCTCCGCATCGCTCGCTTGGCGTGTTTTGTTCTGTGGCTTTCGATGTGTATACGGTACTCTGGACAGGCAGGTAGGTAGGTAGATGCGATGGATAGGAAGGAATACGCCGCGCTCTTACAGCAGCCGACGGTTGTCCTCTGTCTCTTGTCGCGGCTCTTTCAGTTGTGGCGACGCCTTTGGGGTCTGAGCTGGCTCCATCAATGCGAGAGAGTGTACTGGCGTCACCGAAGCTGTCGAGGGATCGGGCCTGAAATAATCCAAGTCAGCTGCGAGACTGCTGCCACAGAATTGTGGAATTTTAACGCGCCGTTCATAAGATTCCAACACAAACAACAAGTGTACAGTACAGTACTACGGATGAAATTGAACACTTTGTCCAGCTAGTTTAGAGGGTTTTTTTTACTTATCTAGTGGCTGTGCTTCGGGTGTCAGAACGTGACGCCTCGACCTTAGGGCGCAAGCTATCGACACCACGAGCTATCGACGCCAAGCGCCTGTCATCGCTGCATCGCTGCGGTTTCGTGGCTGTACATGTGCTAAAGACGACAATTGCATGCAAGTCGGATATCATGAGCTCTTCGTCCCAGCTGAGCTCACTTCAGCTGAGGCGAGTGGCTACCTCTTGACGGATATCACGGAGGCGCTACAAAACGGATCTTGGAGCTTCTGGGTCTCGTTGTCACGAATCAAGCTCGCAAAATTTGTCTCCAGGGTTCATGTCCGCTTGGAAAGTCTTGCCCTTTTCTGGCGTCTTTCCACCTTGTCAAACACATCCGAAGGTGCTTGCCTTGCTGAATTGTCGTCACTGCTTGCGAGACCTCGGCCTGCACGCAGCGACGCAAGTGACTCGGCAAGTCAGGCTACTGTACTTGCATATTATTTAGTGCGTCATCACGCTGGGCAGTGCATACATCTGGAAGCAGCTTCGGGCTTGAAGCCGACAATGGTCGCCGCCGCCACGACGGTGACGGCGGTTTTTCGTGGCTTCGCTAAGATGCAGATGGTTCTCCAGCTCGCTCGCCGTGCGTCACAAATTGCCGGCCGTTTAGTGGCAGAGGAAACTCCTCCAGCGAGCGTTACGAACTGCAGTCGGAGCATCGCGTGCTGAAGCTGAAGCAGTGACAGCTTGCTCGGTTGATAGTGTTGATGGTGACTGCCGGTGGGAAGACTACAGGTAGTACAGCACACCACACTGCACATTAGGTACATAAGATTTGTGCGTTTGGGTGAACCAAGGCAAGCGGAGAACCGGTCATGGCTCTTGCACCAACGACGCTATCTCGGCTATTTTTGCAAGCAGGACGTTGCGGCGAATAAGAATCTCTAGGTAGTACGTGTGCTACTTCAGAGCAGCACATTGACATCAAAATATATGTACGTCGTTGGCCAAGGCTAACGCCTTTGGTGCAAAGGATCAATCCACTGTACTGTACCAGCAGTGATTACGGCGCCCGGAATATGACGCTCGTTTGAACACAATCACACAACATTGGTGTAAACGTGATGTGGCAAACGTCAAGTGAGCTGCTCGCAGTGAAGCGATGGCAGCCCTGCCTAAAGGTGACGACGATGCTGCGCTGGGTTAGTGCGTGGTTGGAGCCAATAAAACTGATGTTGTATGAGTAGGAGCAATCGAGAAGCTGCTGCGCGAGGTGGTAGGCGACGATATGCCGATCTCCAAGGAGACAATTGAGTGGGTCACCGAGTGCGCCGGCGGTACAGTCGCTGCTTTGCCTCGATTGGAGCTCTTGCTATTGTGTAGCGTTGCTGACTAGAGTAATGAATGCTGCTATTGTTGCAGATTTCCTGCAGGTGATTGGACAGGAGGCTAATACAGTTGCGGAAGGTGCCGCGAAGAAGGAAAACTACCGCATCTCGCAGGAGCATGTGATGGCTGCGCTGGAGGTTGGCAGCGACTCTACCTGTAGCTCTATCCGAGCTCTTTGCTGATGCTTATTGTGTGTCGATGCAGAACCTGGGGATGCAGGGCTATTCGGAGGAGATCAAGGCGCTGCAAGGATCGACGGAGCTGGAGACCCAGGTATTTAATACTGGTAATCGGAGCCTCAGCATAGTATGCTGGCGTCTGTTGCAACGTTTCTCTGACGATGCTGTGGTTGCAGAAGAAGAAGAAGTCCAGGAAGGCAGAAGCGGAAACGGCCTCGCGCGACGAGTTGCTGGCTGAACAGACGGCGCTGTTCAGGCAAGCTTCGTTGAAGGCTACCAGAGAAGGCTGGTAAACAGCGCCCGCAAACCATAGGGCCGGTGGTAAGAAAGTTGTAACATGCTACCGCGACGAACTGCTTATTTATCGACCAGCGATATTCTATTCGGCACGACGCGTGCGCTCTTCGTTATCCATGTTTGCCAAGAAAACGGTATACCGCAATCAGCTGCTAGGAGAGACGTACTTGATCGCTCAGAGCTGGAGCAAGACTCACTCGAATTCAACAACTACGCCTCGATGATCAGACGCGTAGATTGGGCTGGATGGGTTGAGCATACCAACATCTTCGGGGAAATCTTTGGTGTCCTTTGTGGGCTCTTGGCCGATGATCTCGCATTCCTTAACTGTCCCTTCGCCACGGTACAACACGAAGTCAATGCGCTTGGACGGGTTGTCGCTAGGGAACGTGAACTTGTGCTGGCGATCCTCTGGGTCAGTAGACCGAGGTTCAGCTTCTCCATGTACTTCCAACCACGCGTCCTTCATGTCCGTTGTTTGGCCAAAGAGTTCCGCTTTTCCACTCAGGAACTGCATGCCGAGAGATTGCGGTTCCGAATTCAGATCGCCGAGCAGTACTTGCGTTTTGCCTTGGCCTTGGCTCATGTACTCCCAGATCTCAACCTTCGTCTGCTCTCTGGATCGCTCACTTAACGACAAATGGGTCACATAGACATCGATTTCTCCCCACTGCGGGTAGTCAATCACCGCATGAAGACAAAGCCGCTGGTGCGAGTCATTCGGGTCATTTGGGTCGCGGCTCAATAGCAAGTAGTCCGACGCAACGATGGGGTACTTTGAAAAAATAGCGGGGCCCTCTTCGATGCGTTCGTATGGCATTCTCGAATTGATATAGCTCATCGCTGCTTGATACACGTACTGATACCCTGGAAGTCGGTCAGCAAGGTGTTTAACCTGTGCGTGGTTGCCTGGTTCGCCGAAGACGCCGTCATAGCGCACTTCCTGGAATCCGACGATACCAGCTTGCGCTTCGTTAACATACTTCACGAGGTGATCCAGTCGCTTCGTGTACTGGTCCCACCGGCGTCCAGCACCATAGACATCTGACGACGGGTTTGTGTTCCAGACGTTGTACGACAAGATGCGGGGGCCTGAAGGACTAACAACGCATTCGTCTTCTGTGAGTCCACACTCCATCGCCTCCTCTGTTTCTTCATTAGCCACGTTTTCCAACGGAGAGAATGTATGTTGGAGAACATTGTGCTCAGCTTCACGGTCCAGAGCCACCACCACTCGGTGCTTCAAATTGAACTTGGCGTCCTCCAGAGTCAGGTAGAAGTTGAAGCCAAACGTCACGTGGCTCATGAAGCGGTACATCTGGCCATTGACGTCTTGGCTGTCTTGGAGGATGGACATTTCCGTATCTCCATTGTCCCCTGTCACCTTCAGCGGGAACACAGTCGCCTGTGTCAGTTTAATCTCCGGCGACACGTGGACGCCCGCGCGGGTCTTCATGGACTTCACCGCAGCTTGGAACGCCGCCTGAACAGCCAAATCCGCCGTAATATCCGACGGGAATATCGGATTAAGCAGAACACTACCGTATAACAGCGCGTTCGTGCTAGGCTTGCTATCCTGCAGCTCGAAGAGATCAATAGACTCGAAACTCTGACGCTTCAGGTGGATGCCTCCAGGCTCAGAGGACAGGTATCTGCCCGTGAAGCGCGCACCCCCAGAAAGTGGCGGCCAGAAATCCCATCGTGGCAAGTCATCGAATGCTTGGCGCTGAGCTGCCGCGAAGGGGGCCGTGCAGACGGCAAAGGCCAGTAGGAGCACGCGGATCGCCATGGTCTGCATTGCAGACTCTGCAACATGTTGTCCGGATAAACAATAAATCCGGATACCGCTCCAGAGTGATGGTCACGGCAGTCTCGGTTTCACTTCAACATGGTGCGGCAGGTGGTGATTCCGCACTCGAACGCGCAGGTGGAAGACGACGCTGGGAGCGACCAGGAACGCAAGAAGGACGGTGCTTACTGGAGTCGGCTCCTCGTTGTGCCGTCCAGAAGCCGTCAGATCAGTCGTTTGTGGCTGGAGAAGGCGCTGGTACTGACTGACGGCGTGCAGATCTTCGCACTCATGTGGCAGCTGTCACAGCCCTGGCCGTGGCCTGCCCGTTGGCTAGAGGCCACACGCTGGACGAATGTATTCACTCTTGACTTGTTCAGCTTCCGAGCCACAGGCGCTGCTATGGGCTCCACATCGCAGTCTTTTTCGCTCTGGGGGGAAATGCCTAACTATTGGTTCTATGCTTTAATGTACGCGCTCGTACCGTGGACTGGGGGGCTGGTTCTGTATCTAGCAAAGAAATCGTGGACTAAACAGGGACGCAGTGACTACCTGCTACTTCATGTGACGTGGGAGAACGTGCTGCTGCAGATATTACAGTTCCTGTATGTGCCAGTGGGGCTCGCCGTGTTACGATTGGTGAACTGTAACGCTGATGGAGGATTATCTGTAGATCCGACAGGGATGAATTGTGGTAGTGCTGGTCATGTCATGGCGGTGCTTGTAATAGTGTGTGGGCTGGGTGGGGGGTTCCTGGCTGGGCTTCCATGGAGGTTACATCGTCATATTCGTGCCGCGCTGGTACACCGCAGTGTAGAGAAGCACGAACGCTTCGTGCAGTGCAAGGAGTTTGAGTTCATGCTTGGCACGTCAGATGTGTACTTGGAGCTGTATATGCCGCAGTTTTCGTCATTCCGTAGACACTCGGTGGAGTTGCCAGTGCAAGTGTGTTTGCTGAAGCTGGCGTTGATCTTCACTTTTTCTCTTCTGCGATCGCAGCCACCTTCGATGACAAACCAGGGATTGCAGGGATCCATCTTTTTTTTCGTAGTTGTGAGTATGGCAGTGTACAGGACCTGGAGGTTCCCATATCGCTGTGTCTCTACGTCGTATTTGGCGATTCTGGTGGACTGGATGCTGATCGCTAACGGCGTATTCGGTAGGAATATTTTGTGCTGAATCTGTCGTTCGTGCAAATGAATTGAGATTGTTTATTAGTGTTGCTGTGTGCAAATGGTGTTCGCAGCGCACTCACAGTATCAACGTCCGTGACCTCATCACTGACTTTTCTTAATACGGTTTTCTTGGCTGTGATTGGGTTGACTGGGCTCCGCGATGTCGTGTTGTTTAGTCTGTATCCAGAGGCTGCAAACGCAAGAGGGTTGTTCTGGCCAACAAATGGGCAAATGGGGGAAATTGTTGACGACGGACCAAAACTAGCAAACTGGGTGAAAGCGATTCACGATGCCCAGAGTATCTTTCTTGGCTCGCTTCTTGTCATTCCGTCTATGAGGTCCTGCGAAGACTTGAAAGCCGCGCTCGAACAAACTGAAAGCTGTTGTGAAGAAGCTGCTACTACGGATCACTTGCTAACGGTAGTCAATGCTTCACATTTGTATTTTATGAACGAGGTAGCTAATTAATTTTGACTGTCCAGGGTCAACTGTACGAAATTTCGATGTATGTGCATGAACTCTACGTGGAGGCTGTAGCATCAAGCCCTTTTCATCGAAGCGGTTTTCCAGCTAAAGAGCTAGCCGGACTATCGGGCGTTTTGCAGCGGCGAAAAGATCGCCAACTCCTTTTTTCAATTCGCAGTCAGCGCGTTTTGAAGAAGTTGGGCATTGTTAAGAACTGGTCACGTCGAGCATGGTCCTATGCATCGCCCAATAGTGACTGGAATCGAACAGCGAATGGAACGGATAGCAGCTCGATTAGCTCACAAGCATTGACCGTCCCCGTCATAGACCAGTTTGTAGCTAGCGATGGTACGTAACAGGTAGTACTACTTCAAAGTATATTCTTTGGTAATGCCACTACCCAACTTTACTTCTCTACATGGTAGTCGGAGGCTTCAAAGCTGTTGCCCCAGCTAACAAAAATGGTTTGGTTGTGTGGGGTGGGCTTGCAGGTGGTGGTACGTTTGGGGAGATGATATGGTTGTTGTAAATACTTAGACGTGATTGTCGAGATGACACCGGACGAAGTAGCTGCGGATTTGAACAAATTGACTTCGGTACTGTACTACTTGCTGCTCTTCCATAGGAGTAACGCCGTCGGATATTCGCTTCACCAAGTAAAGGGGAGGTACGGGCTGACCACTCTTGAAATTGTAGTAGATTGACGTTGGCGGCTTGAATAGTATCCGTTGGTGAGCCGAAGTACTGGAAATACTTGTTAGCGTCAAAGATGATGGACTTGCCAATATTTAGGTTCATGCTCTCCATGTCGCGTTCACGGTCGAAGGCATCATCGAAGTTCTCAAGCGTTGGTTTGAAAGTCGAGTGTGGTGAGTCTATCGATGACGGCATCAGTGGAAAGTGCCCAGCTAGAATTGAGCGAATGATGCTGAATATTCTATCGTATGCGTCTTGTGTGATCTCCTGTACCCACTACACAAGAAACATGGTGAGATCGGCGTTATCACAAAGCAAGCGGTGACGTACCATTTCGACAAAGTAGAAGATGGAGCAGCAAAATCGATCAAAGTCGAGGTTCGGGAACGATGACACGTCGCGGCGCCACATCTTGCCCTGGATGGCATCATTCGTCTCCTCGTCCCAGTATAGCGTCATTTCATACAACAGCGTTGAGTACACTCTCTCGTACTCTCCACGCGACATCGAGTTCGGGTCAGCTCGAAGTAGAAGCTTCCAGCAGTCTTTCATCGCCCTCAATGTTCGTCGACTATTGCGAATCTGAGTTCGCTGTCGAAGAAGGTACTCGTGAAATTGCTGCACTTGCTCCATGTCGCCACAATGCAGACAATCCAGTTTCAAAAGCGGCCGGAAAGGTAAAACTAGCTCTGTGAACTTGCGTGGTCAGCAAAACGATTGAGCCTGCTATAGATAGGCAAAGTATTTTGCTAATGCTGGTGTGTATTTTCAGGCATGCCGCCACTAAGAGAAGGTGGCGTGGAGTACCGTGTCCAAGCCGCCTGATGCGAAAATGGGTGACGCCATTGAAGCTGCAGAACGAGTCAGAGTTGTGGTTCGAGTCCGGCCTCCGAACGATCGTGAACTTCAACAGAATTCGTATCACCACGTACGCATTTCTGTTTCCTTTCGATGTGGAGATGGCACTTATTCACTGCAAAAATGACAGGCGCTAACCGTGGACGATGAAGGAGGACAAATTTTCGTATCCAAAAAGAAGGCAGAGAATGAATGCGATCGCGAGCTCCGATACGCGTACGATCGAGTGTTTGGTGCAAAGGCAGATCAAGGCGATATTTTCGACTACCTACGCGATGGAGTTCAGCAAGTAGCCCAAGGCTTCAACTGTACGGTATTTGCTTACGGCCAGACTGGAACTGGTAAAACGCACACGATGCTGTGAGTGGAACAGTTTATTTGTTGAAATGAATTTGCTACTAAAGTCGTTCATGCACAGGGGGCAAGATTTAGAGAGTCATCTCAACACGACAAGTTCCAGTTCTGACACTCCTGAATGCTCTCCAAATTGGGGAGTGATCCCTCGCGCGATCGAAAGTTTGTTCGAGGAGCTTCAGTCCATAAGTCGTCACGGTTCGGCCGGAGTTGTGCACTGCTCCTATATGCAAATCTACAAAAACGATGTGTATGACTTACTCCAGGATAACAAGGAACGCATGAAGGATCCTCTAGCTGTACGGGAAATGATCAAGGGCAATGGGAAACAGATCTACGTCAGTGGCTTGTCAGAATTTCGTGTTACAAGTCTCCACGAAACACTACAACTGCTGAAAACGGGTAATCGGAATCGGGCGATCCGCGCAACAGCGTACAACGAGAAAAGTAGTCGCAGTCACGCATTACTGCAGCTCTCAATCGAAGTCGAGTCTCGGGGCTTAGAGAGTGCGGCAACAATCATTCGACGAGCTAAACTCAATCTCGTCGACTTGGCCGGATCAGAGAAATGGGATACGGACGTCGTCACGGGTAGTGATCGCAGCAAGGAGCTGACGAGTATCAACCAGAGTTTGTCGGCGTTGGGTAACGTCATCTCGGCTCTTGTCAATCCGAAACGAACGCATATCCCCTACCGCGATTCGAAATTGACCCGCTTGTTGCAAGATAGTCTCGGGGGCAATACTCGAACAGTAGTGATCGCAACAATCTCTCCCTCCATGTCTGCTGTCGATGAGACTATTTCCACCCTCCAGTTTGCGGATCGTGCAAAGTGCGTGACAGTTCGAGTGAAAGTAAACGAGTTGGTGGACGACGCAATTTTGCTGGCGCAGGCACAGCGAGAGATTTCTCGACTGAAATTGTTGTTGAAGCAAAGCGGGTCTCATCAGCAGCTATCGGCGCTTGAAGAACAGGTCACCCGATTAAATAAGGAAAAGGCCGTTCTTGCTGCTGAGAACCAGAAACTTCGACACACAATTGCGAATCTCCGAAAAGTTACGTCGGGGGTATCCACTGGTGGTGAGGGCAAAAAGCCAACGACAAAGTCACGAGACAAAACAACGATCGTACCAGCACATCGAAGTAATGCCCTGGCCATCGAAAATCAACCATCGTCGTCACTGCAGCTGGATCAACTGCGGCTTGATTTGAGGGTATTAGGAGGAGAATCAAGAACAAAACCAGCAATATTCAACTCGTTCGTTGACGAAAGCTCAGATAATGAGCGGTTCGAACAGGCAGCGAAGGAGCAGGAACTAATTCTCCAAGAAATTCAAACAGAAAGAAGAGAGCTGGAACGACAACTTGACCTCCTGTCTGGCAACCAAAGTGGAGATTTATCTAACAGTAAAAATGGAGATGACTCGAATCGAAGTGAAGACCCTTGTCCAGTTTGTGGCAACGACATTGATGACCATAATGACGCTGAGCTGGACCGTTGTATCGAATTGGAGACGAACATGGTCAAACAGCAGCGTCCCGCACTTCCAGACAAGAGCGTACCCGAAAAAAAAGTTTTCCTGCAACGTCCTAACACCCAGAACGAGAAGGTCACTCCAGCTCCATTAAGTGGCCCTAACACCAAGATAACTCCCCGTTCAGCCTCGTCGGACCCAAGACTTCGTCGAGTTTCCAACTCTGCCCACGGCAAATCAAGTCCGTATATCTCGGTTGCAGTTCGAAAGCCCTCAACTCCACCACAGACGAAAGTGAATGGTTCATCAGGGAGACAACTAAAAGAAGCGTTTTCTTCCGATACCGACGATCATTCAACCAACGGCAACAACAACCAAGCGGACAGCCAGCTTTCGCAGATACCAATCCCAATTCTTCGACAAGGACACAAAGGTTTGAAGGCGTTAAAGAAGTTCCGGGCGACATCTCCATACAACAACGCTGTACCACAGAAAGAAAAGCGAACAACAGTGAAACCAGCGTCCGTATCAACTACAGACTCCAAAGAAAATAGCCGATCTACAAACACTATTGCCAATTCAGTGCGCGACATTGGCTTGGAGTTGAGCGTGTACAAGTTCCGGTACGTGATCTGCCTTTTTGTAGCTTGGTGCATTTCTAATCCTTACATGTTTGTAGATACGATTGCTGGTACAACTGCACCATCGTGGGGTTCGATCGAAAGCGGCGAATGCATTGCTGCCAATATGACTGCGGCGACAAACAGTGGCAGGATCTATCGGGCCACAAAGTGAAGGTTCTTGGTAGACCTGACGATTCAACGTAGCGAAAACCAAACCCATAGACCAAAGACAACGAGTCTTGAGCATAATCATACGGATCTATGTATTTACTTGCCATACTTATGACGGTGAAGAGCACCAGGCAGGCGACTCAGCACCTTCAACCACGGAGTCTCCACGATGACCATCTCGTTCTCCGCGACAAAGTCGACAAACGCCAGCGGGCGGTAGCGGTTGACCACACGGCAGAATCCATCCTCCAGCTCCACCAACTCGCCCTCCGCGGCGTCGTTCTTGCCGTCCGACTCGGTGCCAACACTCATTGCACGGCGACGATTCTTCTTGGGCGGACTCTTAGCCGATCCGTCCACCTGCTTGGTCATGTTGATCTGGTACAGACTCACCTGCGAGTAGAGGTAGAGGAAGTCCGGGTTGGCCGGGTCGAACGTCATGCCCTTGAGGTTACGTCCTTCCATGAGCTCCTTCGGGAAGTGCTCATGGTTCTGACGGTACCATTCCGAAAGGCCCTTGGTCTCCACATCGTAGCAAACGAAGCTGTTCGACACAAGCGTGACCACCAGAGTCTTGCCCGAGGGGTTAAAGCTCATGCTAGTGTGCATCTCACTGGGACGAGGCAACTGACAGTAGAACTGCATCGAGTCCAAATTGTAGATCGCGATGGTGTTCGACGCGTCACCAGTAGCCAGCCACTGGCCGTCCGAGGAAATCGTCAGCGAGACCAGTGGAGACGGCACACTCGCAGTCTCTTCTTCAGTCGGAGCCGGGGTAGCAACGTCAAACGTCTTGAGAACCTCCATCTTGGTCAGGTCCAGAACGCGAATCTGGTGGGCTGACGACGCGATCACGAGGCGGGTGGAGTCAGGGGAGAAGGCAAGCACGCGGGCCGGTCCCTTGACGCTATCCGGCAGTGTGGAGACCTTCTTGGGCTGGAAATCCTGCTCAGCATTCAATTCGAACAGCTTCAGCTCCTTGGAGTTGGAGCACGCCACGAAGCTACCGTTGGGGGCCAAAGCCGAGCACGACAAATTCAGGGCCTTGCCCACGTTGAGCTCCAGAATCAACTTGTGCTTTTGATCGAGAACGCCGGTAGCACCTGCCTGCGTGCCCAGTCGCCACACATCCAGCGACGTCGACTTTTGCACCATCAACACGCGCTTTTCGTTGGCCAGCGCGATTGACTGAGGATACGGCATGGACGGGATTTTGTGCGGTCGACCGGCACCGAAGCTTCCACCTCGGTACCACACGATCTGAGTGTCAACACCACCGGACACCAGCACGGGCTTGTCGTTCGATGACAGCGCCAATGCACGCACATCGTGGCTGTGCGCGCGGTGGTTGTACGAGTAGGCCCAAGTGGCATTTCCGCTCTCGGCCACCGATCGGCGGTACTCGACGACTTGGTTGTCCACGCCCGAAGCGAAGAGCGTGTTGTTGCTTTTGCTCACGCAAATGGCCAGGATGTCCGCTGTCAGGTGCGTAAACTTCTGCAGCAACGTGCCCGTGGGGGCGTTCCAAAAGCTCAAATTACCGGTAGAGTCACCGCTCACAAGGGTCAAGTCGTCCAGCACGGCCAGCGACCACACAACGGTCTCCTGTTTGGCTAGGTTCTCCAGTGTGATTCTGGACTCGTTGCGTCCTGACACAGCGTTCCAGCAGTGGATAATTCCACCTTCACTACCGGAGAAAATCTTCTGTGCCTTGTTGTGCCAGGCCAACGACACGATGCGGCCACCTGTGGTGAGGAAGCCCTTGGTGAAGTAGAGCTGGTTGTCCTCGAAGGAGAAGAGACGGATGCGGCCATCCTCGCAGCCCACGGCGAGCTGCTGCGTGTCTTCGTTCATGACCATACTCCAAATGGGGCCGCCATTCGAGTCCGTCACGTTCTTCTTAGTCAAGGACAGCAGGTCCATTTCCCACAGAGTTCCGTCCAGCGACGACACGAAGAGGCGGTTGCTCTCGGGAGCCCAGCACAGAGCCGAGATTTGACTCTGGGACGAACCAGCCAGCACGAACTTGAGGTGCCACTTCTCCTGGACGCTCCAGATTTCCACGTCGCCGTTGGCCCGAGCCACAGCCACTTGATCGCCGGTCGAGTTGAAGGTCAGCGCCTGAATGGCCGCCGGCATCCAGTCCACGAAGCGACAACGGTGCACTTGGAGCGTAGCGTTGATGTTTTCGTCGCCTTCCTCCTTGGTATCGTTATTTTCGCTAGCCTTGTGAGTCTTGCCGTCGCGTCCTTTGTGCTTCTTGGTGGTCGTGGGCTTGACAGCTTTGGCGTTGGCCTTGCCATTGACTTGGGTCTTGGCGTCGCTAGCCTTGCGCTTCTTGGCGCCGGCAGTCGTGGGCGTCATGGCGGGCAGGTGCAGGCGGAATGACAACAGCAGCGATCGGTAGCTGCTCGGGTTGGTTGGCTGGGAAACAGAAGACACGATGATTGGCTGACGGAGGAAAACCGGTATAAAGACGGTATTTTGTAGCCATGATGTAAAATGGGACTATTTTTTTACCAAAATACAACGGTATAATTTTTTGCATTCACTTCAACTTAGAGCGTTGTGCTAATGACGCGAAGATCGACTCTGGGTTTGCCAACAGCTCGGAAGGAGCTCCGAATTCCGCCACTTGCCCTGCGTCCATGACCGCGATCTTGTTGCAGTGCATGATGGTATTGATCCGGTGCGCGATGATCAGCACCGTCTTGTCCGCGAACGTCTCTCGGATGGTGTTCTGGATGAGGGCGTCCGTGGCTGTGTCCACGTTAGCAGTGGCTTCATCCAACACAACGATCTTACTGTTCTTGAGCAGTGCACGGCCGATACATACTAGCTGCCGTTGCCCCACGGATAGGTTGTCGCCGCACTCGGACACTTGGAAGTCGAGGCCAGCCCCCCACTTGGCCAGACTGTCGGCCATGTGAACTTGCTGTAATACCGTCCAGATCTCCGCGTCCGAGTACTCTCCGAACGGGTCCAGATTCTCTCGCAGTGGACCGCTGAATAGTACCGGGTCCTGCGGGATGATGGCGAGACTGCGTCGAAGCTCGTCCAGCTTCAGCCGTGAAATGTCCAGCCCGTCGATGGAGACGTTGCCACTGTGGAACTCGCAGATGCGGAAGAGCGCGATCATGAGCGAGCTCTTACCGGCTCCAGTTCGGCCACAAATCCCCACTTTCTCTCCGCCACGGACGTCCATACTCACCCCACGAAGTACCAATGGCAGTTCCGGACGGTACTTGAGGCACAAGTTGTCGAATTTGATGGCGCCTTGCGAAGGCCAAACGGTACTGTCGATTGGTATACAGTCGGGCGAGTCTTCTTCCTGCGGAATCTGACGGAAATGCAGCAGTCGCTCGACACTCGTCATGGCACTGTCAACACGGTCAACAGACCGCATGACCCACTGAACGACGGACGTCAGCATCAGCGAGTACGTGAGAGAGATTCCTGCCGTCATGGCACTCAGCTGCCCCTTTGTCGACACGAGGTAAGCCGTGACGACGACGATGATGACTACCGAGAGCATGTCAAGCCGCGCTGCTAACCATCGACCGGCTGACCAGAACGTGATGTAGAAGTTGGCGTTCTCGTCCACCACCTTCTTGTTCATGCGTTCAAACGCACTCTGCATCTTGAACGCGCGGATGGTCTGCAGTCCCGAGAGCGTTTCACTGAAGAGGTTGTACACCGGAGTGCGTGTGACTCCTTCGAGCCGCTTGACCTCGCAGCTTGTCTTCTTGAAGTACTGACCCGTGACAAAGAAGACGACGATGATAGGGACGTATGCCACAGCGATCCAGTAGCTCGCAAAAGCCGACACAACGAGCGAACCCAACGCCATCGACGAGTGCTGGACCAGAATCTGGTAGTCCTTCGGCAGTGACGAGTCGAGCAGGTCGAGATCATTGGAGAAGCGGTTGAGCACGCGACCCACGGGCGTGACGTCGAAGTAGCGGTTCACCGGTGCAGCCAGTACACGGCGGAACAGCTCGTTGTGCAGGTTATTGGACGTGCGGACGCAGGTCTCCGTCATGTACAAGGCTCGACCGAGCGTCAGTAGTGTGGCAAGTACGATTAAGCCCACGTACCACAGCGCGAACGATTCACTCGAGTAGGTCGGGTCGGGCATGTTCTTGGCCCAGTAACCTGGCCACCAGTCCACGACCACACGCACAGCTTGACTGACGGTGTAGAAGACGATGATAAGGAAGATAACCACGAGGCCATTCATCCCAGACTCGTCGAAGTACGTCTTGTACACAGCGCCGGTCACGGTGCCCCGGATGCGGTCTTCCTCCTGAATAAGCTGGCAGATGTCTTCGTCCTCCTCTCCAAGCTTCGGTCCGGCCGCGCTCGCTACCTTCTCCACTGGCGCTGGTTTGTCTTGCTGTGACTCCTCTTCATTGCTTCCGCTCGTAGCGTCATGTGTCATACTCAGCTCAGGGAACATCGCCATCACTTCCTCATACGTTCCGTCGCCGGCAATGGCTCCGTTGCGTACTACCAGGACCTTATCCGCACGACGGAGGAGATCGTAGTGGCTATTCAACACTAAAATGCGCGTTTTCGCCCCGGCCAGACCCAAAATGCACTTGTCGAAGATGCCGTGCGCTACGTGAGGGTCCACAGCGCTCAATGGGTCGTCCAGCAGTAGAATATCGTAGTGCGACCGATACATGGCACGCGCAACGGCCACACGAGCTTTCTGGCCGCCACTCAAGTTGATACCGCGTTCTCCGATCTCCGTGCGATCTCCGTGAGGTAGAGCGTGAAGGTCCATGACGAGTTCGGACGCTTCCAACACCGTTTCATACCGCTCTGCATCGAATTGTTCCTCCCCGAAGAGAATGTTGTCTCGAACGGTTTGATTGCGGATCCACGTCTCCTGACTCACGTAAGAGACATCACCATTCAGGTCGAAGGAGCCTCTTTTCAGAGTCATCTCGCCAAGGAGAGCGTTGAGTAAGCTGGACTTACCAGCACCCACTGTACCGACGATCATCACTAGCGAACCAGCGTCGATTTCCAGATCCACGCCTTCCAGACGAAAGCTCTGCTGTCCACCTGTCGGTCGTCCCATACCAGACATAGATCTTCTCATACTTGGTGTGCTCACGCTCAAACTGATCCTGTTGTAATCGACGTCGTACCCGAGTTCGGAGGCCTCTCTCAACGTGTGCGTTGATACCGACATCTCATCGCCTCCAAGTGCAGGCGTGACCACCACTACATCAGCCGTACTTGTAGGTAAAGGCCACTCGAAGTCGGCTTGACGCACCGATATGCTACCTAGAGCTGTACTTGCATTGCTCTTGAGTAGCCGTTCACCGTACTCGTCACTGGAAAGGTAGTGGTCGATTCGGGCGAATGCAATCCGAGCCTGCGAGAAGGATGCGATGGCTACAGGTAGCTGGATCAAAGCGGTACGGCAGATATTGACCATCGCGATGAGCGTGAACGCGTCGATGACCGAAATCGTGCCGTTTAGAGCGATATAGATCCCCAATGTGACGCCGGACAGGAACGCCGGCGTGAGGAACAGCATCACGGTGTTAACGACTTGGTACAGGTGGAATTTGCGCAGCAGTGCGATCTCCTGGGCTCGAATCTTCTCCACGCGACGGGCGAGTGATTCCTCCCACGCGTAGAACTTCATGACGCGGATGCCTTGCAACGCCTCGGACGTGACGTTCACCCGCTCGTCGATCACAGCGAGTAGATCGTGCTGGATCCGCGCGATGCTATTGCCGAATAGCACGGATACAGTGCTGATAATGATCAGAGTGATAGCTCCACCGGCCGCTGAGGTGAAGTCGAAGAGGAATCCGACGAGGACGACGGAGATGAGGAAACTCACGGGTCCGACCACCATCCACGGACTCTCCATCATGACGGTGAAGACCCGTTCGGTGTCCACACTCATGAGAGTCAGGACTTCTCCTGTCGAGTACTCCTGACGGGCTACACACGACAGCCGCAACGACTTCTGGTACACTAGATCCATGACCAGCGAGCGCATGTTGGCGCCCGTTCTGGATGACACGAAGAAGGTGTAGTTCAGCGAACCAACCGCGAGAATGGACGCGACCGCCATGATAGCCAACAGCCAGTAGCCGCTGTTCACGTGGAAGAAGTTCTCCTCGCCAGCTAAGAACTGCAGCACCGCTTGTACCACGTACGACTGCACGGACAGCGCGAAGATGTAGAGCAAGCAGTTGCCCAGAACCACGACGATCTCGTGCTTGAAGGTGCTGAGGAAGGCCATGGCGACGGGGGAGAACCCGAACGGCAGCTTCTTGTGCGGGTTGTACACCTTTCGGAAGCGCATTTCGAGCGATTCGCACGAATCGACTGAGCAAATGGACCAGATGTCCTCCTTCTCGAGAACGTGCTTGGCTCCTAGAACGACCAGGGGCTGCAGCCACTGCACCACCATGATAGACAGCATCGAAGCCGTGGCGAGTGGATTCGGCAATGTACTGAAGAGTTTAGCGATGGTTGGCTTGGACGTTTTGGCGCCAAGTGGACTGGACGGAGCAGACACGTAGTGCTGGTCCTCCATGGCGTCGAATGGGTGTTGCTGACGAAGTGAATTGCAAAGTGAGAGAACTACAAGTCACCCGTGGCGAAGACACCCTTGCGATCGAAGGAAGGAAGATACTTATCGCCATTGCCCCGCACAGTGTGCGGCACACGGCTTCAACGGCCATGACGCGGTGGTGCCGTCCTATCACGATGATGTGAAGTGCCATCTTCGAACGCACGAAGCGACGGATTTGGTGGCACGCTCATGTACACTCATACGGACGTCTGGGTACCGCTGTGGCTCCACGGTGGAGTCCATTAGTTGTGCCATGAGTGAGTCAAGCGTCAGCCTGAAGCTACAACGAGTCAGGATTTCTGAATCAGGAACTTCCTGCACACAGCATCTGGAAGTGGGATATTTTTAGTACTTCGAAGTATTATGATAATGCGTAGTACAACTACTTATCATAGCAATAGTTAAAGCATTTCCTGATGCATGCATAAAATCGTTACGTACACATGTAGTACAAGTACTACTGAATAATCGCAAAATATAGTAGTACATACATGAATACTTTACAGTTGGTAGCACGACGAAGATGATTGGTAATACTAGTCATGTCACGTTTCGAAGCAAACGTTAGTATTCATGTACCAACGTTTGCTTCAACTGTGCTTTTCCTTTTCGTAAATTACTACATGTAGTTGACGTCAGATAATAGTTTATTGCTGTAATATATTAGTAACATCACTTACTATGCTTTCAGTGATACTAAAGTAGCTGTTTGATCCCTAACAATGCAATGAAAACATATATTTATGTACTACTACTCATAAAACTACTTTTCCTTACTACTCGAAGTGCTTTTACCATAACAGGGACGTGTGGGTCCATCTATGATTGCGCAAATAAAATCGTCCACAAGTGTCCACAATTGCGCAAACACAAGCACTTCAACTGTACGAAGGTGCCTGGCTCAATGCAAAGTCTCTTGTGGCTTTCCGTAACCTGTTGGGTCTCCTCTAACAGGCGCAAGTTGACCTCATTCTTCAATAGGCTCCAAACGCCTCAAAGCGACCATGGCAGAGCTCCACCCCTACGTCGCTGGTCCGCAGACGCCCAAGTCCCAACTCGGCAGCGAAGATGACGCTTCAATTCCTTTCCGAGAGCAAGAGAACCCGGTCCGCACTGCGTCTTTCCTGTCCATGGCGAGCATGGCATGGATCCAGCCGTTGATCTCTCTCGGAGCGAAGCGCGCCTTGGAACGCGAAGACGTTTGGGCTGCGAGTACCGAAGACACGTGCGAGGTCCTTCGAGTCAAATTCGACCAGGAACTTCAAGTGATTAAGAGCTCCAAGTCTCCTCCACCTTTTGGGATTCCTCGAGTGGCTTTGGCTCTGGTTAAAACTTTCCCTCGCCAGATCACAGTCGTGCTTGCCAGTGATTTGCTGTTTATTATCGGATCAATGATCATGTCCTTCATTGTCGAGGCGATCCTGGACCACATTAACGATCGGGACTACGCCTTCCCAGTCAAGAATGGCTACATTCTGGTGGTGCTGCTGTCCCTCGTGGCGTTCGTGTCCATGATGAGCTTCAACTTCGCGTGGTTCATCTCGTCCAGAGTCGGTGTCAATATGCGCTCCTTGCTGCTTGACGTAGTCTATCGCAAGTCGCTGCGTCTCTCAAGCGAATCACGGCAGAAGTACACGTCGGGCGAGATCATGACGCTCGTAAGTATCGACATCGACCGGGTGTTCAACGGGATGATGAACGGTCCGTGGGTGTTTCTAGCCCCTATCAGCTTCGCAGTCACCGTCCTATTGATCGGCTTTCTCTTCGACCCAATTGCTGCTGTAGCTGGACTGGTTTTACTGGTTGTCGTCCTTGCGACTTCTTTCAGTTTGGCCAAACGAATCGGCAGAGCTCGCCGTGAGCTTCTACCTGTGACCGAAGAGCGTCTTCGTGTGACCTCCGAAGCGCTACAAGGCATTCGAGTGGCCAAGTTTTACGCGTGGAACGAGTCCGTAGCGAACCGCGTGGAGCGAATCCGTCGCGAGGAGGTGAAGCGCTACCGCAGCTTCCACTTCCTGCAGATCCTCAACTCGGCGCTGCTGTTCCTTACGCCCACGTTCCTGGCTGGAGTGACGATCGGAGTTTACGTCTTGTACCACGGCAGCTTCTCGGTCATTCAGGCCTTCACTTTGATCGCAGTGATCAACGTCAGTCGCCAAGGAGTCAACGCGTTCCCATTGGGGATCGCAGATCTGTCCCAGTCAGCGGTTGCCTGCCACCGAATCGACGAGTTCTTGGACAGTAACGAGCTTGCAACGGAGCCGTCCAGAGCCCCAACCGGGTCGGAATTGGTAACGAAAGGCAGTTTTTTGGTCGAGAACGCTCGGTTTTGCTGGTCTGCAGCTACTTCCTACCTGGAGACAGCCAAAGGCTTTAGTCTTGAAGGGGTTGACCTTCACGTCGACTCTGGTTCGTTGGTGATGGTGGTCGGCACCGTTGGATCAGGGAAGTCAAGCTTGCTACAGGCTCTGCTTGGGGAGATGAAGATGACGGACGGACGGGTGGATATTACCGGAGAAATAGCGTACGTGAGTCAGGAGGCGTGGATCCGGAACGCAAGTCTGCGTGATAACATCGTGTTCGAGGGCGAGTTCGACAGTGAACGCTACGAGAATGTACTGACAGCGTCCCAATTGGCGTTGGATCTGGATGCTTTACCGAGTGGAGATCGTACTGAGATAGGAGAGCGAGGAATCAACTTGAGCGGAGGTCAGAAGGCTCGAGTGAGTGTCGCTAGAGCTCTGTACCGCCAGAATGCAGACATTTTGCTGCTCGATGACCCGCTAAGTGCGGTAGATCCCCACGTAGCCCACGCCATTTTCCAGCAGTGCATCCTGGGTCTTGCTAAGCACAAGACGCGCGTTCTCGTGGTGAACAGCCACTACGAACTGCTCTCTCATGCAGATAAAGTGGTGGTGATGCAAGCCGGACGCATCGCGTGTGAAGGAGACTACGCTCACGCTGTAGCTCGGTTCCCAGAGTTATCCAGAGGCCAGTCAACGAGCGAAATCAAGCCACAAACACCGTATAAAGGCCCTCAGAGCGACTCTCCTACTGATGTTAAAGACAAACTGGTGGAGAAAGAGGACCGTGTGAAAGGAAGAGTGACTGGATACATCTACAAGACGTACCTGGATGAAACGGGTTTCGGTGCTTTCGCTGTCGTAGTGGTTGTCATTGTCGGCTATTCAGTGAGTCAAGGTCTCCTCGTACTCGTGAATTGGTGGCAGGCGTATTGGGCCGACAAAATGCGTCATCCCGACTCGAACTACTCTGCCTCTTGGTTCGGTGGTTGGTACTTCGGCTTCATCGCTCTCGGTGCAGTAGCGACAGTCTGTCGCAGCGTTACAGTCATGTTGATGCTGCTCCGGAGCTCCAAGAACTTGCACAACGAGCTCTTCCGCCGTGTTCTGGCCGCTCCCGTGACCACGTACTTCGACGTGACGCCTGTGGGGCGCATTCTCAACCGCTTCTCGAACGATTTGGACCAAATGGACTCGCTGTTGCCTCAGCAGTGGCAGAATTTCGTGCAGAACATCTCGCTAAGCGTCGGCGGCTTCATTGTGTGCGCCTTGGCGTCCTACTGGATCGGTTTATCCTACGTCCCTGTGGTTGTCGCGCTGGTTGTGACGGGCTTCTACTTCAAGAGAACGTCCCGAGAGGTGAAGCGTCTGGAAGGGATTTCGAGGTCGCCCGTGTACAATTTGTTGGGGGAAACGTTGAACGGAGTGCAAACCATCCGAGCGTTCAAGATGCAGACGACGTTTGAAGCCATGAACGCTCAGGCTGTGGATGAGAACGCGTCCTTCTTTTTCGTTTACTGGGCGGCCGGTCGATGGTTGGCCGTGCGGCTCGATACGCTCTCGGTCGCAGTCATCTTCGTCGTTTCGCTCTACCTGGTAGCGACTAAAGGGCAGCTCAGCACGTTGCTGTCCGGTATCTCCCTGGTGTACGCTCTCATGCTGACGTCCATGGTGCAGTCTTCGGTACGGGACGTGGATCGCACGGATAACGCCATGACGAGCGTCGAGCGTGTGCTGCACTTCCGAGAGATCCCACAAGAGGAGGACACGCCTGACTGTCTGTCTGTTAACAAGGAGCAGTGGCCAGACCACGGTGCGATCGTGTTCGACGGGTTGCAGCTCAAGTACCGTCCGGAGCTTCCTCTTGTCCTTCGTGGCGTGAATATGACGGTCGCTGGAGGGGAAAAGGTGGGCATTTGTGGCCGAACGGGAGCCGGTAAGAGCTCGCTTATGATCGCTCTTTTCCGTATCTGCGACTTCCACAGTGGCCGGATCACTATTGATGGCGTGGACATCCAGAAGGTGAAGCTGAACGACTTAAGACGAAGCCTCGCTATCATCCCGCAGGACCCGGTGCTATTCAGTGGCCCATTGAGAGACAACTTGGATCCGTTCGGAGAGTACGCAGACGCCGAGCTCTGGGCCGTTTTGAAGCAGGTCCACCTCGCAGACGCTGTGTCGGCTTGGGGCTCTGGTCTGCACTTTATTCTGTCCGAGAAGGGCGACAACCTGTCTGTGGGGCAACGTCAACTCGTGTGCATCGGCCGTGCGCTGCTCAAGAACAGTAAGATCGTTGTGTTGGATGAAGCCACTGCTAACGTGGACACAGCCACGGACGCCCTCATCCAGAACACCATCCGAGAGACGTTCGCGGACAAGACGGTGCTGATCATCGCGCACCGGATCAATACCATCATGCACTGCAACAAGATCGCGGTCATGGACGCAGGGCAAGTGGCGGAATTCGGAGCTCCTTCCGAGCTGTTGGCAAACCCAGAGTCGATCTTCGCGTCATTGGCACAGAGCTCGAACGTGAAGTGAAGCCGCGAATGTAGGCACACGTTGCATATCACATCGCCAAAGAGGATTTGTGGGCAGGAGGAGATGCAGTATTCCTGGATCAATTGAGACAGTTCTTCAACGGCTACGAAGTACTGCAGTGGTGGAGTGTTCTAGCCCCGAAAAGTATCCTAAACTTACACGTCAATAGACTCAAATCCTAGGATCCAAATTACAGATCTATCTGGCTCATTTGGAGCAGGTTGAAGTAGACCGTTTACAGTCTACCGGTACTGGTATCTGTTCTAGTGTACAGTTCTTGTCGTCATTGGGCTGCAACAAACAGCCCAACTTGATCCGATCCTGGTCGATATATTTGGCCGCCACGATCTCACCCGCGTTAGTCGACTTTCATCATGGACCGATCAACCACAGCAAGAGCTCAGCTTGAAAATAACGTTCATGCGATGCAAAGTAAAACTACTGCGGGGGTGAGAGTTACTCATATTTATAGTGCACCAAGGAGTTTCTTTGGTTTCCGCCATCGAGCCGCAGCTAATTTGGCTTGAAGACTCCAACTCGCACGCGTCCTGACCCGTAACCACCGCCTGAACTCGGGACGTGCGAGCATTCGTCCAATTTCCGAAAAGGTGCCCGGCCCCCGGGAGAAACGAAAGCGCTCGTTTCCTTCACGAAGACGAAGACGTCGCTACACTACGGCTGCTAGCGCCGGGTAGGAAGGGAAAGAACAGCATTTCGAGAACAGGCCGCACCCTCTACCTGCTAACAGCAGCAGGTACTCGGGTGGGGAGCCATGATACACTCGGAGCAGCCCAAGGCCGGAGGTCAATTCAAACTTGTGACCGGCGACCTCATTCGCCTCATCGAGACACAACACGAGCACCAAGCGGAGCAACTGGCCAAGTTAGGAGGTATCACGGGCGTCGCCGCGTCACTGGGCGTTAATATCGCGCAGGGGCTCAACACCAGTGACAGCGCCGACTTGAAGCGGCGTGAAGACACGTTCGGGTCCAACTACATCCCACCCCCAAAGGCCAAGACCCTACTCGAGCTCATGTACGAAGCGTTCCAGGACATGACCATTATCGTGCTCACGATCTCCGGTATCCTCTCGGTTATCCTCGCAGTAACCGTCGGTGAACACCCGGACACGGGCTGGATCGAAGGCGCGTGTATTATTTTCGCTGTGCTTGTAGTGACCATGGTCACGGCCATCAACGACTACCAGAAGGAGGCGCAGTTTCGCGCCCTCAACGCCGTCAAGGAGGACGAGAAGATTAAAGTCATTCGCAACGGCGCGCCGGCTGAAGTGAGCAAGTTTGGCCTCGTAGTGGGCGACATCGTCCGTGTGGATCTGGGTGACATCATCCCGGCCGACGGCATCGTGTTCGACCAGAAGGAGCTCAAGTTGGACGAGTCCGCCATGACCGGCGAGTCCGACCTCATGGTGAAGAACACGGACAACCCGTTCCTCCTGTCGGGCACGAAGGTCATGGAGGGGCTGGGCAGGATGCTGGTCATTTGTGTGGGTGAGAACTCGCAGGCCGGCATCATCAAGAAGCTCATTCTGGGCAAGGACAAGGAAAAGGCCAAAGAGGACGAGAAGAAGACGGCGCCATCTCCTGCTGCGACGACACCTCTGCCTAACTCTCCGACGGCTGCTAATGGCACTGTAGAGCAGAAGGAAGAGTACGACAACGGGGAGACTCAGTCTCCTCTTGAAGCCAAGCTCAACCGCTTGACGATTCTCATCGGGAAGCTCGGTACGACGGTCGCTATCCTCGTGTTCGTCATCATGTCAATCCGCTTCTCTGTCCACAAATTCACGGGCGACGAGAAGGTAGAATGGAAAGCCAAGTTCATCAGCGACTACCTGCAGTTCTTCATCGTAGCCATCACAGTGCTAGTGGTGGCCATTCCCGAGGGTCTTCCGCTTGCTGTTACGATTTCTCTCGCCTATTCAGTGAAGAAGATGCTAACGGACAACAACCTGGTGCGCCACCTCGACGCCTGCGAGACCATGGGTAGTGCTACTACCATTTGTTCCGACAAAACGGGCACGTTGACGACCAACCGCATGACCGTCATGCAGATCTGGATCGGAGGCCAAGAGTTCACTTCCGCGTCACAAGCTACCGACGAGATGTCCGAGTCCACGCGTGACGTTTTCTGCAACGGCGTGTGTATCAACTCCACAGCCGAGATTCTACCTCCTAAAGTCCCTGGCGGCCAACCGGAACACACAGGCAACAAGACGGAGTGCGCGTTGCTCCAGTTCGTACGTGACTGCGGTGTGGACTACCCCAACGTCCGTGCGAACACGGAGGTGGGCCACATGCTGACGTTCAGCAGTAAGAAGAAGCGGATGTCAGTAGTGGTCAAGCGTTCGGCTTCTACCTGTCGGATCTACACGAAAGGAGCGACTGAAGTGGTGCTTGGACTGTGCAGTAAGATGAAGCGGCTCGACGGCTCCGTAGCGTCACTAGATGGGACTCAGAAGGAGATCATCGGCACGTCCATCATTGAGAAATACGCTTCCCAGGGCTATCGCACGCTCTGCTTGTCGTACCGCGACGTTGAGACTTCGTCGGACGAGATCAGCCAATGGGCCGATGATGAGGTGGAAAAGGACTTGACGTGCATCGGTATCGTCGGTATTGAAGATCCCGTACGTAAGGAGGTGCCGGACGCCATCAAGTTGTGCCACCGTGCCGGTATCATCGTTCGGATGGTCACGGGCGACAACATCACTACCGCTCGATCGATTGCAGGGAAATGCGGCATCATTTCACCGGGTGACGGCTCCTTGGTGATCGAAGGACAGGAGTTCCGAACGCGAGTGCTGGACGGTAATGGAAACATTATCCAATCCGAGTTCGACAAGATTTGGCCACTGTTGCGCGTCATGGCGCGGTCGTCTCCGAAGGACAAGTACACGCTCGTCACGGGTCTCATGCAGTCGAATCTGATGCCTTACGGTCCTCAGATCATCGCTGTGACGGGCGACGGAACGAATGACGCTCCTGCGTTGAAGAAAGCCAATGTCGGCTTCGCGATGGGTATCAGCGGCACTGCAGTGGCTAAGGATGCGTCCGATATTATTCTTATGGACGACAACTTCACGTCTATTGTGAGTGCCATCAAGTGGGGACGCAACGTCTACGATTCCATCGCCAAGTTCCTCATGTTCCAGCTCACAGTGAACGTCGTAGCCATCACTCTTGCGTTCCTAGGAGCGGTGATCCTCGAACAGTCTCCGCTTACTGCGGTTCAACTGCTCTGGGTGAATCTCATCATGGACTCGTTCGCGTCTCTAGCGCTTGCCACTGAACCCCCCACCCAGGCTCTTCTCGAACGTCGGCCGTACCCGAAGACCAAGCCGTTACTGTCCAAGATCATGACCAAGCACATCATCGGCCAGTCCCTTTACCAGCTCGTAATCCTGCTCATGCTCACTTTTGTAGGGGAGAAGATCCTCGACGTCCCCTCCGGCCGCTTTGAGGACCTATCGGACGACGTCAAGCACGAGCCTACGCAGCATATGACTGTCATCTTCAATACGTTCGTGTGGATGCAGCTCTTCAACGAGCTCAACTGCCGCAAGATCCACGACGAACCTAACATCTTGGAGGGTTTGATGGGCAACCGCGTGTACATTTACGTGACTTTCCTCCAGATCCTCATGCAGTTGGCCATCGTACAGTGCACAGGCTCCTTCTTCAACTGCGAGCCACTGACAGCAGGTCAGTGGGGGATCTCTATTGGTCTCGGTGCATGCTCCATGCCGCTGCGTGTGATACTACGCTGTTTATCGGTCAAGTGGTTGCCAGCCTTCTGCCAGGACGCCGAAGCTGTGGATGTACAGGGCTTCCCGCCGACAGCTCATGCCATCCGCAAAGGTAGTTCCCAGAAGGCGATCGTGGGGCAGTAGAACGAGTGATCAGGTAGTGCTAACAGTTGCGAGAAAAACAGAGGTCAAGCTTTATATTTCTTCGTTTGTTGGGCTTCAAGGCAGCAGGACCAGGGTAAATGTGCCGGCCGCTTGAGCAGGGACCAGTACATGCACCAGTATACCGACCGGTAGATCTCTTGAGTACACATGCTTGATGCTGAAGTTTGTGAAGTTCAAACAGAGGGAGTGAACGAAGCAAGGAGAGATGGGTCTCCGTCGTCTACCGAGTAGAGGTGTCGTCTAAGATGACTGTCAGGTAGTGGGAATCACGTCAAGTCACCGTGACTGCAAGACAGCAACCATAACCAAAATTCAATTGTCAATTACCGATTACTCACAGCTCAGTATTTTGAAACACGCAATTTCCCTCCAAGATTCGAAACGCCCTTTCGTTTTCCAACACCTCAAGTTAGCGACCGAAAAGTCACTATCCAAGCAAAATGCAACATGAAGCACCTTCAGTATCTGCTCTCGCTGTCGGTAAAGCCAGGATATTGATGATCATTGGTCACTAATCATCCAATCATCGATTGGTACCCTGCCTGGTCGCTGACGATTAAACCGTCACGCCATTCTCGGATTTCGGACCTCGCGGGCAGCAGCTTCAGACCCATCTCGGCAGTTAACGACAGAGCTCCCAGGCTTCCCAGTCCCCATACAAATGGTCCAATTTGCCAAGAAGCTGGCGGCCGCGCAACGACCGGAATGGAAGGGGTGAGTCTAGCATAGCAGAGGAACAAAATTGAGTGGTAGAGAGCTTTTCGTTTTTTTTTTTACTCCTAACGAGGTGTTGATACATCACTGTATAGCCACTACCTGGAGTACAAGCAGCTGAAGAAGAAGCTGCGGAAAGTGGTGGAGGCCAAGCGAGAGGAAACGCGTGACGAGCAGGAGACGTTCAAGCATGCGCTGGACTCGGAGGTGGAGCGCGTGGTGCTCTTCTTCCTCACTAAGCAGGGCGAATTCGCCACTACGTTGCAGGGACTCCGTACTCAGCAGTTGGAGCTCGCGTCGGGCGATCTCGAGGCCATGCACTCCATTGCTGACATGTACAGACAAGTGGGTGATGAGCTGGTGAACCTCCTGCACTTTGTGGAGCTCAACGCTACTGGTATCCGGAAGATCCTCAAGAAGCACGACAAAACTCTCAAGGAGCATAAGATCATGGGCTCGTATCTGTCTTCACGTACGGACTCGCAGGCTTCGCACATGCAGCAGTTGTACCATGACGAAGGGATCTCTGCGATCATCGCCAGTATCCGCTCGGCGCTCACACAGCTGCGGAAGCTCGAAGTTCAGTTGGCAACGGACGCCACCAGCAAGGCTCTGACACGCACTATTTCCGAGGACGAGCCCGTTCTGAGCCGCATTGGCCAGGCACGGCGCAGACTGCACAAGTCGACGCAGTATGTGAAGACGGTGGCTGCTCGCTCGCTGATTTTCGACGCTGAATCCTCGGAAGATGAAGACGACGAGACGTACGACATGCTCAAGAGGTTGCGGCAGGCATCCGAGCCCTCGCGTCTGCTGAATATGCTCAACACCTTCCTGTACATGACGAACTACTACATCGTGGCGCCTACAAGTGGCAAATACGCGGCAGAACTGGGCGCAGAGGCCTCCATGAGTGGTGTTATCGTCGGTATGACGCCTGTGGCCTCGCTGGCGAGTGCGGTGCTGTACAGTTGGTGGGCCAATCGCTCGTACAAAGCCTCGCTGAGCTTTGCCACTGTGTGTTTGATCCTGGGCAATCTGCTCTACGGTATGGCGCTTTCGTACGACAGTGTCGCGATGGCTTTGACCGGTCGAATGCTGAATGGTTTTGGTGGTGCTCGCGCTATCAACCGGCGTTATATCGCTGATAATTACTCCCGAGAAGAGCGTACGCAGGCCTCAGCACTGTTTGTGACCGCTAGTGCCCTAGGTATGGCTGCAGGTCCTGCTCTTGCTGCTGCGCTCCATTATCTGCCGGACTACAGGTTTGCTGGCATCGACATCACGACGGAAACATCTCCTGGTTGGGTCATGTTTGCGCTGTGGACGATCTACCTTATCGCTCTAATCTTCTGGTTTGAGGAGCCCAACCGCATGGAAAGGGAGCGATTCCTGGAGCGTCGGCGCTCCATGTTGGAGAATGGAATGGGGAACTCGAGTATCTCCGCAGTCGCAGCCGAAATGGGAGAAACGACGCCCCTTATCACGCGCTCTGGGTCGATGGTGGGCAGTCCTGCGCCGCTTTCTTCGCTGTGGCACAACGTACCAGTTGTGGCGTCTCTCTTGATCTACATCGTGCTGAAGCTGGTGCTGGAGTGCCTGATCACAGCCAGTTCGACCATCGCAATGTACCACTTCAACTGGGGCTCCACCAACAACGGCATGTACCTCGCAGCTCTGGGTCTGCTCATGTTCCCGACCAACATGGTGGTAGGCTGGATGAGTTTCCGCTACGAAGACCGCGAGATGATCATGCTGTCCGAGGCCGCCATGTTCGTTGGCGTTGGGATCATCGTCAACTACGGCCACTACTCGGTTGCTCAATTTGTCATTGGAGGAGTGATTATTTTCATCTCGACGAACGTGCTGGAAGGCGTCAATATGTCGCTGCTGTCCAAGACAATCCCTAAGTCGTTCGCGAAGGGAACGTTCAACTCCGGGCTGCTGGCTACGGAAGCTGGTACCTTCGGACGAGCGATCGGAGATATCGCGATCACAGTGGTGGGTCTGCCTGGCATCCAGTACGTTCTCAACTACACGTTCGCGCCACTCATCGCCATCTCCCTCCTTACAATTCTCTACACGGGCCGCGTGTACCACAAGCTCGCTACCGACGACTAATACAGCAGAATCCAGACAAAGCGTGGCTACTATAGAGCCCATTGACTTCTCGAATAAAGAACTGAGTGAGCATTAGCTGCACTCACCCCCTCAAAAACTCCTGCTTACATTTTCTCGATGACTACCGCAGAGGCACCGCCACCACCATTGCACACAGCAGCACAGCCAATACGACCACCTTCCTGGTGCAATACGGAGCACAGCGTAACGATGATTCGCGCCCCAGAGCAGCCAAGCGGATGTCCAATTGCTACCGCACCTCCATACACATTCACCTTGGCTGCATCCAGCTTCAGCAGCTTCATGTTGGCGCACGCAACAACCGAGAAAGCTTCATTGATCTCGAAGTAGTCAACTGCATCTTGCTCCACGCCAGCATTCGCGAGAGCTTTCGGGATAGCCAACGCTGGTGACGTAGTAAACAAACGCGGCTCCTGTTCGGCGTCTCCAAAGCCTCGGACGACTGCCACGATCTTCGACTCCAGGCCCAGCGCTTGCGCTTTCTCTCGACTCAACAGAACAAGCGCAGCAGCTCCGTCGCTAATGGGGGACGCATTGCCCGCTGTTACCGTCGGTCCATAGTCCCCACTCGGCTTGAAGCAGGGCCGAAGCTTACTGAGCGATGCCACATCCACCGGTCTCGCTACGACTTCTTCGTCCTCCGTTACGTTCTGCGGTGCAGCACCACGTCTCGTAGGAGGAACCTGCACCTCAACCACTTCTCGCTTGAATTTCCCGTTTTTTGTCGTCTCCAGAGCACGTCGGTAGCTTTCTGCTGCATAGTCATCTTGGGCTTCTCTGGGAATATCATTCTCTCGAGCACACTGCTCTGCAATGTCCCCCATCGGGATATTCTCGAACGCATCGAACAGTCCGTCCTGGAACACAGCAACACATTTTTGTTAAATAATTTCATCCAGATACAATGCACTCACACCTTCCCCACCGTCTGCAGTGCATCAGAAAACACGAAATCTCCGTATTTCGTGCCGCTCCTCGTCTTCTTGGACAGGTGCGGCGCTTGGCTCATGCTTTCCATGCCGCCAACCACCACCACGTCCCTCAGCCCCAGCATGATTGCCTGAGCCCCCAACATCACCGCTGCAGTCACATAAGTATTAACATCAAGTAATTATAGTAATGAATAGTACTTCAAGTCACCTTTCATGCCCGAAGCGCAGACTTTGTTGACAGAGGAGCAGACGACGGACTGCGGCAGTCCAGCGCTGACGGCTGCCTGCTTGGCAGGGGCCTGGCCTGCCCCTGCGGAGATCACATGACCCAGAACAAGCTCTTCCACGTCGCTTGGCTGCACTCCAGCGCGGCTAATTGCCTCTGTATAGTGTTAAAAAATGTTAGACAGGGATAAAAGGGAGAGTTTGAAGGCTTTATGGCACCTTTGATGGCGATTCCGGCGAGATCCGAGGCCTTGAGAGTAGACAATTTGCCCTGTAACGAGCCGCACGGGGTGCGCGCTACACCAACGATGCAGACGTCACGTGTAGAGCTGAGCGTGGAGCCATTAACGCGGACCTTTTTGGCCGGCGGGGAGCTCATGCTGGAGGATTTTGAAGTTCCAGGAAGTTCAAGATGCTCATACAGTAATTTTTATCATAACCGGTAAAACCGGTAATAGTATCTGTACGAGCAACTTGAGACGGACAGTGGCGAACCTGCGTCGTCCAACATATCCGCGGCCGTGGCCAACATCATTACGAGGAATTGGGGCTGTAGGTGCACTCGACTGAGCAAATTAAGGTGTGAATGGAAGAGCTTTTGTCCCAGCGGTCATGGTGGCGGAGCGCTCACGTGAAATACTGTAGGGACTGGTCAAGTTGTCCGTCGCCAGCGTAGAGGAGACTTTGACAAGCTGTATTGGGAGGTGCTCAAGACGTTGATCGACCTCAGGGGTGCCGTCACCAATTATCCGATACTACTAGTAGCTTAAAAGCTATCCCAACCGAGGCTAAGCCTGCAAATTGGAAATGATCTACATGTAGATCCCGTTCAATTGACCCTTTATGGAATCTACTGCGGTTTCTCAAACCCTTTACAGGATCATCTTAAGCGGGTCCTCCACCAGCTCCTTGAACGAAGCCAACCACTGCGCGCCGACAGCGCCGTCAATGACGCGGTGGTCGCAAGCAAGCGTGGCGGTCATCACCTGCGCGTACTTATAAATCTGCTCGGCGTTGGGGTCGTCGTTTGGCACCACCTTCTTCTCGATGGTGCCCAGACCCAGCAGGCAAGCCTGCTCCGGACGCACAATGCCAGCCAGCGACTGCACGTCGAACTGGCCCACGTTAGAGATCGTGAACGTGCCGTTAGCTAGGTCAGCTGGCTCGAACGCGCCATCGTTGGCCTTGGCAACGGCGGCCTGAATCTCCTGGTTAATGTCGTCCAGGCCCTTGCGGTTCACCTGGGTCAGAACGGGGGCAACAACGCCGCCAGCGGACGACGACACCATCAAATTCACGTTCACGTCGTTGAACTGGCGGATGAACGAGCCCTTCCAGCTCGAGTTGGCGTCAGGCACCTTGCGCATGGCGAGCGAGGCGGCGCGCACGATGAAGTCGGTCACAGAGAGCTCCTCCTCCGCCGCACGGCCAGCGTTCAGACGAGCGCGCGCATCGAGCAGCTTGTCCATCGTCAGGTTGGTGGACAGGTGGTAGTGCGGCACCTCCTGCTTCTGCTGCGTGAACTGCTGGGCGATGGCTTGGGCATCCGCGCTGATCGGGTAATCCGTGTAGTTAGCGGTCGAGGCAGCGGCAGGAGCAGCAGCGGCGGCAACAGGAGCAGTAGCCTCGACGGCCGGAGCGGCGGTGCCGGCGGCCAGAGCGGACTCCACATCGGCCTTAACAATACGTCCGTGAGGACCCGAACCGTTGATCACAGACAGCACAGCGCCAGACTCACGCGCAATCTTCTTGGCCAACGGGCTGGCGAAGACGCGGCCCGAAGCGGGGGAAGTAGCCGGAGCAGCAGCGGCCGGGGCCGGAGTAGCGGGGGCAGCAGCAGGGGCGGCCTCAACAGCCGGCGTGGCAGGAGCAGCCTCCACGGCGGGGGCGGCATCGGCCGAGAAGTTCTTAAAGGCGGCGACGTCCTCCTCCTCCATGACGGTCACAAAGATGGGCTTGCCCACCGCAATCTCGCCCTCACCGGCCTGCACCAGGATCTTGGCCAGGTACGAGTCGTCCGTGGCTTCGTAGTCCACGACGGCCTTGTCCGTCTCCACCTCGCACACGACGTCGCCGGCGGAGATGAGGTCGCCCTCCTGCTTGTTCCACTTAGCGATAGTGCCGACTTCCATAGTGGGGGACAGAGCGGGGAGACCCACCACCTCGTGGTCCGGCAGCGAACTGAAGGCGCGCGTAGCCATGGAAACCTGGCGGCGTGCGGCGGAGCTCGCGTGGTGCACGTCAAAGACGGCCGCACGCTGCCACACGTTCTTGTTACGGAGAGCAGTCTGCTCATAGTGAATGGATTAAGAGGAGTCAGTTAATCAGGGGTTGGAGGCATTTCCAGGGTTTAAAACGCACCTGGAAGCGCTGCATGCTTTACTACTTTCTTGGCCGGTTGAGCTATGACGGATGGCTTTGAGTCCCAAGCAGAAATGGTGGGTGTGACGCGTCGAGGGGGAGCACATCACAAAAGATGTGTTGACCCCCGCTTTTGTCCGTTACCCAAGACAGTGTTGGGTAATGAACAAAAGCGGGGGACGACGCTGTGTGGCACACATGCTTTAGTGAAGAATTACCGGTACATGTATTGGTACCTTAAATTTTAACCACTTCACACAAAATATTGCGCCTTTCACATATTTTGGCGGGTGAGCTTTTAATTCTATGGGAATTAGATGCGACCAACGCTTATTTAATCTTAATTATGCGGGAAGAGAACGCATGAACAGTACAGTTTTGACACAATAAACGTGTTCCAGCACATTAAACGTGCGTCAGCACAATACTTTGGGGTAGCCATACTATTGGTCTGGGCGGACGGATCATTTCTGTTGTTGGGGGTGATTGGGTTTAAAATAGCCAACCAGTACTCGCTCCGTGTTCGTGTCACACGCGGCAAATGGACGGTGAGGAGAGAACGCCTTAAGCACCCGAGCATACGTCATTCGCAGCCCCCCCCAAAGAAGAAGTTAACGTCGACGCAGAAAGCGTTTGGTTCAGTTTTGTGGGCTTCCTCTGCAAGGGGTGCTGATTGAGACTCGTTTGGTTCATGGTCCGTGTCCGAGGAAACTAAGTCAGTTATTTCGATTCGCGGTGACGCTAGACCATTTCCCTCACGTTTCTCACGTCTGACGGACACTATACCAGACGTGGCTCTGGGTATATCTCCTTCAAAATCAATATTCGGTGTGCTGGGTGGTCCGAAACTACCATCGCTGTGATTCAGGGAGAGTCTCTCACTTTGCTCGGACTGCGGGCTTTCGGGAACAATTTCCTCACGTCGTGCTGCATCGTATGCACTACGAATGGCCTCATCGAGCGCTGGGTGCAAAACGCTGGCCCGAGTTGGAGCGTCAAACGTCCCTTCAAGCATTTGATAGGTTCGTAGTTTCCGCCACTTCGCCTCAGAGTCCACATTGTTTCCATGCCGGTCTAGCATTCTCTTCATCATCATGTCACGAGGTAGAAGCTCGCCCGTGTCGACACGAGGAGGGAAGTCAGCATCATGAGCGCCATCGATGTAGTGAATAATGGCGGTTCGGCGACCCCTGTGATCGCCTGCAACAAAGCAGTGCGAATAATACTCAATCGTGTCGCCAGCATGGAGGGCTTTCGGAGCCAGAGCAAAGGCGCTTACGTCCACTATGTTGACTGGCGGGCTCTGGGCAATCACGTGTCTGTTGCGCAGCTAGGAACCGTGAGGAAGGGGAATACTGTACTGTGCTTCCTTGTAATTAGACAGCGTGTACTTTCGGGTAACATACGAGTTGCTGCGACTGGCAGCCTGCGAGTGAATGGCTAGTACCGCTGCTACTCCGAAGCAAATGACTTGCTCTGGTATCAGTCTCCATCGGACGATGTACCACGAGTGGTCGTTCCCAACGATATGAAGTTGCGGCAAACGATCATCAGTGAGTGTCATGACTCCAACTACGGTGTACGTACTTGACTCTCACGAGACGTTGATACTGGTCCAAGATGTTGAAGACAATCCTGAAGTTCATCGCGGACTGTGAACCTTGTCGTCGGAACAAACCCCGTCTCACAAAGCCACCAGGTTTGCTTGAGCCGCTGAAGATTCCTGAGGAGCGATGGCGCTCGATCTCAATGGATTTCATCACAGATCTGCCGCGGACCAAACGCGATGTCGATTCCATCGTCGTGGATCGGCTCACGAAAAGATGTCACTTTGTGCCAACTACGAATAATGTAACTGCGGAAGGTATTGCACGTCTCTTCATCGAGCACATCTGGAAGTTGCCCACCAACTTCGTATCCGACTGAGATAGGAAGTTCGTGTCTGCATTCTGGCAGCACGTCTTCAAGTTCATCAGATCCAAGCTCAGCATGACAGTAGCGCATCAGGCGCAAGGCGATTACCAAACCGAGCGAATGAACCGAACGCTTAAAGAATTGACACGATGCTATTTCCGATTTTCGAGCGACAGGTCGCCGTTACGCTATGATGTGATTGGTTATAATATGGCTTCTGAGAGAAGAGAGCTTGGGACGTGGCTGCACCCGTGTGGCATCTGTGGAAGATTGTGGATGAACCTTCGCCTGACTGCAAAGGGGCCCATCGGACCAGAAGTGTACTTCAGAGTGTGCACAACTCTGAAGAACAAATACACTCTGTCTGGTCACCGGACTTTCCCCGACGATGAGTGCCTAAATACTGGCGGGAAAGTCTCTCAGAAGAACGTATCTCTGAGAGACCTCATCCCGTCGTCGTCCAGCGCGACGATAATGGTTCAAGGATCCACAACACTTACCCGCAGAGACCAAGTATCACGCGCCGGACGCCGCGCACCCGCGCAAACCCTGAAAGACTTCGTGTGCGTTGAGCTTAGTACTCCGCACTCTGATATCCTACCCAAGACTCTGGTATTCCCAACTCTGATGACCAAGACTCTGAAGAACACGTTCTCAGACTCTGATATCAACGAAGTCCAAGACCCATACTGAAACCAAGTGAACCCAAGATGACATCACACAACCAAGTGCCACGCAACCTGCACATCCCCCGTAATGACGTCGCTACATGTCGACTCAACGAGATCTGCTGCACTGACTGCATACTGAAACCAAGTCAAGATACCTGACACATACGAAGACCAAGAGTACCTGAGATCCGAAGACTGACTGCCAAGAAGAACGTCAAGGAAGACAGAGAGAGAGAGAGAGAGAGAGAGAGAGAGAGAGAGAGAGAGAGAGAGAGAGAGAGAGAGAGAGAGAGATGAGAGAGACAGATAGATAAACAGAGTTCAATTTGCGTTATAACCCAGAGGTCGATTCGTCGGTTCTTCGGAAGTGTAAGACCACTGCGTCGAGGACGAGCGCTGTGTGATCTCTCGCCTTGCCAGCCCAATTAGGCGGAGATCTGAGTAACGTAGAGATCTGAGAGGACCCGCCGATTCCATTCAATAGTTGGGTCGTTTGTCTTGTCTCTAACGGTAGCCCATTTCATATTGCTCGTTTGGACAGACTCTGAAAACTAGACAGTCGTTTTCAGGGTGCATACTAGACTGTTGTATATAACCGATTGTATTTGGTTTATTTCCCTATATATTAGAGGGTGGTGCGCGAAAGGAACAGGGATACCAGACAGACCAGGTGTCTGGTAACGAGTCCCTAGTTGACCTGGAGTACTAGCCCACCGCTCAAGGGCCAGGAAAGAATAAGAAGCGGCTGTATATTCTATATTCCTGAACTCTGTCTATTTGTTTGTTATCTCTGAAGTCTGGTATCTCAGTTCTGAATTAGCGATATTCAGAGACTGATATCAGACTTCTTGTTGTGTATTGATCTCTCTTTGACTACTAGCACTCTGGTAACCTACTTGGTTATCAGAACTCCTGACTCCCGAACGCTCCTGGAAGGACCCGAAGAATTCCGACCCCAGACTCCAAGGAGACCCCTACTCTCTTCCACCCAACTCTAGACTCCGGCGAGGGTCATATTCCAACGGACCCGCGAGGATACCGTAAGGTAACACACGCCCACCCACGCCGTACGACTCTGACATCGTCTCAGTAGTCGTACTTCTGAGTCACTGTACGCCACCTGCACCGCAGTAAAAGTTTCACCGACTTTGCGACAGAATACCTCCGGTGCTTTGTCGGACAGGTGCAGGACGACTGGGATGTCCATCTGGCCAACTCTGAATTCGCTGTCAACTTAACGGTTAACTCCAGCACGAAGCTAGCACCGTTTGAATCCGATCTGGGGTACACACTGCTGAACAGCCTGAAAGCGTACCGAAGAGTCGCCGAGGCGCAGAATTTCATGAGCATCAGGCAGCAATTCTCCTTCACTGTCGAGAAGCATTAGCCCAGGCACAATAACGTATGCGCGACGTGTATGACCGGAACCGTGTAGAGAAAGAGTTCAAGGTTGGCAACCTGTGTACTTGAGTACGCAGCACTTGGGCCGTAAACACACCGGACTGCCGAATTCGTCAAAGTTCGGACCGAAGTGGATGTGCCCGTCCGAACGATACACAACCATGCGTACGCACTCAACATCCAAGAAGGGAACCGACTGCACCCAGTCTTCAACACGGATTCGCTCAAGCCGCACAAGGCGCCATCACGGTTATCGAGGCCTGCCGATGTTATCCTTGCAGACGGCAGCGTCGGGCAACTCGTGCAATGTCTCCTTGGGAAACGTCGACGCAAACGACAAACCCAATATCTTGTGGAGTGGGTGGGCGAAGAGATGCCTACCTGGGTTTCCGTTAATGACTTAGGCCAATTACCCGACTTGATCGCAGAGTTCGAGGACGTGCGACGATCCAAACGAAGACGACGAACAAGACTCCAATAAAGGGGGCACAAAGGCCAACGTGAATTGACCTACACATCGCGAGCGCGATTGGCGCGACGTTTCTCGGTCTTCAACGGTCGCTTCTTCATTGGCATCAGCTTCAGTTTTGATCTCGTAGATACCAACCACTTTCGTCAACCATGCCAGAATATTGATGGGCTCGCGATAGCGCGCGGAGTCGTTACTGCAACGAATTTACGATTACACAACAGGAAGATTAAAAACATATTTAGACTTGTGTTGCTGGGGCAATTTATACGTTTTTATCTTACAATGAAAATCTAATTTGAAATTTGAAACTTTGCGAGACACTAAGTACGACCGCTCCGGACCCCCCATTTCATTTTCGGCGGTGGTGAGCGAGCGATCATGGCGAGGACGGCAGCTCGCGCGAGCGCAACGAAGAAGCCAAGCTCCGGCGGCAAGACCGCGCGGAAGGTAACGGCCAAGGCAGCGCCCAAGAAGAAGAGCCCCGGCCAAGACGAAGACGGTCAAACCCAAGGCGTCGGCAAAAGAATCGACTTCTGCAGCAGCAACAACAGCCACGGCTTTGGTGGTTCCGCAAATTGGCGGTAAGTACCATATTTCACTCGCTAGACTATTGCCACATACTAACTTTGCTTTACTGTTAGTTGCAACTCGCCCTGACTCGCTTCGTGAGGTGCCGCCCGTTGATTATATCCGGGCAGCCAGCGGGTATACGCGTGACGACGAGTCGGATGCCGATTACAATCCCGAACAGGACTCCAACGACGGGGTTGACGACGAGGCCGTACCCCTAGGCGACTTGGACGACGTTCCCGACGGTGTTGCTGCCGGATCCCGCGAAGTTGCTGCCAGCACTACCGATGATGGGAATCACAGTGCGCCGGCCGACATTCCGAGCAACACTGAGGGCAACATTGTGAGCCCGAGCAACACTGTGAGTCCAAGCAACACTGCGAGCCCAAGCAACACTGACACAGGCTACGCAAACGGAGGTATGCTGCTTGATTTTTTGTATGATGTTTTATCTTACCTAATGCTTTGCTGTCCGTAGCAGCTGAACAACCATCTAGCGGTGCTGACGACAACGCTATTGAAACACAAGGTCAAATGCAGACTGTTGTGCCTGTTGCAGCTGAGGAGGTCGCTGAAGAAGAAGATACTGAGGACAAGGCCGGCTCTATTGCAGGTATGACAAGTTTTATGCTGGTTTGTCTATGAAATTGTTTCTAATTTATAAAATGAATATGTTCAACCCTTGCAGAGGCCGAGGTGAAACAGAAGCGCCCATCGAGCGGCTCTGACGACGATGCCGATGACGAAGAAGGCCGTTCAGCAAAGCGTGCCAAGGTCACGTCGCCGGTGGGTGAGCGGGACCGCCATCTGTGGCGCCGGAAAACGAAACACGCGGAGATGCGTGAGAAAATCGTACAAGGCGATTGAAAATCAAAACCCGGTGTTACCGCAGAAGGACTTCAAGACGTGGGCCGAGTTCGAAAAGGTGCTGAAAGCGTACGAGGAGGAGAACTTTTTATTCTTTCGTATTCCTACGTCGGAGACGAGAGCCCGCTACAACAGGTGGAGTCATCAGCTTATGTTGCTGGTTGTGTTGCTACTCAACTAACATGTGTTGCTGCTTTTGTTCCTTTTGTTGCTTTAGTAAGCCCAACGTAAAGAAAATCCCTGACGGCTTCGCCCACAGCTTTAAGCGAATGTGGTGCACGCATGCGGCTAACCAAGCTCCACGTGGCGCTGGACGCCGTGACCATGACTGCCGTTATACTGGTTGCGAAGCAAGCTTTGTCGTGCGCTCTGTATACGTGGTTGAGGCTGGAATCGGCAAGTGGAAGGTTTGTGTTGATGATGGAACTGAGGTATGTATACGTGTATTACCACTCTGTGTAGATATCTAACTGTTATTATATTTTAGATTTCGAAGCACAACCACAAGACGACCAAGCTGATCTACGACTCCTATCGCAGCGGGAAGTCGCAGCGGATGCCACGCCAAGTTCGACAGAGCTAGATCTTCTCGCTGACATGCAGGCCAACACTGCTGCTGTCAGCCGCTACCTGGCGGACAAGCTCGGTGGGTGAACTGGCGCATCCTTGCTTTGTTGCTCTTTTGTTTCTTTTTCTTTATGTTGCTTTTCTTTATGTTGCTTTAAGTTTTACTTTCTTTTAATTATTGTACTGTTTTCTCTGTATGTAGATATTGCAATAACGCCCCAACAAACCAGAAATATTCTTCGGGATCTACTGGGAGCATCCACGGTTGAACGGACCAAGGAGCTGTTAGGTACTTTTGTCGAGGAAAATGGAAATGACATCCTTTTGGTTCAAGACCAGATGGACATTACGACTGTCATTGCGATGCAGACCTGCATTCAAAAGCAGAACGTGGGGTGATACGTTGGTTATGGATTGGACACACGGTACGAACAACCTCGGATATCACTTAAGTTAGTAGCATTCCTGATTTTCGCTTTTTTTTTTATCATTTGTAAACTAACTACTATCGATACTGTTTTCAGGAAGTCTTGTGGTGACGTCCGCAACAGGAAGGGGGATACCTATAATCGACTTTCTTGCTCTGGACCAGAAGGCTGGAACAATGGAAAAAATACTTGAATTCTTCAAAACCAAAATCCCAGCTTGGAAGCTGATCGAGACCATCGTCATCGACAAAGATTTTGTGGAATAACGCGTGCTCGAAAAGGTGTTCTCCGACGCCAAAGTGATTCTTTGCCAGTTTCATGCTCTCACCTACTGGAGGAAGGTTTGTCGACGAGCAAAGTTCGACCTGACCATAACGCAGCGTGACAGCATGGAATCCGCCTTCGCACGGCTTATTTATTGGTACGAAGTTTCGAAATCATACAATGTGTTGCTTTAACTGTTGTTTTGTGTGTTGCGAGTGTACTGTTGCTCAATGTGTTGCTAACTGTGGCACTTGTTTTGTTGCTGCCTTGACTCTCTAGCAACACGCAAACATCGTTTGATTCCGAATTATCCGCCTTCACTGCGGATTGCGAAAAGGCGTCTCCCGAGCTACTCGAATATTTCTTGGCAAACGGGAAAACCTGTGACTCAATGTGGGCAAACCACCTACGGGGAAAATATTTTTCAGCTGGTAACACCACAACCAACCGGATTGAATGCAACTGGAACCAAGTCAAGCCCCTCCTCGGTAAAAGACCCCGTCAGGATGTGACTATTAGTGGACTACTATCACATCAAGCCACAATTATTAGGCGGTTGCTGTCTTCGATCCGCAAGCATTCGGCGACATCCCACCAGCCTGGCAATGTTCCTGACTTCCTCACACTAGTGACGAAACACTTAAGCGACGCTTCTTTTGCAAAAGTGCGTAGGCAATGGGACTTCTTCATGGCAAATTTGGTGGACGCAGTGTTCAAAAAAACGAATGGAGAAATTGGTGAGTGGGAATTGTGTACGCGAGGTCAAATGTATCACTGCAACGACTTCCCGTGGACATGCACTTGTCTATTCTACTCCAGTCATCACCTCCCATGTCAACATTTGATGCATATCGCGGAACGTGTTCATCGGTTTGAGTGTCTTCCTGCATCGACAATTGTTCAGTGTTGGGACATGATAACAATGTCGAAGATGGAGACGGATTTTCAAGCTGGTGTCTCGTCGCTGCAGGCCGTTCAAACCTCGATGAAAGTGGCCAACGAGGCCTTTACGCACGACGGATTGACCCAACCAAAAGCAACACAAGAAGAAACGCAACTCAGTAGCGCTTCGGATGAGGAGACATACGAAGCAACACAAGAGACAACGGACCATAAACAATGCAATGTTACTGAACGGGGACGCACAAAAATGGGAGGCTCACGTCTCCGTGCAAACCGTCGAGTCATCTACGTGAAAATTCGACGTCGAGAACGCGCAAATATTGTCGTGTTGTCAGCTGAGGAGAAATCTTGCTACGCTAAAGCAGTATTTGAACCAGTGATGGAGTATCTCTCAGGACTGGCAAGTCCAGCGTTTTGCTCTGCATTACAGACGTGGAAATATATTGTTCGCAACGGGCTACGGCAGCGCGCGGAGGACGCTGATCCAACAACGGACACAACGGCAGGTGAAGATGATGCCACTGAAGAATCAAATGTAAAGGATACCGCGTCGGATATTGCGCCTGCAGAGCTCATCGACAGCATGAACTTAATTCGAGAAATGGAGCGAAGCCACGCAGCGTTGGCAAATGTGGCGTTTTGTGGAGAGACGCATGTGCACTGCGAAATAAGCAGGAATGAAGGCGCAACACACAAAGCAACACCTACTGCACCACATGAAGCAACACAAGCAAATGTGGTCAAGGGGGACGCTTGCGCGGAGGGAAATGGAGATGCCACTGGTATGGAAATAAAGGTACCAGACCTTGGTAACCTTGAACAGAAAGCTACCGCTTCGACAGCACTGAACATACGTTCTAAAGGTGCGGAGAATAGAAAAGAGCTAGAGAAGACCCGTTCAACCAAAATGGCAAGTAATAGCGGAGTCGAAGTGCTTCGCATCCCAGCACCAAAGCCTCGGCACAACCAGCGAAAGAACTTGAAGCAGAGTAAGCTGACAAAGCACGCGAAGAAGCAGAAGTTAGCAGCCATTACGCTTCCGAGCAAAAGTGTTCCAGTATTGTCGCGAGTGTTGGAGTGGGCTAGACACACCGTGGATTCGTACCACGTGAGCGACATCCTTGCAAACTATCCCGCCATTATGGGTGACGGCTTCATGAGCTCACGCATCGCCCAGAGTTGCAGTGAATACGTGTGCGCGGATGCCTACGACTACAACTTCGTGATCCCCAATAGCCTTGTCGTCAAATTGAAGGCTGTCACGGAAGATGAGAGGAGGAAACGTCAAGATTCACAGTCCTTCAACCTAGAAGAAGAAGCTGAACAGCCTGAGGGGTCCAAGAAGGAAATCCCGGCGTTCTTCCTCGGAGGTACGCCGCGCTTCACAATGTTCGTGCAAATGATTTTGTTGCTTAAGTGTGTTGCTCAAAACTTGTGTTGCTGATTTTGATGCTGATTGTGTTACCCGCAGTGGCACGGTCAACAGAATGGTAGAGTTCTACAACATTGTTAAGAAGTTCAATGCGTGGATGGCAGATCTGAAGTGGCTGGAGATTTCTAAGTGGGAGAAAATTTGCTGCACACCCAGAACTGTTTGATGAAGAAACTGGCACTGAATCTCTGATGCCGCATTTTGTTCCTGCGAGGCACCAGCAACTGGCGGACGAAATTATCGCGATCTTACAGCGTGCTTGAGCACGACCTTTCGGCTCCCGTGTGGCGAAGGCACTGTGCTAGTGGACACAAGGGTTGGTATGGTTGCTCGCGATCACATGCTAAGTGATACTATCATCGACTTTTGCATCCGTTGCATCTGCCAATCCATAGGCAACTGCTATGTATTGGACTCATTTTCGGTGATGATGGGCTGTCCACCGCCGCCTGATACCCCGATCCAGTACTGCAACTACCTTGTGTTGCCTGTTCATCTGAGCAACATACATTGGGGCGTCATCATAGTGGATATGTCGTATCTAATGGATCCCCCAACCATTACGCCATACTTCTATGAACCGTTATGCTCCACGGCGTACACGGAAACTATGGAGTCTACCTACAACACTGTCGTGGCCGAATTTCTGAAGGATTGGCACAATGCCTCAATGCCAGGAGAGGAATATCCAGCGATGGAGGGAAGTGTGTGGCTTACCAGCCCCAGGCAACCGGACGGGACGTCTTGTGGCGTTTTAATAATCGCGCAAGTGTACACAATGCTGAAAAACAGTGTGCTCTTTTCGAAGACCTCTGTTTCAGAAGACGATGTCGCCATTATGCGCCTCCGTATTATGTGGATGATACTTAGCCAACCCGACGTAAGCACGAGAGAAAACAAAGTAGCGAGAGCCGTAGAAAACACTGATATCGAGTTGTTAGCAACTATCAAGACGTAAAAAGTAAAATGGTGTTTTGGTTTTTCTCGTAGTTCACTCAGCAAGTGTTGCTTTGCCCAGCTAGTGTTGCTTTGCCCAGCTAGTGTTGCTTTGCCCAGCTAGTGTTGCTTTAGGTAGTCCCTAATAAAGAATCACAGCATTGCTCGAGGGCGACGGAGTAGGACATGACGTAGCGTGTGTCGCGCATAATGACCCCAGCAAGGGCTGCAATGCGGGTGGTCTCTTCTTTCTCGCACGAAATCAGACTGGCCAGATCATCTTGAGCGTTTAGGAGCTTGATAGAGTACTTCGATAGCTGCTCTAGCTTCATCTCCATCAGTTCAATCTGTTGTAGGCGGGAACGCAGCAATGTCTGGCACAGCTTAACGTGGTGGGTTCGGGTAGCACCTTGCTCTTCATGCCCGGTTGCTGGTAGCGGTGGGGGCGACGGTACGTCAGCGCCATCAGCACCAGCGCTGCCATCTCTGATGTCTCGGTCGTTGACTTCTCGGCACATTCTCTTTTACTTATGCAACAGCTGTCCTCGATCTACTGAGAATTTCACGATAGGAGGCTGGCAACTTTCGTGGTTCAGGTCATTTATCTTCAATAAATTACAGCTTGCATGTATTTTATTTTGCTAGCGTTGCTCACTGTGGTTCTTGTTATGGGCCAATGGGCCAGTGCGTTGCAGCAAGGTTGCCGTGTTGTCGAAAGCATGTTGTAGTAACGCCATTCGATAGCGCGGGGGGTCACCGTCGTCTCCGTAGCCGTCCAGAACTTCCAGTGATTTGAGGGGTTTTCCCTTGGGACGCTAGTTGACGACGAGAGTGAAGCAATGTTCCACGAGATCATCCGCTACATGCACAATGTAATGGCCCGGCTCCAGATACGATTCCCAACAACTTAATGTCGGTGATGGTCTCATTCAGCGCATTGTTTTGAAGCAGCAAGTAATCCAAGCCACGCGGTTTCGACGAAGAAATTCGGAAAACGCTGCGATATCAGCGCGTACTACACCGTTGGAGAGATCCCTGCCATATTCGGTACAGAAGTCCGTCCAGTGTTTATATGTCACGATGCCGAGCTTGTCAAGGTCGTAGCACACCACACGGAAAGATTCCAAGAAACATAACCCCGTCTCGGAAGCAGTGACACCACGGTACTACCTTCTATAATACTGGTTAAAGCTGTCGGGCAACCCGGAGCGCTTCCATCGGTTGACTTGCTCCATCAAGTAGGCGACATGTTTCAGATCCTCCTGTCACTCCCAGCTGAGTTGGCATGGCTTCACATTCAACTCGACAAGATACGCAACGTGTGGCGGCGTGCCCCAGCGATCCAGCACTTTCTTGATTGGGTACATGTGGTCTGGATCAACTGGGCCATCCGCGTCAAAATGCTTCCACCATCGCGCGGATGGATGGTGTTCAGGAACAGCACGGGATGACGGCCGCTGAGTAATGGCTGCAGCGGCAGCGATGAGAGCGCCAACACCAAAGGGATCCTGCTCTTCCATTTTCTCCTCATGCTCAAGGATGTGTTGATGGCAAGGGGACGACAAAGTTACCGAGGTATGCGAAGACGGAGCCGTTGTCTGCGTACCGGACAGCGAAGCTTTAACGCTTAGGTAAGTAGAGGACGACGCAGCATCAACTACACTGGAAACCATAGCGGTCAAGGCCGCGATGACAGTGCCCAGAACCTCGTCATCACCAGCAGCAACAGTGGACAAAGCAAAGGGCAGAGCGGGCGCGTCCACCACCGCAGACACCACGGAGACTTCGAGAGCAGACTCAAGCGTCGTAGCCCGTTTTTGCAGGCACTTCAGAACTTGCTTACTCTCCCACAAGCCTTCAGCCTCTTCACCACCCAGTAAGATCCCCGCGCCGCCGGCCTTGGATCTACCTAGCTACTGGTCTCCCTCGTGGAAGTGTCGAGACCCTTCACAACTTACAAGACTTACAAGAGCGACCTGTACTCATGCAGCATCTGCGCGTTGCCGACACCTCATCGGATGCGTTACCAGCTTCTGAGCTGTGTATGCGCATCTTGTACCAGCGCCCTACCGTATCTGAAGTGCCCATTACGTGGGCACATGCGTACCTGCGAGTTGCAACAGACTTTGAACATGGACGAGGTGTTCACTCACACTACACCTATCCACTCGCCTCCAGCCAAGCCCAAGTTAAGGGTGGCAACGAAGGAAACTGGTGACTGGATCAGCCAGGGCCCCAAGCTCCTCGGGGCTTGGAATGGTGCATGTTCGAAGCCCCGATGAGCCTTCAACCTGGGCGAGGACGCCATGCCCACGTTGGCAGTGGTTCAGCGCTTCGTTCACCACAACTTGTCGGCACGCCTAGGAAGCTCTGACCTCCTCGACGCTGTGGGTCTAAAGATTCGAGGTGCTGGTTATACTGGTCACGAGTCTGAAACGGCTGAGTTTACATTTGCGTGGCGAAACAGCCAAGATAGGAAGCCTGAAATCGGGACTGGCACCAACAAGGACCCCTTTGTTGTCGGTGTTTCGAGGAAAAAGTTGCTGCATAAAATCTGATGGTGACCCAGCAACATTCGTGCTACATATTGATGCAACCTACAACATATCGCAAGTTGGATATCCCGTTGTCGCAGTTCGCATTTCTGCCAACGCTAGACAATTCCACCTCCTCGCACTGTTTATCGTTTTGCAAGAGACACAGGAGTTGTACAGTGCTGTCACTTTTGGTTCGCATGTACCAAACTGTAACGGGGAAGCGGTTGTTGGTGCGCTACGCAATGACGGACACAGATCTCGTTAACTGGAATGGTCTCCAACACGTTTTCGGGGATTATCAAGATGTTCGCATTTTTATGTGTATTTCCCATGTTGCTAAGAAAATCTATGAGAAAACACGCAGTTTTGATGCGTACGCTACCGCGGCGGTGATGTCGCAGCTTCACGAACTGCATTTTACGCGATCGGAGGAGGAGTACCTACAAGCGCTGGAGCAGGTGGATGCGGAGTGGTCAGGGTAAGACCAATTACGTGAATTCGGAGTGTACTTCAAGCAAACTTGGCTCAATGACCGGGTTTGGCGGTGGCAGTGTTACTACACGCCCAGTGGGTTTGTCACCACCAACCCATGCGAAACCTTTAATACAGTCATTAAGCATTTCCTTTGTGAACAAAACCATGCAACGCCCTTCTTTTTAATTGGTCAAAACAATTCCATTAGTGTCAAGCTGACACAACACAAGACACGACCCCAGGAGTCGTGTCGGTCCCAACACGAAGGAAAGAGACAGGCGAATGGGGGGATTTTCCCAAGCAAAATGAGCTGTATTCGCGTAGGTAGCTAGCCGCACTAATTAGGGCTTCCCTGCCCGCCAGGAAGCTCAATAATCGGGCTGTCACCGCAGTGGATCTATAGTAGAAGGCGTAGGATGCAAATGTGGCATTGATATCATTATAGATGCGCCGTAATTGTCTTTTGCGCAAAGCGAGGAACAGGCCTTGGCGCCTGTTGTTCATCGGGCCATTTTGGAACGGATTTTTTGTGTTGATTACACTAAAACACGAAACGCCAACACCTACAAAATACCAAGTTGGTGTCGGTACCTCGTGCCGCTCGACCAAACACCGACACGAGACACGAAAAGCGCAACCAGGCCCTAACATCTCTCCACGGAAAAAAGGAGTGCTCACAGAAGAAGAAGAAAAAAAGGGGGGGGGGATTAGACATGGACATCGTAACAGAATAAATAATCTAAAGGACAAGCTGTCAATTGACAGGACATGGGGCGCATATCCTGTTTCCTTTCCGGTGCTGGCGGAGGAAGTGCAGTATTTCGTCTAGTTTCTCCAGGTGTTTCTCGTATTTCGTCTTGATCGAGTTAGCAGACAAAACTATCTTTTTTTTTAGCTATCACAGCCACGTTTGAAGCTTTAGCAGGCGGTGAGCCATACAATATGGCATTATCATAACATATTGGCCCGGCCCGGGACCGTCATCTGCCGCATGGCAACAGACACATAAAGAGACTTCGTCGGTAATGTAATATCGTGGATATCTGAACAAGTGCCTTTTAGACTACTATTGATGACATCTCAACAGCTGGCTTTTGAATGGCTTTTTTTAAAGCTTCCCAGGGTATCAAGTCGTGGACGTCGTGAAATTCGGAAACGGTTCTTGGTCGCAATGCCATCTTCAGACGAAATATAACCCTAAAAAACCATAACGACATATCCGAACATTCTTGTTTTGCATGCATACACCCACTTCAGCCCTTCAATTCTGATTAGTTTTTCCCTGCCTCATAGTCATAACCAATGCCCTACAAGGTTGCAGCCTTCATTTTCGAGTCGAATAGAGTGTAGATCAGCCAGCTTCATTTTCCAGGCAGATTCACCGCATGAGTGCGTAATATGTCAGCAAAAAACACAATAGGTTTCTGATGTCTCTACCGTGATCACGCCGCATTACCCAAAAGTATGTCTACACGCGCTGCATCTGGTCCGTAGTAGTACAGTCGTTCAGCAAAGTATCAGAACCGCGATCAGCGAACTTTTTTTCCTTTTTCGGTTCTCTTTTTCAAGGTGAGCCATTTTGATAAGTGACCATTGGTCGATCGTCAAGCACGCAGCAATGGCAGATGAATCGCGGATGAACGTCCGATTTGACAAATCCGTCCAGCAAACGAACGAGCAGGCATCGATAGCTAGGCCAGCGAACTCAGTACGAACGTACCAAAACAAGCCGAAAGAGTGCATGGAGTGGTGCGATTAGCAGAATTCTGCGTTCAGCGATCTCACGCGATACACAGTCACCGGACCTAAGGTGCACATGTCCCTAAACGAGTGCGTGGTTGCAGTTAGGATAGCTGACTCTCACCCAGCAGGCCTGGACGTGAAGCCAATACATCGCAAATCTGGCCAGACAGACAACGATAGAGCGGCCACCGAGCAGGGGACATATCTGCACCTGGGAAAAAACAAAGTTCACTTTAATGCTATAAATGGAGCTCTGTAACATATTATATTAAAACGCCGTGCTAAAACCCATGTGGGGAGAAGGTCTGGCTCCAGAATGGCAGATCTGGGTGGCGCTAGTGAACATTCGACGATTAGGTCGTATGAATACTTAGACAATGGAAAAGTGTTCCCTGACATCCATACCACGTGATTTTTTCCCGGTCTTTAGCCGGCTTTGGACCCTCTCGAAGCAGCTTTTACGTTGCTTGTGCGCCACTGAATTCCCCAACATTGCTTGAAAAGTAAGTTTTCCCGCGGGTAGAAGAGTTGAAGTTGAAACTTAACCAATGAACTTGTGGGTAAACCATTGCTACAGGGGAATTCTTGGATTTACTACTGCAAATGTGGGTTGTAATTCCTAAAGATGTAGTATTGATGATTGATGTGTTTCCGGGCACCCGTTATGGAGGCACCCTGTATTTACGTCCGCTGAGTTCCTAGCTTATCGATCCACTGTTCCATCGACCTTCAACAGATTTAAGACCCCACCGAGCTACAGCGAGCAATATCAATACTAATAGCAAAACCAAATACGGTGCCCACCAAGATCTGAAACAGGCTGAGGAAAGCATTCGGCACTCAGTGCAGGTATTAGAAGGTGACATGGTTTGACACCTTTGACAACCGGTACTGCATGTTAAACTAGTTCCAAATTTGTAAATGCAGATCCATCGTAGCCTACCGTTCCAATATATAAAGTGAGTTGAGGAATCAAGCCAGGCGCAGATCTGTGGAAGGGTTGGGATCAGGCTCTTCATGGATACACAAGAGTGAGAGGTATGGAGGAACAACATTGAACAAAGTGGTGCAACAGAGAGGAACGCCGTTTTTTTAATCACCGGAAACGTGCGCTGAATCCTATTGAAGCAAAACCTCAGACACTTGTTTTAACGAAGTGAATTGCGCGACAGGAAGCATTCGAAGAAGCCGCAGCAAGCATAGATGCAATCCGAGCTCAACAGCTGAAGTCGCTTAACCGGAATTCTGTGCATGCAGACGAAATTGCGGGAGAGCTTGACGTAGAAGCATCGTGGCAGTGATGAGGCGACCTCGAACCGTATTTAGATTATCTCGAACCGCATTCAAAATATCTCAAACAAAAAATGCATTTTTTTGGCTCTCCATAATCGAACCTTACCCACGTAAGAACCTAGTCGACTCGCTGTGCTTATATTAGATTTCTCCCCCTTTTCAACGTGCTGTGACCCGGACGTGCAAGGAATCGGACGCTTTGGGAAAATCTGAAATATCTCCAAGAACGGTGAGACAACTTGGCTTGGGGGCCGACAGAAGCTGGTGAAAATGCGGAGGTTTCTTATAGGACGGTTTCCAGGTGGAAGGCGATATGCTGGCATCAACTGGACGAATCGGTAAGCGATACAACTAAACAGCGTAATTTTAATTGTAGGAGGAGGCCGTAAGCACAACTAGCTTCGTTTCAGCTACGAGCTTTAGCGTCTTAGAAAACCGTTCTGGTCGAAGGCGGACTGCACAGCGGTGCCGTAACCTTGACGGATTTGCCACCAAGAACGAGCATACACAAAACCCATGGATGAGGCGCTTTATTCGGCAATACCAATATGTCATTGCGCGGGCTAAACTGGCAAGGCTTCGAAATAATTGTGCTGAGCAGAATATGGTCCGACCAGCTACAGTTACTGCCAAGGTGCAAGGTGGTAACGTACAGCGAGGCAGCTTCACAAGGGAAACACTACTCTGTTGGCGCCTCTCATAGGTGGCCGTGGCAATTTCAGTGAGAGTGGCGGTGCTGACCATGGAGAAAGTAACCATAGAGAAAGGGACAATGGAGAAAGAGGTGATAGTGTGGATGAAAAGGGGGAAATAAGGGTGGTCCATCGATTCAGAGAAACCAACTGTCGATCACAATACGCTATATATCGGATGTAGTATTACCGCAGCTCTAGATACAAAACGTGCGAATAGTCAAACATGTACCACTAGTCGATTCTTTCGAGCCCGATTCTACCCGATACTCATCCTGCACTTTCGACGGACCCGACGTCCGATTGCCCACTTCATGTATTTACAGATGACTCCGATAATTTACTAAGTGGCGTGACTACAATTGAAAACGATTTGGACTACTTCATATACAGGTACATGACGACAAGATCTGGCGTAGTGTAACCCTGGGGTAGCACGCTGTACCTAGAAATCGAGGCCACTTACATTGCGCGTTCAGCGAAGAAAAGGAAGGAGAACTTTGCGGCTACAAAGGGCTCTGTTTGAACAGCTTTCGGATATGTACTCATCCCTGTCCCAGGCAGAAATCATTGGTGTTTCGTTGTCGTGGAGATCCCAGTTCCACCAGAACCGACCAAACTCTATCATATCAATTCTCTAAAAGTTGTACCCAGAGTACAGAACGTGTTCGAGATGTTGTAGTGGTTTCTGATCGAGCACTATATATATAAAACGAGTGAAGCTCCTCCAGCATTCGACTGAACCACGTTCGTGTGTAGAACGAAGCCGCAGCAATTAAATTGCTTAGACAGTGGAATACATACCATCTTCACTACATGGGAAATATCGCGGTTATGATCGCGCAGCGGGAGCCAGCAACAATGACAACGGACATCGAAGAATGAGCGCGTGATTCCTTCAAAGCATCTGAAGCTTACAATTACCGCACGCTTCTGCATCATCGACTTCACGACGCCATGCGGGTTTGAAATTAGCTACACAAGTCGGTCGTGGCTCCGGTACGTCGAGTCGGCAGATGAAACAACTAGTCGATGGAAAGTGCTGCCTCCCTTGTGCGAGAGGCGATGCGAACTCTGGCTGGATTTTTTCCCACCATAGGCAGTGTTTTGTGGCTCGTGCTTCCGTCGCCCCACTCCACCCCCCATAAGGGGAGATGTGGCAGCAAGCAATCAATGCAAGAAAAGAGAAAAGCAGATCAGTCACTTTCTGCAGGAGGTTGTTGCAATACTTTCGTATAGTACTTCAGAAACCCCTGTTCTTACAAATAACCACACTGAACCACCCAATCTGGCGACACGCTCTGAGCATCGTGTACGTTGACGCCCATCGTGTTATATTGCGCTAACCAGCCACTAGGTCGGTGTACTTTCAAAGCAGCTAGTTGTTCTACTTGATGCATAGCTGCACCATTAGCATGTTTACTTTCTCGAAATCCTTGTCGTGCTCGCGAATGCTCGCATAGATAGCGCTGACCGGCGAGGGTAATACGTTGGCTGGCACAGCCGACAAATGGGACGCCAGGTTTCGTAGTCATCACCTGATTGGTGGAGCAGTTATCTACAACTATGAATTCGATCGCAACCCTGCTCGTCTAATAACTTTCTAAAAATTATAACCAATTTACTGAATGTGAGAGTCAAGTGAGACATGGACAGAACCGGTGCGTAGGCGACATACACTGCATAGACTGCCGCGAAATAGGTTGCACAATTGGGCCACCCGTCAAATACCAGTCCGAATTAGCATGCCATCGAATTACAGATGGCTTCCTCGATTAGTCGTTCAACTTTATCCACGTACCTCTTGAACACCCGCGATGACACGGAGTTCCAGCGCGACATGGCCCGTGTCGCTGGGTTATCATCCTCGCTGGGTGGCAAGGCGCTTGATTCCATCCAGTTGACAATGACGGCAGCCTTGGCTGTGACAAACCCGAAGCTGTTGTGTCGCTGGAATCCATGGCGCTCGTGCTTTACGTATTCGTCAATGTACCTCGGGTGCTTGGCATTTAGATGGCTAACGTGGTCGGTGTATCCATGGAATGGTACCTGCATACGAAGCTTGCCACAATTGTGGTACTCAAAGCTAAAGAAGTACTCCGCATAGAGGTTTTTGCTTTGAGGCCGTTCGCCTAGCACAAGACTTGGCCGAGTACGCTCCAGCGTTTAATGAGGGATGGAGTACTCGCCGTTGTAGAATTCGATATCTGCTGTTTGCTTCAGTTGCAGAAACAGCACTGACTGGTAATTTAACGCAGTTTGAAAAAAACACACACGCTGTATCAAAAATAACAGGATTAATCCCGAATAGTAGTGACCAATACACTATTTCGTGATCAACACATTTATGGAGAAAATAACCTCTATAGCCTTCATGGCAACACCACCAACGTCCGCCTTCAGGCATTCATTGTACTCCGCTCGTATAAGGCCTTATACGCACAGTGTTTCTTTGGACTCCCTTTGACTTTGCTATGGTAGCCTCGCACTGGAGCTACGTGATACAGATTAGGACATATTGACATTACAGAAAAAAAATATATTACAGTTGAGGTTTTATATAACGTTGGTTTTTCATTCAATACAAACGTTTTAGCAAATCATCTAGTAGTCACTCCAACGTCGACCACATCGCCAAATTAAAAGGATGACACAACACACCGGCGTTTGTGGAGCATAATCGACGACGGCGCTGACCTTGATGTGTCCCCGGTGAACGGGCAAAGCCCCGAGCATGAAGTAGGCATCGACTTCAATCCCGGCAGATTGCCTGTTGCTATTGACGACGGAGTGCCCTGTGATGCTACAATGTCTGAAACGGCTTCAGCGAACACTGAGGCTACGATGCATCGCCGTGTCTACACTTATGCGTTCAAGCTCTCAACCATCGACATCGTTACTGAAGACACGTCCATAACCACACTAGCCTGGGATAACGGCATCAGATGTCCGCAGAGCATGTATGCGTGGGTCGCCAACGGCAGCAAGCACCGAGAGGGTATTGTGATTGAAGTTATACTTGGAAAAAAAATATTCCAAATATTGTCTAAAACCTTCCAATAATGACATACTATGTTGCGGGATGCGGGGTAAAACCTACCATTTATACATGTTTAATCCGATACTATGGGAAACTAAGTATTCATTTTTCAAGTATAACTTCAACCACAATAGGGTTAAGAACTGCCGCTGCAACGTCGTCGTATTTGTCATGCAGACGCCAACCCGGAGCTCTCTGAAACGGTTCGCATCCTCTCCACACGCAGGAGACACAGGTGAAGCACCACTTGACAGTGATGGCGAAGCAGCGGGCGAAACTACCGGCGACAAGGCCTCGGACACAGCAACACAGCGGACGACACAGCAGGCGGCACATCACGCGACACAGAGGTTGACACAGCAGCAGCCAGACATCGACCCGGTGAAGGCGACGTAACCGCCGTGACTCGACTCGACCGAGCCCTGGTGTCCCGGAGTCCGGCCATTTCCCGAAGGCCAGCCAACAGAGATGAATGGCATTCGGGCGCCGTCCGCGTGGACGGCACAGCAGCAGAAGAATCGGAGCACGCGCGCGACGCTATGGTGGTGTTGTAAATCACATTTCAGATTTTCGTCCTTACCCGAGAATGACATCGAGATTGGTATGGTGGCCGGATGGTTGCATTTAATCGCTTTCAGTAGTCGTCTCTTTGAGCTTGGGTGCGTGCCGACTGGCCCAATGAAGAAACTACATTGTAGCACCACCACGACCAGGGTGTGGCGTGGCGGGTTTAGCGTGAGTAGAGAAATCTGAAACTAACGCTACAACTATTTCTTCGGCTTTCTGCGACCGCTCGATAGGTTGGTTGCGTTGGTTTCATCTCCCCGACTCCAACTCAAAAGCTATTTTCACATCTCCACGTGAAAATCTCCATATGGATGACGCAGATCCACCGAGATATTGCTAGATCAGGTGTTCACGGTCCCGGATCATTGCGGATTTGGGTGGATACAACCCGATCACAACCCGGGTAAATGTGCTTCATAGCCTGGCTAAGTCAAAGTGTGATCTGCTGAGGATCGACATCGGCCGAGTATCTGGGAGGTCGAACAGTTGTGATCAATGATGGAGACGTCTGTCTGATGGCCCAGAAGTGAAGATCGTCGAAGATCCGCTCGATTCGACAGTCGTACGGAGGAGACTAACGACGATCGGACATGATCTTCGACCTAGCCGTGATCACCGAAGGTGATCAGGTGCAAGCAGTAGCTGGTCGAGTGGATTGGACCTCAGCGAGGATTATCAGCTCCAGCTAGGTGTCATGGGCGGGTGAGATGCGAATATCAACGATGGCTGACCGAGAAAGGTGAACGGAGACCGGTGATCTTACGTTATTCGATAAGAGCAAGGATCGATTCTCGCCAAGTGTAACTCAGATTCGCGAGCAGTGATCTCTGCTAACCAAGTGTAGTCTGCAGCGGCATCGACGATGATCAAGCCAGATCGAGTGTCAGGAAGGAAGGATCAAGGGTGATTCCACATGATCGGCTACGACGGAGCCGAGATCAAAACTACATAGTGCTGATCGGCGACCAAGGTGGTATGTCAACGGAGATCCAGGCGTTTCCGGACCTGAACAGGCGAGACCAATGGAGATCACACAGGATCAAGCACTGGTACCCCAAGATTAATGAAAATCAAGCTGGATTGGGGTGCGGATTCGTGATTGAGTATCAAGAGAGGATCGTGATCTGGGATCAAAGCAAGAAAACGATCCAGGATCGCGGCAAGGGGGGATCCAGGATCAAGGTGAGACGGCGGTTCAGGATCAAGGTGCTGACCCAAGATCGAGGAGGTGCTTCGGGATCGCGATCGAGAGTTAGGTGAGATTGCGATCGTGGATCTTATGGTCAGCTGTGTATCCAGTTGTCAGGTGATCGTAGGATATGAGCTGAGGGTGGGACTAGTGCACATAGGGATAACTCTAAACAGACTCGAATTTGCTCTGAACCACACAAGTGCCTTCACTTACGTCTGGAATCGGGAACTACATTGGCCCTACAAGCGTCTGGAAGGTAAGGATACGTGATCTAGTGTAGTGGTTAAGTCTGGATAATATATTGGCCAGCTTCTCCCTATCTAGTGACCTATCCTTAAGTGCGAACCCTTGATCGGAAGGAATTGATTGCTTGCCCTGAAGATCACGTCGAATCTCAACCCCTCAAGATCCCCGCTAAAGGAAGCGGCAAGCAACGGAAAGGAAGGGGAAAGATCCCCGATATTGGACTCCTACAAGACCTGGATCAAGACCAAGCGACCGGATCAAGGCTTAACTACTCGCCTACGACCCGGATCAAGTACCCCGAGGTAAAGTGAAGTGTTTCCACGTTACCTCAAGCCCCTGCGTCACGTCAAGATATTCTTCTCTCACCGCAAGACTCTTTAGAAGCCACCTGGAATAGCGAAACCCGCCTACCGACGGATACACAAGGTGAATACTACACACAGCTAGATCACGGATCATCAGGGGACCCCTCCGTTAGTCGGTGTCTGGGAGCTAGTGGTATCGAGACCTGCCTCAACCAGATTTTTGTAGATCCCGCTCCACCACAGTGGTCACCCTAGTCAGAGCCTACTTGAATCCCATGCAGCTAGACCCGGAGGCGAAGATACACATGTTCAAGCGAGCTCTGTTCGGACGGCCAGGCGACGCACTGAGCTTTTTCAGGAATGGGCACAAAACGCCAGATTTAGGGTGTGAGTATCCGGATTGACTAATAGTGCGAAGAACTAGCAGACACCGCCCGCTCCGCGGGCGCGGCGGCACGTTTTAGTTGGTGCCCGTGCAGCTCGCTCGCCGCACTACTCCGTAGCCCGCTCTGCGGACTGGGATACATGCACCGGTTTTTAGATATTGTCCAGCATTCTGTAGCTGGCGCCTGTTGCGAGCTCGCTGCACTACTGCACGCAGTGCCGACACCAGTCCCTCTGCGGGCTTGGCTCGGCTCGCTAGCGTTGTGCTTGTTCACTGCCTGCGCAATGAATAGCATGGTATGTTGCAATTGGTCTGCGCGCTGTTGGCTATGGTCTGTCCGTCCGCGTGTGCAGCAGACATAGAGACCCCACGACACCTACATGTACACGTATGCGCAGCACAAGGATAGTAGCTGCGGGTATCACTATGTACTGTACGTGCTGTCGGTATTGTACGCGTACGCCGTAATGGTCGCAGCCGCCATCGGCCAGTACAGCCTCAACTCCCAACGCTTCACGATGTACTTGCGCTTCGCGCCAGCGTCTTCGTCATGCGCTCCTGGTTTTGCGACACACACTCCATGTCGTATTTCATCGCCTAGCCTGGCCCACCGAGTTCGCGCACGACGTCAGCTGGCCCTCCACACCTGCACGGAAGTACTTCAGCGCAGCCAGGTAGCCGGTATTCAGACCCGGTATCGCATGCGACTTCGAGAAGCCGTTCACCGTCAGGGTGCACTCGTGTATGCCCGGTAGCATCTCGAAGCTCTAGTGCTCGCGCTTTGCCTCACCCTCGTCCTGGTACACCAACTCCTCGAGACGTGCGCAGAACCGCAGCAATGCTCTCCAGCTGCGCAGGCGAGTGCACCGTGCCGGCCGGGTTGCTCGGGTTGCACAGCATCAGCGACTTGATGCACGGGTTGGCCACCAGCGCCTTCTCCAGCTCCACTGGGTCGGTCAGGCAATAAAAGCTACCCGAAAGTCATGGGTAGTCGTTAGGCCAAAGCTTAAGTGACCACAATGTACCTTACTTCAAAAGAATAAAAGCTAACCGGCATATGTGGCAACGCTTCCACCAAGTGACACACCCCTTTGGCCCCGACGTGCTTGGCCACGTAGTTGTCCAAGTTCTCCGGGATACGGCCAGCCTCGCACCTTAATACACTGGGAGGGGCAAAAACCTACGATGCTCGGGGCTGTAGCCGCTGTGGCCCACGGGCAAGGACAAAGTTGCTGCAGTCGGCAGCTTTCGCGTCGATGACTTGGTCTTGGGGCCTCGCTGAACCTTCGGCGCTGGTCTGTTGGGGGCGCGGCGCCGGTGCTGCCCGGGGTTCCGCTATTGGCTAGTCTCCGTGCCTCTTGCTCTGTCTGTGCCAACACTAATTTCGTACTTTGCGGATACTGGGCTAAATTCTATCGTACTTAGAGTATTTTTAGCCAATGAAAATTTTGTGGCAGGGCGTGCGGACCACGGACGGACAGACACGTTACGATTTTAAAGATTCGGGAATAGGAGGTGTATTGAGAATTACTCATATTTGAAAAGGATCGAGCGGAGCGGCCGTAAAGTTTATTCGGTAGAAGAAGGAATTTTGGGAAGTGAGAGTTTATTTAAATGTTAATGTTAGTGCTCATCCAATCAGTATGCTCATCTAATCATTCTATGTGCGTCCAATCATCCAATGCGTCTAGTAAACATTGTACCGTAATTACGCGTGGACAAGTTGTACCGGTGTGGGTACCAATAAACTGGTAACCCACAACTCGCCCCCTCAAAGCGAACACGCGTGCACACCAAGTGCGGCTGTGAGGTCCTTGTGACATGGTCCAGCAAAAGCCTTGGTCAGGATATCCGCCAGCATGGTCGCAGTCTCGCAGTATTCGACGGTCACTTCACCACTCTTGACTTCATCGCGAAAGTGGTGGTACTTGATGTCGATGTGCTTCGCGCGGCCATGGTTCACAGGATTCTTGGTCATCTTGATGCACGACTGGTTGTCCTCGAAAATGTTGAGGTCCGGAGTCGACACGCCCGCGGTCTCCAACATCTCACACAAGCGTCGGTGAACCCACTTGCCTTCTTGGATCGCGAGACTCAGTGTGACATACTCAGCCTCGCTCGTAGACAATAACACGCTCGATTGCTTCTTGGAACCCCACGACACTGGTCCACCAACAACTTGAAACAAGTAGCCCTAAGTCGACTTGCGGTCGCTGCGGTCACCAGCCCAATCCGCATCAGAGTAGCCGCAAAAGTCAATGTTCTTGCCCGGCGAGTAGCGGAGTCCGTGCGACTTGGTACCTTGCAAGTAGCGGGAAATCCTCTTGACTGCAGTCCAGTGCTCGACTTGGGGGTTCTCCATGAAACGCGCGACGTAACCCACAGCAAACACAATATCCGGTCGAGGCGAAGTCATCAAGTGCATCAGCGCACCAACAGCCTCACGAAAAAGAGCATCCAACTTCGTCACTTCGTCGCTTGCAACAAGTCTCATACTGATGTCGACCGGACTTGCTGCAGCCTTGCACTGGTCCATGCCGAATCGCTCCAAAATGTCATGGATGTAGCGCAGTTGGCACAAGGCTACACTGCCGTCCTCATTGTCGACCACTTCGATGCCGAGAATGTACTTGCATTTGCCGCTGTCTGCCATCTCGAATCGGGTCTTGAGCTGGCCGTTGATTTCAGTTGTTAAGTCGGCCGAGCTTCCGGTCACCAAAACGTCGTCCACGTAAACCAGCAACAGAACACATTCACCGCCGACAAACTTGAGGTAGAGGCACGGATCGTACGCGGTGACGCGAAATCCGATAGATCGAACATACTCGTCCAAGGTTTCGTCCCACACGCGTGAAGCTTGCTTAAGACCGTAAATCGCTTTGAGCAACTCAATGCAGTCGAAGTCGTCGTCCAATTCCACGCCCTCCGGCACCGAGTAGAACACCTTTTCTTTCCTGAGTCCGTACAGGAACGCGGTCACAACGTCAAGTTGATCGAGGGGCCAGCCGAAGTACTTTGCCAGTGAGATCACCATCCGCAGCGTGATGTACTTGACCACGGGTGAAAACGTATCGGTATAGTCGATGCCGTACTTCTGCACAAAACCTTTTGCCACCAAGCGCGCCTTGTACTTCTCGATCGAACCGTCCGCATTACGCTTGATCTTGAAGACCCACTTGGTCCCCACTGCACGTTGACCAGTTGGCAACTTGGCTGCACGAAACACTCCGCGAAGTCGCATCGACTTGAGTTCCGCACGAATTGCTCTGCGCCCGTGCACTGGATCAGGGCCGTTGACAGCATCCTTAAAAGTCGTAGGCTCTGTGTCCAGGTCGGCAAAGTACTCGAATGTGTCATCGACCTCGTCATCCGAATCAATTTCAGCACCAAAACAAGTCTCATCGACGTTGACATCGCGAGAAATCACAACCTTACCCGCCTTGATGTCATAAACTCGGTACGCCTTCGATCGCTCTTCGTAGCCCATGAAAATGCCTTCACGAGCCTTCGGGTCCCACTTGCGGCGCTTCTCCTTCGGTGTCAACACGTACGCTCGACAGCCGAAAATTCACATGTGCTTTACACTTGGTTTGGACTTGTACACGTCCTCAAACGGAGTTTTTTCAGGTATTTTCGGGGAAGGCAAACGATTCTTGATGTAAATCGCAGTCATCGCAGCTTCCGCCCAAAACCACTTGTCCAAACCAGCATAGTGCAGCATGCTACGACCGATGGTTACAATCGTGCGGTTTGTTCGTTCAGCTGTACCGTTGGTCTGATGCGCGTGTGGAACGGCAGGCTGTACTTCGATGCCATGGTTGTCGTAGAATGCCTTGAGCGAGATGGTGGCAAATTCCTTGGCACCGTCATGCATCTTCCATCGGTCCACAGAGGTCGAAGTGAAGAAGCTCAATCGGCGCGAACTTGGATTTTTCGCGGTTGGTGGTAAACGGCTTTTGTACCATTTTGCCTTCCTGGCAGCCACGGCAAATTCCAGTGTTCAACGTTGCAGGCATTTTCGCATCCTTGATCATGTTGCTCGACACCATTTTTCGTAGTACACCGTTTGGAGCGTGTCCCATGCGCGCGTGCAAGTCGACGCCGTTGATGGACACGTCTCCTACAGCGTTGGAACTGAAAGTCGGAGTTCGAAGCCAGTATAGGCCATCGATCAAGTCGGCGACAGCGACGACTTTCTTCGCTTTCTTCAGCGCGATGTGCATCCTAACGTCGTCGAACACCACTTGGAACCGTCCGGACTTGTTGATCTGCGGGACCGGTACATAGTCGCTGCAAATATTGCCCTACTTGTTACCCTTGCTAAAACGATCGGCCTTTAGATTTCGCGCTAAAATCATTGGCTTAGGGCAGCACTAGCTAGCGAAGCGCGCGCGAAGTCGCTCTGTGCGGAGGAAACGTTTGCCCATTTGTCAATCCAAGGCTTGTGCAACAAACTAATGGGCAAAGTTTCCTCCGCTCGCATTACGGTACGCTACCTCGTACCGGTCTTCTTCATTCAGCCTTCGCCAAATGCTTATTGTTACGCTTTCTTTATCTAATCTCTGTTCTGTACTGTACAAGGGTTACCTCTGTCTATTCGGCAAGCCTTCTTGTCTAGCACTGCGCGACCATCAAATGTACGTAGCAGTTTCGCGCAGTAGTACGAGGTTTCGGAGCTACAGTTGCGTCTCATGTAGGCTAAGATGACCTTGCATCACTACTGACGTAACTTGTTCTGGTATGTATCTGTACGTGTAGTATGAAGAACCGGAACCTCGGACGCTGGGCTGACACCAAGCGCAGTGCCAGCAAATTCTACTCTGCATGCTGCCCTTAAACCTCGATTCACTGCGGCTTGTGCTGTAGTAGGCACGACAGTCACGGGTACGTCCGCAGCTTTTGCTGTACCAGACGGAATAGGCGTAAACCCTGTATGTGTTGCTGTATTGGATGTAACAGATTTTGAATGGCCACAGCTTGTGTTGTAGGATGCGTAACAAAGGCCAAAGCGATGTTACCTTTGCTGAGCAATACATAAAGTAGTAGTCGACACTCGACTCTGCCATGCTCGTCGGCGTAGTGTCTGGTCTGTAGACGACACTTCGGTAGTGTTAGGCAATGCCGTAAGCAACGAGATAACATATAGACCGCAAATGCGTCTTTAGATACTAATATAGAAGGTCGAGGCTTATTTCAAGCCGTAACGCCATAATACGCTTCCCCGCGAATGTTCTCAGCGCTGGTTTATCTATTTTGTGGATAGTGTCGCCAATATAGTTAGCCGTTTGATGAACACCGAGCTTCAACACTTGCAGGTGTCTTTCTAGAGGCGAGATTCCTAAAGCTACGAAAACCTCTATCCAACCCATACTGGCTATAGATAGGCTCACCTGAATAATCCGACACAGACGTGTCCAAAATGAGCCGTGATTAGGATTTGAAATTCTACCATACAAAAACATGTATGCGAGAGGATATGAAGTTTCGTTGTTCGCTGCATATTAATTGCTGTAATAATCCTTCTGCTGTATAATACAGCACACGGGACTAGAAGGGTTAAGGTTCGCGCTGATGTTGAGGACCTTGTACAGTGATGCAACACGTTGTCGGCTTCCGCCATCTGCATACTGAACAGTTAACGCTTCAGGTAGATGCGACCAACCTTCTGCGAGCCACCGTAGAGAGCCTTGAGCTTGGCCCACACGATCCATGCATCCTCCCAGTCAGCGATGACATGGTGGTACAGCAACGGACAGAATGCTTCAACCGACTAAACTAACTGCCACTCAACATAAAATGACCATGCACGGAATTAACAGATCACATGAGCGCAAACATTGACCAATCAGATCGCTTAAATAAATGAGTTTTAGCAAGTCTAGGGAGCTCTCGTGCATGCTAATTCTGCACCAGTCAGTATGCAAAATGGAGGCAGCAACAACCCCCCAGTCAATCCGGCGGTGCAAGAAGCGGAAGCGGCTTCTGATGAAGGTCTTATTGAGGAGGCTTTATCCCCGCAGAAAAAACGGAGAAGGCAGTACTCTATCAAGCAGAAACGCAATGTGTTGCAAGCCTGTGAAGGCCTCAGTCAGCGTGAGGCTGCCAGCTCACAGGGGGTCCCTTGGTGGACGCCTACAACATGGATACAGTGTAGGGAGGACATCTTTGCCTTCAGAGGCAGCGAGAAGGCCCTTTCCCGCGCTCCTGGCCGCCCCGAGATCGTGCCGTTTCGTGTTGAGTGCATCACCTTCATGAAGGACACCCGCCGTGCTAGTCAGTCCCTCACCGCCACTATCATGGCTTCCTACGTGCGCGACGAGCATGCTGCGTGGTTGAAGGAATACCTAAAGGAGAAGAAGGACGCTTCCACGGCCAACGAGTCGCTGCTGCGACTGCTGCGGCGTTTTGCATATCGTCATGGTTTCGTCCAGAGGACACCTCATGGATTAAACGTCGCACAGTATATATATATGTTTTGTAGAGGTTAACCCCTAACTATTTATCCTTGTTTTGTGTTGCTATATAACTCAAGGCTTTGTGGCTAAGAGAGAAAAGTATTGCGGCTACAGCGAGTGATAAACACTTAGCCACGATCAGGCGAACCATCACCGCGTGGGAATCGATTGAGGCTGAGACGGTCACAAGCGCATTCAACAAGGCGCTCAGTACTGAATTGTAATTGCAAAAAAAAGCTGCCTCTTTAATTAGAACATCTCAGTTAATTCGTTGCTCATAACAAATCGTACATAATAAAAAGTGCATAGACACCTGGACAGAGACGTACGCATTTTCTATCAGTTCAACAATGCTAGGCTGGCTGTAGCATTCTGTCCGTAGCTGTAGTCAGTACCCATGTGCAACAGCATCAGGCCCAGTGCAACGTTTGTGGCCGTTAGCCGAGAGGTCGTCGTCGAGATCGTTGCGTGGGGGAGGGATCTTGTGCTTACCGTAGAACTTGTTAGCACGGAAGACAGCGACGAAGTGCTCCGATGCGTGAGTCCAGTCGTCGAAATTTAGCGCGAAGCGCTCTGGCATTTCTCTGGGCTAGTCACTCTATCCATCGGCCCGATCAGTATCTCTACACGTACGGCCCCGATTGGAATAGGTAAGCAATACTAAACTAACACAATACTAACACATCTTTTTAACCAGAAACATACATGGTTGTCATAGAAATGGAGGGGGAGAAGTGTGCTAGTTTTAGTTTAAAATGAAACATAGTTGACTGATCTTGTTGCCCACCTAGTTAGGTTGACAATCCAGTGGTTGCTACAAACTTTGGTCGCTATTATGGTTTAAGCATAAATTATGCGCAGATCCTTTTTATAGAAATATATCATCGATACTATTCGTAATATGAATTATGCGCACAATAACGTCATTTTTACCACGCTATTGTCAAATTTAGAACCGGCAGAAACTGGCAAAAACCGGTAATAGTAACTGTAGGATCTGCGTTGCGCCGAAACGACGCGACTCAATCCCATCAAGGTCTCATCCATGGAGGGAGGATCAGTTCTCAAGAAACCTCCGTCTATCAACCGCTCATGATAGTTTGCGTCGGCATGTTGCGGACTTTGGTCCTTTCGGTGTTGTGTCTTTTGTGTCTGCCGCAGCGCTTTGGAGCTTCAGTCTCCATCATCGAGCGAGACATCGAGCCAACAGACTTCGTTACGACTGCTGCCACGTCCGACAAGGAGCCTATTTGGCTAGTGGTGCCAATGCTGCTGGACGTGCAGCCAGTGCTGCTCAAGGTGGACGTGATGCGGCATGTACCTGCACAGATCCAGAGCTTCTGCCGAGAGCACGGAGTGGACGCCACGAGATGTGCTGGTGCGATCCGAGAGGCGCTGGACGAGGTGGTGAATTGGCAGCGCTTCTGCAAGAAACCGGTAGCTGACAGCTCGTTACCAGGGTTTATAGTGACCAAGCACGTCATCAGAGAGGATGCAGAGTCGACGTCGACGTCGACGTCGTGGCTGGAGAACGACCCGGAAGATATTGCGACTGACTTCTGCGGTTTCGCTCAAGCGAAGACAGGAGAAGGCTCCAAGAAGTGCGTTGAAGCTCTTGGGAAGACCTTGCAGCTGAGTTTCGACTGGATGCTCGCATTGCCTTCCTGTGAACAGCAGACTGAAGGGAGCGATAGCATTTCTTCAAGTGATTCAGTGACACAGAGCGTAGCTGATCGACTTGCTGCGGTCGAAGAGATGATCGCTGCTCTCCAGAACACTTCTACGAACGACGTGGAATTGACTGTGCAGGAGGGACTCACGGAAGAAGCCCCGAGTGTTGTGGAAGAGGTCAGCGAGACTGAAGCCAAAGAGAACGCCGGTGCAGATACTGCTCCTTCGGACGACTTACAGGAGTGGGAAGAGAGTACTAATTCCAAGACAAATGATAAACTTGAAGACACTCCCAAGCAATTGACCGAGATCCAGGAGGCCGGCATCGCCACAAACGTGGCAGAGCAGGACGACCTTGTTGACAGTAAATTTCCAGTAGCGGATAAAAGCTCTTTCGAGGGTTCGATTATACCGCCGCTGGATCAACGCTCGAGTCGAACCGGCGAAGAGGAGGCACAAAAGAGCTCTGCATTGACTACGCAAGAGGAGCCCATGAAAGAAGACTCGGACGATTTATTTTGCGGCAGTGCTGTGGAAGAGATCAGCGAGACTAAGACCGAAGAAAACATCGGTGTTCACAAAGTAGATGCTGCTCGTCTTGACTTGAAGGAGCGGCCAGAAGATGAAGAGAGTACTATTGACGTGGCTGAGCAGGACGATCATGTTGAAAGCGAACTCACATCAGCTGATGAAGAAGTTTCCCTTACGCTGCCGCTGGATAAACGTCTAAGCGAAATCAGTGAAGAGAAGGAGGTACAGAAGAGCTGGAAAATTGGCGCAGCACTCGTGTTGGCACTATCGATCCTGTATCTGGTTATCGACTTGATGCTTCACTGTGTGCGTTACCTGGCGAGTCGCATTAAGGCTCCGAAGCAGCTTGTTAGCGTACTGTTGCACGATATCCTAGTGCTCGTTGGCACGGGCCCTCGTAGCACATTGAAGACTAAGGGCGAACGCAGTGACAAGCTGAAGAAACCATCGAGCCGACGACCTCAAGCACAAGATGGAGAAGAACTTCTCCAAAGTAGCACCAACGCACACGATAAACTGATGCAGCCGCAAGTTACGGCACCGCACCCGTTAACCAGCTTCACTTGTGCGGCGATGCTGATGGCTGGCCGCATCTCGATCGACACCATCCCCTTAACACAAGACACGCAGACAACGTCAAGCTTCGTGCAAGACAGCAACGAAGCGCTTGCCATTATTCAGCAAAAGTACAACCGAGAGTTGGCTGCAGCACAACGGATCCAAAGCGCGTGGAAAGCTGCTCAGCGCAAGAGTTCGTTCAAACGTGAGTGGGAAAGAGTCTTCAACGGGATCTGCATGGTTGAAAGCAGCAGTGTCGCATCACCAAAAAAGGAGGCAGCGCAGCAACCTCCAGCACTCCGTCGACTGGTTTCGAACACTCTACCGCCGCTGTAAGTGCATAGGAATTCCATAAATGGACAGTATTGTGGCTGTTTCAATGCTGTGGGTTTGTTTGGGTGTTGAAATGGGACTGTGTACTTACGTGGCTTCAATCAACGGAAGAGATTCCAGTCCAGTATTTACTAGGAAGCCGACATGACGCATGCGTTGACGTCCGAGGAGCTGACCGAGTTTCGGGAGATCTTCAACCTCGTCGACCGAGTACGTTTGCTTGCCTCGTGCATAAACACAAAGCACTAACCTTGACTAACCTTGTGTTCATTGAAGGACCGCGGTGGCTCCATCACAAAAGTCGAACTGGGTGAACTGATGGACACACTGGGCATCGACACGTCCCCGGAGGAAATCGACCTCATGATCAACGAGATCGACCAGGACAGCAACGGGGAGATCGACTTCGACGAGTTCGTGGCCGTAATGTCCAGGAAAGTCAACGCTACGTACACGTCCGAGCAGGTCAAGAACGCTTTCAAGGCGTTCGAAGGCAACACGTCCGCTCCAGGCTTCATCAAGGCCGACAAGCTGCTTCTGGCACTTACAACGTACGGCGCAGACCGCATTTCTCCCGATCAGGCGCAAGAACTAATCAGCCAGGTACGAGAACAGCAAAATACGTTCTGCACATGGGTCATGGATCCCCACATTCGTTATCTATGCGCAGCTGGAGCCTGATCAGCACGGCAACATCAATTACGTTGAATATGTGAACATGATGATGACAGAATAAAGCTAAAACCGCCTATAGTACCTAGTGTTTACCGTCAAGCTTTGGGCGTTTCCTGTGTGCTTGGACTCGCCACTGGCGGCTGGGAGCCATTCGGGTGGTCGATGTAGACCACAGTGCACGTAATATCGTCGTGAAAACGTCTTCGCACAGGGCCTTGAGGCATCGCCATTAGCTCGTGCATCATCAGTCCATCTCGATGCGCGATTTTCTCTAGGGAAGCGTGAATGAGGGCGGCGCTGGCAGTCGAAAAGAAGAGCGACTGCTCCGGATCGAACTTGTCTACGATATGGACAGCCTCTTGAGGCGTCATGACATCCCACAGCCCGTCACTCGCCAGTATGACGTACTTCTCGCTACCATCCATGTACACGGTGGTGATACTAGGCTCGGAAGTAATGTACGGCACCTTGCTCTGCGATACAGCACATAGTCAGCGTCGTACAACGACGGTAAAAGGACAAAATAGTAGTACAACAGTACTAACCTTGAAGGGGGCCGAACTCAGCTCGGGACACTTGAGGTAGAAGTCTCCGAATGCTCGAGTCATCGCCAAACTACCAGCAACCCGCTTGACGCCAATGATTCCAGCGCCTGTGGCCTGATCATCCTTGCTCATCCTGATCGCGTTTCGATCGTGAGATCGCTCAACCACGAGCTTGGCCTCCTGTGGGTTATTGCACGAATGATCAACTGATACTTCGACTGCCTGGAGCCCTTGCGTCTCTTTGCTGGTTTTCCCGAGGACAGCAGCACAGTCTCCGACGTTCGCAATGTACAGTACCGAGTTGACGAACAGCGCAATGACGACACAGGATCCAGCGTTGCAGTAGCCCTTGGACATGCGCGTCTTTTCAGGAAGCGCCAAGAGCGACTGCTTCAACTCCTCATCGGAGCGAGCGAAGGCGCTCTTGACGATGGCTGATACCTCATCACTGGAGTTCTTGGAGGTTACTTCTGCAAGTATGTGCTGGCATAAAGTCGTGCGGAGTTGCCTGTACGTAGTGGTTGATATACTGTCAGTACAATTGGTCCTTCTACCTTAAAAGGGATTCGACCAACTCACTCTACCGCTCTGGAACCACCATGACCGTCAAAAACTGCGTTGATTTGAACACCTTCATCCGTCGCCTTGACAATGTTAAGGCTGCGATCTTCGCTTGGATTGTTGGCCTGCAAATGACAGCAGAGGAAGTTATTACCCACTCTACAAACGCTCTACTTCCGCCGCGTTGAACTATACCTGGTATTCCGCCGTTCGATGACTCAGAAGCACTTTCACCGACGGATCCGAGTCGATCTCGGACTTGCGTTGGCGCTTCCTCGACGATTGACCGTTGCTGGTTTCTGCCTGATGACATGTGCAGCTACTAGATCCGTTGGAAGCAGGCATTGACGTGTTGAGCTTTGAACCATGGGATGGATTCCACGAACAGCTGAACGCCACTTGCGCTGCCTTTAAACTACGGAGGACATTCGAGTTCGTCGCTAGGACGAAACTCGCTCCAACCACATCACAGCCCAACCTCGTTAAGGCATCCTTTGCAGCCAAGATGGTGTCTACTTCACTGACCCAGTCCACCACCAGCAACACACGGGCTGACTCCCCAACAGCTTTACGCTTCAACTCCACACAGAGCTCTCCTTCGCCACAGTCCACTGTAACTACGCGCTTGCACTTGGACGCTCGGATCGTCGTTTTATTGGGCGTCGTGCCATTCCTCCCACGCTTCTTCGGCCCCTTTCGGCTCTTCTTCAACACTGTTATCTCTCCATACGCTGCAAAATAATATAAAGACCATCACTCTTCCATCCTACTACAATTATTTTCACCAAACACCCGCGTACCGAGCTCTTTGGCGCCTGCAATGGCTCCTGCAATAGCTGTCGTGAAGTGATGTGTGCGCTTTTCCTCCTTCTCATTGGCTGCAACTTCTTCCGGAGTGATGGTCCTTCCCTCCACATGCAAAGCCACGATTTGGTCCACGTGCAGCGCCTCAAACGGCCGGAAAAGGTCCTGCACCACCTGCTGCAGCGCCGTCTTGTCACTCAGCAAATTGGTCAGGTCCATCGTACTCTGCGACGCCAGACTCTCGCCCAAGCAGCGACTCGACAGCTTCAGTCGATGCATGTACGAGGCCACTTTGGCCCGCGGTGAATGGCGCGGAGGCAGCCCCGGCAAGCTCATGCTGGTGGGTCCTACCGGTATTAGAGTATTGGCGACTGACCAATTTTGGTCGATCTAAAAATAGATCGACCTGGGTGGTGTGCTGCACATCGTTTCGTACTTAGTAAAGTGTACCGTTTTTCTGTTGTGTCATTGCGGAGCTGCTGGGAGTCGGGGAATGCGGGCGTTGCAGACGACATGGCTGTGCGTACGTACACGTCGCTCTTTACTTTGCGATTATGTGCTATGCCGATAGATGCATGTGTTTTGTTTATACTGACGAGAGTTTGGCTCCTAATAGTCTCTAAAACTGTCATACTGTTCTCGGGATGGCAGCTAACTTCTGGATCTGACGGTATACAGGTAGTTGCAGGCCTCTAGGCTGCAAACGAGTACTGCGCCATCTCTACTTCACCAGCGGCCGTCACTATTGGGAGGTGCTAGTAGAGCGTATGACAGATCCATGTGGCGTCATGGTGGGCGTTGCACCGTCCGAAGCTTTCGAGGCTGGAGACTCGTCGGAAGCTGTTGAATACACTGCCACTGGTGTAATAATACACAGCGGCATGGAGGTCTGCAGAGTGCAGGCCTTCACTGCCGGAGACACAGTCGGCGTGTATTTGGACATGAACAGGAAACAAGTGGCGTTCTTCCTGAACGATGAGGCGCAGCTGGACCAAAGCCAAGTTGAAGAGGCGGAGGTTGAAGACGGCATCGCCAACGCAGTGGAGCCGGAGCTGGAGATGAAGACACCGGCGTACACCGCAGATACCAGGAGAATTTCGTGGTATTCTTTCAGCCCTCGCTCGATGTTCGCAGTAACTGGCATTTCCTCGAATGCAGACAGTTTGATCGTTGTGGGCTCGGAGCTTCCTGATGGCTATCGATAGGATTTTGACGCCAAAGCTACAACACGAAAGTATTTATTCAGGGTTACGCTTTTGCTGTGTATCCATGCAATCTAAACTAGCATGGTGGCTAGTGGGCCGTGGTCAGGACGGATGAGATTCACTGGAGCAAAATTTTCTCGACCACAGCTTCACGAACAGGCAGCAGGTGCTGGAACGTGTCGATGTTGGTGTAGTTGGCCATGTTCTTCGGGTGGCCCTTGGCGAACAGCGTGTCGAACTGCTCCTCCTTGCGCGTGTACTCGCGCAAGAAGTGGTCGGTGCCGAAGAGGTGGTGGATCCGAGTCTCGTGCAGACGCACAACCACGTGGTCCAGGCGCATCCAGTAGCGAGACAACACGTAGAACCCTGAAGGCATCACGCGCTGCAGCAACAGTAAATACAGATCAGAGCAATGCCATCATATCTTAAAACGACACAGTAAACGTACCACTTTCACCGACATGGCGGAACTTCCGTGGTCGTGGAGCTCGTCCTCGTACAGGCCAACATCTTCAAACCAGAGGATAGGCTCGCGTTCCTTCAACTTCTCGTAATTGATACGATCACTTGTTGCCTCCACTTTCGCGTCTTCCAGGCTCTTCGTAAACGTGGCAGGCGAGCTTTCCGACTTGGTAAGACGCTGCAGCGATCCCTTGTAGTCCGTCGAGTACGTCCAGTCGTACGTAATATCCAGCTCTTTCACTTCCTCCCTGCAGTAGAAAGTAATTCAATATTCATTTCACTCCCCGGAAAAACTCAAGAGCCACGCACTTGTTGGTGTTGTGCTTGGCAATGGAGACTTTGAGCTGCTGGTTGGCCACAATGTCCTCCGCCTGGTCACTGACCGGAGGGGGGAAGTGGGCACCTTTCAGAGCTTCCACCGCTAGAAAGTTGTAGCACACGCCCGACGGCCCATGGTAAAGAACCAGCTGATTCTTGCCAAAGACCATCTCGGGCGGCGTCAGCTTGGCCGCCTCGCCGATTCTGCAACAGTTAAGAACATTAGCACCCTTTCTTTTAATCTGCACACTTAGTTGCAATAAACTACGCACTCGTCCACCGTGTCAATGGGCGTGATGTGGGTTTTGTTGGAGCCAATGACCCAATTGTGCAGGCGAATGCCCTTGTGCTCCACGGGGTCCGCCTTCGTCTGCGGTTGGTTCTCACGGCGGGAATCGCCTAAGTACTCGGGCTTAGCAGGTGTGGGAGCGACCTCGGCGGTCTTGTACAGGTCCTGCAGCAGCTCCGAGGCGCCGTTCTCCAACGTGTAGAAGCCCGCGGATGCCATGTCTTCCTCCTCTGCCTGTTTATTTAGTGTCTGGTTTGACAATTGTGTACATGAACACAAAGTGTAGCCATATGAAAAGATACGGCTACACAAAAAAAGGGAAATGAAATGCGAAAGTTGCTCAATTGTATGGACACAAGCAGCGGAAGTGCAGCATCAACAGCGGAGTTGAAGCTGTTACGTTGGGGTAGAACTGCTTAAGCACTGACAACACCTCGTGGGTCGACTTGAAGCCAGATTTACGAAGCGTAGCGTCGTCGATGGTGTCCAGGTCAACTGCAAGTACGCTTCACGTCACCCACGTTGGAGGACTGGCAGTCCTGGACTGCTCGGTTTCTGCGGAGATCCATCGACACTGGAGCTCCGCGTCGACGCGCGCATCCAAGATGTCCTCCAGCAGCTCCAACATGGGGCCCAGGAGCAAGCTCGAGCCTTTGCAGAAGCTCAACTGGCCGATCAAGCTGCGCTGCATCAACTCGTGGACCAGCGCATGCACGCTGCCCTCCAACACATCGAACAGGAGGTCAACATGCGCGCTGACCAGCACATCCAGGATATGCGTCAAGCCATCTACGAGTTCGTCGAAGATCGGTTCCAGGTCGCCGTTCAGTGCGCGGATGATAACGCGCTTGCGCTCGTGAGAGGTGAGCTGAAAGCTCGCAGTGGTGCTCACCAGGATTCTACCGCTCGGTCCGAAGCACGCGTTGTCGGGTTGGTTCGGGGAATTCTTGACCAGTACGACAGCGCAACACGGAATCGTCAAGAGCAGGAGAGTGACGCGCTCACCGACCGTGTTGAAGAGCGGCTTCGTCAAGTGGTTATGGTTGCCAAAACCGCTGCAGAGACCAAGGCCAGCGAGGTGGTGGCGCTGCAAGTGAACGCGACGGGGCCCACGTAGTGACGGAGACCGCATCTACACGGACTGCAACTACAGAGACAGCAGACAAATCAGCCGGACCCACCAAGTCCAGACCAAGACCTCAACGTAGGCTGGAGCGGAAGACGCGAGCTCAAGAGGAGAAAGAGGAAGCAGTTTGGTCTCAGCGTCGTCAGGAGCGTAGGGCTCGAGCTAAAATGGATCGAATTCGGCACGAGGCGCAGGAAGCAGTACGCGCCCGTGCTGTTACTCGAGCGGCGGAATTGCTCGACCCGAAACCCAAAGTTAGATTCAAACGCTAACACCATTAATACCCATGAGCTACATGTATTGCATGCATTTACACACGTTCATCCCAGCATCTTTAGGTCCAGCTAGGCTTCGCCCGCGTCCTCGTTATCGGAGAGACCTAAATCCATGCTTCCACTCGAGAAAAGGTTTGCCAGCGACCCGAACTCGTCATCCAGCTCTTGAATCATGTTTACCATGACGTTTGACGGCAGTCGTTCTTCTGCTGAGTTCGGAGATAGCTTCGGGCACTGCGTTATATCGGCATAGCTCCTGTTACAGTTCATAAACGTAGCCATATCGACGTTGTACGGTGCCAACGAGCTGCGTTGTGGCACCACTATTCTCCTCGCCGTTCCGAAGTGCCTCTCAATTTGGGCCGACGATGAGGGCATTGAAAACAGGACACGCGCCACCAGAGGAAGAAGCCGGAAGTTTCCCTGCTCTTGTTGGCGCTTCCAAAAGCTAAGGACCAGTTCAACTTCACCTGGGCGTACAGCGCGCAACGAGGTGGGAGTCGTAAGCCAGCGGTCGAGCTCACTGCTCGTGCATCGCATTATGTGTCTCCGCTGGCGGCGGTACGATCTCGTCCGCCGTCTCACTGAAAAATTCCATGACATCTTCAGAGAATACGACGTCAGGGGGTGGTGCAACGATGCCGGGCGAAGTTGGCTGAGTATCAACCGCCTCCATGATGTTTCGGACACCGTCGATAACTTTACGCCGAGCCTTAGTGTAGTGACGGTCGGCCACCTGCTGCGAAGCTCCAGCTTGTAGGTTAGACCTCAGGATCACTTTCTTCAACGCTCCATCGGGATTCTTAAAGTTAGGGTGCAGTAGTAATTGCATCTCGAAGGCGTAGGAGCAAGTGTTCATAACGTCGCGGTCAGTGTACCGCCGGAAAAACACTCGGTGGAAAGCTTAGTGGAGAAGGGAACGGGTCGTCGACGCCAAAATTGAGATATCTTCCGGTCTGAAAAACTGCTTGTCCGTCTTGGTTGATCGACAGTCCTTCAAAGGAGAGGTGACATCCAACAGAGATATCCGGAACTTAAAGAGCACGAGAAGCACATTGCATTGGTTTCCTGACTCGGCCTGCCCCATGTGATTGAGCATTGAGATCGGCTCGAGTAGCGAAAGCACCTGGATGAGTTCCATTTTGTCCCGAGCCAGCGGAAAGGCTGCTGGCGGCACCACATTTTCGCGTCGGGCTCTGGCAATTCTCTCCTCGTACCATGCCACAAGTGGGTCCCAAAGTAGGAGAATGCGGCGGACGACGCGCGTGAGACCCAGGAAACGATGAATGCGGAAGTTTAGTAACTGCCTGGCGTTCACATCCTCCTCTGTCATGACGCTGCATAACTCACTGAACAGAGTGCCCATGACTTCGACGTGCTGCGTCTGGTACACGGTCTTGACAATTCGCCGCAGCATGTCAGTCATCGCTGGGTTCTTGGACTTGTTGTTGTCTGCGACGATGCCAAATGCCGTCTTGGTGGCAGCGTGCGTAAAATGCGGTACGCACCACTCCCAACTCAACTTCAGGCCTGTTGTCATCATCCACCTGACGTCGGGCCCACCGTCGCTTGTTGAGCCAAAGAGGTCATGCCGACTCAAGCCAAAGTCTGCTAAGACATCGCCAATCCACCGGTAAAAAGGGCCGCGAATTCCGCCATCCCGCTCCCCATACTGTGGGGCAAAGTGACGGGTTCCCAATAGTACAGATTTGAACTGGAACGACGAATCCACCAAATACAGCCTATGCTTAGTTTAAACATGCCATATTTTAATCAAATTTCGACGAAAAGGTATCAAGTTTAGCGTTTCACACGATTTCACACCCCTGGGACGAACCGAATGGGTACGAGCCGAAAACTTTATCGGTAACCGTTCCAGTTTCAGTTTGAACCTAGTAACTTCAAATTTACCGTTCTTGTCCGTTTTTGGCGTCGGCAATAAGCCGGTTTTCCAAGTTCCACCCGTAAACAAAAGGAACCTCACATGAGGCCTCAAGAGAGAGGGCGAGGTTCTCCAAATTGAAGCATTTCATTGGCTATTTTACTGTGCGTTTTAGCTATTTTTTTGCTGACATGGGTTGCTAAAAGAAGATTTGCTTCCAGCTATTGCGATCTTCAGCAGTCGCCCGAGAGAAGGAGACGTCGTGACGAGGCAAGTAGCGTCCCGGTCGCTGTGCGGGAGGCCATCCAGGCCTTTGTTCCTGATGCTGGGACGCCGATCCTCCCGGCCAAGCCAAGCGAGACCTCGTTCGTGTGCGACTGGGGCGTGCGCGTGATCAGCACGTCCCACGGGAGCGCCACCGCCTCCTGGATGTGCATGGCGAGCGAAACTTGCCGCACACAGCGCGTCAAGATGTTGATGTCCGGCGGAAAAACCTCGAAGGCAACGCACCACCTAAGCAAGGCGCATGGCGTTGGCTCCGATAAGACCGCCAGCAAGGTGGGCAGGAAGCGGACGCGCGAAGAAGAGCTGGCCATCTTGCGGCGGAGCCCGTTGTTCCGCGACGATCCCGGCCGCGCGTACGTCTTGATCGAGACGTTGCGTATCGTCAATAACAATCTTCCTTTCCGCATCGGCGAATACGAGGAGTCGCTACTGATCCGTGACTTGATGCTCAAGGAGGAGGCTCGAGTGGTCTTAAATGCCAAGGTCATCCGTCATTCGGTCGTGGAGCTGTATGACACCACTAAGCGTCAGATCAAGGCGATGCTGGCCGAAAACCGGATCGGATCAGCGAAGAGCTTCTCCATTGTCGCCGACTTTTGGTCGGCACCCATGATGAACACCAAGTTCCTGGGGCTGTAGGTCTGCTGGATGGCTAGAACAAGGGCATTGCTCCGGGCTTCTTCCTCCTCTCTTGCAGCCGCAACGCGCTGCTCGATGAAGCGCAGCTGCTCTTCTTCGTGGAGAGACTGCCACTGCTGAAGCATTGCCTGGTGCTCTGCGATGCTGTTCGCCTGCGCCGACACATGGGCGAGCGCCATCCCAAGCTTTTCACCGTCGATGCGGTGTGCTCAGGCAGCTCGATGATGGGTAGGTCGTCCATTGCGGTGAAGCGTTAGCGCTGTTGAAGTTGCTGGCGTCCTGCAAAATGCTGGAAGTGCAGATCTAAATCTCAGGTAGCCATAATAGTTATGGCCAATGGAATTTGAGCAAGTTAGCCAATGAGAGCCACGGATTTCGGAACGAGCCAGGTTCTCTCCCACGTTCGGTTCGTTGACTTTTTTCGAGAATCGGGTTCCCTACCTGGTTCGGGTTAAAAAAAACCCAGTAGAACTGTGGTTCCGGTTCGGCTCGTCCCAGGGGTGGGATTTCAATAACAGATCATCCTGTCCTAACTAATAGTTCCCGTTGCTCCACTCCGTATCAGATATAACAATAACATAATTTTGGGAAGGATAAAAGCCAACAGCGCCATTTGACTGCGACATAATATCGTTGTGAGCGTGGTTTCAAATAGGAAGCGCTGCACCTTTAAAAAAAGATTTGAGCGCGAGTCTCCACAAAGCACTTATTCGACATTACCCTATCGGTGTGACACACGGAATTGATCCTCGGGCGGACTTGATCTCGTCGCTCAGAGCAAGAGGTGGATAGATTACCGTATATGACAAAAAAAACACATTCGGAAACACCATCGAAAATACAAGTGGATTTTGTCATCTCAAAGGCACCAGAATGTCACATTTTGTCATTTGTCCGACGGCGGACAAATGACACAATTCGGTGGTGTTCCTACAGACACGTCTCCATTTTTCCAGTCGAATATAAAACAAAAAAGGGTTAGCCTACATACAGAAGTGCATTGCTGTATTCAAACACAGCTAGGTTGATAGAACTAGTCTTCTTTGGCTTTTGTGTCGATGTTTTGGTCGCACTGCTTCGAAATAAGGGCGCGATATATTGTATCGGTGCTGAGAGTTTCCAAGTGACGATGGAACGCACTCAAATCTCCGTTGTGTGACCATGGATTCAGCCCACAAATGTCAAACGAGCGCTGAATGTAGCGATTAGAGATATTATCTCTGTTGATTGTTGCATATGATGCCTCAATGATGTCGACAAGTTCTTCACGCGAAACGGTAACGCGGTCACCTGCAACAAAGCGATTTTCTCGTGAAACCATCAGCTCTTGATATCCTTGCCGGACGCGCTGCTTTAGAGGTCGATTAATGGTGACGTCAGGAGGCTGGTAGACTGAAGTAAGCCCCGCGTCTACGTACTCCACGATAATACGAGGCGACTCTGTCTTGTTGGTTGTATCTAACCACCCAGCTACCTCAGCGGAAATATGACTGCTTGCCTTATCCCAAATCAATCCTATTGCCTTCGTGCCACTGTACATCATCCGCAAAGTCTTGAGGTACAAGATACAAGTAGCTCCTGTCTGCCAGTGTTTTTCAGTAAAAAAAAAACACAGAAGACGACTTGTACGAATTCCATTTCCGCATCAATGTTCCCCCGAATACACCACGAAAAATAATGAACGGCTGCGTAAGTCGAGACGCAGCCATGTCCATTGTCACCATTAAAGTGCATCCATCTTTCTCGTCCTTTCTGGATGCAGTTCCGACACGTTTAACTCCGACTGGAACGACCAGGGTGGAATCTGTCTCGTGAAAACGAATAAAAGTCTCATCAGCAGCCAAGACAGCTTCGACCTCTTCTTGTTCAAACTTTTTTCTGCATCGCTCGGCACCAGCCAATGCAAGCTCTTTCCAATCGAGGGGGACTTTTTGTGAGATGGAGGTCTTGCGCTCTGTAAAATTGATTCGCTCGAGAGCTCGTTCCACAAACTTGTGTAAGGAGTTTGGAAAGCCTTTCCCACGCATGATTCGTTCAGCAAACAGCGAGTTATTTGACGGTCCGAAGTGCTTCTCCAAAATACGATACAACTCCTTCCTAGACACAGGGTTGCCTTCTTCCCATCGATTGGTAACGGTTGTCTTAACAAACTCGATAGCGTTCAAGTATTTCACGGGCGGCCAGAGTTCCCAGCGTTCTTACGTTTCACAGTCAAATACGACATTCCTGGTGTCTGCTTCGCTTTTGCCAGCGCTTTTTGTACCGTCGTGTCTTCAAAGCGGTTGAACGTGATGTACTGCACCGCGTTCGGAGTAGCAGTATTGTCCGCGAATAATTTTCGGCTATGACCAGCAAGGCGTTGCTTCCATTGTTGTGGTAGAATATTCTCGGGAGGCAGGGAAGCAACAAGGTCTGAATACAACTGTCGGAAACGAAGAGGGATGCTATTGATAATGTCCGACAGTGAGAAACCATTGGCAAACTCGATCCACTTCTGAATTAATGCCGGTCGTTGTATCCATGGCTTCAACGTGTTGACAGGCACCGAAAAAATCTCACTTGTCTTCACGTAGTTGTTATTCCCGAATAAGGGGTGTAGGAAATAACACGCGACAAGAGCGCGTTGCCTCCATGTCCTTTGCGAATAGACACAACGTGAACCCCCATCCTGTGTTTCCACAATGTCAGTCTCCAAGTGCTGTACACGATCCTCTAGTTCAACTTGTACTACCAGCTGCTCGATTACCACGGCAACCTCCAATTCGACCCGCACTTGTTCCAGACGTTCGCGTTGGAGGCGGATTTTGCGCAGGCGAGAAGCTTCTATCTCATCTATCTGCATCGAATCCAGAAACCGTAATAACGTGGCCTCTTTTTCTACTTTTTTGGCGCGCTTTACTTCCACTTTGTGAAGCTTTGCGATAGCCGCTGAGGTGGGCGACCGCTTTCTTTTCCCGTTTCCCGCATTTGTACTCTTCGATGGCGAGGTAAATAGCGACAACAGCGTACATTGCTTCTTTTTTCGTCGAGTTGTCGGCTTGTATGGGCGCAATGTAATTTCAGGATTTAGTTGATTCCGGTCGTGAAGTGGCAATGATTGCTCAGGAACTAGCCGACAAAAATGGTTCATGGAGTCAACACTTCCTGCAACACCAGGTAATCCATACCGATGATGGTAAATGTATGTCGTGGTGCGTTGAGCTTTAAGAAGAACTAACTTGAGCGTCTCCTCGGCAAATGCTTGCGTGTTGAAAACGGAAATCCCATCGGTCAAGCAGGTAAAGGAAACGATATTGATATCGAACGCTTTCAGAACACATAGCATTTCAAAAATACCGGCCCACCCTCCGTTTGGTTTCAGTGTGTTCTTGAGATACTCTTCCAGCGGAATTCTGGCATTACCCACTGCATTATAGGCAAGTACCGCGAAATCTGGGTCACCCAACGTAGCAAAGACGTGCAGGTTTTGTCGGATAGATGCGTAATTCCCGAAGTCGCACAGCGTTCCGCTTTCCTCGATGCATCGATAGAAACAATTTCCGTCGGCCTCAACGTCAACACCAACGAATATCACCTCGCCGTCAGCATTACCATTGATGAATGGAACTTTGTTTGCAGGAAACGCGATACCGTGGACACGAAATCTCTCCCATTTTGACGAACCATTATCCTCGTGTGATTCTTTGGCCAGGGCCATGGTGTAGTCTTTGAAAGGTTACTTAAGTACAGGATAGAGAAGCCAAAGTGAATCATTTATAGCGTGTCTGGTCTCCTGCCTGCAGGAACAAGGCAGCTATAAATATTTTTCAAAACTGCTGCAATCGGTAGAAATGCTCTTGCCATCGGTAGAAATGCTATTAAGATATATACAGATATTTGATCAATAGAAATGCTATTAAGATATATACAGATATTTGATCAATAGAAATGCTCTTGGGATATATACAGATACTTGAACTCCCATAACAACATTTACATACAGATATTTGCACTTCCATTTCGACAACAACTATTAGCGGTACATATCTCCTCTCCCAGCTCCACATCCGTCAGCTAGTGAGGATTCAGCCACGGCATCGGTATGACTTCCGTTCTGTTTACAACTGGTAACTGGTAAAGCTCTACTTCAGGCCTATCATTGCAAGGTTCTTTAGTGACATCTTCTGGAGTTTCCTCCACCTTCATCTAGCTTCACTGTAACGTTCTCAGTCTGCCACTCTTGCTCATGTTTCACTTGTTTCTGAAGATAAGCCTGCACTTGGGCCTGTTCTTCTCGCTGAATTTGCTCTCGAAGAGATTGCAGCTTTGCCATCTCTTCACTTCTCACTAGCTCACGCTTTTAAGCTTGTTGTTACAGTCTTCTCATCTACAATTGCATTCTATCTTTCTCTTCAAACTGCCGACGTCTCAAGGACTCGTCATAGATGTTGCCGTCGAGTAATTGAGATAAACTCTCCTGTTGTCAATCTGGAATGGAACAATCGACTAAGCGCGTTTCAGTAGATTGTTTCCGTTGCAGTCAATTTTTGCCTCGGTTCTGACGATGTTGCATGAATGTTGCTTAATAACATCCAGAGCACACCCCTAATGACTGTTCTTCGAGCTGAACTCGTAAAAATGTGCTCTAGTTTTGTCATCACTTTTTCTCAAAAATGACTAATTTTGTCATCTAAATGTGCTGGAAATGCCTTGTTTTGTCATGTTTTACGAAAAATGACTGAAAATGTCGAGGTTTTGTCGTGTGGTTTTTTTGTGTCATATACGGTACTAGAGACATCGTTTCATGCATGGCTCAATTGCGTATTCGTGGCCCATGAATATCGATGAGTTCGTCTAAGCCTTCCACAGATAACACAGAAATGGAGTTCCTATCAAACGAAGAACTTTTCGACGCATCGACAGACTTGATGTTCCTCCAGGGGAGCCAATCGACAGCGACGATGGCGCCTGTGGTGACAAGGAAGGCTCATCAACACACAGAGCAAAGTGATCTACATGCTTTCCGATCATCCTGATATCGAGGCAGCAGTCTTGATTTTTCTTTATTTAAACGTTTTTTTTTAATTGCATCAATTTTTCACGACGTGTGCTACAGGTACAAAACGGTTACAAAGCCGTGCTAACAGTTACAAATACGCCACAAAAACGTTTGTATTCGTACAATCAGGTACAAGAACCTACAAAACAGATTGTATTTGTACAAAACAAACCGGTAAAATAAATAGATTACCAATTACATTTTCATAAATTTCCCCATCCCGTGCTAAACGTAGACATCCCAGGTTCAAGTTGACACAACGTCACAGAGAATGTTACGTGAATGTAGACGCATTTCGTTACGGTTGCGTGAATGTATGAAAAGACTTAGCGAATTTGGTTGGCAACTAGATTCCTGCACATGACGCAGACCCGCTATTCAGACTCCCAGTCCATAGACCCAACTCAGGCCTTGTGCAGGTATCTGAACCGTAGATATCCCAGCGCTGTAGAGGTCGTCTTCTGCATAGGAATTCCTCTCACTTGGCACTCGAAAAATATCAAGCAAAAGAGGCCGCAGCTGCTGATGTCCTCCTGTTTCGGAGAGCTATTTTCTTGAACGAGAGCTGCCTTGCCTTCGCTGGTAACAGCTCGATGATTTCAGCTTGCATGTCGCCGTAGTTCTCTTTCTTCTGCATAGGGTCGAACATTTGGCAGCTATTGTCCCTGAAATCGAAGACGGCAGCGCACCAGTGTGATACAGACCACATTGGCATGAGCACCAACTGGTGTTTAGCGTCGAAAGCACCGCTCGAGACAATCACCTCCTTGTGAGCTGCCAGCTCCGAAACATGGGGATGCATGGGATTTACGGCGCCGACCATGAGTTGTATATTGACGAAGAGGTTTAGATACGTAGCAACATCCAAACGACTACAATCAGCTCTTACGTGATCAAAACTGTCATTCACGTTGAAGCTAAACAGCTTGTAGCGTGCCAAATTTGTGTCGTGGGGAGAGTCTAACGAGCATAATTTTTTTTTTTTGCTCGACAAGAAAACGTGTAAGATATGACAGATGGATACAGATTACATTTGGTCTTCAACCTGCTTGAGTGATGTATACATCTTTTGAAAGGAAGGCCTCATGACCTCGTGCTTTCACAGGTACCTCACTTACAAAAGTGCCATCACTCTGAGCAAGCTTCGGACACTGTACATGCTGTACTCTCGCACAACCGGGTTACGTCGACTTTGTGGAGGCACCCTGGGCTCGACCAAGGCGCGACGCTGCGGGGCGAAGGGGTTGTCTCCATCGAAAACACGTACCGGCAAACTGAAGAATACAAAATCGGGCAAGACTACATTTATCTCGACCGCATCTTGGTTCAACAAGCAACGTTGCTGCACTCGCTCGAGTTTAGAGGCCTGGAGTTCGGGTTCTTGTGAAATTAATATCACCTCAAGAGAAAACGGCAAAACGGTGGACCCAATAGAACCCCTGCTGCGGAGACGGGTACTGTGTTTGGAATTATCGATAGAGTAAGGGATGGAGGGATTTATCGATACCGTGTGTAATGGAAGGATGAACCTAATGGCTATCGTTGGGATGACTCGTGGATTTCAGGCGCGGGTTTAAGATCTGATGGCTTTGGTGATCAGTGTGACATTGTGGATCGGTGGAAAGCATGCAACAAAGGATCCTTTTTGAGTTTTGCGCTCGTCACGGGTTCGCACACAAAGTTGGTGCCTCGCCACAAGGAGAGTGTGCATTTTACGGTATCCGTGTGGCTTCTGAACTATTAGGTTGTGTTGGGTGGTGCAACGACGGCATAATATCCGCTTTCAAATCTGAATGTAAACAAAGAGGTCGACCAATATCGGATAAAGGAATTTCTTATGGAGAATTGCGGTTTTTCATCAAATTCGCAAACTACAGAACTTCTGGTAGACAAATTTGTTCGGAGATCCTGGACGTGAATATTTTTTTTTTTTTGGGGGCAAGTGGCAAAAACGCTGTTTTGAGTTTGACTACACACGACCTGTCCGACGGGGTTTACCTTTGTGCTGCATTCAATTCGCTTCGCGTGACACATTGCTTTGTCATATTTGTGCAAGACATGGAAGAATCAACCATTTTTGACTATGAAAACGATGGGATATCTGCAGCCGAATTTGACATGAGTTGGATTTACGGGATTAAGTTTCTTCGACGCGTCGAACTGTTAGACTGATACTCAGTGGTCGATACACACGATATACTTGGATAATGGTTTGTTTTATTTTTATTTTGACATTTGGATTCCTATTCGTATGGCCTCAGCCCAGCAAAACCCCACGATCGAGAAGGTATGAACGGTTGCTCAAACGTTAGCATGCCATGCGTTGAAATCGTTGCTGGTGTGATGTCGAAATCAGTTAGGGGCATGAGTGATCCAATGGCAGGCAGAAGGCCGTCACCGGCTTGTAAAGCACTGGAAAATGGCAATGTGGGAGACAAGCGTGGAGGTGACGCAGGATGATTCAAATCGACCCGTTCACTGAGGATGGGGTCTCGAGCTGTGCCATTCACCCCATGGTTGCGGTGATGACTTCTTGACGATCGTCGAGTATTGTTCCGAGTTGTGGCTGGCTCTTCAACGCGTGCAACCGGCAACCGCGCTGACAACCGCCGGGCAAACCAGTGGTCGCTGAAATCTGAAGGGGTTAGTTTCATCCTTCCGTTAGATTCAATACTTGCCATCAGCTCGTGAACGCAAGGTCTCCCATGAACAATTCGAAATGATCCCGAGCACACCGACCGTTGAAGCCGCTTCAGAACGATGATCTCTGCATCCCTCCATAATGCATCAGTCGCGTTCAAAGCCCAAACAGTGATGATCCGAATCACACCGGTATAGCGACTCGCTTGGAGACGATATGGAGCGATTGTTGTGTTACGTTCGATCAGCATGGTATGAGCTTTTGCCGACGAGACCCACCATGGACGAAGCTTCTGGAAGGCGGTGTACAAGTCGCCACGGGAGTTTTGAAGCCATCTCTTACATTTTGAATGGATACCTTCAACGGCAGAAGTCGCCTGATGACCATAATGGGGATAGTCGTTCGTCCAGCACCGCACGATACTTTTCTTGAACTTCCACCAGTGCCTATCCAAATAATCTGCGAGCAGCGCGCTTTTGGAGGCTAGTGTCGCTCTTAACGCTTCAAATTCTGTCTCGGTCTCTGCGTTTACAGCATCGTAGTATGTAGCCATGAACGAATCGGTTTCCAGCGTATTCTCAAACTTATCTTGGCCTAGGGCTGGTTGATCGACAGGAACCTGTCCAAGCACTTGTCGAGTCTTACTAAGTACATTTCGATGCATGTGCCAGTGACATAGCAAAACAGGAATGGTGAGGAACTCGCGGCCAATTCCATTTAAACACGTCAGGTCTCGATCCGAAACGAAAACCTTGGGCCAAGCAATGGCATGACTGCAAAGGTAGGCCTTAAGCGTCGTAAGCGCCCACACAAAGTCGTCCTCTACTTCACCAGGAAGCCAGCACTGCGCTACTGGCAGGGCCGTGTTCATCCCCGTCATAGCGATGATATTAAGAAGCGGAAGGTTGTAGCGGTTTGTCTTGTAAGTACAATCCAGAATGAGGACGTCGGGATGCTCTGCAAAAAGAGAAGTAGTGGCCGGGTGCGCCCAATACAAACGACGTAGCTGATTGGTGGTCGGATTGATTTCATGTCGATAGAAAAAGTTGTCGGCTTCCAATTCTTCAAATAGGCCCTCCATTGGTGTCCGTGACGCTAGATCCTCCTGACGAGAAGCATTTCTTGGGTTTGTAAGGTCTTTTGGGATGACCATCGCGTCCGGGTTTGCTATAAGGATAGAGGCGTGAATATTTGCAGCACAGATCCCGGCCGCTGACTGGGCACGGACAAACGCTTGGATACTATCAATGGGCGCCTGAGCGATCTCCTGAGCGGCACGACGGCGATGCGCTGAATGGATTCTTGGGTCTTGAGAAGGCGGGTGATTGTGAAGTTCGCTTCCCTTCTTGTGATGGACGATTGCCCACTGAGAGGTCGGATCTTTCTTGGTGACAGCAGCCAGTTTGATGCGCATAGGGCACCCGCTGCGTTTCGACCCGCGCATTATCCGCGTCCGCTCTGAATCGACTAGGTTTCCAGTGTTTTTGGGACGGCCAGCGCGATCGCATTCGTAGTACTGCGTGTGGATGATCTTCCCAGGTAGATAAGCGGCGGCTCGTTTGGAGACATTAAACCCGTGGCTCTTTGTCCATTGATGAAGTGCCGATTCAGCGGGGAGAGTCTAACGAGTATAATTGTTTTTTGCTCGACAAGAAAACGTGCAAGATATGGCAGATGTTGTGCATGTATTACTTTTTTATTTGGAAGTGATCAACCTCAGCGTCTTAGCAACAGTAATGCTAATTATAGCTTCATCTTTGCTCTTTGCGCCGAGGGCGCCACTGTGGTGGTCATTTCGCAACAGCATCTCCTCCTCCCAAGCGCTTTCAACGTATCTTGTCCACTCAAGCTATTATACCAACGTATTCATCATGCAGACACCATCTCCGTCCGCCAGCTCGTCGATTTGTATCACTCCTCCACCTGGGCGCTCCTACCCCAGCTTTGATCTCGCTGAATCGGCACTTCATCAATGGACAAAGAGCCACGGGTTTAATGTCTCCAAACGAGCCGCCGCTTATCTACCTGGGAAGATCATCCACACGCAGTACTACGAATGCGATCGCGCTGGCCGTCCCAAAAACACTGGAAACCTAGTCGATTCAGAGCGGACGCGGATAATGCGCGGGTCGAAACGCAGCGGGTGCCCTATGCGCATCAAACTGGCTGCTGTCACCAAGAAAGATCCGACCTCTCAGTGGGCAATCGTCCATCACAAGAAGGGAAGCGAACTTCACAATCACCCGCCTTCTCAAGACCCAAGAATCCATTCAGCGCATCGCCGTCGTGCCGCTCAGGAGATCGCTCAGGCGCCCATTGATAGTATCCAAGCGTTTGTCCGTGCCCAGTCAGCGGCCGGGATCTGTGCTGCAAATATTCACGCCTCTATCCTTATAGCAAACCCGGACGCGATGGTCATCCCAAAAGACCTTACAAACGCAAGAAATGCTTCTCGTCAGGAGGATCTAGCGTCACGGACACCAATGGAGGGCCTATTTGAAGAATTGGAAGCCGACAACTTTTTCTATCGACATGAAATCAATCCGACCACCAATCAGCTACGTCGTTTGTATTGGGCGCACCCGGCCACTACTTCTCTTTTTGCAGAGCATCCCGACGTCCTCATTCTGGATTGTACTTACAAGACAAACCGCTACAACCTTCCGCTTCTTAATATCATCGCTATGACGGGGATGAACACGGCCCTGCCAGTAGCGCAGTGCTGGCTTCCTGGTGAAGTAGAGGACGACTTTGTGTGGGCGCTTACGACGCTTAAGGCCTACCTTTGCAGTCATGCCATTGCTTGGCCCAAGGTTTTCGTTTCGGATCGAGACCTGACGTGTTTAAATGGAATTGGCCGCGAGTTCCTCACCATTCCTGTTTTGCTATGTCACTGGCACATGCATCGAAATGTACTTAGTAAGACTCGACAAGTGCTTGGACAGGTTCCTGTCGATCAACCAGCCCTAGGCCAAGATAAGTTTGAGAATACGCTGGAAACCGATTCGTTCATGGCTACATACTACGATGCTGTAAACGCAGAGACCGAGACAGAATTTGAAGCGTTAAGAGCGACACTAGCCTCCAAAAGCGCGCTGCTCGCAGATTATTTGGATAGGCACTGGTGGAAGTTCAAGAAAAGTATCGTGCGGTGCTGGACGAACGACTATCCCCATTATGGTCATCAGGCGACTTCTGCCGTTGAAGGTATCCATTCAAAATGTAAGAGATGGCTTCAAAACTCCCGTGGCGACTTGTACACCGCCTTCCAGAAGCTTCGTCCATGGTGGGTCTCGTCGGCAAAAGCTCATACCATGCTGATCGAACGTAACACAACAATCGCTCCATATCGTCTCCAAGCGAGTCGCTATACCGGTGTGATTCGGATCATCACTGTTTGGGCTTTGAACGCGACTGATGCATTATGGAGGGATGCAGAGATCATCGTTCTGAAGCGGCTTCAACGGTCGGTGTGCTCGGGATCATTTCGAATTGTTCATGGGAGACCTTGCGTTCACGAGCTGATGGCAAGTATTGAATCTAACGGAAGGATGAAACTAACCCCTTCAGATTTCAGCGACCACTGGTTTGCCCGGCGGTTGTCAGCGCGGTTGCCGGTTGCACGCGTTGAAGAGCCAGCCACAACTCGGAACAATACTCGACGATCGTCAAGAAGTCATCACCGCAACCATGGGGTGAATGGCACAGCTCGAGACCCCATCCTCAGTGAACGGGTCGATTTGAATCATCCTGCGTCACCTCCACGCTTGTCTCCCACATTGCCATTTTCCAGTGCTTTACAAGCCGGTGACGGCCTTCTGCCTGCCATTGGATCACTCATGCCCCTAACTGATTTCGACATCACACCAGCAACGATTTCAACGCATGGCATGCTAACGTTTGAGCAACCGTTCATACCTTCTCGATCGTGGGGTTTTGCTGGGCTGAGGCCATACGAATAGGAATCCAAATGTCAAAATAAAAATAAAACAAACCATTATCCAAGTATATCGTGTGTATCGACCACTGAGTATCAGTCTAACAGTTCGACGCGTCGAAGAAACTTAATCCCGTAAATCCAACTCATGTCAAATTCGGCTGCAGATATCCCATCGTTTTCATAGTCAAAAATGGTTGATTCTTCCATGTCTTGCACAAATATGACAAAGCAATGTGTCACGCGAAGCGAATTGAATGCAGCACAAAGGTAAACCCCGTCGGACAGGTCGTGTGTAGTCAAACTCAAAACAGCGTTTTTGCCACTTGCCCCCCCAAAAAAAAAAAATATTCACGTCCAGGATCTCCGAACAAATTTGTCTACCAGAAGTTCTGTAGTTTGCGAATTTGATGAAAAACCGCAATTCTCCATAAGAAATTCCTTTATCCGATATTGGTCGACCTCTTTGTTTACATTCAGATTTGAAAGCGGATATTATGCCGTCGTTGCACCACCCAACACAACCTAATAGTTCAGAAGCCACACGGATACCGTAAAATGCACACTCTCCTTGTGGCGAGGCACCAACTTTGTGTGCGAACCCGTGACGAGCGCAAAACTCAAAAAAGGATCCTTTGTTGCATGCTTTCCACCGATCCACAATGTCACACTGATCACCAAAGCCATCAGATCTTAAACCCGCGCCTGAAATCCACGAGTCATCCCAACGATAGCCATTAGGTTCATCCTTCCATTACACACGGTATCGATAAATCCCTCCATCCCTTACTCTATCGATAATTCCAAACACAGTACCCGTCTCCGCAGCAGGGGGTTCTATTGGGTCCACCGTTTTGCCGTTTTCTCTTGAGGTGATATTAATTTCACAAGAACCCGAACTCCAGGCCTCTAAACTCGAGCGAGTGCAGCAACGTTGCTTGTTGAACCAAGATGCGGTCGAGATAAATGTAGTCTTGCCCGATTTTGTATTCTTCAGTTTGCCGGTACGTGTTTTCGATGGAGACAACCCCTTCGCCCCGCAGCGTCGCGCCTTGGTCGAGCCCAGGGTGCCTCCACAAAGTCGACGTAACCCGGTTGTGCGAGAGTACAGCATGTACAGTGTCCGAAGCTTGCTCAGAGTGATGGCACTTTTGTAAGTGAGGTACCTGTGAAAGCACGAGGTCATGAGGCCTTCCTTTCAAAAGATGTATACATCACTCAAGCAGGTTGAAGACCAAATGTAATCTGTATCCATCTGTCATATCTTACACGTTTTCTTGTCGAGCAAAAAAAAATTATGCTCGTTAGACTCTCCGGTGTTGTGTGTGGCGTCAAGTAACACTACTTCTGGAAAGGCTTCAAAAAACCTACGTATCTGATGGGACTGATGAGTCTGCGCGACGTTTCCATCGTCCGCAAAGTCGGTAGCAGCGTTTCCTCGGCTCGCACAGAACTTCCGAAGCATGATTTCCAGACGCTCTTCAACAGTAACTGCAGTCCGCCGATCCCTCTTGAGTCTCTGGACAAGATTGTGCACAACTTTTAGCGTTATTTTCTTGTCTGTACCATCGAACACAAACATGTACAAAGCAGAACAAACCAATACATAACCATACAAACCACATACAAACAGGTCAGTACGTCCACAAAACAGTACCAGCCATTCAATCCAACGAACCCGTAGCTTTCTTGAGATACTCGTGTATCAAACGTGTCTTCGAACCTGCGAGACTCATCTCGCTCACCACACCCAGGACCTCTTCATCGTCCACTCTCCTCTGTGAAGCGTAGTTTTGGAAGATTCGACGTTCCACCTTGTGGTTGTGTGTACACCGCACGAGTAACCTTGACGCGGTAGCGCTTGGCACGCTCGTCGTACGTCAGCGTCGCAGCAATTCCAGCGGTGCAGTCCGTACTGCGAACGACATGACCTGTACGCTTCCCTTTTTCCCTCTTTCGCTCGTCCTTCGCGTGTGTACATTCGTACTTCTTGTAGTAAGCCCCCACATTGTCCGGAATCAGATCACCCGTTGTCCAGTTTGTCCTCTCGCGGATTTTCTTGTTGCGCGTAGTTGCAGGCGTGGAAGACCGGGCCCGATACATCTGGCTTGTGGATCGCTGATACTCGGTCAGATACTCGTCGAAGGATTCCCAATCGTCGAACCATACTCGGTCAATGTCCGGCGACACGTCCCCTGATAGGTGCGGCCCACTTCCCGACGAGTCGCTGTCCATGATCTGCAATAGCAAAGGGCATCAAAGGAAGAGACTTAGAACCAACGACATGAAGCGAGATAAGAGGGTACCGACGGGGGGGGCGTACGTACGAGGAACAGGCGCGACAAGAAGCGAAGAGCACGGCGGCGAGAAGCAGCGCTGGTGGCAGGAGGGGGGGGGGGGAATACGCGTGGCTGAAGTGCGCCATGATTTTTTTGAAAAAAATGAGATGGGCAAATTTAAAAATTACCGACGTAAAATACATTTTACCATCACTCCTGGTTTGTACCATCAGTCATTTCCATTTTTCAAACCTTTTTTTATAAAATGTTATACGTCCGTGTCCGGGATGAACTCGATTGAAAAAGGAAGAAACAATGCGGCAGACATCGATAACTAGTCTACGAAGCCTACATTTGTTGCTCATAACATGAAATTATCATGCTCGATTTCAATCAACTTTTTGATGGATTAGTATCAGATTTAGGATATGACAGGATTATCAGCTAACTCTTTACAAATAACAAAGTCGGTGGATTCATCACATATCCGATATAGCGGGATATTAGAGATGAGATGGATCGATAAGGACAGGATGGTATGAAAGCGGACGAGCATCATATCATTTATAGCCGGATATCAGTGATGAGAGGGATGGGTTAGGACAGGATTATAGTATGTACCGCGTTTCGCGAGCCGTCTTGCCACCGGAGTCCTGGACAGGATTGACTGTATTAAAATACCAAGCGTGAGAGTCATCGTTCGGGTGTATTTGAGTGTTATGCATGCAGCTCGTTGTCTCGTCCTCTGCTTATTGATAACTCAGCGCGATGGTATCCGGTCACTTGGTTGGGGCGTACTCCGTGGTGATCTTGGACACGACACGCCACGCAGTGCCAAACTTGTACGCCGACAGGTAGTCTTCGTACCCGAGACCAGGGCCGTAGTTGTCCAGATGCACGCGGATCACCGCAAGCGTGGGCAGTACCTCGACCACGTCGACGTGGTAGGTCATCGTTGTACACGGGCCCGCGTCCTCAAGAAGTTGGTACAGCTTCTCGATGGACCCACCGAACATCTTTCCTCCAAGATCGCCATAAACGATTGCGTCCTCGCTGAAGACCTGGGAGAGCAGCTCGCGGCTACCGGCGGCGACGCCCTTCGCGTATTTGGCTCCAAGCTCACGCAGCTCCTGGAGCTGGGCGTAACTGACGCGCTTGGTGAGAGACGAGGTCGCCATCGCAGTGCGGTAGTAGGTAGCTGGCTGTGGTGTGGGGAGCTTGACGAAGTGCCGGAAACTTGAGGAATGAGGTGTACCGCCGTGCAGTCCGCTAGACTGGCAGACTGCCAGTGGCAAGCTGCACGGTATGCCTCATCGATAACGTCATCAATGAGCTAACGTCATCAGATGTGAGCGGGAAATTCCAAAATTACGGAGCACTTCGTGCCCCCACAAGAATTGCCCTCCCGACACGTGGCGCTTACGCAAGGCGAACTCACCCTGCTCTTCTGCAAGACGTAAGTCTAGCTAAAGTTAATCAACTTTTACCTACCTAGTCTTCCTGCTCTTCCTGTCTGGTTTGACAATTGTGTACATGAACACAAAGTGTAGCCATGTGAAAGATATGGCTATACAAAAAAAGCGAAAATGAAATGCGAAAGTTGCTCAATTGTATGGACACAAGCAGCGGAAGTGCAGCATCAACAGCGGAGTTGAAAGTGTCACGTTGGGGTAGAACTGCTCAAGCACTGACAGCACCTCGTGGGTCGACTTGAAGCCAGATTTACGAAGCGTAGCGTCGTCGATGGTGTTCAGGTCACGCGTTTCAACCTGGTCGATCCGCAGATAGGCGAAACGCGATCTGACTGACGAGGAATCAGGACTCGCCGTTGTCGCAGCAACAGTGGAGAAAGGGAAAATGTCTCCCAAGTCGGACTTGAGATCACTTTCGATGTCGGACAAGAGACGCATCGTGATAGTTTTGGTGCCTCGCAGGATTCTTTCGACGAGGGTTGAACCGAAGTCCAACCGGGGAAATGCTCGATCTTTCAGCTGTACGGCATTGGTTGCAGTGAGTGTATCTCCATCGGGCAAGGATTGAATGGCGTCGAATAGGTGCAAGTCCTGCATGAAGTAGGAGTTGATTTCGATCCACGGGCGGATGATTCTGCATCGCATTGAACAAGTTAGAGTTAGACATACCAACGCTATCTTTTAGGATTTTTACCTTATCCGATCGACAACATCTTGCACACTTGGTTGTTTCGGGTCGTTGACAAGCATCCATGCTGCTAGTACGGCTGCAGACCGCGATCTACCGGCGATGCTGCAGTGCAAACATAAATAAAAACTGTCTCGCCAGTAAAGCTGCGACTGTACGTACCAATGCACCAGCACACTCGTGTCGTCCCGTTCGGCCTTCTCTCTACTCATTTCCAATCCAAAAAGAGCACAGGAATCAACCTCAATACCGCTCCAAACATCCCTATGCGTCGTCTTACACAAGCTCCTTCAGCTTTGCCAGTATTTCTGGCAGTCTCCGAATCAAGTCTCCGTTCTTCGAGTCCTCAATCTCTATGAGTGTCCTGTTAACACCCATCTTCGTGTAGACTTCCGCCACGACACTTGCATCAATTGACACTGCATCATCATCTTCCCCCATGGCCAGCAACGCTAGCGCTTCACCAATGCGCAGTCGCTTCAATGCAGTCACGTTCCTTGCCGCGTCAATGGACCCGAGGAAGAGTCTGCTAGTGATGTGCATAGGCTCGTCATCTGCCATCTCCTCGATCTCTACCTCCTCGTACTCGTAGTCCTCTCCATCTTCCTCTTGTTGCAGGCGTCGCTCTTTATCCCCTGAGGCGTAGGCCTCATACCAAGTCGCTGCGCCATCTCGGTCTGCTGCCGCCATTTGAGCTCTTCAAGTGGCTACACTTAGTCAGTTTGAAAACCGGTTAATAAAAAGCACTTTCCTAGTCAAAGCGTTTTAGGGAAAAATACAGTTTTAAATCGGCTTTTTATTTTTTACCGGTTGCTTAACCCGACCTAGAAATCCTTCTTTTAGTTACCGGTACTGTACCGGTGAAGTCTCTATTTTCTTGTGTGCAAATACACAAGACTGCTAAGGGCGTGAAAAGCTTGCTGGACACGAAGGACTTCGTTTGGTTTTCCCACTAGAGTGCTGCTTGCAGTGGTGCGAATCTCTCGCTCTTCGAGCCCCACCAGCCTTTCCTACCACCGGGAGAGTCACCACAAGACACTGGCGAGCAATCGCAGTGTTTCGAACCTCGTAAAGCCGTCTACAGACCGCGCAAATCCGCAGTCCAAAGGGCGCCATGAGCCAGCCAGCGGACCACGCTGTTAACGGCAGCCAGGCCGCTGAAGAGGCCGAGATGGAGCGACTATTCGGTCACATGGAGGAGCTACGCGTCTCAGGGGCGGCAGATGCGTCCGAGAGCGAGTCAGAGGAGGAGGAAGAGGAGGAAGAGGATTCCAGCTTGGACGACGACGATGACGACGAGGACAACGACGTGGAAGGCAGCGACGAGGAGGAGACGAGCTGGATCGCCTGGTTCTGCTCTCTGAGGGAGAACAGCTTCTTGTGCGAGGTGGACGAGGACTACATTGAGGACGACTTCAACCTCACGGGGCTCAGCAGCATCGTGCCTTACTACGACTACGCGCTGGACATCATCCTGGACATCGAGACGCCCAACGACAGCAACCTCACGCAGATCCAGCAGGAGATGATCGAGTCTGCGGCGGAAATGCTCTACGGACTCATCCACGCTCGCTACATTTTGACCACCAAGGGCATGGCAGCCATGTTAGAGAAGTACCAGAACGTAGACTTCGGCCGCTGCCATCGCGTCTACTGCCAGGGACAGCCCGTGCTGCCTGTGGGCCAGTCAGATGTCCCCAGACACACGACGGTCAACGTCTTTTGTCCCAAGTGCAGGGACATCTTCTTCCCCAAGTCCCAACGAGCGGGCCGTAAGTTTGTTTTTTTATTTAGTGGAAGTTTTAAGTCTGATCTTTTTTACTGTGATATCGCAGAGATTGACGGCGCGTACTTTGGCGCGACGTTCCCGCATGTGTTCCTTATGACGCACCCGCAGCTTGTGGTGCCGCCGCCCACGCAGACCTACGTGCCGCGTGTGTTCGGCTACAAGGTCCACAGCTCCAGCGAGTACTACACTGGCAAGAAGAAAGGTTCGTCCGGCCGCGAGCGGGAAAAGTACCGGAAAGTCATGACTTTGATTGACCGCTTGAAGGGTCGACCAAATGACGAACAGCAGACTAGGTAAAGGAGCAGAGGACCCTGGGAGGAAAGTGGAGGGAGCTTTAGGGAGAGGGAGGAGATCTTTTGCTTTTTGTGTCTGGAGAACTCGTGATGGTGGCGACAAGCGCTGCGTATGACTTCGCGAAGACTCTCCAGTCTATTACGGCAGTGCGAGCGGATATTCGCTTAATATTTGACTAGCGGTGGATGCAGATCGACGGCGTAATGTACATGTGCACCGTTCGCTGTCCTGTTGCTGAGTTTGTCCTACACGGTTGATTCGCGCACTGACGTTTTGAAACTCATGTATTACTGCTATCTTGCCGCAAAATCGTTTCCTCGCGTTTTTTTCTTTGTGTGTTCAAGGCACGGCAAGAATTGCATCAACTTCCCAGGTAACGTGGCCGATTTCATTGCAGTAGAGTTGCAGTGAGAAGAAGTAGTCGCGCTTTGAGCTCTTCAAGAACTCCTCAATGAAATCCTGCGACAACTTCGGCGTCTTGCTTCGTCTGGTACGCGACGGCAAGTCCTTGGTCGCTTTAGCATACATCTCGTCCACAACTTCAGCCGGCAGGAGGCGTATCAAAGGGAGCAACTCCAGCTGAGTGGCTGTCTTCACATTTCCCTTGATGGCTGGCTTTTGATACAACACATTCATGGTCGCTGCCACGGTGAGAAACTGATCAGAGTTTTTGTGTTCGCTGAGCTGAAGCAAAACCGAGGACCCGTCTCTCGACGATTCATCTTCCTCGCATATTGCAACCACTTGGCCAATGAAGCCAACGTGCTGATTTTCGTAGGCCTCCAAGTGAAAGGCCAGCAGATCTCTGCAATAAAGCCCACGAAACGAGTTAGTACATGTACCAATGCACCATCTATCGTTTACACAGTAATGTGCCGTACCTGAATGTGCAAACCTTCAAATCGAACGCTTCCTTGAAATCTTCAACGCTAGTCGGCAGGTGATTCCGTGGACGATATTTCTTTTCGATGTGTGCGGTAAGCCTGCTTTCTCCACTCCCTTTGCATGAGTAGAGAACAGCATTCTTCCTGACGTTGTTCGCGAAATAGGCGTTCAGGTTACATTCCTCAATTGAATGGAACGGGAGCACTTCTTGATCCCGTCTTAGAACGGAGAAAGAACTTGTTGTTGCATACTGAATTCGTTTCTCAGCACTCGGCAACACGACCCACTGGAGCTTGGTGATCATTAAAGTCTGGCCAGCCTCAAGGGCTCGAAAATCGGCTGGCTGGGAGCACTCGCTGAGCTTGATAACAACTTCGTATGACGAGCAACTGTCGATCATCTTCACCCATCGGTACTCGGTCACTTCCGCCTCGTCTTCGTCGGCTCTTCGCTTTCGAGAACGTATAGTTTTCCCAACGTTCGACAGGACTCCAACGAAGTCGAAGTACATCGTATCGAAGTTTCGGTCACTATTCCCCAGGTAATGCGCGTTCAAACTCGTAACGAAGCTGCACTCGAGCCACGACGGACGATAGTCATTGTCATTCAACGGTGGGGACATCTTTGTGATTTCCAGGAGCTTCCAGTATTTCCCTGCAAATTCAACATGGTAAGTAGATCATCGTAGATAACGTCAAGCAGCAATACGTACTTGGAACATGGTATACGCTTCCCGACGCCTTATGCGGATAGCTTATCAATGGATTATTTGACTTTGTCCACTGAATCTCTAGCGGGTTGATGAGCGAGTAGCCTCGGAACTGACAGAGGTCGCCCTCATGCAGCGACAGATAGTATTTCGCACACATAGAACCGAAGAATATGACCTCGAGCACACCAGTAGCATCGACTGCAGTAAGACAACAAGAGATCAGAGCTCTATCTGACCGAACAAGCAAGATTAATGACCAGCTTACCAACAACAGCATTGAACGCGAAGGGGAACGGATTCGCGACATCTGGATCCCCCAAGTTCATGACCTTGGATTTGACACGAAGAACTCCAATCATGAGCGGGTTTGGCTTGCGATGCGCTTTGTACTTGTTCTTTTTGATGTCGTCAAGTGCCTCGATCAACGCGCGAAGTTTCCTGCAGTCGGGCGTGAACAGGTTGGAGCAGTACTCGGGGCTACTGTTCCACGCTATAGACCTTTGCATCTGCTCCTGGTCATCATCGTCGCCATACCGAGCAGACCAATTGCTCTCCAGCTCGTCCAGCGGCGAGTCCTGGTCTGGTACGCCATTTGTGAAGCCACACTGCCAGTCGAGAGGGTAGTGGTCCGACCCAACCGGCAGGTAGTAAACGCGCTCACCGAGGAGTGGGAGGAGCCCCACTTCCCGTGGATGCTCCGTCGACAGGAACAGGAGCTGGTCGCCGGTTCTTTGAGCTCCGAAGCGAGGTGTCACCACCTTATCCGGCAGGACTCCATCCTCACGGAAGGACAAAACCTCTACATCTTCAAGTAGCACCACTCTGTACTTGTGCTGTTCATTCTCCATGAAAATCTTGAACTTGGTCACCTAATACCAGCAAAACCAGCAAAGTATCAGCTTCCCAGCGCTCACATCTCCCTAACAGTGTATCAACGCACCTGAACGATGCTTCTGACCGTGATCTTCCTCGTCCACACCAATTGATTGCACTTGGGGGACAGAACCGCCTTCATTTTGTGGCGACCATCGCTCAGCAGCACGTCGAACACATCGCGTGTGTCCTGGAATTGCTGTCCCAGTCGCTGCTTCGCTGCAGGGTCCACCAAGTCTGCCACACGAACACTTCAACAATGAGCACATCAACACTAAACCATAGAGAACAGCAATAGACGCACAGCGATACACGCCCAGCACCTGCAGCCGTAGCGCAGTCTCCGCCGCGTCGTCGTACAACTGCCGCACGCCCTGCGTCGTCACCACACTCATTGCGGAATGGATGGTGTGGCACACGTAGCTTAATTCTGGTTGAAGGAACCGGTATACTGGAAACTACCGGTACACATGAAATTCGGCAATTTGAATTTTACCGCCAGTGCCAGAAGCGGCGCAATGCCCACCACGTCCAAGCCGCGCGTGGCCTTCTCGGGCGCTCAAGTGATCGAATACGACGCTACACTGCCCCCTGTGGTGCGTCTCGGTGGTGCGTCTTCCTATGCGGCTGTGGCTGCCGACTCACTCGCTCTCGAGTGCGAAGCACGAGGTTTAAATGACTCAGAGCAGTTGACACAGCGGTATGTGGACGAACTGCAGCGCTTCCTGCGTCAACGAGGCTTTGATCCAATCAGCAGCGACCTGAAGGACTTGCAGACCCAACGCCATGTGCTGGAGCTGCTGCTGACCTGGACAGACACACAAGACAAGGAGAATCAGACCCCACTGAACATTCTGGATCCTGATACGTTGCAGCGCGCTCAACTGGCCAAGAAGCAGCTTGACGGGCTAGTGGATGACAGCTATGCTTTTGGAAGGCGGTTCTTCTCTGTTGCTACGTACGTGGATACTCTGACCAGTGAGGATCTAGTGGCTGAGGCGAAGAACAGGGACTTGGAGCTGCCCAAGCTGGACAAGAAGCAGCGAGCAGCTGTCAAAGCTCTGGATAGAGAGCTATTGGGGTTATATGGGACTGCAGAAGGACGACCGTTGAGGTCTCTTACATTGAGGCAATTGGTGACTGAAGCCGAGTCTCGAGGGATGCTCGGACCGGAAGGAGAGAAGGCCAGAGACCTCAAGGGCAAGAAGAGCAAGCGCGCATGGGTGGATATCCTGAGGCCAGTACTGGTGGCCGAAGTGCGAGCTGCTAAGATCATGGAGAAGGAGGAGGAGATGCTGCGAGAGAAACTGGTGCAAGAGATGGAGCGGGAGATGCAGCAGGAGCAGAAGCAGCGCGTTGTCGAGTTGATTAAGAGGGTCATGAAGCAGGTACCGAACGGAAAGACTGTTAATGCCGAGCCAGAAGACGATGACTCGACGCTGCAGTACGACAAGAAGGACATTGACAAGATACGCAAGTACTTGGAGGCTCTAGTGAAGCCTGTATGTATGCCTAGTGAGGGGGAAGAAGACGTTGATATGGAGCAATGAATCAAGGGGAGCTCTTAGCTATCTATTGGAGTCTACAGTATCGTGTCAGCCTTTTGAGAGAGATCAGACTAGTCTATTATCCTTATTATCGGAGGCATGACGTCTGGAAAGCCTGAAGCCTGGCGAGTAATGCTAGTTCCTTTTGGTTCTGCATGAGCTCCCTGGTCTCCACTTTTGATGGAATCGTGTCAGCCTTTTGAAAGGCCATTCAACTTGCAGCCAGGTCTCTCGTGGTTAAACAAACAGGTGACGCGCCTGGCAGTTTGAAACGAACGGGGAAAACTTCGCCAACTATTTTAGCAGCTCCAGGAATACGTTCTGCTTGTCCAACATGGGCTTCTGACTGTATCGAGTCGTGGGTCTATCTAAAGCTCATGGCCCGACAAGCCAACAACAAAGACGGAGTCAGCACCTAAGCGTGCTGGGCCCTACACAGGCTCTCGGGTGGTGTAATTGGCCCCTGAAAGACCCAAGCCGCCTTCCTGCCCACACATGACCACATCGAAAGGCTTCTCAGCCAGAATGTCTTCGTTACACCGTCGCCAGTCAGCGCTGAACCTGCCTCCGGTTGACACTGAGACGACTATCGCTAGTTCCATCGGGATTCAACCAGCTCTTTCGCTGACCGACGTCCAAGACGATGAGAGCACGTCGCAAGGAGACACGTCGCCAACGTGTCGAAGTTATAGGGACAAAGCGAGTAAAACCACTCGGCTCTCGACTGGCCCGAGTCCCCGGCATTTCTCCTTAGAAACAGACCCAGAATTCTACGACACACAGGCTTCAGATACACAGCACAGTCGACGCGGCTCTGCCAGACATTTGCGCACTCTTTCGAGGGATTTCGTGCTTCCTTCAATGCCTGCGTCCTCTGTCCGGCACGAGAACTTGAGCAGTCTCAAAGACCAGTTCCTCAAGATCAAAGAGCGCTTCTCCCCGTCCGTCTTGCCTCTGTCGAGTACTGCCACCGTCACGCCTTCGTGTCTAGTTGAGACGAGGAACAACGGCGACACAGCAATAGCTGGAGCTCCCAGTACCTTATCAACGCAGATTCTGTCGGAGCAACGAGAGCATCTGAACGATGAAAGCTGGGAATTCCCCCAAGCTCGTGTAGAGCGCTGGTATCGAGAGGACGACTTCTTCAAGGCGTGTATCACCTGTTGGACCATGGAGGCTGGAGCTGCGATCGTTTCTAAGGTCGCACGGGTAGTCTCGGGATGGGCGGACACCTCAAGTGCTGCTAACACTTCAGCTATCAATCCGGACGTCTCGTTGCAATGGATTGGGCGACAGCTTTGGGCTGTGACAGTGTCGCTGCCTCTCACTCGATCGGGGGAACTCCACGCAGAGCATATCACTCTGGCTCACCGTATTAACCAGGCAGTAGCTGAAGTTTCTAAGCAGACGATCGTCTCGGAAGCGGTGGATCAACCAGAGACGTCACCGCCTTTAACCAGTCAACTAGGAGAAGACAACGTCGAAGACAACGCAGAAGACGTCGAACCACGGCCACTTCGACCTCCCTTGTCTCCGATTCAACTCAGTAGAAGCGACAATGAAGACTCGCGGATGGACAAGAGCAGTATGCTTGAAACCAGCCCATTTAGCACGCTAGTGGCGGAAGATATTGACGTCTTACGGGCCCAACAAGCACAATTATCCGTCAAGACTGACGAGACGGAAGACTCATCTCGATATGATGAGGACTCGACAGACAGAGGGCAGAACGACGAGGAAGAAGACAATGAGCCAGTATCGGTGCTTCCGTTGTCCTGGTCCATGTTGTCGCTCTCATCTCAGCCCTCCGGATCCTCGGAGCACGCGTCAATGCAGGGAGAATTCCCTATAACGGACGACGACAGTATGACGGACCCAGTGGCTCGCCTCGCGCCAGAGAAAACCGGTTGGCTCAAGAAGAAGAAGCGGAAGCAGCACGGACTGGGCAGCTCCTGGCAGCCACGCTACTTCGAGCTCAAAGGGAACCGCCTGTATTATTTCGCTAGTGAGGCCGATGGACTTCCTCGTGGCGCTGTTCTTCTAGACCACGCTCTTGTACAGAGAGGCCGTGGGGATCAGGCGATGGCCTTCAGTATCTCTAGCGCCAGTTCTCATCGTCGCCTGCAAGTGCTCAAGTTCTCCGCCAGACTCACACACCAAGTGCGCCCGTACGTGTTTTTTTTGTTTTTGTTTTTTACTTCGTCATGTTTGCTAATTTGTTGCGAATTTCTCAGGCGGAAATCCATCGAGTTACGCGTTGTAGAGGAGACCGAAGCGTCTGTTAGTGCGTGGGTAGCAGCGCTCAATCGAGCGTCGTTTTACTGCAAGCTGGCGACGGCTTCTGCGGGTTCTTCGTCGACTTTACCGGCACATTCATCTTCGTCTTTTTTCGGACCATTTACAATGCCCGACAAGAAGCGCAAGACCCCGTTCTATCGGTTCCGATCCCCGACTGCCACGAAAGCGGCTCTAGCAGCAGCTTCTCTGTCGCTTTCAGCCGAGAAGGAGCGCCAAGACGTGGAAGATGCCGATACGGAGGAGCTACGGACTACGACGGCGCGTTGGACGGCATCGTATCAACAGCTAGGCAGCGTCCAGTACCTGCGAGAGACTGACCCGCTACTGTGGGAGATCCACCCGCCCGAACAACTTGCGATCCGGAAGAAAGCGGCCAGGGCTCGAACGCGCAGTGAATACCTGGCAATCTTTTCCCGTCATGCAGAGACCTTCGCCCAGATCTTCCTGCCCAGACCCCAGCCGATCTCCCTGGAGCAAACTCTACGTGACATTCTACCGGAGCTGTTCCTGATCAACGACACTCTGTACGGCGGTGGAGAACAGCAACAACAGCCTGAACAGAGCAGCACAGACGCAACGGGTCAGCCACAGCAGAACCGAGGGCTTGAGCACATCTTCGAGGTGTTGGACGCCCACATCCAACGATTCGCTGCTGCATCGGAGGAGCGCGTGCGTGCTGTCAGCGCCCTCTTACAGGCTTGTGCACGGACGATCAGTGGTGGTGACTCGTACTTCGTGGTTCATCGGTTACTGGGCAACCCGAACTTGATCATTCGGCCGGCAGAAGCTAGGGGGCGGCCGATTGAGATCGACGTGTCGCCTGAGCGGCCCAGTCGCTTCCTCATCACCGTGTTCAGCGCCTTCTCCTTTCATCTACTGGACGATGTCGAGCGCTTTGGAGACTCGGGTGGGGGTGGGATGACGCCAGCTCCGTTACTGCGCGTTCGGACTCGACATATCCAGGAGTTTGACTTCTCCAGCGGCACGTCTACTCGCTGGCTCAAGATCGACGTGGAAGGCCGGAAAGAAGCCGGTAGCCCCAGTGGAAATGGCGGTGGGGCCTTAGGGCGATGGGGAAATCGACGGCAATCGCACGAAGGACCCGAGTCGAGAATCGGAGCGTTACTGGACGCTCTATCCTGACAAGCAAAGAATAGGGAAATACCTGTTGAAACACAGGTCAATAGTATCATCGGGGGTTAGCATGTACCGTAATCGATCTGCGTGGTAATCAATCCGAACCGTAATCGAGCTTTGTGGTAATCAATCCGGGAATCAAAACACGGACGTCCTGCAATACAATCAGTATTGAAGTACTTCAAGTAAGCTTATCAACAAGAACATCTATAATTCCTCAATTCTTTATGGCGAAACATTTAAACTCCGCTTCCAAGAAGCAAGCTGGGCTAGTTGCGTTTTACTTGACGTTTCAAGTTGGAGCAGGGTCTCAAGGCCAGCTACCAATTGGATGGCAATTTCATCGCACGAGATGAAGTTTACAGCACTGGGAAAGTGAAGACGAGATTCAGCACACACCCGACGAGAGAACGCAAAGAAATCGACTTCGGAGGGAGAAAAAGAAATTTTGATCCCAGCGTGAGCTGTAGTTGAAACAGTAGCGACAACGTGGATCGGCCCAGCATTCCTTGCTCTCTCAAGAGCAAAATCAAACTGAAGTTCCTCCAGAAACCGCTGTAACTTCGTGTAGTATCCAGGCGCAGGTACGTGAACTGAAGATTTAAGCCACAAATGCTTTCCGAAGCCGTGACAAAACGCCCGGTTGCCCAGCAGATTGTCGTGAACGTCACGAATGGCCAAGGGGGACAAGTCTCCGAACGCCACGAGCTCGTCATAGCAAGGATTTAAGCGAGTTTATCCGCCTGGCGAGGGTGCACTTGGTTCGACATCATCCAAAGAGCGACCGAGATATCGTCCATGCCCCCAAGATCACGAAGCCGATACCGGTTCTTGGAGATAAATTCAATACAGGAAGAAATAGGCACCGACCGCGAACGGAGGCAGCTCCGATAGAGGGAACTGCGTCGCTGATAAGGGATACCGGCTTTTGGTATCTCGCGTGGGTGCCACTTTGCGAAGGTTGCGAATTGCCTGCACCTGTCCGCTGTAGTATCGCGTCCTGGCCTTACGAAGGCCCAAATGAGCTATCAGTTCCTCAGTGCGAACGTACAAGTCGTCATCAGCAATCATGACGTATTGGGCACCGGGATACTGACTCGCTGCTACATGCAGAAACTCCTTCACTTTGTTGGCGAGGTCGAGGTATGTGTCGTCGCAGTTGAGCTCATCCGTTAGCAGATCGCCATAGACCATTTTCTCCAGCTCAATAGCGTCCAGAAGACGTCTGCACTCAGCATCGCACTCGCCACCAGTCTCATTATCTTCGTCGAAGCTTGAAAATGTTCGACAGCCTATGAAGAGCACTTTAACTCCATCAGGCAGAGCTTCTTTACTGCCCCACGTCTCTCGAATCGCTTGGCGGAGTGCAAAGTTCGTTCCCACTGCAGTTTTCACGCCAATCAGCAGTATTAATTCCTCGTCTTTAGACATAGGAAAACCCACCGTTTCTCGCTCAAGTTGTGCTAGAAGCTCCTTGGATCGTTGGGACTGTTGTTGTACTGCCCAGTCCACAAGAGAGAGATCGTACCCTGGGCGGTATTGGTTTTCTCTGGCCTGGGCGCATCCGGCGATATGAGCGTCAAACTCGACGTCTCCAACCACCGTGAACGCTACTGGTGATGAAAGCCAGTACCGGCGGCCTACCGGTTCTCCTTCGTCGTCTACATCACTCAAGAAGAACCGTACTTGGAATTGACCGAGCGTCTGGATTTTATTGTTGTTCCACATGTTCCCGACAGGTGAACAGCCGAACGAAGCGTTGTTCACCTCGAAGCAAATGCCCATGTGGCCGTACAGCTCATGAAAGCGTGCGCCTTCACCGGAACGAATCTCGATTTCAACAGAAAACGTAACGGGTGGACGTTCGATCGCATTATCAAGGGGATAGCCAATCGCCACGGCCATAATAGGGTCGTCTTCACCTCCACGCCGCTCGATACGTACTGCATCCATCCCAGGGTGACCATGGATGGCATTCCCACCTGGCGAACTGCCATTAACCAGAGTAAAAATCCAAAAGCAACTCAATGAGTAGAAGATCGTCATTTTGCGTTGTTGCAAGAATAAATGAGCTCCTCGCGATCTTTCAAAGCGCAAATCTTTAGGATAATTTTTAGAACTTTTTTATTTTTGTTTTACTGTGACTATGCGATCGAGGCAGAAGATCGCTCTGCTCTGGTTGTTTGCAGCCATTAGTGGCCTCTCTTATTCGCAGCCCAGTCTTCCTCTGCTGGTTCAAGGCAGTCCTGAAACTCAGTCGTCCGATAAATCTCCCACGAGTCGATGGAACAGCGTCATTGGCGGTGTCAGCATCCTCTACCCGGTCGAAGGATCCATTGAAGTCGCTCCTGTCCCGTTTAAATTTGAAATTGAAGTGCTTCCTGGTGGTGAAAAGTTTATTGACGATTTAGATAACGCTAAACTGTGTGCCGAAGTGAATGGAGTCGTCATTTCCTGTTCCAGAGCGAGCGATCCCCCTATCGAGTTTTATCGACTAGGGAACTACACCCTTCGAGCATTTTTAGAGCTTCCTGATGGTTCTACCGGGGCGATAACGCAGATCATTTCACCGCCCGTTTCCTTCAAAGTGGTGAACCAAACGGAGTTTGATGCGAATATTGCTCGAAAGCTGCAAAAGAGTGGCGAAAGGATACGAAAAGGATACAAAATGTCGCTTGTGGAGTGGGCACAGCGGCAGCAATACCAGCCTGATAAAGAAACTCTTGAAAGTCTGCAGCGTGACGTAGAGATTCGAGGTATTGAAGGGAAAGACACACAATTGAGCGAACTATTGATGGTCATAGGCGTGAGAACGGCTGGAGTTTCTCATTTCCCCTACCGACAGGCTATCAGAGAGACGTGGGCGAGCCAATCGGCACTTCCGCGCGGGGTGAAGGTCTTCTTCTTGGGTTGTCGGCCGCACGCCTCCGTTCCAGATGAAAGTGCCCTAAATTCGACTGAAGACGCCAAGTTACGCCGCATGTGGGAAGCTATCGAACTGGAAAGGCAAGTGTATGGAGACCTATTGACCAGTGAGTTGGATTGTGACGACAAATACACCAGCTTGGCGGACAAAACGAAGGAATTTCTTCACTTTGCAGCTACGAAGTACTCCCAGGCACAATACGTAATGATCGCGGACGATGACATTTATCTCCGCTTGGACGACATTGCTGCTTGGTTGCGAGGTTTGGGGCCTCGTCAGGGGTTCTATGCAGGTCAAGTACGCAAGATCGGAAACGGATTGAAATCGCGTCCAACCCGAGATCCAGAATCTCCGCACAATCTTCCTAGTGAAGTCTACCCACTAGATGAACTCCCTCCGTTTGCTCTTGGTGCTAACTTCTTCCTATCAATGGACTGCGCACAATTCGTGTCCAAGAACCGTCGATGGCTGCGTGATTTAAGAGGTATGGACGATATCTCCGTCGCGCTTTGGATGCTTGTACGGCAAGTCCACCCCCTGCATCACGCATATCTCGAGTATCTCAGACTGAAACCCTGCAAAGACGACCTTGTGGCCTTAAGCGACTTGTCAGTGGCGGCAATCCACTTGATCCACGCCAATATTCTGTCGCGACGTGCGTTTTGCCAAGGTTTCGATCGACAAGTCTGGATGTGGGGGAATGTCGGCAATGGTGGCAACACGCTCGGGTCGCGTCGGAAATTGTCCTATTCGCCTGAACCCCTTGATTTCGGCCTTGACCTTCGGGGTGAGGAGCTAATTATTACTATCTCCACCTCAAGGCGTGCAGGGATCAAGTCTTCTTACACTCCGGCCAACCAAACAGTGAAAGAGATTTTGGGAAGCCTTTGTGTTCAAGCGAAATTGCACTTCCCGGGTTCCATCAGCTCGTGTACAGTTTTTGCATATCTAGTTCGCTCTACACTCGACAAGTTTTACAACAAATTAGAGGAAGACAGTAAACCTAAGTTTGCCGAGTGAAATTCCGCTCTCGGGTAAGCACATACCTTCGAAGCTATCAGAAAAACCAAGATTTGGGTTTATTTCTAAGATGCTTGAACCTGAAACTAAAGCCACGAGAGATCTCAGCAGTTGGAGTGAGTATAACTGCGTCGGTGGAGTGAAGGCAAACGTGGGCACTGGAAGAAGGTAGGCGGTGTCTCCAGGGCATGTAGTACATGCAAAAACCGGTGTAGATGTAAGCCCCCTGCCATAGATTTCAACAGCAGCCAAGTGTGTAATCATTAATTAATTACCGCGATCTTTTTTGCAGGATCGTCGGATCCTTGTGATTGGTTCATTTGAAATTTAGATCTTCAATTTGCGATCTTCCAGCAAGTTGACCAGCTAAAACAACAATTTGGGAATGCGTCGCCTGCTTGTCCTCTTGCTGCTTTACTGGTGCTGTGCTGCCGCCTCCACTGCCAACAATGCAGATGTCAGTGCAACACCCCAACAGGAGGAGCTGCTGAAGGGGTTGCGGGTGGTGTACCCGGAGCCAAACGCGCAGTACAAGTCCCCGGTAGTTTTCCGATTTCAGCTTCAGGCGCCCGATTTCAGGACGTTGGTGGATGCGTACGCTGGTCTTCGCTGGTTGTGTCTCCAGCTGGACGATACCTGGCGACGTTGTCTTGCGATTGAGAGCGGCAGCCTCATGATCGAGTCTATGGAGGCTGGCAACCACAGCGCGCGCCTTGTCATGCTGGACTCGTCGAGTCCAGACACTGGAAAGCAGTTGATGCAGTCGGAGGTCGTGACTTTTACCGTTTTAAGCGACGAAGACTTTGCCATCTCTCTGGAGCAGCAGCGACGTGATGACCGAGCGTTGTATAAATCGGATCCTGGAGGAGAGAATTTGGGCGTCCTAGACTGGTTCCAGTTAAGGAAAAAGGAGGAGGATAACCTCTACATCACGCGTGAAATTGATGCTGCAACAGGCGAAAGCAAGCCAACTGCAGGTGAAAACGCTTACGGAAACCCAACCGACCCGCCTCTGTTGGTCATCGGAGTGAAGACCAAGGTCATCGATGGATTCCCGTTCCGACAAGCGATCCGCCAGACCTGGGCTAATAAGGACAGTGCTCCTCCGAATGTACGCGTTCTCTTTGTGGGATGCCGTGTTCCAGCGAGTGCAACGGAAGAAGAACGACAGGCGATTACCCACGAGCAAGCGGTATACAACGGAGATCTACTGACTGACGTTCTGGACTGCGAAGACTCGTACGCGACGCTGCCGGTGAAGGTCAAAGAGTTTATCTACTACGTTGGAGCTAACCACGTGCTGCGTCGAGCTGCGTTCGTCATGATGGCTGATGAGGACGTGTATGTGCGTACTGACGTCTTTGCAAAGCAGCTTGAAGCTATTGCAACGCTCACGGATTTATACGCTGGCCACGTGAAAGCAGACAGCGCGTTCGTTCCCGAACGAAACCCAGAGAAACGCTACTACCTGCCCGAATCTGTCTACCCACTCGACGAGTTTCCACCGTTCGCGTGGGGCCCGCACTATTTCATGTCAATGGACGTCGCCGAGTTCATTGCGTATAACCGAGAAGAGCTGCAGGGACTCGGTCCATTGGACGATGTGACCGTCGCGTTGTGGTTGCTGGCGATTCAGGTTCACCCGCAGCACCTCGCCCAGTTCCAGAATCTACGGGAGTCTCCGTGTACCAATGACCTGCTGGCATACGCTGACTTGGGGCCGACAGCAATGCGAATTATCCACAGCAATTTAAAGTCCGGACGGGAGTTTTGCTACGGCTTCAACAAGCACACGTGGGATAAAGATGCAGTAGCTTAGACGTTAGCAACTCACTAAAAAGCTCATAAACTTTCTCTTCCTAAGACTAACTATCCCTTGATCGCGTGGCGAGACACGAGGCCCGACGCGATCATGTAGAGCACAGCACTGATGACAGCCAGGAAGAAGGAGCCGTTGAGCGTCACGTCGTCCTCTTTGCCTAGTGGACGCGCCTGCGGGATCCACAAGGCGAACATGAGGATGGTCGATACCAGCGCGATACCCACGAACACTTTGCCGCCCAGCACGAAGATGGAGCGTTTCTTGCAGCACGTGATGCCCAGAGCGAGCGCCACGAAGGACAACGTCCCTGCGCTCATGCTGATGCCCCCGAAGGCCAACGTGGCGCTGCCCAGAGCTCCGCAGGACTTGTGAAGGAACTTATTGAACTGCGTGCCGTCCATGCCGGCTGTGGTGGCCAGCAGAGTCGCGTACTCGAGCTGCACGTCGTCGCTGACGTCACCGGCGCGACTGTAGCCATCGCACACGCTGTAGTCGGAGAAGTTGGCCGTGATGCTGGCGTCCAGGTCCGAGACGTCGTACTTGGAGGACGTGTGGAAGAGGTAGCAGTGGTCGAAGCTGGCGCTCGCGTTGGCGCCGTTGCTGTCTGAAGAGAATTGGACGTCAGTGCAGAAGCCCCACACGGCCGCAGCGAAGTCGGAGCTGTCCAACGTGCTCTGAAGCGACTCGTTGATCGTCGTGCTCGTGGTCCAGAGCGGCAGGGAGAAGGCCACGACGTTCAGCACCACAGCTACGAACAGCACGATGAGAGACACGAGACCAGCACACGAGCAGGCCATAGTAAAGCTTTAATTGCGATCTTCTTGCTCTTTGGAGGGTCGATTGGCGAATGACATGCCTTTCCAAGGTGAGTGTTCAAGTACTGATACGCACCCACGAGGGTGGAAAGATTCCCACATTGAACCTTCACTTATCAATGGCATTGATAAGTGAGTGAACGGCTTCTTGGCACTTTGACTAATGAGTGTCGAGTAGCTAAAAGCGGAGGAGAATCCGCTTGTCGGTTGTTGTGGCGAAATATTGCAAGTGGATCTTGCCTGGGCTTATGCATCATAGACAACGCCTACTTGACCAGTGCGATATGCTAATTCGGTAGTCTGCTGCTTTCAAGCTTGTAGTCTGCTGCATTTTCTATTCATACTCTTATGGACTTTCTCCAAACGATTCCTGTCCCTGGTTGCACTTCTCTTTTTGCCTTGGAGTTGGTGGACCGGACGGGACGACGGGATGTTGTCCTTGTCCTGCGGTAGTGGCGCGTCGCCTTCCACGCCGACGGCCTTCAAGATGCCGACAATGGCGCCGACTGCAAGCAAGCGGCTGGCCTACGAGACGTTCCTGGAGAAGCGCGCGTCTTCGGCGGAGCTCCACCAACCCCAAGGTACTCAAGCAACTGAACTGGAACGAGCCATGCGCAACTACGACAACCTAACGGCTCAAGTCCGGCCTCTGGACCACAGTGCGCCGTCAGCCTTAATGGAAATCATTCGTACGCCCGACCCGAACACGGTCAAGGTCCGTAAGAGCAGGAGTATCGCTCTTCCGGCGCTGCGCAACGTGGACTTGGACGAGATCGAGATCCCGGAGATGCACGAAGGACTGTGCCGCGTCTTCTGCCAGCCCAACTCGTGGTCGCCCGCATTCGCATCGCCCGGCGACTTCACCATCAAGATGGCGTCGGTGTTCCTAGACAACGGCGAGATCTGCTTCCGACTTGCAGTCATGTGCTGCTGTGCTAGATCCATTTGCGATGGTTCGCGGGTCAAACCGGCCTCGAAGCGACAGTACTACATATCGTTCGTGGAGCGCACACAGCAGGAGATCGTCCACCTCGTCGAGGCGCTGTCCCTGCAGTATCTGGGCCATCGCTTGGCGGATAAAATGCCCACGCACGGAACGCGCCTCATCACGACGCCAAAGCAGCGCGCGTTGAACGAGTACGGGGACGAGGTGATCCAGTTCTTGAGTTGCGTCATGCAGATCACCGAGATCGGGTTTAACAGACTGGTGACGCTGAAAGAGCCCGTGTCCAGCAATGTGCGGATCCGTGACTTCCTAGGACTCGCGCTGAGCTTTGGCGAGCAAACCATCATCGCCACCAGCTCGTGCGATGCTCGGATTGAAGGCCAGGACGGCGGTAACCGGCCAGTTCTACCAAGTGCCTGGCTGGACATCGACGTTAACTTGTCGTCGGATGCGAGTTTCTACGGGAAATGGTACGGCACGAGGAAGTCCCCGGGCCGCACGTACGACAACGACTTTGGGTCTTTGATGCGAACAGGTAGCAGTTTGAACCGGTCAGGGGTCGGCAAGTGTGTACGCTTCGTCGATCCTTGCTACTGGCAGGACGAGACGCCGAACGAAGGCGCCTTCACAGTGGAAACCTCCAGCGTAGCCGTCATGGACAGCGTCGCCAAGTTCGCCATCAGTGTGCTCTTCTACGTGAACGGAGAGCTACAGGTGATCACCGTTGATCGTCGCTACTCGGAGTTTGACAAACTGGCAGTGGCACTAGAGGAGAAGGTCCCTTCACTGCAGATCCGCAAGCTTCTCCCACCCAAGACGTTCTTCCGCTACCTCTCTGCGAGCTTCCTCGAGCGCCGTGCCGCGTACTTGCAGCTCTTCCTCGAGCGTATGCTGCGTCTGAGCTTCCGAGGCGTCCTGGACCAGGACATTCCTCTATCGGCCGAGCCGCGAGTTCGCGACTTCCTCAAGTTGCCTGCTGTCGAGTGGATCGTCGTCCCTTGGAGTAAGCAGTCGCCCACCCCCAAGGCGGTCCAAGAGGGCTTCTGCTCCAGTTTTTCCCTGTCACCTACCGCAGCCTCCGAGTTTTCGCCTCGATGTAACCTCTCGCCACGCCGCAATCCTCGCTGCATCCCGAACGACCCCACCCCACATCGATACGAGAGTCTAATGCTCAAGCGGAGCGATTCCATGTAGACAAAGCTAAAGAGAAGGATGTTGTGGCCACTTCAACTTGTACTTGTTGATCTGCGACTTGTGAAAAACTATTGTTTGGCATATTATGCCAGAAGGGAGGACACTATAGACGACAATGGAGAAGGCCGAAGTGGACGAGCTGCGGGAGCTCACGCAGCGCGTGTGCGAGAACGTCACGGCGTATGTGGGCGCACAACTTGATGGTGCGCAATAAGCATAGTATTGCAGGTAGATGGGGAGAGTATGGGATCTTCTAAAGCTTTGATGTTATTGCTATTGTGATACAGGCTCACTCGAGTCGATGCAGGTGATGCAGACGGTGGTGAACAATATCAACGCCAAGTATAAGGGCATGAAGCGCGAAGCCAAGAGCATCGGCAAGCTTTCCAAAGTGCTGGAAGCGAGAGGTAATGGCGTAGAAGTGGTGGAGGCACTGATAGAGTGTTTGTCTTACTGTCTTGGCTTTTGTTGCTAGCAAGAACAATGGAGGAGAAGATGAACATCATCGACGACATCGACGAGGAGCTCATAGAGCTGGAAGACATGGTGGATCAGCTCGAGCAGTACACGGGGTCTATTGGTGTGTGCTGCAATTGCTTCTAGTGATGGATGTTCGCTGTTTTTGACCTGTTGCTTTGTTTTATTTTCTGCAGAGATCAAATTTAACGAGCTGCGTTAGACTAACAGCAGAAGAATGAGTAAGGAAGAAGCGAAGGATGAAGTAAGGTCTTAAGTGTTTTATTTTTTGCGTTCGAGTTCGGATGTCGTCCACCGAAGGCGAACTGACTCCAACGTCGAGTTGAAGACGCTTCCACATTGACCTCCTGGCCATGTGCGCGTCTCGGTCACTGGACTTAGTGGCAGTACGTACTAGTTGACTTGGATCCAGTATGGGGTCAGAATCGTAGTTTTCTATCTTCTATTTTTAGCTCTGAATTGAAGCCGGAATTACGCCTGGAAACTGCTAACTGCCTGGCGAGCTCTTTGGCATGAGCTGTCCCTTCACTATAGCAAACGGCTCGCGACGCACAGGTTCCCAATACCAGAGCAATGTCCGCTATGCAGAACATGAAGTGTGTGGTCGTTGGGTGCGTGTACAGAACGTCTATAGGTGAAAGTATCCTGCGTTCGTGTCAAAGATTGACCGTGAGTGTGTATGGGTTTCTTCCGTTAGCGACGGCGCCGTGGGTAAGACGTGCGTTCTCATCTCGTACACGACCAACACGTTCCCGGGCGAGTACATCCCCACAGTGTTCGACAACTACAGCGCCAACGTGATGGTGGACAACAGACCGATCAACCTGGGACTCTGGGATACGGCAGGCCAAGAAGACTACGACCGACTGCGTCCGTTGAGCTACCCACAGACCGACGTATTCCTCATTTGCTTCTCCGTCGTGAGGTACGACGGTGATTGGTAGTGATTGTTATTGGCTGGAGTTAATGAGGGAATTGCTGTTGCTGCAGTCGTGCCTCGTTCGAGAACGTCAAGTCCAAGTGGCTGCCTGAAATCCGCCACCACGCACCGGGTGTTCCCTTTATTCTGGTGGGCACCAAGTCGGATCTGCGGGACGACGAAGAGACGCTCGAGAAGTTGAAGGAGAAGAAGCTCAGCCCCATCAGCAAGGAGCAGGTGTGTCAACGGATGATAAGGGGCGAAGGGTGGCTTGTTTAGGTTCTAATACTGCTGCTGTTGGTATTGTCAGGGTGAGACGCTCAAGACGGAGCTTGGAGCCTACAAATACATGGAGTGCTCGGCGCTGACGCAAAAGGGACTCAAGTCGGTGTTCGACGAGGCCATTCGATGTGTTATCACCAACCAGCAGAACCCCAAGGCCAGCAAGAGAGGGTTTAAGTGCTCGATCTTGTAGACTCTTTGGAGGAAGGCTAGCCAAGATATTATTGAATACACGGTTTTCATTGTGCCTTTGCACCGTTCGCTCTCGTTGACTTTCTGCAAAAGCACGCTTGAAGTTCGATGGCTATACGTGCTGTAAATTACAATAACCAAATCGTGTAATTTCGCAAAATGAGTTAGCAAAAACTTACTGTAATCAAGCGAGGTCTATACTGTAAATATTATTGTAGCACAGCTCCGAAGGCTATGTTCGTAATCTTCGATTGACTTCATCAGCGATGACCTCGAGCTCGAGCCTGACGTCGTGGCTGCTGAGCGCGGCCTACACGGGCGGAACGCTGTGCGTCGGCGCGCTGTTCCTGCTGTACCTGTACCAGGATCGTCTGCTCTACTTCCCTACAATCCCAGGCGCCTCCAAATTCACGAAAGACAACCCTCCCGGTATATCTTCCCATGGCTATATCCTCTCCCATTGATTTTGTGCTGACAATGCTGCTGTCGATAGGATACCGAAACCCGGGGGAGTTTTCGATCGACTATGAAGACCTGATGATTCCATGCAAGGACGGCGTGAAGATCAATGCGTGGCTCATGAAGCAGAAGGAGCACACGACTCGACCGACGCTCGTCTTCTTCCACGGAAACGCCGGGAGTGAGTCTACCACAGTGGCAACGCTACAACTGTGGTTGAGTTGGTGATATTGAGTGCTTGTTTTGTGTATTGCAGACATTGGCTACCGTCTGCCGAATGCCGTGCAGATATTCCGGAAGGTGGGGGTGAACATTCTGCTGGTGGACTACCGAGGATTCGGCCACAGTGAAGGGCACCCGTCGGAGGAAGGGATCAAGTTGGATGCAGAGGTGGGCATGGCATTTTTTGTGATGAGTGAGGAGGTTGTATTTACGATTTTATTCGACTTCCTCTACTGCAGGCCGCTATAGATGCCATGTATGATCGCACGGACATCGACTCGTCGAGACTCGTGGTGTTTGGCCGGTCGCTGGGTGGTGCGGTGTCTGTCTATCTTGCTGAGAAGGAGCCTTCTAGAGTATGTGCTTGGTGATTGTATCAGTGGAAGTGTAGCGTGCAGCTGACCGATTGATGTCGTTGTACAGGTGGCTGCTGTTGTCTTGGAGAACACGTTCCTCAGCATCTCAGCTATGGTAGACGCGTTGATGCCGTTCCTGTCCTATGTCAAGCCACTGGTGTTGCGTATGAACTGGGACAGCGAGCTGTCTATTCAAAAGCTGAAGCAGCCGATCCTCTTCATCGCCGGCATGGACGACGAGCTGGTGCCTCACTTCCACATGGAGCGGCTACACACTCTCGCTAAATCGAGCCAACGCGTCGTGTGGTACCCTGTTCCAGGCGGAACGCACAACGACTCGTGGCTGCGTGGTGGTGATAAATACTACGCAGAACTACGGCAGTTCCTGGATGCGCTGAGCAGTGACACCACGTGCTTGGCCAGTGAGTCCTCGGATGAAGACGTCACTCCTCCAGTGGAAGAGAACGCCATCCCGACCATGTTTCAGCAGCCTCTACTCAGCTCGCTTCACAAGCCCAAGACTGCGTAGACAAACACTCCTAAGTAGACACACACTCCTGATTAGGAATAAGTAAAAAAAAAAAAAAAAAAGCTTAGTCAGCTCATGTTGAAGTGAACTCGACGCTGATTGGCTGATTCGTTTCCCGACGGAATCTCGTCAAAAACCTTTAGCACTTTGACGGATCTTTTTTCATTTCCAAAAACGAGCGGCCACAAACTTCAGGCAGAGTGATGGTCCTTCAGACAGCTTCGATCCTGCGTCGCGCGGCGCTGCGTGCGTCCTCTCGCGCGCTGTCCACGAGCTCCGGCGCCTTCCTGACCATGGAGACGCGCTCCAACGGCGTGGCGATCGTCCGGCTGGACGACAAGGCGGCCAGAGTGAACACCATCTCCTCCAAGATGACGGCCGAGATGACGAGCATGCTGGACGCGGTGGAGAGCGACCCGAACATCAAGTCGGTGGTGCTCATCTCGGCCAAGCCGGGCGTGTTCATCGCCGGCGCAGACATCGGCGAGCTGAACGCCTGCAAGACGGAGGAGGAGATGCGCGCCATGTCCAGTGCTGGGCAGGCCTTTATGAGTCGTCTGGCCGGCTCGAAGAAGCCCTTTGTGGCTGCTATCGACGGCTCCTGCATGGGCGGAGGCCTGGAGGTCGCTCTTGCCTGCCATTACCGCGTGGCGTCGCAGAGCAAGAAGACGCAGCTGGCTCTGCCTGAAGTGATGCTGGGACTGCTTCCTGGTGCTGGAGGCACGCAGAGACTGCCGAAGCTCGTGGGCATCCAGGCTGCTCTGGATATGATGCTCACCGGCAAGAACATTAAGCCTGATCGGGCTCTGAAGATGGGGCTCGTGAACCAGGTGGCCGACCCATTTGCTCTTGAAAGTGCAGCTATCTCGGCAGCTCAGCAGCTGGCTGCAGGCAGTTTGAAGCCCAAGAAGAAGAGCAAAGGACTGGTCAACCGCATCTTGGAGGACACCCCGCTACGTCAAGTGGTGTTCAACAAAGCTGGAGAGATGGTGGAGAAGAAGACTGGAGGACACTACCCGGCACCGAAGCTCATCTTGGAAGCTGCACAAACGGGAGTGGAGCAGGGACTCACCAAGGGCTTGGAAGTGGAAGCGGCCAACTTTGCCAAGCTGGGGATGACTAGTGAAGCCAAAGCACTCATGAGCATTTTCTTCGGACAAACAGCGTTGAAGAAGAACCGCTACGGCAAGCCGGAAAAGCCTGTGCAGACCATGGCTGTTGTTGGCGCTGGCCTCATGGGAGCTGGTATCGCACAAGTGTCGGCTGCTAAGGGTGTGCGCGTCCTGCTCAAGGACCGTGATGCTGCAGCTGCTGCTAAAGGTGAAGACTACGTGCGTAGTAACTTGGACCAGAAGGTCAAGCGCAAACGCATGACGATCTATGACCGTGATGCCGTTATGGCCAATGTGGTGCCTCTTTCAGACGAGGATGAGGTCTGGAAGACCCACATGAAGAAGGCCGACCTTGCTATCGAGGCTGTCTTCGAGGATCTGTCTCTCAAGCACAAGGTTTTGTCGGATCTGGAGAACTACGTGTCCAAAGACTGTGTCATCGCTACCAACACGTCGGCGCTTCCAATTGCCGATATCGCGTCGGCGTGCAAGCGTCCGGAGAACGTGATCGGTATGCACTACTTCTCTCCTGTCCCGAGCATGCCACTGCTGGAGATCATTCGTCACGCCGGTACGAGTGATGCTACGGCTGCGAAGGCCGTTGATCTTGGGCTTCGTCAGGGCAAGACGGCCATCGTGGTGAAGGATGTGCCAGGGTTTTACGTGAACCGTTGCTTGGGTCCCTACATTGCTGAGACGCTGGCTCTGGTGGGAGATGGTGTGGAGCCGGAGAAGCTCGATAAGCTCATGACGAAGTGGGGTCTTCCGGTGGGCCCAATCACCTTAGCCGATGAGGTGGGTCTGGATGTGGCTTTCCACGTTAACCAGACGCTTTCAAAGGCTCTGGGCGTGCGCATGGAAGGTGGTGATGCCAAGTTGTTTGAAGAGATGATCAGTCACGGATTCTTAGGCAAGAAGTCCGGGAAGGGCTTCTTTGTGCAGCCTCAGAAGGGTAAGAAGGGCAAGAAAAACATCAACGCTGAAGCCATGAACCTTGTGAAGAAGTTCCAGAAGGAAGACCTGAAGCTGGGCGAGGAGGACACGGTCAACCGTCTCATTTCTCGTTTCGTGAACGAGGCAGTCCTGTGTGTGCAAGACGACATCATTGCATCCCCCTCGGAAGGCGACATCGGAGCCGTATTCGGCATCGGCTTCCCGCCTTTCATTGGGGGGCCCTTCCGCTACGTCGACAAGGTGGGAAGCACCAAGTTTACGGAGATGATGCAGCGATTCGCTGACCAGTACGGTCCACAGTTCGCCCCAGCGCCGTTGCTGCAAGACATGGCCAAGACGAACAAGAAGTTCCACTCGAATTAAGACGGCTTTGGCTACTATACAGGCTGGAAGCATTGAAGCGTTGATGATAGGCCTCGCTTATGATGATCTCGAATGCAGAGCGAACAAATGCGTTGAATGCAAGAGGAAATGCACATTTCATGCTAATGTTCTCGTTCTTAGTAAGGCGCGTCATTATACTGATCTGTGGCCGCGCGCATGATATCGCGCTTAGGATACACCAGTTCTCTGTGGGAGGAAAGCGCAGTGTCAGATTTCTTACGCTATTACCCAGCCAGCAAACTGGAGAGAGACGCACCAGTTTGGCCTGAACCTTGCTTTCTCGCTCTTGGCTCTGTCGACGTAGATCTTCGACGCGCTGCAGCTTGTCGTCGAGCTCCACCACCTTTTTAAAGGTTTAAAAACAAACAATTGTCATGCATAAGTCAAGGTTAATTGCTTTCAATGCACGCGACGTCCGTACCTGGTGCACTTTAAAGCTGCCCGATCGACTCGGATCGGAGGCTGCGCAATTCGCAGACTCCAGTAGGTCCTGCTTCATGCGGCGCGCCAAAGCGATGCGCAATGCATTCCTGCGTTCCTCCTCTTCCGCCTTCTTGGCCTCCTCTGACGTGTTACCCTGAAGCTTCTCAACCAGCTGCGCAGGAGGCTCCGGAGCCGTCGCCTTCTGCTCCTGTTGGTACTCCTTCAGTTGCTCCTCGCGCTCGCGTTTCTTCTTTTCAATGATGCGGTCGCGCTGCTTCTTCAGATACTCTTCACGCCGCTTGAGCTCCACCTCGGAGATCTCGGCCGCTTGCTGCCACTCACGCTGCTTGCTGCGGTTCTCTTCGAGTGACTCCTTATTTTTCTTGCAGATCTCCTCGGCCTTCTTCTTACTCTCGCGGATCTGCTGTTGCACCTCCGCCGGTGACAGCTGCCTCGTATCGGCACTGCTCGCGTGTTTATCTTCCGCCACTTTTGCCGCCACCGACGCTAGTCGTAGCTGCTCGCCCTGGACAACCATGGACATGGCGAGAGCAGCCTCCAGCTCGGCTTGCTCCATCTCCTCCTGCTTGTAGAGCACGCTGAGCTCCATGAACTGGGCCTCCAGGTCGTGTTCATCCTCAGTCACTTCCTCGCGCAGCTCCTTAATGGCTTCCAGCTCCAGTTCCAAGTTGCGCTTGACCATAAGCTTCTTGAAACTCAGAAAATCGTCCATAGCCAGGATTTGGTTCACCACATCGGCGCTGACGCCGTCGCTCACAGAGCCTCCCGCCGCGCGTTCGCTGTCACGCTGCTTCTCACAGATCGTGGCGAAGTCCGTGGCTGCGAGCCCCATTTCAGCCAGATGCGAGCCCAGGACGGTCTCCACCAACTCGCGGAACTGCGCGTGCAGCTCCGAGTAGATGAACTTGTTCTCCTCGTCCGTGTCGAAGCTGGCGCAGTTGTCGTCGATGAAGCACATGACCGGCAGCTCCCACGCCGGCGAACGGAACAGATTGAGCACATAGTCGAAGACCCAGTCGCTCTCCTCGGGCGTGAACTCCAACGCGTCCGCCATAATTCCCGTCCGTGTGTGCCCATTGCAGTGCATTGCACACGACGGGTCGCGTCAAAAGATCCAATGGCTACATTTGCTAATGATTTCAACCAATAGCAAACAAGCCGCCCTCTAAAAAGGTTTTCAGATCCGTTTTTCGACCATGGAGGAAGGGCCGATGGCGTCGACCAAGCTGTACGTGGGCAATCTCTTCTACGAGCTCACGCAGGACGACGTGGAGGCCGAATTCGGCAAGGTACTTCATCTGGCTCCCCTCTGTCTCTTTCCCCGCTCTCTAACTCCACTCCGTTGCCCAGTTTGGACCGATTGAGCAATGCGCCGTGAAAAAAGGTTACGCGTTCGTGCATTACGAGCAGCTGGAGGACGCTGAGATGGCGGTGCGGGAGATGAACGACAAGGAACTGGGCGGCCGCCGCCTGCGCGTGGCTTTCGCGGTCTCGCACGGCACGCAACGCCGCTACGACGGCCCGCCGCCCGGGCAACAGGGGGCCCCCGGGCCTTCTAACAACCAGCCGCCGCTGCTGCACAGCCCTCGGTTCCCCGTGAACGCGTCGCCCAATCTTTTTGTGGCCAATATCCCACCCCACATCAAGATGAGCGAGCTGGACCAGGCGTTTGCCCAGTTCGGAGAGGTTCATAACGTCAAAGTGCTGCCTCAGGCCAGACCCGACGCTCCCATGTCTGCGTTCGTGGACTATACGGACATCTCGTCGGCTCAGAAGGCCCACAGTGCTACGATCGTTGTGGCAGGACAACAGCTGCGCACGGACTACAATTTCCGCAAGTACGTGATAGGATATAGGCTTTCGTAGACGTTTTTGGTGAGTCTAAAGGTGATTTTTTCATAGGAACAGAGGTGACGGACCCAAGCGTGTGAACAGAGGCAGCTTTGATGCGAACGGCAGCTACGACGGAGAGGAACGCAGTGGACGGCCTCGCTATGACTCGTTCGACTCGCAATCGGGGAGGAAGAGCAGATACGAAGACGAGATGGAGGAGTCTGGCCACCGTCGCCACCATCACCACCGTCACTCGAGTCGCTACCATTCGTCGCGACACAGTCGGGAGGACCCCGAGGAACGTGGCTCCCCTCCGCGTTATCGGCGCCATAGCAGCAGTAGTAGCTTGCGGAAAGGCGAGGAGCGTGAACGCTCGCGTGACTACGGCGGAGAGCGCTCGTTCGGGCGTCCGGATGAGGTCGAAGAGTTCCAGCAGCCGGAACGTCGTTCGCAGTCTGGCTACTATGAATCCCGTTCGCGCGGTGAGGAACGGGTGCCTCGTGAGTACGTGCGAAGGATGGACAAGTCTCCGCAGGAGTACCGTCGTTACGGTCGGCCGGAGATGTCGTCGTCGCGCTATGGATCGCGTCGCGGTCCCCGGAATGACCGCAGCTGGTAAGTTATCTGTTATTATGCCGGTTCTTGGTGCTTTTACTGACCTTTGGTGCTCCCATCCTGGGGTTTGTTTGCATTTCTTCCAGGTCGCCTCCTCCGTCCGGTGGCCCTCGCAGCCGTAGTCGCAGTCGCTAAGCTCCAGTGGTGGCTGAGGCAATCTAGTGTCTCATGTATCTCGGGAAGTACAAGCTAAAGCTAACTGTTGGCATCACGAGACATTTCGTGGAGTTTCAAGAAGGCTTGGTTTGTACCAGCCCGGTTGTATTTCGGATGAAATGGACAAATATCATCAGTGGCCGCAAGGTTTGGGTCACGACTGGTAGCTGGCGTTGCGTTAGTATTTCGTGGTCGATTGGATGGATTGGTTCGCTGGTGTCTTGGCCTTACAGACTGCCTACTAACGCCACGGGAGGAACTTGTGGATTTCTTGGAACACTTTTTGGCGGTGTGTAATTGTGGATACGTGTTTGTCCTTAGAAACTGGATGATTCTTTTCATCACCCTTGGATAAAGTCTATCGAGCATTGAGAACTAGGTGGTTATGGCCATGGGCTTCTACTTGACAGAATGAACTAAATGCAGTCGGACTGTCAAGTGCATTTGCAAAAAGCTATCAAACTGCGCACTTGATTTCTAAAGATTTCGCCTTCATAACTCAAGATGTTCAAGGTTCTGCTTTCGTGCGCTATTGTCGCTACCTGCGCGCTGGAACTCGCTTCGGCTGAAACGACTGCGATGGGCCTCAGTCAACGAAACCTTCGCACCAATGTCGACTCGAGTTTCAGCTCCAGTGGCGATGCTGCTGCTGGTCTGGAGGAGAAGAAGAAGTTGTGCTCTTTGTTGGGCATCGTCCACTACGCGTGCCACCCGATTATTTGGATTGGCAATTGATATGTGGCGTGTTCTTCCCTACGCTTACTCCAGATAATTCCAGTTGAAATAACATGAATTCGCAGCAATTTCACTGTTGGGCTGATGGAGTTCATTCCGCAATTTGCCGTCTCCAACTCACAACAACAACAACAACAACAAGATGAAGATTTCCATCTACGCTCTCGCGCTTCTGTTGTCGGCTACTGTCGCTGCTGCAGGGTCGACTCCTATGGTGCGTGGACTACGCGACGAGACGGCTACCAGTGAAGCTTCCGCCGCTGGAAAGGAGGAGAAAGTCTGCTACTTCCTGTTCTGGCCTTTTCAATGCTGAAGAGCTCAAGGTTCATTGATACCACCGTAGTAGTATCACTGCCATAAAACACCTGAACCATCGTGATAAGTTATCACTGATAACTTCAATCAAGCACTTGATCATTTCGGTGATATGACTATCTGGGTCTCGTTCTAGCCTAGGCCTGCTGCTCCACCATTCCACGATACACACCACCAGGCAACTGCATCAACTCCTCGTGACTGCCGAGCTCTACGATCGCGCCGTCACGCGTCACAGCGATCACGTCCGCCTTCCGAACCGTCGACAAACGGTGAGCCACCACGATCGTCGTGCGCTGCTTCTGCGCCATCAACGCGTCCAGTGAGGCCTGCACGATGTGCTCGCTCTCGTTGTCCAGCGCACTCGTCGCCTCGTCCAGAAGCAGCACGTCCGGGTCGCGCAGAATGGCGCGCGCGATGGCGATCCGCTGCTTCTGGCCGCCCGACACTTGCGCACCGCGGTCGCCCACCTCCGTGTCGAAGCCGCGCGGGAAGTTCGAGATGAAGTCGAAGGCGTTGGCACTTTTTGCCGCTGCCTCCACCTCCGCGCGACTCGCACCCGGTTTGCCCAGTGCGATGTTGTCCGCGATGGTGCCCGAGAACAGAACCGGCTCCTGACTCACCAGCGAGATGCGGTCGCGCAGCCACGGCAGACTCAAACTACGCACGTCGTGTCCGTCCAGCGTCACAACGCCCGACGATGGGTCGTAGAAGCGCTCCAGAAGCGCGATGGCAGTGCTCTTGCCACTGCCGCTTGCTCCCACCAGCGCCACCGTCTGACCGCGTCGAATGCACAAGTTGTAGTCTCGGTAGATGGCGGCGTCCGGTCTGGACGGGTACGCGAACGTGAGCTTCTTGAAATCGATATCGCCGTCGATGCTTGGTAGTACAGTTCCTGTGGTGGACGTGGCGTCGATCTCCGGTACGCGGTCGATGATCTTGAAAACGTTGGCAGCGGCTTGTTTCGCCTTCTCTCCATCCACAGACCCTTGCGAGGCCATGCTAATACTGAACGACCCTGTCATAAAGATCATGATGATCGTGAAGAGATCGTAGAAATTGACCGTGCCCTTGGTGACCCAGTAGCCTCCAACGTAGAAGATCAGGGAGAGCGAAAGGAACAAGACGCCTTGAGATAGACCGAAGGCGATGCCGCCAGAGATGCCTGCCCTTTTGTCCTGCTCCTTCGAGGCGTCCAGGAACGACGTATACCTCGCAGTCAGAGACTGTTCCATGCCGAACGAGGCGACTGTGCGGATCGCGTCAATGGCTTCCGACAGCAACGATCCTGCTGCAGCGTCGGCATTGTTGCTCGTCTTAGCATTTACCTGTCCTCGCATGTTCTTGATCCGCATGAAATTGCAGCCCACCAGCAGAGGCACAATGGCCGTCATGACCAGGGTCATCTGCCAACTGTACAGGAACGAGAGCGCGAGGATAATGACTGTCGTGGCCACGCCCACCACTGCACGACTGAGATTTTCGGATGTCATGGAGTGTAGGACGGCGGAGTCACTCGCGAGCCGAGATACAAGGGCACCGGGCGAGTTTTCAGTCAGATCAAACCACCCGACCTCCTGCCGCAGCATGGCGCCGTACGTCGCCACACGGACACGAGCTACGAGGCGGTTTGATGCCACGCCGAACCCGTAGTTCATCAGAGTGATTGCCACACAGCACACAACGGCCAGGATGCCCAGGTACAGCGAGTAGTAGCGCATGTCATGCAGCATCTCGTGCTTCGTCTTGTAGGTTTCGGAATACAGCTTGATCGAGACGCCGATAAGCAGACCATTCACAGGGTACACCGCACCATATACCGCGGCGCCGAGACCGCCCAGCGCCATGAATTTCCACTCGGGGAGGGTCATCTTCCAGATCCTCGACTTACTGTCCTTGTGTGCACACTCATTGCTGTCTACTCCACTGGCGATGGTTTCGGCTTCAGCAACGTCCACGTTTGACTTACTGATTCGCGTTACAGATCGCACGAGTCCACGAGTAGATCCGGACGAGTCCGGGTCAGCCGCCGTCTCGCTTTTCTTGATGCCGTCCTCTTTCGAAACTACTTGTGCTTGGGCTTCTAGTAGATGGTGGTAATGGCCATTCGGAATACGCAACAGCTCCTCGTGAGAACCGATCTCCACAATACGACCGCCGTTGTGCACGGCAATGCGGTCTGCGTCTCGGATCGTCGACAACCGGTGCGCCACGATGATCGTCGTACGGTTCGAACCCGCCACCAACCGATCCAGAGACGCCTGCACGATCCGCTCGCTCTCCGTGTCTAGCGCACTCGTCGCCTCGTCCAGCAACAGGATCGGAGGGTTCTTGATGATAGCGCGAGCGATGGCAATGCGCTGCTTCTGACCTCCAGACAGTTGAGCCCCTCGCTCGCCCACTTCCGTTGCGAAGTTCTCTGGGAACTCCATGATAAAGTTGAACGCGTTCGCCATCTTGGCAGCCTCCACCACCTCACTGTCCGACGCGTCCGGCCGGCCGTGACGGATGTTCTCCATGATCGACGTCGCGAAGAGAACGGGCTCCTGTCCGACCAAACCGATCTGTTGTCGCAGCCACTTCACGTTCAGTGAGCGAACGTCTTCGCCGTCGATCTTCACGGAGCCATCCAGTGGGTCGTAGAAGCGCTCGAGCAACGAGATCACCGTGCTCTTGCCGCTACCGCTCGGACCCACTAGCGCCACCGTTTCGCCAGCTTTAATCTTGAGCGAGTAACCACGGCACACCTCCACCTCCGGTCGAGACGGGTACGCGAACCGCACGTTGTCGATGTCGATGTCTCCTGATACGTGGTCGAGTTTCCTGCCTTGATCATCGTTGGTAGGCTCAATCAGCGACGGCCGCTTGATCACTTCGAAGACGTCGAAGGCTGCAGCGCAAGCAGAGAAGACCGCTTGAAGGCTGGGACCTGCCTGACTAATGGCTAAGGTGCCTTTGGTTGCTGAGAAGAAGACCGTCATAATCCGCCCAGCGTCGTAACAGCTTGAGCCACTGCACGTGTTACCATCCAGCTTATCACGGGCAACGAAGACGGCGCCTAAAAAGAAGCCGAGCGCGTACATGAGGAACTGGACCATGTTCATGACTCCGGTGCCCCAGCCGGCCGCGAACTCTTTTTTTATTCCAGCGAGTGTGGCTCCCTTGAGTGCGCGCGTGTACTTCTCAATGAAATGCTCCACCGAGTTGAACATGTGCACCGTGCGGACGTTGCTGAGCGACTCCTGCGCCACAGCCCCGGCCTGAGCGTAGGAGTTAATGCTGCGGTTGCTAGCGGCGACGATCACCTTCTTGGCCAGCATTCCGCTCACGGTGACGAACGGCACCACCGCCATTAGGATCAACGTCAGCTCCCAGCCCTTGATCATGGCGATAACGATACCAGAGACGATGGTGGAGGTGAAATGCAGTAGGTCGCTCATCTTGGCGCCCATGCCGTCCTGGATAGTGATGGTGGCGTCGGCTACACGTGACGATAGCTGCATCGGATCGTTGACGTCGAACCAGCCGATCTCCTTGGTGATGATAGCGTTGACGTAGAGACTTCGGATGCGCTTGGACTGACGCGACGCTGTGACGGACCAACAGTAGACCTGCAGGTAGGCCGCGATAAAGCCGGCGATGCCCACGATCATGAAGTTGATGGATGCAGTGCGGACACTGGGCATGGTGAGAGTCGGTGTCTCGCCTTCCCTGGCCTCGCCAAACTCGTTGATAATGTCTCCATACAGAAGAACCAAGATGGGACGCAAGACTCCGGCCCCGAAGGCTCCCAGAGTGCCCAAGAGCATGAGCAGCTTGTCAGTCGTGTCTGCGAAGCTGAATATCTCTAACAAGGACACCTGTCTAGTTGCCTCTGAGCTTTCATCATGGTTTCCCTCTACAGCTACAACTGCAGCATCAGATTGCTGTTGCGAAGACTGAGGCGAGTGCATTTCCACAAAGTTGTGGGGCTCTCTTTTGTTGGCATCAGAGAGCGATGCCATGATGAACTAACTAGTGGTTTGAGTTGGACTAAGGGGTTTTGCTTGTGACTTGGCAAATTGTGGAATGAGGAAACTTGTAAGGTCCCTCCCTGTCTCATTGTTTTTTAAACTTGATACCGCTTACCCCTCCCCTACACGCGTTATCAACGACATGTACAACCAACCACCTGATCGGATTGCCAAGCAATCTACGATGTTGCAACAGCCTGCAACTCGGCCATGCCTCGATACACACCACCAGGCAACTGCATCAACTCCTCGTGACTGCCGAGCTCTACGCTTGCGCCGTCGCGTGTCACGGCGATCGCGTCCGCCTCCGAACCGTCGATAAACGGTGAGCCACCACGATCGTCGAGCGCTGCTTCTGCGCCATCAACGCGTCCAGCGAGGCCTGAACGATGTGCCCGCTCTCGTTGCCTAGCGCACTCGTCGCCTCATCCAGAAACAGGGTAAAAATCCTTGGCCGTCTTCCTGTCACTTAGGCTACGCATCAGCGCGCCACCATTGATAAACTACGACCACACGCAGTACTCCTGGGCGTCCGTTCGTTAAAAGTTTAACTTAAATCTACTCTCGTCCCCGAAGCTCATGCGGTCGCTGCAATCGAGACCCATCCACTCCAAGGTGCTTCGAAAAGCCCTTCGCCATTGACTCCACAGTATCTGCCACAGTTGCGTTAGCGCCGGACAAGTGAGAAAACAATGTTCCAATGTTTCAATTGAATCGCAGCCGTCCCGGACACAAAGTTGTGCATTCGGATTGCTAGTAAGCGTGAAGAAGAGCCTTGATCCGACAATGAGGTCTCCGAAGAATAGCCTCAGCATTACATCGTGAACGACAGGTACCAGACACCGTCGAAGCCAAAATATCTGAGTGAGCGTTTGATGTACACGCCCTCGGGGACATCCAAGTTGTACCATTGGGTGTTGCTCCAATTCGTCGAGAGGCTGGATGAGTTTCTTCCAGTCTCCGGCTTTTAGGCCAGGAAAGAACCGTGATCGTGATCCTTCAGGAGTGCTTACAGTCACCACCACCCCTAGAGATGGAGGTGTTGTACTGCTACCCACCCTTTCGCAACCCACCCGCTTCCGGGTGAGGAAGAACCCGCTGAAAAATACTTCGCATTTGATAGTAGAGTACGAAATATCGAGGAGCAATATGCGGGTTCCACGATGGAACAAACCATTTCGAAAAACTCCCCTGAACTTAGCCAGTGGCGATCATTATCCAGAAAATCAGCGAGACAATGCTTGTTTGCCTTCGCGAGAGCCCGACACAGATTTCGAAACTTGACAGACCCTGCTTCTAGCGGTACCGACGTTGCCACTTAAAAATCTTGGCACTTGCTCCACCAAATTGGATTATAAAGAGCGTATTGCAGTACTTGAACTCGACTTGTTGAAAGCAATCTTCGGTCAGGCCTTCCACTCACGTAGTAGTTGGCACCACCAGACGGGTAGCATCGTTGCCCTCCATCTTGATGGTCTTGGGGGATCCTGAAACAAGAAATCACTTGATCCTGGCCTCCAAAAGGGCCCATACCGTTTTCCCAGCATGGCCATCAGTGGACGATACCTCCTGCGCTCCGAGGGTCACCCTCGAATGCTTGTACGACTTGTTGTATTAGTTGGAATTGCTGGCGCTTGATACTATTCATAATTACAGACACTCCAAATCAAGGCCAAGGAAACAAGCTGCACGCACGTGACAAGTCATGTGACTCTGTTACTATCCAAATTCCGGCTGCTGTTCGCGTTCCGTTCGATATGGCCAGAAGAGGCCGATTGCAAAAATCAACCACTCGTAGCTGGCTGGAGAAGGTAAATTGTCAGCGATCGAAGCCTGACGTTTCTTATCCTGCTGCCAGTACAGCAGTAATTATATAGCGAGCATTGATCGGCTTGTCGGCACTTTGGGAAGGCTCCTTCCAAGGTGACATCGAGCGGACTTCAACGCGCGGGCGAACAGACTCGTTTCTACCCCCGATTACTCCGAGCTAGCCAATCATGAAGCTTCAAGATATTATTTTGACCAGTCGAAATCGTGTTTACCCACGCCACTGTATTACCCACGCTGAGTAGGGGCGTGCGGCACCGCCGGCAATGCAGCAGTAGCTCATTCCCCAACTTTCTACGCAACGCACAAGTCCTAAACAACCTTCGGGAGTTACACGATCTCTAATGGCATCCCAAGTGGGAGACCCCAGCGACCCGGACCACCAGCAGTACGTCGAAGTGCTCACGCCTCGACTTTCGCAACAGAGCGACACCGAGAAAACCAAGATCCTGGCCGAATTCAAAGATGAAACTGGCGTGCAGAAGAACCAAGTGCCAGTGCTGGAGCTCTTCTCCTTCGCGGACTCGACCGACAAGCTGCTCATGGCTCTGGGCACGCTCGGAGCTATAGGAGCTGGTGTCCTGCGACCGCTGATGGTCCTTCTGCTGGGCAACCTCATCAATTCCTTCGGCTCGACCACCCAAGGAAGCTCAATCTCCGATGACTTCTCGTCTAGCGTCAACCGAGTCGCTCGCAATCTTACCATTGTGGGCGTCGTGGGTCTCCTTGCAGGCTATCTGCAGGTCTACTGTTGGTCCGTCACAGCGTCGCGTCAGTCCAAGCGCATCCGAAGTCTCTACGTCAACGCTATCATCACCAAGGAGATCGGCTGGTTCGACGTCAACGATCCGATGCAGCTATCGTCCCGTGTGGCCGACGCCACAATCACTATCCAAGACGGAATCGGATCCAAGATGAGTGACATGGTGCACTTCTCGGCGACGGTAGTGTCGGGAATCATCATCGCCTTTGTCAAGGGCTGGGAGCTGACGTTGATCCTGATGGCGGTGGTGCCGTTCGTCGCCTTGAGTGGGATGTTGGCCAAGAAAGTGATCGTTGCTGCTACGCACGACGGCATGCAGGCGTACGCAGAGGCTGGAGCTGTGGCGCAGGAGTCTCTCAGCAACATCCGCACGGTGCACATGTTCAACTCGGTGCAGCATTTCATCGAAAAGTACAGTCGCGCTCTTGAAGGGGCCACGAACGCTGGAATCAAGAAAGCATTTGCTGTGGGCTGGGGCAGTGGTCTGATGTACATGATGATTTTTCTCATGTACGCGCTTGGTTTTTTCCTGGGTGCTGTGTTCGTTGCGCGTGATCAGCTGGACGGCAATACGTGCAGTGGCTCCAGTTGTTACGATGGCGGTCGCGTTATCACAGTGTTCTTTGCAGTAATGCAGGGAGCCATGGCCTTAGGCCAGGCGGGTCCAAACCTGCAAGCGGTCTTCTCTGCTTGCGCTGCAGCCTTCGACGTCTTCGAAGTGATCAAGCGGCCGTCGCTGATTGAGCCTACCAACGATGATCAAGGCAGGAAACTCGACCACGTATCAGGAGACATCGACATCGACAACGTGCGGTTCGCGTACCCGTCTCGACCGGAGGTGGAGGTGTGCCGTGGTTACTCGCTCAAGATTAAAGCTGGCGAAACGGTGGCGCTAGTGGGTCCGAGCGGTAGCGGCAAGAGCACGGTGATCTCGTTGCTCGAGCGCTTCTACGACCCACTGGATGGCTCCGTGAAGATCGACGGCGAAGACGTTCGCTCACTGAACGTGAAGTGGCTGCGACAACAGATCGGTTTGGTCGGACAGGAGCCCGTTCTCTTCGCGACGTCGATCATGGAGAACATCCGTCACGGCCGGCCGGACGCGTCGGACAGTGAGGTGGTGGAGGCTGCCAAGATGGCGAACGCGTTCAACTTTATCATGGAGTTCCCAGAGAACTTCGCAACGGAAGTGGGCGAGCGAGGGGCTCAACTGTCTGGAGGTCAGAAGCAGCGCATTGCCATCGCTCGCGCTATCATCAAGAACCCTCCGATCCTGTTGCTGGACGAGGCGACGAGTGCGCTAGACACGGAGAGCGAGCGGATCGTGCAGGCGTCTCTGGATCGGTTGGTGGCGGGTTCGAACCGTACGACGATCATCGTGGCGCACCGGTTGTCGACGATCCGAGACGCAGACCGCATTGCCGTGCACAACGGCGGTCGTATTGTGGAGATCGGTTCTCACGAGGAGCTGTTGCGTATTCCGAATGGACATTACCACCGTCTACTGGAAGCTCAAGCTCAAGTAAAACTTGAAAAGAAAACAGGCGCAAACGACAAGTCAAGCGTGGAGGGCGACCGTAGTCAGATCGAATCCAGCAGGGAGTCGAGGAAATCAATCGAGACAGATATCGGTGCTGCCAATGCCAACGAAGCCAACGACAGTGAATCCGATAGTAAAGACACGCTGGAAGTTTCAACGTTGCGCATTTGGAGAATGGGTCTACCCGAGTGGAAGTTCATGGCCCTGGGTGGTGTGTCTTCCGTGTTCAAGGGATCCGTTTACCCACTGGCTGGTATGTTCATTGCCAAGATCATCCACCTGTACTACGAGCTCCAGAAAACGAAACACGAAATGCTGCATGACATGCGGTACTTCTCGCTTGCCCTCGGCTGTCTTGCTGTAGTGTGCGGCGCCTCGTTCACGCTGACTGAGTACTGGTTCGGTATTGCTTCGAGCCGATTGATCAGTCGGGTTCGCCTCGCGACATACAGTGGCATGCTGCATCAGGAAGTTGGCTGGTTCGACCTCAAGGAGAACTCGTCAGGATCTTTAGTGGCTCGATTATCCGCGGACGCTGCAATTCTCCAGGCGATGACGTCGGATTTCCTCAACCGAAGCCTCATGACTGGAACGACGTTTACCATCATCTTCGCGGTCGCCTTCTACTACAGCTGGGAGATGACTCTCATCATGATGGCTACGACTCCGTTCCTCGTGGGCGTCAATTTCGTGCGGTTAAAGCAAATGTCCGGGCAGGTTAACGCCAAGAAGAACAACGACGCCGACGCCGCAGCTGGGTCTCTACTTTCGGAGGCCATCGACTCGATTCGCACGGTCGCATCGTTCGGAATGGAAAAGATTCTGACTGCGCAGTACACATCCTTCCTGGACGTCTCTAATGCGCAAGACAAGAGACTGGGTGTGTCCGGGGGTATCTCGTTCGGGCTCTCACAGGGCACGACGTTCTGGGTCCTGGCTTTCGTCTTCTACATCGGAGGCATCCTGGTGTCGCACGGAACAGTCAGCTTCGAGGACCTTTTCGTGGTTCTCATGGTTTTCATGATGGGATCTTTTAGTGTCAGTATGGCCTCGCAGGGATCCGTAGACGGCAAGAAGGCGAAACAAGCCGCTGCCAACGTTTTCAAGATCATCGACCGCGTACCGGAGATCGACGCCACGTCCACCACAGGAACTGTACTACCAAGCATCGACGGCGATATCGATTTCAAGAAGCTCACGTTCGCGTACCCGTCCAGACCGGACGCCGCCATCTACCGAGACTACAACTTGTGCATTCGACGCGGTCAGACGGTGGCGCTGGTGGGAGCAAGCGGCAGTGGCAAGAGCACTGCCATCGCGCTTCTGGAGCGCTTCTACGACCCATCGTCGGGCGTTGTGACGCTGGACGGACACGACGTGCGTAGTTTGAGTCTGCCGTGGCTGCGCGACCGCATCTCGCTGGTGAGTCAGGAGCCGGTTCTGTTCTCGGGCACCATCGCGGACAACATCGCACTGGGCAAACCGGGTGCGAGTCGCGCGGAGGTGGAGGCAGCGGCAAAAAGTGCCAACGCCTTCGACTTCATCTCGAACTTCCCGCGCGGCTTCGACACGGAGGTGGGCGACCGCGGTGCGCAAGTGTCGGGCGGCCAGAAGCAGCGGATCGCCATCGCGCGCGCCATTCTGCGCGACCCGGACGTGCTGCTTCTGGACGAGGCGACGAGTGCGCTGGACAACGAGAGCGAGCACATCGTGCAGGCCTCACTGGACGCGTTGATGGCGCAGAAGCAGCGCACGACGATCGTGGTGGCTCACCGTTTGTCGACGGTTCGGAAGGCGGACGTGATCGCTGTGACGCGTGACGGCGCGATCGTAGAGCTCGGCAGTCACGAGGAGTTGATGCAGTTGCCTGGTGGTGTGTATCGTGGAATGGTCGAGTTGCAGGCTGTTGCAACATCGTAGTTTCTGTGGTTGGTTGTCACCGCTTGGCTTCGTGCTCTCCATTAGAGCAGCTTGGGTCTACACTCCCTGTTGGCGTCTGCTGTAGCGAATACACACTTCATAATGTTGCAATTAACAACGTGCTGGCTGTCTTGATAGCGAGAGACCTGTGAACTTGAACGAAGATCTCTTCAGGCTTCTTGTGGATCAATTTCGCCGGCCCTATGACAGCAGCAACAACCAAGCCTTACAGGCCATCATCAGGCTTGTTGAGTCTTCCAAGAAGATTAAAGAACGGGTGACTAACCTTGCTTGCCTTCCCAGCTCCTTCCACCTGATCTTACGAAATGCCACTTGACAGCAGAGGGAGCAAGTCTTCGTCCTCTTGGCGTCGTTTACGCCATGGATCAGCACGTCGCCCTTGATGAAGCCTCAATACATTCTTCCCCTTCATGCCGCTTTGTATCGCCTGCCAGTTCTGCAGAGCGTCTCCTTCCTCCTCTGGCATTGCCTCCTCCAAAACCCTCGATCTCTTCTCACTATACTTGAAGAATGGCAGACCAGCACTCTCGGATCAGATTTCGCTAGTTGCGTCCATTCGCTGATTCGTTAAAACCACCATGTAGCCATTTATAATTGGTCAAAACTCATACCATGTATCCACGGTCTTTCTATGCATCTGATTCTGTCACTCAAAAAAGAGCTCTTCGAGTGACGCACCACTCCGCATTCCGCCCCCGACGCTCATGCGGTCGCTGCTGAGCCTGTCGCTGCTGGCGCTGGCCTTGTTACCAGCCTCTGCTTCCTCCTCTGCTTCCTCCTCTTCCTCCTCCTCCTCCCTCTCCAGTGCGCAATGCGACCCCCACTACGAGCAACTTAACGCCACCACTGGCCACTGCGACTGCCGCGAGGGCTTCAGTGGCTTCGGCTGCCGCATGTGCACGGCCAGCGGCTCACTAAGCGCCGCGTCCTCCGATATCTGCAGCGCCACCTTCGGCTCCGACTACTCGTGCGTCACCGGCCTGAGTTATGACGCACACGCATCGCTCAAGACCTACGGCTGTACGCTGTCCACGGACCTGCAGGCTCTTTTTCCGGATGGGGCATTGGACGTGCGCTGCGATCGAGACCCACAGGGAGTAGCCAACTGCTCGGCTGCTGTATTTAAGGCCAAGGACACAGTGCACAGCACGCACGTTATTGACTGCAACATTACACAGTGCGCCTTCGCTACGGGCGATGCTAATGGGGAGTGCGCGCAGATTGATTGCAAGTGTGGACCCCAGTGCTCAGCTATAACGAAAGCTTTAGTGGAGAGCACTCTAAGTGGGAAGCCAGCCAAGATTGAGGTGACGAACCAGACCCAACTTGCTATCGTCATTGAAGGCTCGCCCATTCCACTGTCTGCTACGTGTACAGCTTCGGCCTGCGAACAGACTGGTAGCGGGGGAAGCAGCGCATCGGGAAGTGGCAGCTCTGGTGGCGATTCGGGTGGAATTAGGGGTCTCTGGGTTGCTGTTGTGGCGTGTGCAGCGTTGGCAGCAACTTTGCTGCTCTGTGGTTGTGCTTGCTCCTGCTGCTTGACTGCCAGCATTCGTCGCGGACAGAACGAAGACGTGGAGACCGAAATTCTCAAGTTCACGTCGGGATCTGCGGATACGCTCGAGTTCCGCCACATCAGTTGTTACGCGGAGCCACCGAAGGCGGACGAGGAGCACAAGCGCATTCTACACAAGATTTCGGGGAGTGTTTCACGAGGTGAGGTACTTGGGTTGTTAGGACCCAGCGGATCAGGCAAGACGACGCTGCTGAACGCGCTTGCAGCGGTGGAAAATGGCAGGTCGCAGTTTGCTGGTGAACTATTGCTTGATGGTAAACGGCTCTCGAAGGGATACCGCCGTATTGCTGCGTATGTGCAACAGGACGACTCTCTCTACTCAACCCTCACTGTACGTGAGTGTATTTCGTACTCGGCCCAGCTTCGTCTTCCGTCAACATTGTCGGATAGAGTGAAGTATGCAATGGTTGATCGTACTATCGCAGAGCTCAATCTCACTCACGTCGCTAATTCGCGCATCGGGTCGGTGGGAGGAAGCAGTGGCCGACGTGGCGTATCTGGTGGTGAGAGAAGGCGAGTCAGCATTGGGATGGAGCTCGTAACGGCGCCGCAGATCCTCATTCTCGATGAGCCTACATCTGGGCTCGACAGCTCCTCTGCACACTCGGTTGTGCAGCTTGTGAAAGAGCTGGCAGGTCATGGGCGTATTGTGGTGCTTAGTATCCATCAACCGAGCGCAAGGTCGTTCCTGCTACTGGATAAGATTATGCTACTTGGCAAGGGCAAGCTGCTTTACAGTGGAGCGCCTGCAGAGTCCAAGGGTTATTTCCAAGACCTTGGGTTTAAGTGCCCAGAGGTAAGTATTCAGCTGTTCGCATTTACTACGTTCTTGAATTGTGTACTAAAGATCTGTGTATTGACCTGTTTGTGCTCTGAAGAATGAGAATATTGCAGACTTCATTCTCGATATCGCGTCCGACACAAACAATATCCCCATGATCCGATCTCATATGAAACGTGAGCCTTCTCCAGTTTCTTCCAAACCAATTACGATCCCCTCGGCCTCTCGCGTTCGTCTGCAGAATATTACCCCACGATTCACGATCGGCAGTCCTACACCTAGGGCGGAATCATCGCCGTTTATGAAAGAAGACGCATCACTCGACACTCCGCGTTTGGAGAATATGCTGGCTTCACCGGTGGGTGCAGGAACCCCTAAAGAACCGAGCACGCTAGGAATACCGACAGCTCCTGGTACTCCTCGCAGTCCTCCACCTGTCGCCATGGCTGAAGCAGAAAGCAACGGTGATATCAAAACACCACCCCGGTCGATGCTGGTGGAGATCCGTGTGCTCTTTGCGCGGACGGCGCAGAACATTCTTCGTCACCGGTCACTGCTTGTGCTGCACATTGCGTTGAGTCTATCGCTAGCTCTCTTCGGCGGATTGATCTTCAACCACGTGACCAACGACCTCGCAGGATTCCAGAATCGCATGGGTGCGTTCTACTTTATCCTAACGTTCTTCGGGTTTGCAAGCATGAGCTCCATGGACCTGTTCATCGGCGAACGCCCAATTTTTCTTCGCGAAACTGGCGCGATGTACTACGGAGCGTTCAGCTACTTCCTTGCCAAGGCCACGTTGGATACGCTATTGTTGCGGATATTGCCTGCCTCGCTGTTTGCGAGCATCTTCTACTGGATCATGGGACTGCAAGCGACGACGGGCCGCTTCCTGATGTTCTCGCTTACGCTGGTGTTGTTCAACGTGGCGGCTGGCGCAATTTGTCTCCTCGTGGGCGTGCTCTCTAGACGTGTTGGGTCTGCGAATCTTGGTGCGACGGTGGCTCTGCTCGTCATGCTTCTTTTTGGTGGCTTTTTGCTGAACTCGCAGACCATGCCGACGTCTGTGGGTTGGCTGAAGCATCTATCGATCTTCAGCTACGCATTCGAGATCCTCATGACCAACGAACTCAAGGGCCTCATTCTCAAGTTCGACGCCCCCGGATACCCTGCCGTTCCCGTTTACGGCGAGGTGTATCTCAAGACGCTTGGCATGGACTATGCCAACCGGTATTACGATGTTGCAGCTCTCGCTCTCATTGCAGTGAGTCTGCAAGTACTTGCCTTCCTGTTCTTATCACTGCAGGTCCCTCTGCATCGTGGCTTAGCCGACCTCGACGATGAAGACGATGAAGTAGCAACTCCGCCACGAAAGGAGGAAGTGTAGATGGATGAATTAGGTATTAAAACGAAAAGGTAGGCATTTGGCCATTCCAATTTTTTTTAAATGCATTAAATGCCAGTAGATGCTAACGAATCGCGATTTCGACACACCGCTCGAAAGATACGCCTTAAGGTAGGTAAAAGTTGATTAACTTTAGCTGGGCTTACGTCTTGCAGACCTATGCTATTACCAGTGTCTTACGTCTAGCATCGCGGAGTCCATATTCGTTGTCGTGGGAGGTTAGGAAGAAGTTCGGTCTGTTCTGACTCGAATCCCAAGCGCGTAAGCACTCGATTAAGCGCTCCGTCGTCAATATTCCAATCAAATGAATGCCGAAACAAGAATTGGCAGTGGCTTCGAAATGAAGCCTCCAAGTTAGCGATATTTGGCGTCACCGCTTGTGTTTCGCCGAAGTAAATGTCATTGCGCAGCCGCCATGTTGCGTGAAATACTATCGCAGTGTGTATTCTCCACAGTAGCAACAGGTTCTCCTTATCGTCTCTCCATCCTCTAGCAAGATACGCCTTAAGATATTCAATACCCGAGGCGTATCCATACTATTATGGATAGTGCTCGTCAGAAAAAAAAAATCCATTTTCAAGGCTCCAGATTCAGGTATATTTTGGAAAGTTGTGAGGGCAATATTTGTTCGATTTTAGATATTTGTATATTGTCGGAAAGCTCACGCCTTGAACAAACCAAACCACTGGAAGTGCAAAAATTCGGTTTGACCGTTAGTTTTCGGTTTCTTTGAACCTATATGACTGGCATTTTTGGTTCGGTTGTGAAACCCATCTTGACTTCAAACCAACACGAAGGTTTGGAGTTTCAGGTTTGGAGTTACGCTCTCAATTTGTAACGACGCGAGCACCTCGTGGATGATCGCGCCTTTTCCTAAACACTCCGTTCACCACAGTTCTCAGCCTACTCTGAATTTCACAGTACCCCCACACACCCAAGCCTCTACTACACTACCGCCGACACGTTAACGTTTCCCTATAGCCAGTCAACTACCGGCTTCGACGCATCCAACTATAGTCTGTTATTCCAAACACCGCTGCAACAATTCAGCGCCCACTTTGGCTACATCGCTCCCAAGAGGGGAGGCAACGTCCTCGGGAAGAAGGTGAGGTGGGTGTTGTGGGTAGTAGCCAGCACCGCGGTCTCCCAGCACAGACACTAGAGCTGGATCCATCTACAGCACTCGCTGAGTCGTCAACTGCTGCCATGGCTCGAGGCTCGTCCATGCCTGACCTTCCACCAAGACCTCCTGCTACTATTCTTGCTAGTTCAACATCATCAGTACCTGTGCCGATGCATGTTACACAAGCAATCCGCAATTACGTGCCGGCTGACGGTTTTACGGTGCTACCAAAACGCCGTGGGGAACGGTCAATAATTCTTGACTGGGGAGTACGCGTTACTTCCACGCTCGAAGGCAATGAATACGTGTGCTGGATATACCAAGGTAGCCTCGAATGTCGTCGTGAAAACAAGGTCATCCAGCTGTTTGGTAATACGTCTAAAGCTATCATGCACCTTGGCGAAAAACACTTGTTAACAGCAAGCAAGATTACGGCCGAGAACACCAGGAAACGTGACCGAGCTGAGGAGCTGGAGCGCATACGGCGTGCTATTGCTGATGGAGCAGATAGCAGAAGTGCTTGAAACGATGCGCGTGGTGAACAACAATCTCCCGTTTCGGATCAGAGAATATAACGAATCAGAGTTGCTTGCAGACTTGGTGGTTCCAGACGAATTCCGAGCGACTATCAACAACCACACCGTGACGCGAGCTATCGCCGAGCTTTATTCAAGCGCCCGACTGGCTATTCGATCCCATCTAGAACGCAGTAGAGTCAGCAACGTGCCGTCTTTCTCAATGGTGTGTGATTTCTGGTCTTCCAAGACATAGAGGGCGACAAAATATCTTGGTCTGAGGGTCTACTTTGTCGACAACAACTGGGAATTCCAGTCGATTCTTCTTGGCACTCGCCATTATGAACCGATGTATGGAGAAAGAAGCACCGGAAGTCGTGCATCGTTTAAGCGCTGGATCACAGAGCTACTTAAAGATTTCGGACTTTCAGTTAATGATTTCTACGGCTCAACTAGCGACTCCGGCCCTGATGTCAAATGGATGATGACGAAGGGAATTTGTCTCCAATGGGAATGGTGCATGCCCCACCTCACGAACGCAGCTACCAAAACCGCGTTTGGTATCGCTCCTCAGCGCAAGGCCTCAAAGAACTTGCCAGCAACAGAATTGGTCTCACGCATCGCCCGTACAACATTCGCTGTTCGTTCCAATGCCTCAATGGGGAGCCTTTTCTCATAACTGTGTGAAATGGCAAACGCTGGTGCTACTACGCAGTTGATCGAGCACAAAGAGCACAGATTCATGTGCTTCGCTAAGGTCGTCCGCCGCTTGCTGGAGAAATGGGACCAACTCGAAGACTGGTTCCAGGAACGCATTGACAAAGCTATTCGTGAGCGAAAGTCAGCGCCGGAGGGACTTCCTATTGCTGACGACAAGCTGAGTCTACTGCAGTTGTATGGGCTTCTCAATCCTATCATGGCGTTAAATACCAAGAGTCAAAAGGAGGACACAAATCAAGTTGATGTGCTTTTGTCAGTCTTCAGACTGCGCAAAACTATTCTGGACGAAACTCAGCCTGTCAAAGACAAAATGCGAGCCCCAACAGAGCCTCCTCTTTATTACCAAGTCCGAGACCTCACAAGACTCGTGAAATCGACGCGAGCACTACTTGCAAAGTCGTTTCACATAAACTTCTTCATTCGGTACACGGACCACGCCCGGATTCGCGATTCATCTTTTATTCCGGAGGTTCAGATGCTGTTGCACCCGTCACTAAAAATCCAAAACGTCAACTTAGCAAAGATTGTCCGACTTTGCAACGAGCAGTTGATCATCGACCCGGAGCAGCCCCGCTTGCGTATGGACGAAGCCGCTGTTGACAGAAATGTTGCTGGTGTGAAGGAAGCTGTTCTAAAGCGATTGCGAGCGTTGATGATGACCATATCTACCAGTAGCACGCAAACTTCGGCTCCAACTGAAACATACAGGATGCCCCCGCAACCGCAGCAATTACCACCGGGTTTCGAGTCTCTATCCTCATTTATCGAGTTTCCTTCCCTACAGCCTCCCCAAGTATTTTCTGAAGAACTTATGGAATTTGCTGAAGAAACAGCCGAGCGCGTGGAGCAGCGTAACGTACATGAGGCACGTATCGATGAAGAACTCGAACGGCGGCTCTCCGATCCCAGCAGACTTCTTTCGACGGCGACCAAAACCGAAACAATTTTGCAGCACTGGAAGCGCCAACAAGATGAAAACAACTATCGCCTATTACCTATCGCGGCTCGAGTCATTTACGCTATTCCGGCGTCTTCTGCTCAGATCGAGAGGGATTTCGGGATCAACGGTATGCTCGTTACTAGCTATCGCACAAGTATTGCGAAGCACAACATCGACATGTGCTCCTTTTTTAATCGGAACCGACAATTTGTCGATGTGGTGAATTGCCCTCGGCTCACAGACTCAGAGGTGGAACAGGCGGTACCTGCAAATGTGTTAGTTCCGCTAGCTTCAAGTCAATTCAACGTGCCCTTTGCCGCGCAATGGGTCTTCCTGAAGAACGACTTGACGCATTTCTGTGAGCTCGTCGCCTGCAGCTCACCGACTGCTTTCGCCAAAGCCATCATGGACTGATACAAGCGCTTCGGATCACCGGAGACATGGCAGTCCGACTGTGGCACGCACTTTCACAACTCCGTGTTGGAGCTGCTCAGCAGCAGGCTGAAGAGCAAGCAGGACTTCACACCCCCGTACAGCCCATGGGTGAATGGCACTGTTGAGCGTGTGAACCGTGATGTGCTACAGGTGCTTCGGGTACTTCTGATGGAGTATCAGTTGGACACCAAGGAGTGGCCTTACTTGCTTCCGGTGGTTCAGGCCAACTTGAACCACACACAGCTACCATCATTGGGTGACAAGGCTCATGTAGAGCTTTTCACAGGGCTGTCACCAAGCAGTGCACTAGATGTGATCTGGAATCCGCATCGCAGTCACCATGACGAACAAGTTGAGGTCGATCGGAGCTAGCCCGCCATTGTCAAGCGACTAGATGAGCTGAGGCACAGCCTGCAAGAAATGCACAAAGAGGTTGCCGACATTCGTGAGCGCCGTCACCTGCAGCAAATGGCCGCCAAGAAGGGAACCATGTGCAACTTTTCGGAAGGCGATTTTGTTTTGTGGTCTCGAGTGGATGCTCGGCTACCAGGAAACAAGCTCATGGTCCGCTGGGTCAGGCCGTTAAGGGTGATTGAGGCTCTCTCGCATTCTTTCATCATTGAGAACCTCATTACCAAAGCCCGCCACGACGTACACGGCTCCCGTTTGAAATTCTACACTGACTCAAGCCTGGAGATCACGGAGGAAATGGCGCAGCACGTTTCCAACCAAGGACTCCTCCTCAACGTGGAGCGATTCTGCGGTGCTCGCTACAATGATGAGCTCTCGCGTTGGGAATTGGAAGTTTCGTGGCAGGGCTTGGAGGACGCTGAGAACTCCTATGAAGGTCTTGAGGAGCTGTTCAATGATGTACCAGCCAAGGTGACGAAGGCGTACGTTGCCGAGAGCACCTCCGAAGGCCTCCGAGTCGCCCTCGCTGCACTGCAAGAGTAAGCAAGGCTTGGGGGAGGGGGGGGCACTGTGGGGATCAACACAGCGCAATCGACATGCATTCTGCTAGCCAGCAGCGGCACCAGTCGCGTACAGGAGCCGTACCTAAGGCAATACATATAGAAGACGAGCAGAGGGGATTGAGGCAGCTAGAGATAAGGAAAACAATAGCAGACACAATTCATTTTGCCACAAAAGCAGCAAGCAGCACCTGGATTTGCCATACCACCACTGCATCCCGTTGCAGTGCTTCACGCGTATCGCCGCTCAATGTATTTTATAGTGTTGCCTGTAAAACAGCACGACCTTTTGCCGCGAAAGGGTATATACGCAGCATAGGGTGCACGCTATAAGAGCGGGATAAAAACAGTAGTCTCTGGGTTTCTGGCGAGCCTCTCTGGCATTGCTTACGTTCTTTCTCAGCGACCTTCACCGCCATCTGCTTCCGCAACTACATGTAGTTTCAGCCTAACATCCTTCTTCGACGGCTGGTCGTGTCAAACGATCAAGATAGTTGGGCCTATAAGTTCCTATGCGCCATATGTCGTACTTCGTCATACTCAGCACATATAAAGTGTACTAACGAAATAAGCTATTGCGCCTTTCACTGTGAAATGGGTAACTAGCTCCCCTCCGGTCGTTCGAATCTTTGTCCTCACCTCACAGCTTCTAGACGAGCAACAAAGACATCAAACTGCTGCTGTCCGAATGGGACCCGATGGAAGTCGAGCCCAAGAGTCACATAAGCGCACCGATGAGGGCGATGAAGAAAGTAAGGCGACCATGACGACAGCGGTGTTGATAGTGACCGTGTCGGCGAACCTACTACGTTGAGCGACTCTGACGTTAACGAGGAGAGGTTAAGAGCGGTCAAGCTGTGCACCGACGTGCTGGAGGTGGATGGGGGTGACCACAATACTCCAAGAGGGGAAAACGGCGCGACAAAGGGACCCTGGGTCTGCACGCACTATTCTTTGCACTCAAAGTCCGGGCCACACTGTCAGAATGGACTAATCTCAGGCCAGTTGAAAATGGAGTTCCTGTCATCACTCTTTGGGAGCTAAACGCATATATCGGGCTCAAGATAACGATAAGCCTTTGTCCACTCAACCGGCTCCATAGCTACATACATACCAATGTGCTGTACGATAGATCCAACGGACGAACTTGAGCTACGTGGTGTTGCAGCTGAAGTCTCTTGGCATTTCCAACTTGCTGGAGTTCGAATTCATGGACCCCCCCCCCCCCCCGCCGCAGGATAACATCGTCAGCTCCATGTATCAACTATGGGTCTTAGGAGCGCTGGACAACACTGGAGAGCTGAGATCGGAAAGAAGAAGATCGTATTCCCTCTGTAATGGGTCTACTTAGACCCACTAGGTGGCGTACACGTGCGCTTACGTGTATGAGGAAGCGTGCAATTAGTTTAGACTTAATTTAATTAAACTTACTGAAGTAAGTATAAATAAATCAAATATAAGCAATTAAACTGCAGAAAATACCGTAAAATGAGAACTGTTATTGAATATGGCAAAAGCCAATTATCGAACCTTCTAAATCTGTTTATCTATTACTAAAGAGCCTGCCAACGTGTGGTTGGCAGAACCCCTACCCTTGTGTCACGCACTGATTGGTATAAATCCACAAGTTTCTACCAATAACATGCGTAAATGCATGCGAGCCAACCATCGGGGTGGCCCGCCCATGTTACTATTGGTGTGTCCCACACACCAATGCCGGAGGCTCCTTTTCAACCTCTAACAGTTGTCTTAACTGTTAGAGTTACAAGTGATTAACATCACTTGACGTGTAACTTCGTTACACCCTCTGGACCCGCCTCTGGCCAAGATGCTGCTCTTTAGTGAACAATTGGCAGCGTTGACGCTTCATCCGGGAGACGCAGTGAAGCTTCGTGACCCTTTGTGGCGCTCCCGCAGTAAATTGAACAACGTCCTTAAAAAATGCGCTACGCATGCTGCTGTAAAATAGCTTGCAAGTTGCTGATAAGTTACTGCCGTTGGGGGCTCCAATGTCGCCTTTCAAGATGGACCAATTCTAAAAACAAAATCACAATAAAAATGCGTAAAACCATCTGGGTTTTAGCTTGAGCTTTCCCACGCCCTGAACAAACCAAACCAAACCTCCCTGATCGCAAACCAAACCAAAATGCCCGAGCAAACCGGTTTGAATTCGTTTCACGGTTCAATTGGAGTTTCTTTTGAAACTCCAAACTGAGGGAAGCGGTTTCTGCAACCCCCCAGGTTCAAACGAGGAGAAGATTTTGTGGCCCTTGAGCTCATCCACGAGAAATGGAGACAATAAGCGCGTCCAGCAGCGCGTTGGTGATCTCCCACAACCGCCAAGACGAAGAAGCTATAGCAATTTCTGGTTGTATCGAGCGCCGGCAGCAGATATTACTCCGGGAGAATATCATCGTGGATGGAGCAGGCGTCGTAGAGCAGCTAGGGCAAGCCTTACAAACTTCACAGACAGGGACTAATGAGAAGCTTCTCGAAGTAGCTCAGTACACTCACGATCACGTCATAAATACGGCCGCGGACACAGAGCAGCGCTTGGAATCTCGTATAAGCGAGTACTTTGACGATGTTCAAGCCCACTTCGAAGCGACAAACAAGTTTCAAATCGATGGCCAAGCTGCTGAAATAAATAAACGTCTCGTTGATGTCGTCCAAGATGTTCATGGCCGCATCGACACCACTATGAAGCATCATTTGAGGGCTTCGCAGCAGAGCTAGGACAAAAGGTTAATGCTACTATGACAACAATGGAGGGCACGATAAACGAACACAAGAAAACACACGCTTCTGAATGCGAACGGTGTCTCGATGAAGCACTTAAATCTTCTCAAGACACATTCGAGGCTGCTACAGACCTTCAAGCGGAGTGGATTGAGCGAAGACTTAATGCAAAGTTGAAGGCGGCAGTAGAGGCAGAAAGTAAACATCAGCAACTTACACTTCAAGCTCATTTGGCGAAGCAAGAGCAAAACTTGCACAAACAAACTGCAAAACTGGCGCAAAAACATGCAGACAGCATTGAGGTTCGACTACAACAAAAACTCGATAGTGCGATGCATGTCGCTCACCAACAAGCCCGCAGCCAGTTTGAAGAATGCTTCAGCGACATGACGAATAAGTTGAAGTGCGACCAATTGGCATTGAAAGAGGGTCTTCATGGCGATATCCAGGCTAAACTCGAAACGAAATTTCAATCGCAGCTCCGTGATTTTCAGACTGCGTCTTCTACGAGCAACAACAAGATGGAGCGTCAAATCGCTCAGCTAAACGCAGTTGCCGTTTCTTTAAACACTCACCTTCCGACTGTCGAAAGTCAATCAGCAGCAAGAAGCATTTTCCCTCTCAGCAACTCAGACGCATGATCTTACAAACAAAGGGTTGAATCCGATAACCAGCGTGTTAGCTGCACCAATTATCTCCTCAGCACCGGTAGGCAGCCAGGTTGCGGAAATTGCTTCATCGTCTCAGGAAGGTCAGCATTTTTCAGGTCGACGAGAGGATGGAAACTCGGGTAGTGGCGACACCACCATTTTGACGACCCTTAATCAGATCAACTTGGGAATAAAAGCCCTTCTTCGCAAGCCACGTCCACAAACAGCCACGCCAACACTCGAACTCAACACGGATGATAGCAACACACAGGTACCTAGCCGGCGTATCAAGCGACGATCGGAAGTTCCACGAAAGACCACAGGGCCAATTAAACGGGATATTGCACGGCTGACCACTGCTCGAGAAGCAGCGACGAAGCAAATCTAAGAGCGAGCTACGAAGCGTGAAAGAGAATTACGCAAAGCCAGAAATTGAAGGAAGTGGTGTAGTTCATGGGCGGTAATGGAGAGCTTAAATGACTTCCAACAAGGGCAATAAAAGGCTGTATACGCTACTACTGCATGAAAGTACGGAATTTCGTGATTAACTTGTACGTTGACTAACAATGCAGCCGACAGACAGACTCAACAAGATGAATAATTTGTGGTAGCGTGGAAGACAACAAAAACGAAAATGCATTTTATTCAACTTAGTCATCCTCATCTAGTTCACTATCAAACAAACAAGACGCCATCTCGCGTTGCACGTAGCGTAGGTCTCCATGACTCGGAGTCAACGATAGAAAGTCCCAATGCAAAACTTCATTGCGTCTGCTGCACTTCAGCGTAGGTCCCCATGGACGTTGGATCACATGCGGTCCTTTCACATGCTTGCACAATAGACACGAACGCACGAATCGCTGATAATACCAGTGGCATCATCCAATGCGAAACAACTCATTGCATTCAGCATCGCCTGCTCTCCTCGGTGTCCTTGGGAGCCAGCATGAGCTACAACCAATACGCGAGCAAGCAAACGCTTTGCAGCTGACGGAATCCACGGCTTGCCGTTGACACACACCAAATCATCCACCACTGCATGACCCTCTGGCGCTGAACGCGCGTGCCTCTGCTGTGCTTCCGCAAGAGCTTCACGTGACAGCCAGTCAAAAGCGTCGTCCTCGAGTGGGCGGAGCTGCGATGCTTCATACGAGTGCGTACATAGTTGATTCTCTTCGCAGACTGGCTGCCGTCACGTACATGCCACCACCTTGACACGATATCTGCCCATAGTTTGTTCTCGCCAGGGATATGCTCAATCGAGTAGATGTACCCAGTTAGGCGCATGGCCCAACGCTGCAACTTCGATTTAACATGCTTCTTAAGCTCCTTGTCAGGGGCGAAGATTGCGATCAAGTTTGTATGGTCGCAGTACAATTGAAACCCGTTTGCCCGCTCGAGTAGGTACTTCAATATTGTGCACGCCTGCACAATAGGGAAGGTCTCCTTCTCCACGATACTCCAATTCGCCTGCGAATCACGGAACATTCCCCCCCCCCCCCCCCCCCCCCCCCCTTGCACACCAGTAACTGGTGTTGTTGCTCATGGATGGGCACGTCACTCTTCCAGTCAGCGACCTGCGAAACCACAATTGCATACCCCACATCGCTTGCGTCCGAGAACACACAAATCTGCTGACTGGGGTCGGGAAACGCGAGCGGGATCGAAGCACCGATGCAATCCAGCATCGCAACATAGTCAGCCTTCTGCTCCTCAGTCCAAACCAACGGAATGCGTTGGGCCTGTTGACGACGCCGACTCGTGGCTTTCAAAGCTTCGTCAAGGTTGTCCTGGAATGGCGCCGCGTATCGAGTCCCGAAGTCGATTTGAAGCACAAAGGAAATACTGCAAGTCTGCTACAGTCTCGGGAAGTGGCAGTGCTGTCAGTACGTCAAGCCTCTCGGGATCATGGTCAACTCCATCTCCACTGATTAGCCGCCCACACCACTTTGCTTGAAGCTGGAACAGCTTGCTCTTCATGATGTTGAGCTTCAGGTTGAACTCACGTAATAGCTCGAAGAACTTCTGCAAAGCTTGCGAAAATTCCTTAATAGTTTTTGTGTAGAGAAGAACGTCATCGATCCAGATGAGACCTGTGTTGTAAAACAATGGGTCGAACACGAACTGCATCTGGTTCTGAAAGTGCAAAGCACTATCGGTTGCGCCGTGGGGCACTCTGACAGGGGTGAAAATGCCGTCAGGAGTCATGAAGCTGAACATCTCACGCGAATCCTCATGCAATTCCATCTGCTAGAAGCCCTTGTGCGGGTCAAAGCTTGCAAACCCACACGATCCACAAACGGCGCCAGTCACCACCGATACGTTAGGTGCCATGCCTGCAATGGGCACCGTCATAGCGTTCACCCTACGATAGTCCACAGTCATCCGAAATTCTCCTTGCGTACCAGGCTCCTTCACAGGAACGGCCGCGGACGCCCAGCGGCTCGAGTTGTTCTTGCGAATTAGTCCACATTCTTCCAACTCCTTCGTGTACTCTCGAAGGAACTGCTGCTGCAGCGGCGGGTAGGTGCGAGCCTTGCATCTATACAGCACAGCATCCGCCTTCAATTGAACTTGTAGCGGCTCGACGCGTGTTGGTTCTCCAGTCTCCAACTCAGGGCGAAACACATCGTCAAACTCAGTCACTAAGTTGGTCAACGCCTCGGCATTCTCTGCAGGAAAACCACTGGGCACTGCTTCCGTCACCATAGCGCGTAGGCGCTCAGCGTGCGCCACAGCATCAATTATGCCAAACACGTCGTCTGGTGGGAGACCATCATCCAAGTCCTCGAGGTTCGGAGCTCTGGCAAGCTGCTCAATCATCGGCACTATCATTTGATTGGGCGTAGTTGTTTCATATGCATTAAACAAACGAAGTCGTAAAGATAACAGCGCCTTTAATCCACCATATCATTACAGAACGCTGTCCAGTGGTCGTACGGATCAACGTGAAGTGACAAATACCGAGCAGAACCGTACATACTGCGAATCTCACCTAGGCTTTTGTTGTAAGTCCGACGAGATATCAACATCGCGTATATGCCCGCCCCTCCTTCCGCGCAAGTCACACTCTCTTCGTCAACGTAATGAAGCAAGGCTCGTTATTCAAGTAGACTAACCCTTCGTTGAGCACATATCGAAACCCCTCTATACTCTACATATAGATAGAATCTTTATACAGAACGCAGATGCTATTAGTCGTTTTAGTTCTTTTTCTTGTATGGTGTCTTCATGTTCTCTGATGTCTTCATTAAGTCCTGCTGGTATCTGGCCAAATGATGCCACTAACGTGATCCTACTGTCGCTATCCAGACTGTTCATTATTTATGATATAGATATAGGGGCGAGTAAAATGTTTTATTCTGTGCCGCTCTTGGTTTCAGCCTTACTTTCTTTTACTCAGAGCAATTTGAGTTTCTCGCGACTCGAGTTTGTAGTAGGAGTCCTTGAGACGATAGTGTTTCCCGTAGAAATCACAAGTATAGCCGGTGGCAGGTTGCTTGTTGTCGTTTTGATTCCCTTCCTTCTCACCTTCACCTCTAGTTTGATTGCGGCATCTACGGCTGTGGTTGGTTAACTCCTTTCTTGTCTCGCACACAAGCAGGCAATGCTCGTTGAGAACGCAACAGCTTCAGTAGAATCAGCTAGCTGATCGATGCCCTTGATCAGTACAAAGTAATACAGCCGTATGTTCCCTTGTCGAAGTCAGCACCGGCATGCCCCACATCTCCGCGAAAAAAACAAAACCTCACTGACGCCCAATCCCACAATTTTCGCGTCGTCTACATCCACCTGACTCCCAAACCGACGAGGAAAGCCAATGAAGCTATTCGGCATTAGAGAAACGATCGCAGAATCCTGAATCGCTGTCGTCGTAATTAAAGCTCTGCTTGTTTTAAAACTGGGAGGATCCTGCCTTGCACCGCCCAGAAGAGACTCCAATGCATGCCATGATGAGGATTTTATTTGCCAGTTGTCGTCAGCCTGGGTGGTCTCTTCAATGGCACCGTTAATGTCCTTCATTGCGCCATAATCGAGGCCTGTAGTCGGTTGCGATCTCCCTCACCCTTTTCATCATACACCTCGCGAAATATAGCTTTAAGTAGCAGCGAGTGCATCCCATCTAAAGACACTTTTAATGCGTCGTCCGGTAGGTGTCATTCCCACGACGTATCCTTCGTTCCAGAACTGGGGAACTGATGATGTTCCATATTGGTGCGGTTGTGAAGCGGCGTCGATCGAATATTACAGTCTCCAAGCTCGTTTGCCAATATAGTATATTTATCTTGAGATAGCAATGAGAGCTTAGGGACACTTGGGACGCGGCACTTGCCGCCTTGAGCAACAGCAGGAGCACACGGTGCAGCGGAAGCGCTGGGTGCATCGGCAAGAGCAGAAAGAGAGCATCCATCGCACCATTGATATGGGTGACTTAAGCATGATCAACAAGAGTGGCTGGACGGAATCACTACGCCGCTTTTACTGGAGAGCGAGAAGAGCGGTGTTGCAGATGAACGCAGTCAAGGATCGCTTTGATATTTGGTGGCCTGAAACGTGTGCTGTGTCTGAGCAGGATAATGAGCCGGGTGATTCTGGAACACCAGGATCACCGTTTTGGACTAAGCCTACCGGAATGTATTAACGTGGCTCAGTTGCGAAACATGACCACCACGCTTTATTATGACATTGAAAGGGAGCAGTTGCTACCTGATCAGGCAGTATTTGTACCAGCTATCGGAGGTAGTATTGCGGTAACAACAGGCCGGGGGCAACGAGCGATGTGGGAGACTGACGGCATCAGTTCCACGCTATGGCGACCAATGGTGCAAGTGACGGATACACTATAGGCAAACGCGCAGTGGCTAAACTGGTTCAGCGTTCCAAGAGACTTATGTTAAGATCACTGTTTTGTAGCACTACTGCAAAGAGAACTCCCAACTGACATTCCAGAGTGTCTACTACCGTATAACCTAGTGATTGTTTTTTTTTCTATTGTATGTATTTCACCCCCTTCCCCTCCTTTTTTATGTTTAGGATCGCCGTTGATTTGAAAGAGTGAGTAATAAACCTACTACCGAGCCAAACGCCGAACATATTGGAGAACCGTGCAAGGCGGCGGTGGCCGAGATTCAAGGTGACTGTTCCCACTAGCACACACGCACGGAGAATCTTGCTATCCAGCGTCATGTCGTCACTCCTTCTGTGGATGGCGGTGAAGACAAAGCGCTCGGTTTCGCAGAGCAGGCGCTCAAACTCGCTCGACCCGTTCACTACGTTAATATTCACGCCGTCGTGCCGAACTCGAACGTTGTTGAACGCCTGTTCAGCCAGGCTTGTGCTAGCGCTGGCCTGCACCGCCAAGGTATGAACCCCTAGGACGCTCATCTATGCCTGTTAATGTTCGTGATCTAACATGCCCATGCAAGTACCATTTCAAGCATGCTGATTATATTCACTTGTACTTTGCTCTGTACGTCCGCTGTGGGACAGACACGCCCAAGCCTCCGCAAGAAGAACCGCAACCTTGCCGATGAAGTGGCCTACCATCTTCAACAAGTAACACTGCCCCTCATTGAAGTTGGTGTACGTTTATCAGTCGCTGCACTTTTTTGGTTCAGCTACAAATCTGTGATACTGTACTAGTCATGTTACAGCGACTTAAACGCGACATGACGACAACGAAATGTTGCAACCTTATCACGTTATAGCCGCCTCAACTACCTTATGGACGCCTTAACATTCTTGAAGCAACAACAAGAACCATTGGTATAACTCTTACTAGATTAGAGGATGGATGTCATGGCCCTCAAAGCACTGAAATCGAAGGTGCTGGGGCCCAACGACGCGCATGCCCTGCGTATTTAAAACCCTTAGGCCCATGACACTGCAATACAAGACTTTCTAAACCCATAGGGGTGAAAGCTGCTCACTCGGGACAGGATAGCAAGCAAAAGCTTAACTGGCTTCAGGTTGCTCATCCCGCTCCATTCTCGCGTTGTTCACCCATCTCCTAGCATATCTCAATAACCTCTTTCGTGGGCGCACATAGATCTGTGGTGTCTCTCGCACGCGCACAAGGACGTAGTCACACTCTGCGGAGTTGTCGTTCGTACTAGTGAGCGCGGGCATCTCTTCGATGAACTTTTGTCGTCACGACTCGGTACCTCTGCTTCTTACTTTGGCCGTGCTTGTCGCTTCTTCGCTAAACTTTGGACTGATTAAACTGTTGTGGTTGCAGTAACGTGCCAACTGAGAGAGAAGGAGTCCCACCTTCATGCGCTGTCTTAGCGTGTAGTTCTTCTTGGTTGTAGCGTTACATGTCTCGACAGGGTTGTTGGTAGTTTGCGAATGCCGGTTGTATACGGAAGCACTGCCACTTTGAGACATTTCCAGTTAGCCACTGTCGATAAAAGAACCACCCAAACTCGGCGATTTCCGGGTCTGCCGTCCCGGAGTCGTTACCGGAACCAATTTACGAGTACACGACAACAAGCTTCGAACATTGCCCTGAGGAGCGGGATCGATACCCGCCGTCGCCAATCAACTTTGGGTGGGGGTCTAGCCTGGCAAAGCTACTGTTGCACAGCGCAGAGGTGTGTGGTATGCTGAGCAGAGTACCAGAAGACGTGGGGGCGCGCAGAAGGCAGCGAGACGGCACGCGGAGAGAGCTGTGGAGCTGTGAAGAGGGCTGTTGTGGCGATAAGGATGGGCCGGGGCCTTTGGGGCTGCGTACAAGGCGGTGACGAAGGTGTGGTGCTGTGGAAGCCCTCCAAGCGTTGCAGATGTACATCCGGTGGTGTTCGAGGGGTCGTGTTGCTGAGCTGTTGCGTACGGTAGGCGGTGTTTATTTTTGTGACTTTGAAATGAATGTATTTACGCATGAACTACGATCTTTACACGTGTCCGACTACGGCGAAAATGTCTTGTGTGTCGATCGATGCAGGGCCCGATGGCGAGACGTTGCTTGTACGCGACGATATACGTAACGTCCAAGACTCCTGATTGTGCAGCGGTCGCAGAGCGCGCAAGACGCTTCCAGCTCCTTCTATCCTTGAGTTTCAAGTCTTCAAGAACGCAAGAACGGTGGCTTCTGCGTGTCGACCGGCTTCCAGAACCTGATCCTTGTAGCCCTCCGCCTGGACGTCTGGACGTCGAGCGAGAAGCCCTCGACGAGAAATGTGGTGTGGTTGTTCGCGAGGATTCTCAACGCGACGGACACTCACACAATAGGCGTCCGGACTCCCGACTGACGGAGGGGGTACTCCGCTTGCCGTGGGGGGCTCTGAAGATCTTCTCACCTTGTGTACCCGTCGGGTTGGATGATTGCGCTCTTCGGGGAAGATGCTGGGTTTGATCTGAGTTGAGTATGTGTGGACGGCACTTGGGTCTCGGCTTGACTGCTTGCGGTAACTCTTCACTCGCAGTCGTTAGGAGTGTAGATCTTGGCGTTGCGAAGATCCACGGGGGTCCTAAGGGTGTGTTATCCAAAGGCCAATGGGGTTCCAATACGTGCTTGACCGCCTCCTTCTAGCGGTGGATTTGAGGGGGAGAGAAGAGAGCGGCGTGACCTGGGCAAGCTATCCAGGCGTTCTTGCGCTTCTCCCTTGCAGACTGTAGCGATCCTTGGTCGTCAGAGGGGGCCAATATACTTCCCAGCTCTGGAATAGGTAGGACGCTTGTGTCTTGTAAGGAATAACTCTCTCTCGGTTGTTGAGCTGTTTATCTACTCTTCTCTCTCGAGGGTAAATCACACACTGATTCCTACTCCTACTATCCTCCCCTCTACCCATCCTCTACGGTACTTCAGGCCCCGAACGGCTCCCAGCCTCACCTTTACGAACTGGCTCCAAGATCGGACTTAGTACCATCCTTCTGGAACACCTTGATCTTACGTATATCGAAATGATTGCACCTTGATCTTCCTGCTACCGCGATCCTCCCAGCACCTTGATCTCCCCCGCATTGTACCAAATATGTGGTACCACGATCTTCCTCAGCACGATATACCACGTCTCAGGTACCATGATCTTGCAACGATTCTGTACCATATTCCTGGCACACTGCGAAGATCCAGTACGTTCCCAATAAAGAAATCCACTTCTCCCCAGAAACAGCTTCATGAACGCGACGACATGGCGCAACTCCGACTTTTTCTGACGGTTGGATGAAGCCCACACACGGCACGCTGGTATACCGCTCGTACCATGTAGTGGCAAGGTTGGTGGCTTTTCTTTCTGCGCTTGGGCTTTGATTCTTGCTCTAACGTGACGACAGTTTGTTCTTCTTCCGTATTCGCTTGTCGCTTAGCACCCGTGAGCAGAGCAGCTTCCACCATCGTCAGGCGCTTGGACAGGATTCGATTCGTAGCGATAAGCTCATCAATCACAGCCAGAAGGTGATCCATTCTTGGGCATACGGGTTTTGTTGGCGTCTTGCTCTTGGGCAAGTGGGGCAGCGTCGTTGGTCAAAGTAATGGGCCAGGCAAGCACGTCAGCTTGTTGAATCTCTGCAAACACCAAGCACTCCTCGATACGCGTTACGGCCGGAGAAGCTGGCGCGAGTTCCTTCAGCTGCGGGTAGTAGTGGGTCCGTGAGGACATTGAGTACCTTAGTACTTACAATGAGATTTTGTTGCGCCAGACCTGTGCAGGAACTGAAGATGAAGACCTGCAGCCGCCCAAGCCTCTTTTGGCTAGAGTGATCAAGCGTTGCAATGTCGAGGACTACTGGTATCTCGTCCGCAGCCCAGCCGCTCAAGACGCGAGCCACCTTCCTGTCCTCGTGTGCCGTGTTCGTGGTGTAGGCGAATGCCTTGTTCATCTTCGTCATATCCCATGCGCCACGATCGAAGATCCACTGGGCTGCTAGGCGGTCATCGCCATTAGCGTGCTGGGCGCTACCGCACCTGAAGGAGTGAGAGATCAACTCTGCAGTGGCCCCAGCGGTGCAGCCACGCCCTTCAGCTTCCTGTTCACGTACGCTTGGACGCTGTCGTCACCCCGCTTGGCATCACCGGTACGTTGCTTGTTGCCCGACTGTGTAGCTGATGTACCTGCACTTGTGCTTGAAGATGTCGACGAATGCTCAGGGGCTACCGCGACTTGAAGCGTGACGGATTCGGCTTCCAGCATGGTGATCAGCGGCGCGCCTGGGCCGATCGACTTTGTGTCCTGTGTGGTCAGTTCAGGAAGCTGGTCGAGCAGGGCTGTGCTCGGCCCGATCAGTGTGGCCAGCGCCACGGCTAGGGCGTGCAAGGGCACGTCAGGAAGTCAGCCTTGTCCGCGATCAAGGTGAGGCCCTGCTCGTCACCGGTTTTGACACGCAGTAGCCGCAGGTAGGAGGCTCCGTCGGCTGATATTGGCACGTGCTGCTTTTGTATGTAGTCCAGATCGGATGACCGCCCGAAGCAGTGCTACATCAAGCACGCTAGTGCAGCGTCTTGGTAGTCAGCATGCACGCGTGCTGTACTGTATACATAGCGTATTAGCGAGTGTAAGGAGGTGCCTTATTAATCAAACCACCCTTCTCACGTTTTAAGCAGTGTTTATCTAGAGTCTTTTCTTGCTTTAGCAGGGTAGGAACACGCAAGTGTGGGTATCCACAACTTTACATTTCTATGATATGAGACTGCGCAAAACAAAAGAATGCTAGTTAACCATTTGTTGAAGTGCGATTTAAGCACACCAACGCAAAGAAGAACATCTCCTCTATCGATAGAGGCCTTCAGATTTTTTCATTCAGCCGTTGTCGAGCAACTGCCCGCTGAAAAAGTTGCCTCAGATTCGCCGGGTCGCAGGTATTTTTTTTTTATTTGCCACCTAAACGTCAAATTTCGCTGTGGATCGATTGAGCCTATTTTTAGAGCCCAACTTGAACTCCTTCACTATCAAAATTACATTTGAAAATCAAAAATCTCAAATCTCAGATGTATATTTTGTTTTTAGAGATTTTTGTAGAGATTTTGGCAACAAGAATCATTTTGATCTGCTGGGAACACTTGGTCTCGACTTCCTTACCAGAACGGGGGATTACGATGTTGCTTTGCGCGGACGCTTCCTAGCTCGTCTTGGCGTCTTCTCCACAGCGGTTCCATGAGTAAGCCGACAAGAGTGTATACTCGGCGCCGGAGTAGTACAGTTGAACCACTCCATCCTTGGTTTCCTGGCGGCGAACACGCACTGGCACCACTTCACCGACGGATGCAGCGAACGACTTGAACCACGACACTAACCAGCGTAGGTCAACAGCACTCGCGTTCTGATTGAGCTTGTTCCCGTGCGCCTTAACCGAAAACGCGCCATCATTAATCCGAGATCTGTATCGAGTCACAGTAGCTGTCGAAATTCCATAACATTTGCACCATGCCGCGCGGCACACTTGGCCAACTATCGGCAGAAAATAGTTGAACTGCTCCCTCAGCCCATGATCTCGGTGTCGGAGCACCGTGTCCGTTTTCTTCAGCACTGCCAATGTCGTCATGATGCTCTGCTTCCTCTCCCCACCGGTCATTTGCGATAACGAACACAGGAACTGCTCCAGTTGCACCGCCTTGCCTTGTAGGCACTTCTTCTCGCAAGGATCCTCTTGAATGAGTTGAGTAACTGTGTCGCGAAGGTCTTCGCCAATCAAAATGATGCTAGTATCCTCGACGTCAGAGTTGCTGCTATCTTCTTCGCCTTCACTTGGCAAGATCTCATTGCCGCTCGATAGACCATCTTCTGAGTCAGGAGCCCATGCGCTGTCCGCGCTCGCGTCGCTGCTGTACGGGTCATCTTCTCTAGCGTTGACCTCTGGCTCCTGCTGGGTGTCTTCGGTGCTGTCCGCTGTGACCACAGCAAGCGCTGCTAGCTCTTCTATGCCAACCCGATTCCGTCGATACACCTCCGCCAAATTTAGATATTTGACAAAATCCCCCCTCCTGAGAAAACCACTTAAGTACGAAAAATCAACGGTCCACTTCAAAGGCGATTATCTCGATAACACGAAAATGTTAACTAGCATCAGTTTGTTTTGCGCAGTCTCATATGAAGTAGCTGTATTGCGCGCTAGCTTACCTTTCTTATCTTCATTGGTGGCGATATAAAAACCGAAGCGATCCATTGTCACCGCCATACGCTTGCCGGAGGTGTCCAAGCAAATGCTCCAGCATTCGCTCGAAAGCAGCAATAGCAGTAGTCCGCGCCTTCTGGGTGTTCGTAGGACGAACGCTGACAGGCTCATGCTGTCACTTTTGCTTGGCGTTTGGTTGTGACAGAATAAGTGGTTGTCTGTCAGTGTTTTCCTTTGTTTTCCTAGTTTATGGAAATTTCCTTGTTGCCAGAACTATACAAATATTTGGAAACTTGTTATTATACTTGGTATACTTGGATTTTGTAATGACATATTCATATTTTGTCAAACATTTCGACAAATATTTGTCGGAATCTGTCAGAATGGCACACCTGCCCTAACGAGTAGCGATTGGCTATAAACCAAACATAAAACTCCTTGATTGGTTAATATTCACACATTTGCGCCTTTGTAAAATGCTACCATTCTATTATGTCTGTAAGATCACTATATTCATCCATATCGTTGTTGGCTGGCCAGGCTCAGTACATGACAATCGCGTTTGGAGGAATTCGCCGCTTTCCCAAAACATGAGCGAGTTTTTCAAACGCAACGAGTTCATCTTGGAGACTCAGCGTTCCAGCCATCTCGGGTGATGGTGCCTGCGTTTAAAAAGCCGGTTGTCCATTCAATGGACCCGAACGAGTCGTATTTCAACAGAAAGCTGGCATCGAGTCCTATTAAAGCGGAGCAGTGTGTCGGCCTTCTGAAGGCTATATTTCAGCTTTTGAAATGCATTCGATCGAAGCTCAAGAAACGACGACATCTTCGTAGAAATTTACGCTACATTACTTGCGCGTGTATTTTGCACAACTTGCTGATCTCTGAGCCTGTTCCTGACGAATGGGCAGATGAGATTCGAAGTAATGGAAGGAGTGATCTTGATGCTGATGACGAGCTCGTACCTAATGGGGACAAGCGTCGTAATTAATTGCTGGCGTATCTCGCGGTTAATGGTGGTAACCAACGGCAACACAAGGTCGATTTATTCTTGCTGGGCCCCCTCTGTATTTAGTTTCATTCGTTCCCGAAGCAATACCACCTTTCGCTGTGTTTGACAATGGTCCGCTTCAGCCTGCAACTTCAATGCATTTGCTTTTGCCTCTTCAACACGGGCTTCAGTTTCTCGAGTGTTTTCACCGAAGCAGCGCTGACATAGAAGCAGTTCTTCTTGTTGAATTGACAGCTTTTTCAACTCAATCTCTTTTTTGGTAAGTCAGCTGGGCCTCCTTGAAGGAAAGCAACTTCTCATGAGTAATTTCCGTCACCGATGGTGACTTATTTCCCTTTTTTTGTTCGATACAATGGATTGTAGCACGCCGGCAGTACGCTTCCCCGTTTGATTGGGAGTTGCCAGGCTAGCGGATGCCACTGGTGCTGGTGAAACGTATGCCCTAACAGCCGCACTAGGTGCTTGAACAGCCAACCGAGCTACATTATTGTCCGGCGGGCACGCAACACGTCTGCGGTTATTAGCCGTCCTCTTCGGAGGAAGGACTCTCACTGCCATCGTCACTGTAATAAAAGTCGGGGTCTGTGTTTAACAGCAGGGGGTGGGTGCTGGGGCTGGGGCTGTCGTCTATAATCGGGTGGAGCTAAAAAAAAATAAAAGTTGGGCAGCGCTGTAGAACTGCTGCGAAAAGCGATTCGTCGTTTTCAACGCCTTGACCAGTGTTGGCAAGGCAATCTGATGCCACACGAAAGCTGCTCTCCAACCCTAATATTTTCGTCATCACATCCTTGCGCTGGTTGGGAAGTAGCTGCCAGGCGTTGTGACTTCAGAATCGCATTGAAGCAACGCTTGCTGCACACGACACCCTCGAGTACAGATTCAGTGTTGAAAGACAGACAGGCCCAGTGGATGCTTTGCTCACAGCTGTTAACATCACAGGACAGCAGTGCGGAGTCTTCATGTGTAGTCTTCGTCACGGGGCGACAAGTCTTCAGCTTACATGCTGCCACCATAAGGGATTGCGTGGGCGACGCTTGGATCTTCGGCAAAAAAAAGCGAGCTATTGCTGCCGATCGACCTGAACGACCTTTTGTTCCTGGCCAATCACAGCCCCGAAAAAAATCCGTCTTTCTGAAACGAAAAAAAACTGAGCTGTTGCTGCGGACATTGACTAACCCTTTTACAGGTCTAATGTTGACGAAAAATTTGCCATTAGCAGAGGTTACGATGCCTAAGCCAACATATACACTGTACTTTTTATAGGGGAACGATTTTTTGTGACCATTGCAAACACACAGCAATGGTCAATAGGTAGTAAATAGGGCGATATCAAAAATGTTTCTATTGATTGCAGACGAAAAGGAAGCACAACCTTTCACTACAGCCTATTAGACATCTTCTTCTCTATCTCCAAATGCATCGTCAGAATCGCTTCCTATTCCTCCGCATGTTCGGCAGCCAAACGGTATCGCCTGGGCGCACTTCGTTTCTAGAATTAGGAGTTTACCTCCCCTACATGTCGATTTTTTTCTACCGATTTAGTGTAACGGGGTTACACGTCAAGTGATGTTAATCACTTGTAACTCTAACAGTTAAGACAACTGTTAGAGGTTGAAAAGGAGCCTTCGGCATTGGTGTGTGGGACACACCAATAGCAACATGGGCGGGCCACCCCGATGGTTGGCTCGCATGCATTTACGCATGTTATTGGTAGAAACTTGTGGATTTATACCAATCAGTGCGCAGTACGTGACACAAGGGTAGGGGTTCTGCCAACCACACGTTGGCAGGCTCTTTAGTAATAGATAAACAGATTTAGAAGGTTCGATAATTGGCTTTTGCCATATTCAATAACAGTTCTCATTTTACGGTATTTTCTGCAGTTTAATTGCTTATATTTGATTTATTTATACTTACTTCAGTAAGTTTAATTAAATTAAGTCTAAACTAATTGCACGCTTCCTCATACACGTAAGCGCACGTGTACGCCACCTAGTGGGTCTAAGTAGACCTTTTACATTTAGGGCTGATAACATGTAGACATGCGTTTACTCCTATTTTGGAATAACTCAGTTGCTATTCATATATTTTAAGTGATCAAAACAGCCAGAGCCACATTATGCTCGTTCGCATCGAATGCAATAATTTGCGGCTCAATCGCATTCATCGAAGAAAAGTTATGGTTTTGACTTCGACACTGATTGCATAAGACATTATCTTTCAAATTGGAGGAAGTACACCAAATCTCGCTGGCAGAAAAAGAAACTAAGCCTGTGCATGTGTCTTTTTTCGTTTGCGTTATTATCGTGATTTCATTATTAGGAGCTATTGACAGTGCACCAACACAATTTCCAAGTATAACGTTCGCTTATGTTGGACCTCTAACATAACAAAGATGTTGCGCCAAGACTGGTCAAAGCTATACGCCTCTTATGTTGTACGGTCCAACATACGGGAACTAAGGGGTTAAACACTCGAAGAATGGCTTCACGAACCTCCGTCATCAAAACCCGAACTGTGCCCACATATTCTTCGGTTTCAGCAGCGTTGAGCTTACTATCAAAGAGCCGTGGGTTGTCGAGAACAGACTCGATTGCATCGAACGTGGACATGTAGGGTAGGATAGTTTTGCGCCCCCAGCGTTGTTGACACCGTCGCAAAAGACTTCAGCAACACATTTAGGCAGTCGATTGCTAGCCAGTCCTTGTGTTTGGGCTTGGAAAGCCTCTTCGACACATCATTTAACTCCTCGGAGCCTTCTTCGGAATGCAAGTGCTGAAAAAACACACCCAGCGATTTTTGAAACCTCATGCTTCTCTGCAACACGTCTAAGCAACTGTTCCACCATAACGATCATATTGACGCTTTTCCCGTCTCCACTTTTTAGCTGAATATCAGCTAAACGGTGATGCGCTTTAGCAGATCTTCGGAAGTACACCGACAATGCTCGAAATAACTGCACAATTTCGCGCATAGTCTCCATTGCGTTTTTCTCCAGATCTCGAAATACTATCTCACTAAACTCAAGCATTTCGTCAATTGCAAGATCGCCCAGGTTCTCCCTTTTCCGTCTCTCCTGCTCCATTAGCACGTCATCAATGTCCCGATCAGTCACACGAGCATCATCCTTCTTGCCTACAATAGATGACCAAGCTGGAAGCTCCGTTTCAAAACTCTTCTTCTGCTTCAACAACGCTCCGGAAACAACCAGGTGAAGTTCGTGGGCGAGACATGGAGTGTGTACAAATTCTAACAGTTCCGCAGCATTTATCATGTTAGATCCTGAATTGTGAACGTAGCGCGTGCAGTTATCCTTGCGGAGACCCCATTTCATTTCTCCATGACCTCTTCGAGTTTTGCTTTTATAGCCCGCCCTGTGTGCTTACCAGGAATCTCTACCACCTCCAGCGTCCAATTCCGAAGCTCGAACTTGTCACAAAAAACATTTGAAACAACACATTGCACGATTTCGCAACTTCGTACAAGTGGATAAGCCGTGCGAAGGTGGGTTCCACCCTGTCATGCTGCGTCATTGTCAGGCTGAACTTTGCTTGTCAGCAAGCCTTCCTCCAAACTGGCAAATAATCACATTGGTGTCGGAGAAAACCATTTCGAGCACGTGCCATTCCACGAAATCTTTGTCGATGACGGTGGTCTCGATCTGCTTCCAAGCTGTTTTTTTTTTGATTTTGAAGAATTCTGTATTCTTTCCATTGTTCCAGCCTTCTGGTCCAGAGCAAGAAAATCGATTATTGGAATTCCCCTTCCTGTTGCGGACATCACCACAGTATCGATAATTGTTAGTTTACAAATTATATAGTAAAGAGAAAATCAGGAGACCCAAGTGATATTCAAGGTTGTTCGTGCCGTGTGTCCAATCCATCACCAACGCATTGCCCCCACGTTCGGAAATATTGCTTTTGAATGCAGGACTGCATCCCAATGACAGTCGTAATGTCCATGTGGTCTTGAACCAAAAGGACGTCATTTCCCGACAAAAGTATCTAAAAGTGCATTGGTCCACTCAACTGTGGGTGCTCCCAGTAGTTCCCGAAAAATATTTCTGGTTTAGTTTGTGAGCGGCACAGCCAACAAGGGGACGTCGATCAAGTCGGCTGTCTTCTTGTTTGTTGAGCAGTTATCTCTAATTAAGACGGAGACAGTTGACAGCGAACGGTCAAACACGCTCAGCATGAACGACACCAAATCGCGATGAGATTCAGCGGTGTACAACTGCTCATTCAGCGGTGGGGAGAAACCGAGAAGCACCTCATTGACCTTGTTATCCCTCTGGAAAGCAGCAAACACTGCGATGTAGTGTGCTGTTGTCCTGCCACCCATCAAACATGATGGTAAAGTGCTCGGGGAGTATCTTCTTGATCACGAGCTCGACGAGTGGCAGCAACTGATGTATGTATGTCTTGATTGACTTGCTGCAGACGTGCGCAGTAGACGATAACCCAGCAAGTTCACGCGTTAACTCGTCGTCCACTTCCGAAAACGCCATGTCGCGCATGACAACCCATTTGAGCCACTTGAATATGACGAGATCACGTTCGCTCACGTATTCTTCAACTTCAAACCCCAGGTTGTTCTTCTTCGTTTTGACAACTTGCGCATGGCGAGCTCTGATCGTCGCCTCGGCAACGTTGAAGGTGCCTGTACAGGTTTGTGTACCCAGTTTTCCACTTGTTTTTCGGCTTGTCCCCGCACTTGATGCATTTGTAGACAACTTGTTCAGCCGAACCAGAGATCTCGAAGTAGTACTTGACAGCCGGGGGGACATCACCACGGCGCAACTTGTTCTTGTTGAGTGCCATGATACAGAACGGTGAAAACTGGTCGGTGGTGACTAGAGGGGAGCTGAACACGGGCTGCTGCTGGACAGGGGCTGCTCCGGAAGGAAGCGAATGCGAGAATGAGGACAAACGTTCGGATGAACAACCAAGCGACTCTCTACCTGACCATTCCCCTAACTAGCAACGGTTTCCTGTACCGTGTTGCCTCGATAAAAATGAATTCACATCCTCGCGATCTTGTACAAACGCGATGTTGAAGCCCGTACTTGACGCTTCTAAGCATATGAAATTGTTCTATCTTCGTGCAGTACCCGATTGCATGGACCCTCGAGATTGCAATACAGTATTGCAAATTCTTGGATCTTGCAATACCAAACTGGGTAAGGAGAAACACTGCCATCTAAACGGCAATAGTATAATTAACTAAAAATCCTTACCAATTTATTTTTTTCCAATCACTGGTTGTACTTAGTGAAGATTCGTCTCGCGAAGTTTCAAAGTTGAAATTGGATTTACATTGAAAGATAAAAGCGAATCAATTACCCTACCAACACAAACACGAATATGTCTAAAGCTGTTCGCAATACTCGCAGCGCCGCCGTCAGGCGCGGCATATCTCTCGAAACCTGAGATGTAGGGCCGTGAAAAATCTTGAACTGTTGCTGCGCAGAGCGAATGGGGTGGTCAATGCTATCTGCCCATGATTGGTCAATAAACATTTTTCCGGTCGCGAGAAAAAAAATTGGTTGCTGCTGCAGACATTGACTACCCCTAATGTTGGATATGCCACGTTTTTAGATTGAGACAGTTCTGTACTATCCAACCAACATAGCCATGCAAAAGCCCAACGTTTACAAACTTTCATATATTCTTATGTTGGAGATCCAACATAAGGGACAAAATATCCCCCCCCCCAATTTTGTCCCGGGGTTAAGAAGTGCTTCGACAAGTTCAAATCCGCCGATCTAGACTGGATTGCATACCTGGACCCTCGAATCGCAAAAACAATAAATCACGTGAAGCCGGCGAAGGTCAAACAAACTCTCAAAAAGTTTCTGAGAGAAGCCACGGAATCGGCGACAATGCCTCGTAGTGAAAAGCGCCCCAGAACTCCCATGACAAGTCCAGACCCTATTTCTGATCGAATGTTCGGTTGCAGTGTTTCAAAAGACGAATCGCCCACTGAGTAAAGATGCAACGAAGAGATTGACAAAAACCTGGATGCCTGCAAAGCTCTGAAGCGACAATGTATTTGATAGCATGCTTGGAAGAAGCAGTGCTCTGTGTTTTTCAATTCGGAGCCAAATTTCAATAAAAGACAACGTACTTTAGAGGAGCTTACAAATTTCAGGTGTAGTCTGGTTTTAACATGTTGTATTTAACAACATGTTCGTAGGGTGAGAATCGTGTGTGTGTGCGGGGGGGTAAGGCACAATCGGAGCTGGTATGGATACTGCTCGCTGCGGTGGAAACGTCCTAAGCGAGTTTAACCTACTTACTTACTTACTTACTTATTGTGAAAACCGGTCAGAATGTCTAATCCGACTCTTATTCGGCCGAGTTCCAATCTTAATTAGAGTTGAGTACTCTTGTTTATTTACGTCGCCTTGTGTTTTACAAAATGTTACTCTCAATTCAGCCCCGAATAAAGTTTTAGCTGCGGCGGCTTTAAATAGCATTGTAACCGATTAAGATATTAATAAGCCAAAATGCCGACTTCGAAGTAGGCAATCCAGCCTTCTGCACACATATAAATCCGCCGGAAACTATAAACGATGGAAACACTACCCCGAGTGTCAGTCAAAATCGGTGGAATCGCTCAAACGAACAGGACAAACGTTCGAGTTGAAAAGCCCGAGTTTTGCTTCGACCCAGAAGGATCTTTCCAAGCGTTTTGTGCTCAGGTAGAGGAGCTGGTCGAGCCCGCGCTAGCTGCATAAGAAGTGAAAACAATTCGCCCGGACACGAACGTCTATGCAAAAACAAGTTTAGGTGCTTCTCAAAAGGATCTGGTGGCGTTGACTGCAGAGAATTGGCGGAGCGTGCTGGACCAAGCTCGAGGTAACTATCAGCGACGTCGAAAAGCGGACGGACCTCTATGTTTCGAATTGTTTGTGTACGCTGTTAAGGAAGCTAGAGCGACAGAGTCAACGCGACGACGTGCCACTCGAGGCAGAATTGAGCAGGCTGCAGAAGATATCTCCGACTTTTTGTCGGAGCGCACTGATGCTCACGTGGGTGAGATTGCCCGTACACACTGGACAATGACCCAGGCTCGTCAGCCCGCCGGAACCACAGTCGCCCTTCCCGAGACGGCTACATTTCGTCAGATGCAGCATTTGGATGCTGTTGGAGCGACACTTCCTCCCGAAGATCGAGACGAGGCCCTTCATCAGACTCTGGCTGTACGAATCAATGGATCGTCCGAGCTACAGCTCACATTTAACGTCCAGGAGCTGCGTGCCATTCTTGGCCTTCCGAGTAACAATGCTCTCGGGCAAGGAATCTTTACATCGTTTCAGCTACCGCCAGAACCTGCAGACGACATGGAAGACATTGATCACCAAGCCTGAACATCGTTTTCCAATCACTTGTAATGCATGAATATATATTTCTTCCTCGCTACGCTCGTATTGCGTACCAGCGAAGTACTGTACGTGCACTGATACCGAAAATTCGGCCCACCCGCGCGCATGGAATTCCGTACGCGTAGTGCAACACCACTGCCCGCCAACGAAATCCAGCAGCGTACATCCTTGATGAACTCCGTTTGACGGCTACGCTTTGAGAATGAAGCCTTCTCTCCCACAAAAAGCTTAATAAGAGTACTGAACTCAACTCGTATTTATATGCTTCTACTCGTTCTTACACTCTTATTAATATTTACTTGAGTGTGAAATACACAGAGCGCCCATCCTTCAAATCGCAGAATTAACGCAGGTTTGCAAAGGACATTTTGACCGGTTTTCACAATACTTACTTACTTACTTACTTAGGGCATCTCCACCGGTTGTGAGTAAAACTAAACTAAATTTGCTCAAATATTTGTCTCACCACAGGGCAACTATGTTAAAACCAGGGCGACACTGCACCGGGTCTGTGAATCACGGACTGTGATTGCCTGCTGACCTCGCAAAAACTTTCCTCAAATATTTACTCACCCTCGTCTCTGTGACCAAACTTGCTCAAACCAGCACGTTTGCGTAAAATTTTGAGGATAATTTTTGGGATTTACTCACACCGGTGGAGCTTGCAAAAACTAAAACTAAAACTAAATGTGTACAGAAACGATGAGAATTTAGTTTTACTCACAACCAGTGGAGATGCCCTTACTTACTTACTTACTTACTTTACTTACTTACTTACTTACTTACTTACTTACTTACTTACTTACTTACTTACTTACTTACTTACTCACTTACTTACTTAGAAGTATAATTACTCACTAATCATCCAGTTAAACCAAACCATGTCAATCACTTATGTCGAGACCAGGGATCAGTATTTTTTTATTATGCTGCCCGTAGATTAGCAGCTACTGGAGTACTGTAGCTCAGTTTTTCCTTCTAAGTTACTTCTTCCTATACCGAACGAAGGTAAAGACGCCTGCAGTCACAAAACCCACTGACGATGCCCCTGTTTACGAGAAAGCCGTGGCAGAGAAAATGGAGTCTCGTACCGAGTTAGCGCGCATGGAGATTTAACGCAGCGGCTCCTAGACGATGGCAATACTGCAGATCGCTGTAGACCGGTTTAAACGCACCTTACAACATTCTGTACGAAACTTGACGAGAATTCGCTCACACGACGCCTTGTTAGCGTTGTAAATCTCTCTTCTGAGCACGACTCTAGGTCAAGAGCAAGTGAACAACGTTGAGTATCGTTATCTCGTCGTGCACGTAGCTGCTCATTAAGCAGCAGACGGCTTTTTGTTGCAGGCGTCAGTTGTTGATATCTGCCGCTGGTTCCACGAGACGGGAGCGCTATTGTTTCCTTCAGTAGCCGCTCTTGCTCGCGTTTGGCTCGGCCGTAGCAGCTCGAGCGCGTTCCTGGAGCCCCCGTAATATTCCGAAACAAGATTCGACGGACAGCCGGAATCTCAGACGGCTGTAATGATCGATTTTTTTTTTCTCGTCGGTTTGCAGATGGTTGATAGAATTACAGTACTATTACTTCCGCCTGTACCGAAAAATTGCACCTTTTGGATTCGACTAAATATGATTCGCAGAAAACGTGGAAATCGAGCGTTTTCGTTGGCTAGAACGATGCGCACGAGTCTGGAGTAATTTTTGCGTTTTTTTTTAATTGCTTTAACGGGTGGTGTGGCAATACAAATGGTGAGGTCTCGGCGGAGTGCCAGACATCAGCTCACTAAGGCTTTCCTCACAACTCAAACTGTCCTGACGAGGGCACGCAATGGTACGACTGACCGATGCTGAGCGTCGAGGGATAGCTAACCTTCTCCTACTGGCGACTGTGGATGGTAATGTGCCACGCATAGCAGTTTCCAGCGTCACTTGCCAGTTTGACTGTCATCGTACATCAAAATTAGGCGTGTGTGGGTGCGCCATCTGGAGTCCGGGTGTTATCGGCGGAGACAGTTCGTCTTGTGTGAAGGCCAACAGCGGTCGCAAGCGGCTCAACCGCGGCGAGATAGTTGCCAAGATTCAAGCCGTCCCAATCGACCAACGCACCACCCAACAGCGGCTGGATATCAGCAAATCGTTTTTGACTCTATTTTTGTAAAATGCATTCTTTCAATGGGCGCGATTCCACGTACTTTGATTTCATAAAATTTATAAGTATTTGTTGTGTTCGTGTTTTCAACATGACAGCTTGGCCGAGTGGTTAAGGCGATGGACTTGAAATCCATTGGGGTAACCCGCGTGAGTTCAAACCTCACAGCTGTCGTTTTTCTATTTATGAATCCCAGACCTTCTTTTTTTTTTTAAATCAGCGCTGTGTTTCGGCTTCTATGTCGTTGCTCATTAACTTGACCACGATATTGTCAATCCCGGCTAAATTTGGATGTGGTGGTCGATTGGGCAACCTCTCACGCGATCAGTGATTGGTTAAAAATCGCTTTCCGCAAATTGAAGTTGCAGGCTCGATCATCGGCGGTGACAGTGCTCTTCGGGATCGTGGTGCGAGTTATGCTTGCTTTTTGAAGCGAAGATACTCGCACAACGTTGTTAAGAATGCTTCTGCTAAACACGTTATATCATAGTTTCGCACGTAAAATAATCTGTATCATGCTGAAAACAGCGACTATGGGGCACGCACACCCCAACACAATGCTCCGCTGCCTGTACGGCTTTTACGAGCACGGCTTGTCGAGAAAGGAGGTTGTGGACGTGTTCACAAAGATCGAAACCACGATAGGCAACTGGATTCAGGTTTATGAGTCCACAGGGATGTTCGAACGTGCACAAGCGAATGGCGAGCGTAGACCGGAGCCAGACGATCGTCGTGCAGTGCTCCTCTCTGTATTGGCGGATCGGCATCGTCTCTCTGCGTATGGCGACGCAAGTAGTCATACAAAACGACATGTTCATTCACCTCGGAGCAACAGCTCCGGGAGCTGAGCTTCCTCGCCCGCTGGTCGTCTTGTCTTTAAGGCTGAAGGCACAAGCAGCCAAAGGCAACCCTGTATATTTGCATATTTGTATGATATAAAATAGGTTCCTCTGTCCTTGCATATGCGATAAGATGGGATGAGCGGTTTCAGGGCGGGTTCCTCCGGAGCGATTAACCAACCGCTCAATCCAATTTCGAGTAGAACCCACAATAGCTCTCCAAGAAACGACGAAGTAGCACTTCTTTCCACTGGTGCGAAAACTCCAACCTAACATAAGGCATGAGGCCTTAGAGTGGCGCCTTGACAACCGGAGCGCAGCGGAGGTCTGTCAGGGGACGGCGCGTAGGCCGGAGTAGGTTCCGAAACAAGAATTCAATTCCTTTTACCGACGCCTTGCCCGCCCTGAGCGCAGCGAAGTTGGCGGTGCAAACGAGGAGCTCACGGATTGGCTCACGATTATCACCAAATTCGCACGGGTGTGACAGACTGTCGCACCAGTGGGAGAAGTGATATTTTCCGTGAATCTATTGCAGCATACTGCAGTTTGCTACATGTGTTTCGAGTTGGCCAGTCCTGGACGCTTATTCTTTAGCTCATCTTTGCCCAAGAGAGTTTAGATTTCGTTAAGACAACGCCTACACTGCTCATTCTCGTGCTTTCGTAAGTTTTATATGGAGTTGTTTGTCAAAACGTAGGTAGATGAGCTTATATTTTCACGAATTCTCAAATCCCTTGACTTCATTGTACTATACCGTATAACTCATGTCGTAAACGAACTGCAAAATGCAAGGCAGGTGGTAACGACAATGTCCAGCTGGTAAGAATTCCTACAAGATATGCTAAGTTTTACAAAGAAATTATGTATCGCTAATCTTCCCTTCAGAACCATCGTCTAAATCGTCTTCTGAATCCACTGCATTCCCAAGAGCATCTAAGTGTTGTACCTGCTCGTTGATAGCAACCTCACTAGTTTCTGCGTCTGGGTGAGCACGCGTGTCACCTAGGGACTTTCATAAGGATGATATTCGATAACGCTGCGTAATTGGCGACTTCTTGGGTCCCGAGAAGCCGTCCCACAGGAGCAAAAGCCTCTCATCAATGTCTTATCTGTTCACAAAGTGAAACTGTAAAAACTTTAGCGAGATTTTGCTCTTCCACCACGCTGTAGAATTGCCATAGATTTGACAGTGGTGGTTCTGCTGTAGTGGCTCTATCTTAGGCCATAGAAGCCGCCCAAACCCGTTCCTTTTTGTGTCGTTCCCTTGCTGTGTGCTTTTCTCTCTTGAGTCCCGAGCCTTGAAGATGATGAACGGCGGATACTTTCTTCCCTGCCAATCAGCTAACAGCATGACGGAAGCTCGTTCTTTCTCCTAGCCTTCGCATTTCACCCAAGCGGTTTTCTCGCCTTTCGTCGTGATGGTTTTCTATGGGAGATACTCGAAAAATACAGCTTCATACAAACCAATCTTAGTATACGTCACAGATACATGTATACATTAGATAGAGAACGCACCGGTTTGATCAGCATTGAGGACAGTGGATATGTTGTGCTTCACGATCATTTCACGAACCTCAGCTCCAAATTTTGCGGCTGCAGCTTCAGCATCCTCAGGTGTTGTCTGTCCTTAGACCCGGATTGACAATCGATGTCGCCGCATGAAGCTCTTCCTCGAGTACGATGCGGCGGTGAATATGTCCGCCGAAAATCCACGCTCTGAAGAGCCTTGAACTGGAGCATTTGTGCTGAAACGGGCAACCTTCGCGTCTCATCGAGTTCAACCACAGCACTATGTATTCCTCGGCATCACGAGGCAGCACAATTGCATCACCAACTAAGCGCAAGTTCTTGTGGTGCCCCTTGCCTTGGCTGCACATTAGCTCAATTCGCTCGCGTTGATGCCGCCAGGACGAAATCTGCTTCTGTTTTTTCTTTCGTTCGGCTGAGATACTGATGGTGGGGTAGAACTTGGCAATATCATTACTGGTATCATTATCAGTGTCTATATACTGCAATATCTGTAGCTTGCGAGTATAGTCGACTGCAATGCGCTTGTAGTGTTTTGGCTTCCTGTCGGTTCCGGTGATGCACTGTCGTCCCATCTACTAAAACGGAAATGCGTCTGCCTAAGTTTTAGTGTCTCAGTTTTAAGAGTTTAAGGCGGTAGAAAACAACATCATATGCCTATTTCAGTTACTGCTATGGGTAGATAATCGATTTCCATTAGGACAAACGTTCGGTTACGACTTGAGTGATACGGTACAGGCGATGAGATGGATCCGTGTGAGAAATCGTAAGTTGGGCAGCCTACGATACGATCGTCATTTGATTGGACAAAAGTTTTGACGTAGCAAGCCAGTTCTGTATATTCAATATCATCTCGGTGCAACAAGCGCTTGCCGCCATAGCAGGCCTCCTTAATATCGGGAATTCCCACTTTTCCCACTATTAGAGACCTTTCGGAGGGACGGTGGGGTCGCTGTCGCTACATCTCACGCACAAGCCGTCAAAGACAAAGCCAATGGGGTAAGTCGACCGCATTTCAATGTTTATCGACGGAACGAAGGCATTTATCTGCCGTCCTGGAAAACGCAAGAGGATGATCAGAGCGATACAAAGTGCACTCGACAGCATTCCAGTTGGTGACCACGAAAACCAACAGAAAGTTTGTTACAGCGGGCACAAGCGCCGCCACTGTCTCAACTACCAGGGGGTCTGCACCCCAGACGGTATGTATTGACATGCCCAATTGTACTTAGAGTATTGTATTAATCGTCATCGTCATGCTACAGGATTGTGCATTTCGTTTTACGGGCCTATTGAAGACAGGCTACATGACTCAACAATGCTTTGAGAAAGTAAACTACTTTCATATTTAGGAACGCATCCTGTTATTCGACACCAAGGCGTCGTGCTTTATGGTGATCCCGCGTACGGGGTTGACGAGCGTTTGTGTAGCCCTTATCAAGATGCACATGTGCGCAGCACCGAGAAACGGTTCAACGAGATCATGAGTAAATCGCGCGTCTCGATCGAGTGGATGTTTGGTATCATTAAACGAACGTGGGCATTTCTCGATTGGAATAAAAAGCACAAGATACTGGTGACTCCGGTCAGGCGCATGGTACGAGTGGCTGTCCTGCTAACTAACGCAGCAACGTGTTTGCACAATGGCAACCAAATAAGTTCCTTTTTCTGCTGTTGAGTCTCAGAATCACGCTCTGCTGACAGCAGGCATCCGAGATTGTCATGTCTTTGATGCTTTGGTACTGTACTGCAACTTAGTGGTGGGTGTCCTTGCTCAGAAGAAGAAAAACGCAAGTCGCTGGCTGGAAGAAGATCACACCATCACTCCACGAGGTATGAAGATATTTGACAAACAGTTGTGGAGTGTGGCAGCGTGTACCGCCCAGAAGAGCAACGATGTCGTTTTCTTTGTTGATGACACGTAACAGAGTGTCCCTAGTACAGTCAATGCGGAAGCGCTCGTCGCAGTATCCACGAGCAAACATCAAGAGTACAAGCGCAAAATCACTTTTGCTGTGAACCTAGATACCGGAGCATGTGATCGTTGTGCCGATCGGCATCACTTACGATTGCCGTGCCGTCACATATCAGCAGCCACCTTCAGCAAGAGTGCGGGTCAGACTTCCACAAGAGGCGCATTCAAGTTTGTTCATGCTGTAGCTGCGTACCGAAATACATTTCAGCATGATTCACTGGAGTTACCCTTCGTCCCAGCTTTGCTGCCTTTCGCCAGTATCCAACCAGCCCCGTTGTATAACCAAGCTGGTGCCACACTCCAACGAGCCGCTAGAGATATAGCGCCACGTTCTCATACAATGTTCTTCCTCTCTTCTTTAAGAGAAGATAATTCCATCCCGAGGAGAACCAAGACGATTGCAATCTGCAGTCGATCAAACGAAACCGCAGATTCCAAGTTGCAGTTGCAGCACGCATGTGGGATTTCTTCGGCGAAGAAATTCGGGCCCAAACAAAGAAAAAGCGCGCGAAGTATTCGTGCCGTCTTTGTGGCAAAGCAGAGGGCCACAACGCAGCAAAATGCCCAAGCCGTTCGGGAGGGAATATCGATCCAGATATCCTGCCTGGAATCTATATAGTCGGGAGTTGTCTACTAGAATTTCTGCAACTGCGCGATAATGTTGATCCAGTAGAAGTTGAAATCCCGACTATCATCAGCGAATTTAGCAATTGATTTATGGTCAGAAGTCTGTATGAGGGCTGTAGAGTTCCATTAAAAGAGCGTATGCAGACGAAGTACAAATAGAAGAAACTAATCTTTATTTTCAATACCATTGATACCTTTTGTTGCTTTGAGCAACCTGGGGCTTCGCAGTGCCCATACGAGAGGGAATAATCCCCGTCTATCTTCCCATCGCCGATCCAAATGGAAAGTTCAACTGATCTTAATGTATACAAATATCCATATGCGAAGAACTAGGCTGCAGCCAACTTTGCTGGATATTTGTCTTGTGAAAATGATTATTCTGTAGGATACAGCATACGGGACTAGAAGGGTTGCATTAAGCGAGAGCTGAAATATATTAAAAGACAAAGGTTTGTGACTGGTTGCTCTCAACAGAAATCGTGGTCAAGACCGGTGGTACTTCTTCGTGGTCCCCGCCGCTGGTTTGCTGGTTCAGTGCTGGAGGGCTTGCAGCGACGTCCTTCTTCTGGTGCTTTGCAGAGATGTGCTGCTCTCGAGCTGACCAGCTGTTTCTGGATCCTGATGGAGGTACGATATATTTCTCTGTAGTTATACACGCTTTGATGCATGGCTCACACTACTGTATTATGCGTGACGATTTGATAGAAGGTGGTGTCCTGTACTCGGACAATTGGGAACTGAACTATGCCCTGAGCTTCCATTGCCTGATCCGCATGTGGGGAGGGGGAGTGGTGTGGTAATAAAACCCAGTGCCCCCAAACCCGGAGAGATGACGGGTATAGAAAGACCAGTATAAATACCGAACAGGTTTCGAAGTTTAGATAAAAGCCTCTGGATATCACTTTGGCCAGGTATATCTACATAGATATCTGTTTGGCAAGGATATAGCTAAGCAACAAATGCATATAGTCGTACTACTTCGAGGGATCTCTGACGCCAGCAACACGCAGAAGGGTTTGTGTCAAATCACTTTTTTGAACTGCGTGAATTGCAAGAATTTTTTTTATTGTGCTTGCTTTTTTGCAGCATTATAACGGATGATACAGAATACCATATATTCGTAGTCAAGGCGACGTTTACTCTTTGGCGAGATCAACATTCATCCAATGAAAGTTCTCTATTTTACCCATATGACAATTGCTAATTTTAGCTTTCGAAGAGTGTAATTTGCGTTCACCGCATTCCGCATTTGAACTACTGCTAAACAATGGGTCGCCCGTGCACTACTGGGAAAGGAAGACGGCGGAAGCAATACAAGCGAGTCTCCGTTGCGTACGGCGACAAAAAGGAATGGCTAGACTCTATTAACAAGGGGAACACAGTGAAAGAGTGCATCACGCACTTCTGCGGTGAGCTACCACGGAAAGAGCATCGGGCCAAGGAAAAACTGCTCTGCAAGTGGAAGAAGGCAGCAGTGTCGATTCGAGCGGCTTGTGCATCAGGTAGAGCTCGCCATCACAAGGGCCGCAAAGTGGGGGATGCCACCGTGTTAAGTAAGGAAGCTGAAGACGAGATAGTACAGTGGATTAACGGATTAAGGCAGGAGGGAGTGCCGATTTCGCGTTTTATGCTGTAAGCAGAAACCAAGCAAGTTGCTGCTGCGTACAATATTCCTACGAATCACTTTGCAGCCTCTGCTACCTGGATTCAACTCTTTATGAGGTGTGCTACGCACAAAACCTCGACAAGGACAGACCACTCCTGAAGATGCAGCCGAAGCTGCCGCGAAATTTCGTGCCTTGGTACTCCAAACAGCACTTGAGAACAACTGCACACAAATTTTGAGCGCCGACCAAACTGGTAAGTACAGCAGCAACTCTTTTAATTTTAATGTTTACTGAATACTTATTTTAATGTTGTCTGTAAGCTGTATTCTTCGAGTATATACCGAAGAAAACGATAGATACAAGATGGCCTAGACAGTTTGGGTCAAGTGCGCTAATAAAGACAAACAGCGAGCAACAGCAATGCTACTTGGTGACAACCAGGGAAACAAATACGACCCGTTCATTGTATTCAAGAGTAATCCTGCCAGAACTTCAGCAAAACAATCCGAAAACAATGCGCTTCGTCATGGCTTTGGAGCACCAACGTGGCGTGAAGTCAGTAAACTCCAACAGGAGCACCCCTGCAAGATTATTTTGCTGTGGGATGATTTTAGTGCTCACTGGGCACCGGAGGTGACAAGTTATGCTGCATCGCTAAACGTTCTGCTCCTAAAAGTCCCGCCGAAATATACCTATGTCTGCCAGCCCACAGATATTTCTCGGAATAAACCCTTTAAGGGTTTATTACGAGCTTTGTGGATCAAACCACGCCTTAAATGAACCTACCGGTACGGAACCAGTTACCTCTCGTGAAATAGTTCGTCAGCTTCGTAAAAAATGATTTGAGCTTTTTTTTTTGTCGGTATTTGAGGTTCGATTAACGTTACATAGCAAAAGTTGAACCTAAAAGTGAAACTCCAACCCTATGGTTCTCGGTTTCACCAGCTTAACAGACTGTTAGAAAGTTAGCACAGCCAATCAGAAGTAAGGAAAGCGAACCTTAACGGTTACCAAAACTAGCTCTTCATTTAAGTTAATGCTCATATACATAAACGAGAGGGCTTTCGAGCTTAAAAATTATCTGAACCCAGTTCCTGATTCTCGCAGGTTCTGATAATTTATCAGGACTAATGTTATGGTTCGGTTCATTACAGGCGTGGATCGAACAACTAACAGCGCAACTCACGACTTACAACAAAGACGAGCTAAAAGACGAGAACAGTTGGCCGCAGAAATACTGAGCGCCCGACAAACACTCACCCAACGTGAAGTGGACAAGAAAGTGGCCGAGCTTCGTGAACAGCACGTGGAGAAGGCGTTTTTCTCTAGTTGGTCCTTCTCGTATCGACATGACAGAGTGTATTACGTCTAGTTGGTTCGCGCTGTCCGCATCTACTATCACAAGCGGGTTTTCCCGAGTAGGATTGCTGATGGACACTCGCGTTATGACAGCAGATGAGGCGATAGAAGTGGATACGGATAACGTGATTCAGTTACTGGAGAGATGCAATCAAGCAGAGGATGAAGTTGACTCCGACGACGACATTGGCAGTGAAGCCAGCTGCAGTGACAATGAAGATTAATAAAACGTAGTTATAATAATGATAATTCTTAGTATTTCCTTACCATATGACAACAAATTTTGTTGTTGGGGTGTCGCCTTTGACTACGAATATACGGTATACTGAAGTACTTTGTTCACAATTCCGTATGCGGTCAGATTAGAGCTGTAATCTACGGTGGAAATGACTAAGCAATAGGTGGACACTATCGACGGAGTCTACTAACAGTCTGCGTCACATGCACACCTAGTAGATTGCAAACGCATAACTACAAAGAACAAATAAGCGTCAGACGAGGTATGTATTAGCCACAAGAGCAGCCCGTACGCCTCCTTCACCATGGACCCTGTAGCACGGCCAAACAAGCCTACAGCAAAGCCTAGACAAGCAAGAATAGGTATGTTAGTCCATAAATAGCGATAGTTAGCGAAACAAACATGTTCCCAGCCGTACCTCGATGGTGTCCTTGAGCTTTTGTAGTGGGGGAAGACGACGAGAAACCTCCCAGCTCCTCCTCACTAATCCATTAGTCAGGAACTGGGAGGTTTTCTCACCAGCGATCGCGGCGAGAAGACCAGTGTGGCTGTAAAATTAGTGGTGGACGTTAGAAGTAAGACAGCAATCGAATACGCCAGGGCTTACATGATTACAGGTTTTGCCCTGGCTCTGAGAAAAAATGACCAATAAAGATCGTTATTTAAGCACGTGTTGGATACATTGTTGACTCTTTAACCATTTCGGTACATACTCTGTGCAGGAAGTGCGCTGTCTTTGAACGCGTCCGGCAAAAGAGCTTCTAGCAGCATATTTCTCACAGGTTTCCAAGTATACTGTAATCAAGTCTATTTCTTATTCTGTAGGATACAAAATAAGTCCTGGGGCTAGATAGGTTAATACAGCAAAATAAGCTGCACAGAGGTAATGTTTGGCAGCCTCAGATCCCTACTGCTCGTACTTTTAGGGGTTACGAAGGTAATACCCAGTTCATACAATTTGTAAGAAAACGCCGAGTGGCGGACAACTGGTTGGCTAACAGTCGCCACACTCAAGTGAGAGTTTAGATAGCCTAAACACCTCCATTTTAGGAGGGAAAAAGCGACACGATAGAGGAGATCGCCAGCTTTACAACGGTACCCTACTCGCCTTAATCTGAGGTCTGGTTCTCGAGCTACAAAACCCCCACAACGACTAGGGCAAAAGTGGCGGATAGCTGGTTGGATACCTTACTCTGTTCTATGTCACGGTACTAAGACAAGTACAGTACAGTAGATGATTTGCCATACCGTGAATGTCACTCACGGTAGTGCAAGAAGATTGCAGTGATTTCTAGCGATTACCGGTTTTGGTTTTGGAGTACCGTTTTCAAAATTGGAGTACTGAACTACAATCCTTCAACGCTCTTCCGGTATAGACCAATTTGAAGCAAACGCTTTATCATTTGGAAACGCTAGGCAAAGCGGACATCGTAAAGATGCGCGATTTCCTCAATTATGACGTCTAACAAAACCTCCACACGCACTAGGGGTTAACTCTATTGTGGTTGAAATTATACTTGAAAAATGTATACTTAGTTTTTCATAGTAAAGTGTTAAACATGCATAAATGGTAGGTTTTACCCCGCATCCTGCAACATAATATGTCATGTGAAGGTTTTAGACAATAATTGCAAAAATTATTGTCTAAAATCTTGCAAAAGTGTCGGCTTCCGCAATTCATATTATTGGTCAATAATCATAATTAAAGCTTTAAATTTGTAAAACCAGCGTTATTGAAAGGTTTTAGGAGGGTTAACCACAATAGGGTTATTTTAATGAATTGAGATATCTTCTTTGGAGCAACGCCGTCGCAATATTGCCTGAAAGTGGTCAAAGTGTATATCATTCGATTCAGCATGAAAACCTCTTCATTAGATAGATGCGGAATTTCGCTATTTCAAAGCTAAAACATTTTCATTAGGCTTCTTAAAAGGATACTTACTTGGACGTTTCAGTCTCCATTAGCAGCTGTCGACAGTTGGGGGGGGGGGGGTTACAGGCGTGTTCAAACGACGTGATACCATAATCCACAGTGATCTCTTCCCCGGGTGTTGTTGTTCTTGCTGCCTTCATCATCACTTGAATCTCCTCGTTGTGGCGCGCTTCGAGGAATTCTGTGTTGGGGTCGCACGAATGGTTAATAAACCGTGCCATCGTTTCCTGCTCCTCCGCGTCAATACACAGCCTCTTGTTTCGCGTCCCTTGACCTGGAGGCTGACGACGTAGTCGTGCTGTACTTCGTCCTTCCCGTAGTTGTGGTCTGTTAGTAAACAAGTTTAGGGGGAAATTGTAGCACCGACTCGAATCGTATCTGTAGCGCGAACACCCACGCCATTTCTCGACTTGAACAACTCCACGTGCCTAGTCTCGTAAACACTATTGGAGCAGTGTCCGCCACGGTTACAGTTATCTGCAGCGCAGAACAAAGCGGCAACGTTGACGCAAGCGTCTCGGTAGCAGCCGAAGTAGTATCCACATTTCTCGCCAGGCCAGCTATCCTTCATTGCAACTCCTTCCTAGATTTTCAACTTCAATGAGTGCGTCACATTTTCCGGCCAAGGAACAACGTCAGACACAAGAACTGCGGGCTCCTGTTGCTCCTGCACCTGCTCTGGCTCCTGTCCGGCTATTCCCAGAGCTTGCTCAGGTTCGACCGCATTCGTGATGAGGCCTGGGCCGCCTCCTTCGTTTCCTCTTGCTGTTGCTTCCTCAGGAACTTAAGTGCTTCGATCAGCCAGATATAGCTATATAGTCTTGAAAAAATTTGGTCCGCATTGTTCGGGCGTGACAATCGTACTTAGAGTCGCGGGTGGTGGTGCATTGAGCCTGGTACATTTTTTTGCATGAAATTTTGCATCACGGGTCCCTCTTTAGGCGTTTGTGTTTTGATTTACGCTCCATGTACGTCTGGGTACTTTTCGCGCCGGCTGCTACTGCTTGTACCTTGGTGGCCTGGTCGTTCAGTCCCTCGTCCTGTGCATCGTAGGCACTCTCCACCGTCAGGTCAATGATATCGTCATTATTGCTCTAGTCGCCGATCTTCTGCTGCGCAGCGGCAGATGCGCTTGAGGCTGCGGTGGGAGTGGTGCCTCGACTCCAGCGTGAGGCGAGCCAACCTCTGATAGCTTGTCGCTGCTACTGGAGTCGCTGGGTCGCCATTTGGCAAATGAAGCTGAATTTTGAATCACATTAAAAGTACACTGCTGATGCGCGCGTCGCCGCTGCGTCCAGATGTGAGTAGGCGGAAAGGTACCGGCTTGCTTTGACGCGCAGAAATTGGCTGGCAGCACCGCGAAATGGCTGTTATACGCGAACACATAAAACGCTGTGTATTTTTCAGATTTGGTTTGGTATTACATTTCGGCGGTGAAGATCAGCATGTGTTTACTTTTACGGTCAGTCAGAAAATGTTTGATTTTTTGCGGTCAGTTTGAATAAACACTTCGTAGATCGGTAGACTTGGACCAAACGACGAAAGGAAATCACTGGTCGCAGCACACGGAAGAGATGAACCGGATAGTCTGCGAAATCCGGGATCAGGAAACTCACACTTCAGAAAGCGCAAAGCTAGCTTTGTCGCGTTGACCCGGGATTGTTAACCAAAGAGGTAAGTTTATTAATGAGAACAAACAAAGCAAACAAATTGGCGGATCTGAACTAACTTCTCTCCTGTGATTAAGATGTCCTCTATTTGTATTATTTAAACTATAGAGTCCTGGTATCGCTGGAGGCTTTGCCTTATCGATATTCGATTCTGTGTGTGATTGGTCAAGAACCAACCAAGCCAATCAGGTCAAGTTCCAGTCAGGGTTTTGAGAGAAGCGCAAGAAAGGATCCTGAATGAAAACAGCATCATCAGCACACTTCAAAACAGGCGTTATTGGTTTCCACGTTGTCAAGGCAATATCCATTAATCCCTGTTGAATTTCTAACTTCTCTCCTGCAATTCACCTTGTGCTCTTGCCCAGATTCAGCCTTCATGTACCCACTTGTAGCTTGTGCCGCATGTACCCAGCCCAGTAGACCCCCTGCCGTCGTCCTCCTCGTGCCTTACTGAACTTTTTGCGGCTCGTGTCAATTTGAATCCTGCTTCTCTCATTGGATTCCAGTTCGTGCGCGCACTTTACTAGCGCTGCAGCAGAGGACCAAGCTGGTTCTTCAACCGCAATCATGGCGACATAACTACCTGTGTCTGACCTGTGCGAAAGTGTCCAGTGTCTTGCCAACAGCTCACCACACACCAAAATATGGGTCTATGTTCTATGACTGCATTCTTTTGTTTTCCTGCATGCACTGTTGTGCTGTCTTCCCTCGAACAACAAGTTGAGCTGACCGAGCGCTATTCAGTACCGGTACGTGGAAGGTTTGATTTGATTGGCTGGTCAAACATACTTTCCAACAATGGTAAACCCTAATCTCGTATTTAATGTCAAATTAGAATAAACAATTATTGTTATTTTCACGATGGAGGCCTGCGCAAATAGTGGTGATGCCACTGCGTCCGTGTTGCAGCCACACCAGGTACTAATCGCTCATGAGGACGCAACGCTGCACTCCATCCAGCAGTTGGATCTCGTGCGCATGCGCGTTAAACGGCAGCAGTCCGTTCTTCTCGTGCTCGAGTGTGTCATCGACCGGCGCCAGTCGTGCAACGACAGCGCTGTGCTCACTGGAGGACGCATCCAATTACATCCGTGGGTGTTGGACGTCTGTGGACAATTAGAACACGCTTTGGTAACACTGGAAAAGGTCCACAAGACTGCAAAAGCGTGCACATGGGCCCTGACGTTGAGTCTGCAGACCAAATTCCCACCTGTAGCCATTTCCAGTAGCGACAGCGTCAGCCTGGAAGCTGGAGACTCTCGCATTGCTCTACTGCCTGAGAGTGCGAGACAGAAGCAGATTAACCTGAAAGCAGCGGCGCAACGTCAGTTGAGAAGACTCCGAGCACCTCAAGAGGGACAACTGGTGCCGGTGACGCTGCTGGGGGACATTTACGTCTTCCAGATCCAGACGGTGAAGGAGAGTACAGAGAAAAATGTGCAGGTTTTCGTGAAGGGGGTTAGCAATTCTACAAAGCAGGAAGAACACACAGAGCTGATGGACCAATTTAAAACACTGAGTATTGAGGAACAGAATTCAGGTAGAACGTTCGAAAAGGATCTGGACGCTCGACTGTGGAAGGCCGGACTTGCAGGGTACACGCCATTCGTTCAAGACGTGCTGCTCAACCTCGCTCTAGTGTTGAAACGTGGACAGAAAAGTCTGGCGAATGACGAGGAAATGGAGCAGATCGGTTCGCATGGACTACTGATCTCGGGTGTGAACGGAGTGGGCAAGTCGCTGGCTCTGGAAGCTCTACAACGCGAGTTAATGCGCGGGAAGATTTCAACGTGGAGGATCGACGGTCTTACGCTACTAATGGGAGCTGAAAGCCCTGCTTTCCCCACCGCCTACGAGTACTTGACCCACGAACTGGAGAAGAACATCCCGAACTTCGACTCTCCAGCTTGCAGCGGAGTTGTGCTGATTGACGACCTGGATGTGCTTTTCCAGTCGGCGGACGGCCAAACTGCCGATGGATCAGACGCACAGCTCCCACAGCTCGGCAGCTCACTATTACGTCTGATTGACAACTTCAGCTCTCGTAATTCCCGTCTGGTTGTTGTGGGGACTACGGTGAGTGCCGATGCCAATATCCCTGCTGCTGCCAAGCGTATCGGACGATTCGGGAAGGTTCTGGATCTGGTCGTTCCCACGGAGCTGTCCCGCCGAGAAATCTTAAGCCGACACCTCACTGCGTTGCCGCTGCGTAGTGAAGACAACGCCGAAAACTTGGCGTCACGACTGGCTGCGTTGACAGGAGGGTACGTGGCGAAAGATTTGGTGCGAATCTGCCGGAATGCAGCGGCCCAAGCGCACGCTAACGCTCCAAACGACGGCGAAAGGACAAAGCTGACAGTCGACTGGGCCGACCTGCTGCATGCTCAGCAGCATGTGAAACCTTCACAACTTCGAGAACTGAATGTGGCGTCACCTGGAGCTCCAGTAGACGGGAAACTTGCGTTCGCTGGCTATTCTGCCGTACAAAAGCAGCTTTTCGACTTTGTGTCTTGGAAATTCCACCCAACTGCCGCCATGAACGTACGTCCCCTACCTTGTTCTGTGGCTAACCATTCCACTCACACGCATGCCATCTCTGCAGCGTTTAGGAATTTCCAACGCGTCTGGAATTTTGCTCTCCGGCCCGTCAGGCTGTGGCAAGACTTTGCTGGTGCAGACTTTGGCAGCTAGAGCGCAAGTGAACTTTGTTTCTGTAAAGGTACGCACCGACTCACTTCGTGTCTGCATTCGTTTGATACTAACAGCACTGTATTTACTTGACTGTAGTCGTCCGAGCTATTGTCCAAATACTTTGGCGACAGTGAGAAAGCAGTTCGCCAGCTCTTTGGTACGCAGCAGCGTCGTTTCCATACAGTGCTGAAGCCTAATAGCTTGTGTGTTGTCTGTCTGCAGCTCGAGCACGCGCAGCCTCTCCCTGCCTCCTGTTCTTCGACGAGTTTGACTCTATCGCACACAAGCGCTCGTTTGGCGAGGGAGACGGAGGAAGCAGTGGCGGTGGGGTCTACGCACGAGTCCTGTCCACTTTCCTCAACGAAATGGACGGCGTGGGCTCACAGCGCGTGAGCTCCTCATCCGTCTCGCATGCTAAAGGGTCCTCTGCAGCGGATAGTGGAGGGATCCTTGTGGTAGCAGCTACGAATAGGAAAGAGGCTCTAGACGCTGCTCTGGTCCGTCCTGGCCGCATCGATAAGACGGTGGAGCTGGGGTTCCCGACACATGAAGACATTCAGGTACGGACTGTGTGCGACCCAGACGGGATGAAGTTTTGACTGATCGACTGCTGTTTGTAGGAAATTCTTGCTCTGTACACGAGGAAAATGCCGCTGGCTGACGACGTGGACGTCCGAGCGTTCGCTGCGAGACCCAGAGGGTAATAGTAAACTCGGTTTGTGCTCTGTGACACGACCTGGAACTCACGTAACGCTGATTCTCTTGCTGCTGTATAGTTCTCGCACATTCACGGGGGCTGACATCGCTGCAATTTGCAAAGAGGCTGCTTTCCGTGCGCTTCGAGAAGACATCGAGGCGAAGACGGTTCACTTACGGCATTTCGAGGCTGCATGGGACCAGCGCGCTGAAGCAACGCCAACATACTCGACCTCCGCGACAGCAAATCCAAGCTTAAGCTGACTTCACGCTGCTAATAGAAGATACTTAGATGCTGTCAGCGCGGGGATAGCGACGAGCTACTAGCCATGCCACGAGGTATAATTTTGAGCACCTGGCGTAGATCTTTACTGCGAGCCGAAGCTGCTCGTTCCGCTGTTGTTTTCTTCCGTTCTCGAGTGATTTTCTCCTCGGTTTGTAGCTGTTGAGCTCTGGATCGCTTCAACCTGCGCTTTGAACCAGCTTTCGACGCAGAAGAAGCGCCTTGAGCAGTAGGTTGACGCTCTCTCTCAACTTCCAGAGCACTCGACTGACGAAACACAGTTCCGAACGGGAAAAACGCCTGCAGGAAGGGATGCAACAGCGCTCGTTTCGCTGTGACTCTGGTGGCAGGGTTGACGTCCAGCAAACTGTAGATAAAGTCGTGGAACTGGTGATTCCCCGGTGCTGCAGCTTCTAAACGGGCCTGGAGAGATGTGGACCCTTCTCGCGTGTATTGCAGGTCTGCAGAACTCTTCCTGCTGGTAGTATACCGTGCAGCGGACTGGTACGGAGCACACGCTGCATCCAACGAGACTCCGTTCGTCACCACAACTTCAATCTGTTCCAGGAGATCGTCGTTCTTCGCCCTCGAGGCATCGGTAGCTGGCAGCGTGAACAAAGGCTCCCCAGACGCGCACTCCAGCAGGAGACAGCCCAACGACCACATGTCCATGGCCGAGCACAGCAACAGCCCCGCTGCCACCTCCGGCGCACGATACGTGACGGTCTGTACGTCGAAGCCTCCAGTCGCCTGCTCCTCCGTGTACGCCGTTACATCATTCGCATCCAGACAGTTCCCAAAGTCCACAAGCTTTACAGGTGACGAACAGGGCGGCAGTAACGAGGAAGAGCCCATCGGAGCTTCCGCGTTCGAGCGCGCCACGTTCTCCGGCTTAACGTCTGCGTGGATGAGTCCTTGGGTATGGAGGAAAGCCAACGCGCCACAGAGATGCACCGCCACCTGCCTAACATCCACCAAGGGCAAGGGCGGCGCCGACACAGCCTCAACCGTCTTCCGACCTTCAGATGACTGGATGCCGCCGTCACGTGGGGGCGAACGTCTCCGTTTGCGCTTGATGAGCTGCAGCTTCCACTTGGACGCTTGGACTCCCCCGGGAGCTTGACGCCAAGGCCCCCAGCGCCCCACGTCGAGTACAGGAGGCCCCAGTAGCTCCAACACGAGGCAGAAATGACCCTGTTCCTCGAACGTCTCTAGCAAACGCACCACTACGGACAGAGAGAGAGAGAGAGCGCGCGCGTCAGAAGCGAACGAAGCTCTAAAAGTCACTGGTCACCCACCAGCACAAGCAGCATCTGCGTCCTGTCCATTGACTCGTCGCAGCGCTGCAGCTTCGCGCTCGCCCAGGGCGTTGAGCTCTCGCTGGCGCACGCACTTGATGGCCACGTGGCGCTTCTGCTGCACGTCCAGAGCTCTGCAGGGACACGGTGAGCGGGTGGTTAAGAGCGTTGAAAGGCGACAAGACGCACCGCATGATGACGGCGAACGTGCCGCTGCCGATGCGGCGCAGGAAGCGGTAGCGGCCGTCGTGCAACAGCGTCTGACCTTCCACCAGCGTCTGCATTTTGGTCTTTGAATGAATTAAAATATTTTACGGACGTGAAAAAAAAGTTTTTGATTAAAAGGCGGTTGGGTCCATCCTTGACCGTCTACACTTGTCCTCCAGAAGCGTCCATGTGAGGGGGACACATTACACAAACGTTAAATACTGAAAATGCTCGTTACTTGGCGCCGTTCCTGCTCTGCAGCTCCGTGCGCAGGCGCTGGACCTCCATCTCTAGCTGTGCCTTCTCCTGCTGCGACTGGTGCAGCATCCACCGTAGCGACTGCAGCTCCTGCTCGTACGCTTCCACGCTCTTGACGTTCTGCTGTTTGCTCAACTGACCTGCTCCTTGGACCAGAAGATGCATGTGGTTCTCCTGTGCTGGAGAAGCAGATCCCTGCTGCTGCTGGGGCTGCAATCGCGTCAAGAATTGCTGATGCTGCTGAGAAATCGCACCAGGAGATAACCGTGTCCCTGCAGAGGTGGAGAACTGCGGCTGCTTCATTGCCATCGAGTTAGTAGCCGCATTGGCAGACCCTGTGACGCCTGAAGGGATCATCGAGACTGTTGGCAGCAACGTCGGCAACGAGTCGACAGCAGGAAGCAGCGGCGCCGCCGGCATGACGTTAAAGCTGGGAGCTGGAGCGGCTGGGGCCAGCCGTGGTGCAGCTTCTCCGTTCTTCCGCTTCTTGATGGTTCCAGCCAACGGTTCAGTTGAGCCACGCTTGCCGGGGCTCGGTTTGCGACCTGGTTTGGCCTTGATCGGCCGTGTGACTGGCTTGCTGGGAGGAGGACCACGAAGCCGTTGCAGCTCTTGCACCAGCGACGAGCCGAAGCGCGCGATCTTGTCGTTGTCCACGCCGCACACAGCCAGTTCCTGCTCCGTGGATGGCATATACAGCGCCACTTTAGCCAGCGTCGGGTTGGGCAGGATCTCCCAGGGCGCCACGCCGTACATGTTGACGAGCTTCTGGCGCCAGCACTGCAGATGCTGGAACAGGATGCGAGCCTGTTCTTCCGGCAGAGGCTTAAGAGGAGTCGCATTGCCATTGTACTCGGGCGTCTGTGGCTGCTGCTGAGCCAGTAGCCGCTTGGCGTTGTTCTCCTGAATGTGGGCGATACGCAGCCTCAACGTCGACTGGTCACAGTACTCCGCCTCGTTCTTGGCAAGTTTGTACAGCGTCTTCTCCATGTGCTGCGCCAGTCTGGGCAATGCAGCCAGCACCTTCTCGGGCGCGTGGGGCTTCATGGCCCTCAGCGTCTCCACAATCCGGTCGGTCATGGCCTTGCGCATCGGGTTCTTGTCCTCCTCGTGCATCACGACGTCTATTGTGGCGTTGGGCATCACTGCGACGCCCCCTGAGCCGCCGTAGAGAGGCGAGTGCTCGCCCACGTGCTGCTGCTGCTGCTGGACGTCCGTGGGGCTGCTGGAGCCGCTGCTGCTGCCGGTCCTAACCGAGCGCTGGGGCTTCGTGGGACTCACCCACTTGCGCTGCTCGTTGTCTCCGCCCGCCGCGACCGCCTCGTCTTCCCCTGCTTTGTGGCGCCGGTTCACGTTCAGCTTCTTCACACGCATCCGGTCGTCCGCCTGTCGCCAAGCCGCCGCTATTGCTGCTGCTTGGAGCTTGAGGAGCTTGAGGAGCTCTAGGCGCTTCCTACGGCTTCAAGCTCGGGAGGGCGCAAAACTCGCAATGGCATGACGCGCCGTAGCCGCTGACACCAAGCTGGAAAATGACCCGTGCGCGTCATGATGGAACTTCGATTGAAGAGGCTCCCGAATAAGTATCGGATCGTGCAGTCGCGTTACCCAACAATGACAGTGGATATTCCAATGAAATGGCACTTAACTTACACGGGAGGCCACGTGGGACTCGTCGCCGTTACATAGAACCGACAATGTTGCGACGTCACTAATTTTGCCGGAATGACGTCGCTATCAGCGGCCAAAACGCGTCAGTCGCTTGCAGATCTTCAAGCTCTGATCATGTGCATGTTGGTGGTTGCTGCTGCGTGTTACCGGTACATGTATCGCCTGCCAGTCATTGTTGACGGCTAGCTGCCGCAGTAGACGAACTGAAAAACGGAACAACCTCGGTGGAGCCACTTCAGTTCTCATTGGCGAGGGCTTCTTGAAAACGACGCTGACTTAGGTCATAGTATGACGCGTACAGGTGACTGAGTTCGAGTTGGCGATGGCAGTAACTCTTGGCTATCACTGCAAGCGGTAGCAGCAAGCCGACAAGCGAAGGATGGAGGATGTACAGTACGGTCGGCATTACGGTACAGGTACATGTATACGAGCAGCGTTGTCTCTGTTGCGAACTGTACCACGTGTAGCACCGGAAGCCAGCATCTAAGGTACGAGACTTCAAGTATCAGAGCTTGCAAGAACCCACAACTTGTAGGCTCGCTTTGGGAGAAAGAGAACCAAACGATGTCTATCCACTTCGTATAAAAAGTAATTCTACTCGATAGCTATCGACAAAAAGAAACTTTGACCTTCAAAGTTTGAAGCTATCCCAGCAATTATTCTTCATCAGGTATCTCTACACGCAGTAGTTCCTCTGTGCGACGCCCAGCGTGCACAACCACAGCTGGCTCCTTAAGCGAGAGAACGCAGCTCGCACCAACGAAAAACGTGCCGTTCTCGGTCCCAATTCGATTCGAGCACAGGAAGTGGCAGTTGGGCTTGGTATACTCTCCTTTCACCAGCGATTCGATGACAGGGGTCAGACGTTGAGCCCAGTAGGCCAACGTCGGATACGGCTCAACGTCGTGGTCTTCAAAATCGTTCCAGGCGCATGCGAACACCACCAAGTCGCTCTTGTTCTCCACGACATGTGAGCCAAACTCATACGCCGAGAACGGGGCCTTAAAGTCATCTGGATTAATGTCCATGCAGATTCCAAAAGAGATGGTCTTGTTCAGCCACGGACAATGCCACGATTGGAAGCCATCCCCCGCTGTGGCCCACGACTTGTCGGTCTCGTACAGGAAAGTCTTCCGCGGGTTCAAAACGAGTTCACCGTCCGGACTAACGACCAGCATCGAGTTGTACAGCAGATCGCCGTCCTTCTCCACGTAGCCGCAAGTCACCATGCAGTGCAATCGACGTGCTTGGCGCTGACACCACTGAAACGTCTGTCCAGCCCCTGCAGCTTCCGCCACTTCGGCCACCTCCTCCTTCGACTTGAACACGTAACCCGTGAACGCCATCTACAGTACCAGTTCGCAATTAATTACGAGAACACAGAGGACAACGATTGCTAGAGCACACACCTCCGATAGCATCAATACGTCCAGTTTATCCTCCTCTGAAAGTGACGCGACCATTTTGTCCACGTGCTGCAGTCAATCAAAGAAATAATGCAAGAGAAGCCTCCATGAGTTCTCCAGCTGAAAAACTGCCGCACAAGCGCCACCAACCTCCATATTGCGCTCCACCTGTCCGAGCTGCGGGTCTGCAAAGTACGAGATCCACACCAATAGTCAGTAACTCTTCAGCGCTCTATCCACAAGAGCTTTTAACGCACCATACTGCAGGATCGCTATCTGCATCGTTTGGAGACTTATGAAATGGCTCCTTACTAGTTTTATCCAATCAGAGACTTGTACTAAGCCTCAGCTCGTCCTCCAGCGTCTTGATGAGCTGGGGCATGTGCAGTCGCAGTTCCGTCACTCTCTGGGGCGTGACGTAGTCCTGAATTGGCATCGTCATCTCGCCCTTGTGCTGGCGACACAAATACTCGGCCAGGACCAGCACGTACACGCCGCAGTCGTAGCCGTTTCGTTGCTGTGGGGCATCCTGCACCTCCTCCACTTGGCCTGAAGCTCCGTCCCCGTCATGTCTCCCAGTGGCTTGTAGTAGCAGCTCAAAGGACTCAGCAATCCGCTGTGCCGCGTGTTGGTTGTGGCCTGAGCTTGAGTCGAAGTGGCGGAACTTGCTGTCCTGGTAGAGAAGCAACGACCAGTGGCTGCTGTCTCCGCCCAGCGAGTCATTGTCACTCACTGGGACGATACAGAGCGCCTTACCCAGCAGACTCAAGCCCCTGGCCAGATCCTGGTACTCGTCCTCGTCCTCGCATTGGTGCAGCAGACACGACACCACAGCCGGATCCATGAGTAGAACGTCGCTTGGGGCACAGGTTTGCGTCAGATACTGCAGGTAGAAGTTGATGGCGTTGTCATTGAGCCAGTGGCGACCAGAGAACAGCGCCACATCCGAGTCGTAGAGCTGCACGTCGTGGTAATTTAGCACCTGCTGCGGCATATTGAAAAGTGACGAACTAACGTTACATTTCTCGTAAATAACGTTATGTTACACCAATCAGACGCTCTGCAGGGGTATCTTCCCATTTTAGCAAGAAGAGTCCGGATCACCATGTCGTCGTCGCTCTTCCCGCAGTTTGGCAACGTGTTCGCGCCCAGCACCGCCGGCCGAGTGCGTGCACTGCTGCAGTCTCCATCCCTATCCCTTCTCTAACTCTTTTGCCTCCTTTAGAACGAGCTGGTGTCGTTCAACGCCGGCAAAATGACGGTCAAACCATCGGCCAATGGCAAATTCCTCGTGACGCCTCAGCTGGAGAAGGGCAAAGTGTGTCTCTCTCGTGGGGACGACCAGCTGCTGCACTTCCAGTGGGTGGACCGCCAGACCGGCGCCAGCCCCGAGGATTTCATCATCTTCCCGGACGACGCGCAGTTCGCCAAGGTGGACACGGGCCGCCCCGACGACCGCGTGTACATTCTGCAGTACAAGAACTCGTCGCGCCGCTTCTTCTTCTGGATGCAGGTACCTACTGACTGTGTGGGAGTGTTAACGGATGTCTGAGAAGGAACTAACGACGTTTCCTCCGCAGAACAAGGACGCGTCCCGGGACGAAGAGCTCGTGAAGAAGGTGAACGACTGCATGAACAACGCGCAGGCGGCCGCCAGCAGCGAGGGCGGACGCGGATCTGGCAACAACGTGCAGTTGGACCACAACGCCATCATGCAGATGCTGGGTGCTATGGGCGCCGGAGACCAGGGCCGCGGCGGCGCCGGTGGCAGCGGCCAGGCGGTGCAAATGTCGGAGCTGCAGAACATCCTGCAGAACATGGGGCTGCCTGCAGGCACGCAGTCGGCGGCCTCGTCGCCTGCCACGTCCGCTGTGTCATCGTCTCAGGCCTCGCAGAACGGAGGCGGCAGCTCGGCGGCTGCCACGACGGCTTCTACCCAGCAGGAGCACGACGCGAGCGGCATGGAAGTGGACGAGATGGACGAGGACGAGCTCCTGCGTCTGGCGATCGAGGAGAGCATGCGCGACGGAGGAAACACCAACCCCAACGCGCCTGGAGGTGGCAATTCAGGAGGTAACAGTGACTCGACGGGAGGCAGCAGACCCGGCAACAGCAGTGGTGGGGACACGTCGTCCTAAGCTGCCGGAGCCCGAAGAGCAAATGGAAGGCTTGTTACCCGTGTGGGTAGGTAGCATGTAATTCCCCCAACAAAGTTCTCCATTTGTTCGGTCCGTGCAGCTTCTCGTCCAACATTTACTGCCAATGTGAGTAGCAGCTTTCGTCTCTTTTCATCTCGACCTGCAAGCTTTCGTTCTCACTTCTGTTTGTATGTTGTTGTAGGTTTGCTGGATCTGTTTGACGCGTACTGATCCATTTTAACTAACGAATTGTTCCTTCCAGCTGCAGCTTCAGCACCAACGTCGACTCCTGCAGCTCCTCCGCAAGTTGCCCCTGCAACTCCAGCTCCTGCGCCTCCGAGTGCTGCTGGGACACTTACAACTGCAGATCTCCAGCGAGCGATGGTTTCTTTCCAGCAGCTCGCAGTAAGTCTGTCGTGTGGACTGCTGATCTTCGCTTAATGATTCTCATGGACGTTTGTTTTCCCCTCAGCAACCGAAGCCTGTGTCCCTGACGAAGCTGTTGAGTGCCGGCAATTTGAGCGCTATCCTTGACGACCCAGCGGCTGTCGAAGCCCTTATTCAACATCTACCGGAAGGCTCTCAGACTCCGACTGAGCTCCGGGCAACAGTGAGTTGTTGTGACTCTGGCTAGCGTTAGGTCGTCTAACTCCCTCTGTAACTTTTAGCTGCGATCGCCCCAGTTGCGCCAGAGCATCGGATCGCTGGTGAGTGCTCTGCAGACCGGCAACTTCAACGCTGTCATGGCCAACTTCGGTTTGGACCCTTCTGCAGGTGCAGCCAAACTCGCATTTGGAGATGGTAAGCTTTTAGAGAACCCTCTACAAATATTTGAAGAGTATTAACAGTTGATTCTGGGTTTTCAGGCGTTGGTGCGCTTCTCGCAGCGATTCAAGCGTGGGCAGACCAACAAGATACGTCCATGTCGAGCGATCAGGGCGGTGACTCCAAGTAGAAAGTCTATTGCTCGTTGATATCATTTTGAGGTCGGCAGTAGGTCCCTCTTACTTTTTTTCTTAGCGTAGCACACACCACACAAGTAGCTCCTTCTTCTACCTTGTTTCCAGCTATCTGTGACTTGGGTATGGGTGTCCCTGGAACTGCAATTCTTCTCCTGTGTGAATTTTGAGCTCATGCGCAAGTTTCTGCGTCTGCAATGTCACGGCATCGATATGATTCCGCATCTACAGCACAAAAACCAATTAGCAAGGAACAAACAACACCTTCAGCAATACAAACTTACCCATTCAACAAACGCAGATGGAGACATGGACTCAAACTCCCGGTTCGAAGTCTTCAGTGGCGGCATCAGACTCGAACTGGGCTCAGAATCGCTCGCTGGCTGAGGCAACGCAGCCACAAGCGCAAACTCGGAGGCTGTCAGCCACTCGGTCGGACGCAACTCACCACGTTCCGTATACCCAGACAGCGCCATCTTCATGCGCTGGCGAATCGCAACCAACGGAGTGACGCGCTCCCAATGTTCCAGCGCTGACATGAAAGCATCGGCGTCTTGCAGCGTCGACACTCGCTCTAACATGCTCAATTTGTTGGAGAAGGGGAACTGCAGCACGCGCCAAATGACTTCCAGGCGAGCGTGGAGACTTAGCGCGTGTCCTGTCAGCTGATTCCCCGCCGATCGCCCACGACTGGCGTGACGCTGCAACGCCGGTGGTCTCTTGCCTTTGCCGTGTTTTCTATTGCCGTTGCTGGTTCTTCGCTTCACAGACGACAAACTCATCGAACTGAAGTTGGTTCGACTGCTGTCGATGCTCTCCACGTCGTCCTCTCCATCGTCTGTTGCGTCATCTGCTTCTTCTTCTTCGCTGTTGTTCTCTTCGTCCACTTGACCCTCTTCAAACAGATCCGCATCTTCGTTGTAGTCTTCTTCCTCTGCAATTGTACCAACGCCATCACCAGAACTCGATCCGGGGGAGAAATGCCACGCCCATGTCTGTGCCGTGTCTCGTCGATGCACTATACGAGCTTCCGAGTGTTGGCCGATCGCTCTGCGGTCTGTATGAGTTGGAGCTCCAATAAGCGACTTCATCCTTCGACCATGTCTCGAAAGTGGCTGGGACTGATCCACGAGAACCTTCTGCTCCAAGACGGACATCCGCATACGATACCCAAGACGTGAAGGCCTCAACGAAGCAGGAGATTCCTCTTCGCCACTGCGTAAAACTGGTTCAGAAGCAGACGCACCGAGTAATTCCAGCGTTTGACCGACAGGAAAAGAAACTGCTGAGCTGCTGCTCGTCATCTTCGCTGGAGCTGTTTGGGGTAAAGGCGACGCGTGGGTTCTACCCGAAGGTCCTCGCGCTCGAATTGCTGCGGCTGCCGTCCTGGTTCGTCTCTCGGTAGTGATCAGGCGCTCGCGAATCCGGGCCTGAAGTTCTGCGTACGCTTCTCTGTCTCGTTGCTGGTTGGTTCCTTCCGAGCCACCGCCACCGTCTGAGCCATTGTCGCTTCTTGGCGTGTCTTCGCTTCTCTTCCAAGCAGCCTGTTGGCCTTCTAGACGCTGTCGAAGCGCAGTAGGAAGGCCCCCAACGGAGCTTTTCGACCCAAAATGGCCAAGTGAGTCCCAACGTTGACGCTCACCGGATCGACGAACCGCTTCCGCCGCCCGTGCGCCAACTGCCTGGTAGCTGGGGTTGCGTTGCGTCCACTCTTCGGCTGGGTCCAGGGTCCGTGCGTGCTCCATGTCAGCTTCAGCGCTGTTCGTGTTGAAAGAAGTCGCTGCCTTGTTGGTTGAGGTCTCCCCTGTTAGCAAGAGCTGCAAGACCTGAGCCACGTGAGGGTGTCGCGAGTGTAAATCTCCATCGTTCGGGCCTGGATTGATAGCGGAAGTGACTTCCTCTCGTACTGCACTTTGAGACGTTGGCACAGACGTTGCCATTCCACTTCGACGTGGTTTCGTATCTTCATCGGTAGCCGGACGAGATACTGGAGACGGAGGTCTCTGATTCCCCTCGGTATCAGCCGTTCGAAGCGTAGGAAGCTTCGAGGTGTGCAGTGGCTTTCGCTTCCTACGCTTGGTCGTCGTTGACAGCGGCGTCTCAACAGATCGCGCCCGACTTGACGGCCTCAGAAGCTGACTGAGCTTATCCGACGGCTTCACAACCAGCTTTTGACCGGGAAACAGCGCGTTCTTCGACGTCGTCGACGTCGGCAGATGCAAAACCTCGCGCATGGCTTCGTCCCGAAGCTTTTCCAGCTTACAGCGGCGCTGTAAATCCACGAGGCAAAGCGTCTGCGCGCGCTGGATATTGGCGGCCGAGTCAAAGATGCCGTTCGCATCCAGCGCCTTCGTTAGTCGCGCGAAGTTGGCGTCCACGTCGCTGGCGATCTGTCGGATCTTGCTCTGCATGGCCAGCATCACCCGCTCGCGGTCTTCCAGTGACAACCGCTGCAGACTGCGGTCGGCTGGTTCCACTGAGAAGAGCGCGACGCCTCCGGTGTTGGCACGCGCCTCGAAGTCCCTCATCTTGTGGCTGAGTACGACGTCGGGCAAGTGCATTTTCTCCTCGTTGGCAGTCGAAGATCGGTGCGGCTCAAAGTCCGCAGTGGCTGTAGTCTCTGGGGCGGTGGCGCTCCGTCTTGAGTCCTTGGAGTCTTTGGTGAAGATTGACACGCCATCCTTCGCAGCGTTGGCTCGACGTTGGGCTCGCTCGATTCGATCGCGCAGTTTGGCAGGCAGTCGGATCGGTTCTAAAGACTGGGACGCTCGCGTGTCCACGAGGAGAAGAGAAGATGAGGCTTCATAGTACGCTTTGTCACTCATCGTGGTCAATGCCCAGAATAAAACACCTGAATGAAAACACAATTCCCAACATAAATTCTTTACACGGCAAAAATGATTCATAACTGGCACATGAGAGTCAAACAACGTACGTCGCACGCTACCAGCGCAGGGCCTTTGAGACGTCTGCGACGTTCCTCTGCTGGTATCGATGCTGGGTCTGTGGGAAACCATCGAGCGGCGGGTGTCCGTGGCTGTGTCCGTGAGCTTCATGGGACTTGATTGGAAGTTCTGGCGAGGAAACGAAGCGAGAGTCGTCGCTCACGGGGTTCTCGTGTGTGCTCATCGTGGTACCAACCGGATACTGCGGATAGTTGGCGTGTGAGTGCAAGGCGGGCGTTGTCAACGGACGCTCCACTCCGTGACTGTGGCCGTGACTGTGGCCGTGACTGTGACCGTGACCGGCGCACCCGTTCGCACCTTCCAGTGCCATTGAGGCAATCACTTGCGGCTTAGACACTTGTACAGACAGGAACTTGTCGAGTTTCGAGAGGCGGCGGAAGATCGCTCGAATCTGCTGCAGAACTCGCTGTTCGTCAGCGGAAGACGCCACTTCCACGTGCAGCGTAGCGACGCACGTGTCTCCTGCGTGATGCCAGATATTCCACCGGGCGATCCGTTCCACACCTGCCACCGACGCTTGCACTTCTTGCAGCGCCGCGTTCACACTGCTCTCGAGCTCTTGCGGGGCGCCTTGCAGCAGTTGACGCGCGGTGTCTCGCAGCAAAGGGAGAGTACTACCCAGAATCAGCAGAGAGATGACTGCAGAAGACACCGAGTCCGCCACGTGCCACTCGTACAACTGGATCAACACGGACGAAATGATGACGCCTACACTGCCCAGCGTATCCGCCAGCACGTGGAGGTAAACGCCGTACATGTTGCTGTTCCCACCGTCGTGGTTGTGCTCCGAGGCGTCTTCTCCATGGGCCTGGTGGTGGCTACTGCCGTGACTGTGGCCGTGACCACCGCAGCCTCCTGAGTCTCCCCCGTGGCTGTGGCTGTGGCCGTGTACGTGGTCGTGGAAGAAAAAGAGCCCCACAAGGTTCACAGCGAGTCCAGCCGTAGACGTGAGCAGCAAATGGTCCGTTGTAACCTCAGGAGGGTCCATAAAGCGCGAAGCTGCTTCGGTAATAAGGTGGAACGACACCACAAGCAGCAGCAGGGAGTTTAAAAAGCCTGACAGAACCTCCACACGTCCGTAGCCGTACGTGAACTTGGCGTCAGGTGGTAACTGCCCGATGTACGAGGCTACAAGACCGATAACGAGCGCTCCGTTGTCGAACAGCATGTGGCCGGCGTCCCCCATCAGCCCCAGCGAGTTGGTGTACAGCCCAACGGCGAGTTCCACAAACATGAAGGCGACATTGACCGATAGAAAGATGAGCATCTGACGTGAAGATCGCTTCGCCCACAGTACTCCCAGCACTCGGGTGGCAGTAGCCAGCATTCCACCGCCAGCGTCGTGTCCAGAGCTCGATCGGTACGTGTCTAAGTAGGACTCTCCGTCCTCTCCACCTCGATAGACTACATCTGTACGTCGCCACCTCTGCACTAGCACGTAGAGGATTAACCCACACGCTGCGGCGGTTAAAAGACCGCGGAACCATCCCGTCTCCGAAATGGCGACAATAACAGCCAGGATCGTCCCTGTGGACGTATACACCAGCTGCGCCTTCACTTGACTCCCCGAAGAGGATGAGTTCACTGTCCTTTCAAAGTGTCCAGCTGCAAACTGCCCCACAGCAGCTGCAACCAGGTAGAACGTCCACGTGGACGTGTTCATCACCCCTCCGTCCGCACTTGCCCGGTCATTGGCAATCTGCTGAGCATGGACGACACTCTCGGGCGTCAGGAACGCCAGCACTGCAGCCATCAGCATCGCCACAGCAATGGACAGCGGCGACGCGTCACCGTCCGCGGCTACGACTCGAAGCGTGGGCGACTGCGCTGCCATCTGCAGCCCCAACGCCGCCCCCAGCAGTACCAGCGTATACAGTAGAGCCCCGTACTCGTCTGCATTGACCCCCGCCACCAAGACGTAGCCCAATAGCAGCAGCGCGCCGTTCCTGTCCCCGGTTTCGTGCCAGCGCTTGAGTTGTAGCAGCAAAACGTCCGTGTGCTGCAACAGGAAGGCGAAGAGCAGGCCGAAGTGGCGCAGCGCCTGCACCGCCACGTAGAGCTTTGCCAGGCGTCGAGCAGCGTCTAAAGTCGCGCGTTGCGGCTCCAACAGGAGGCGACGTGCGCGTCTTGAGCTGCGCGAGACCGCGCCGGCCGTTTGGAGCGCGAGCTGCACCAGCAACAGCTGCGCCAGCGCCAAGAAGTCGCGCGTTGAGTGCAGCAGGAGGGAGCGCACGAGTCCGAGCAGCAGCAGCGAGCAGGAGGCCCACGCGGCTGCGGACGCCGCGCCCGAACGGGGGCCGCCGCCGTCGGCTGTCAAGTCCATTTCGACGTGTGGCCTCTGGAGACTAAAAGACAATAAATAGGTCAGCAGCTGTTTGGTGCTGGGGATTGGCAGCAAGGTCCAAGATTCAAGAATAGGAAATAATAAACGTATCGTTTGGATGCAGCCCCCGACGACGGCGTAATGCAGAGCGATAATGGGTCAGGATGACCAGCAAGTTAGTCGATTATGCAGTGTGGATGCGGTTTAACGAAGGCACAGGGACGGATCAATGCAGTTTTCATGATTCTGCTGATCAACACTTTTTAATGTTGGGTACTGTACAAGCATTTGTAGCTCTTCCTCGACTCGACCTTCGTGATCTCTCAATGAGCGGCCTATATAATACATGCACACTAAACGGTGAGCGAACGAGGACTTCAACCTGCTTGTCAAACGACTACGGAACGAATAAGGTACTGTAAAGAGGCGTCCATTCGCGTTGGCAAGTACAAGTACTCCAACGGTCTCTCATAAGCAGTTGGAAAATCCGTCGTCGGAAAACTAAGGTAGGTCTTGGCTTAAGACTCTTGACTCAAGGGTCTGGACTCCAGCCTCTGGAGCTACAGTACATGTAAACCGTTGCTTTGCTCGACATTCCCAACTTTGCAGAGGGATGCAGCTTACATCAGTGTAAGTAACTTTAGTCCAAGTTTTTACTAAGTTGAAGTGGTACCTACCTCTTGTTGACTAAATACACGCACTGTACCTCCCAAGAATCTTCGATTCGCCACAAATTGGCCCCAATAACGTTAGTGCGATCATGGTTCTTGCACTCGGCGGAGTCTTTTCGGTACTTTCAGCTTGATAAACTACCCATCTGGGATCACACTTTTCTTTTCCCCCGGGAGCTTTGCCAGGAGCTTGGCGGATGAATTCACTGGGATCTTGCTTCGAAGCAAAACATTAATTTAAGAGTGCAAATTGTGGGATCGCAGTGTGAGGAAGTTGCCCTAATTAGCACTAAACTTCTACATGTACCATAATACTGCATTAAGCTGGTCAGTGCACTAACCAGCTTCGGAATGCACTAACTAGTGCAGCCTGATAGCCAACGAATCGCTATGACATGCAAAATCTGTTGACATGTGAGCAAAGGTCACCATGATATGTATTCGATCCTACAGCAAAAACTGCTTCAACTTGCCGTCCAATCAGAATCAGTTGAAGCCATCCAAGTGGCTAGCGCCTTTCAGACCGTTATGTTGCCTCAGTGCCCCGTAAAGCTGTGGATTCTCTCCCCCATTACTACACAGTGCCGGTGTCATTTGCACTGGAGTCCAGAAGCGAACCGAGGTGCATTTTTTGCAGGGTCGCTTTATGGAGCCCACGCCAGTCTGTACCGATGCCAGTCGCCGTTTGCCTTTCCTCGATCGTTCTGTGTTTCAACTGCCAAAAACGACTGGGCGAACGAAACCCCTGCGTGCGCGATGAAGCTTCTCCCCTGGGACGAACCGCGTTCTGAACTGCTCATTTCTCCTTTTGCCACGAAGGACCTACTTGGCTGTACGACCCCCAAGACCCGGATCTCTCCAACATGCTCCCCGTCAAGTACCTGGTTGCGTTCATCGCTATTTGTGCCTCCCACGCGTGCGTGGTGAGCGCTGGGGGCGGCAAACTCCCCGACTACTCGGAAACTCCAGTCCCTGTGACGTACACCGCTGCTCCAGCAACGACCGAGGCCGTGTTCTACGATACCAAGACGGAGTCTGCGGAACAGTTGGAACCGACTCCTACCGCCACTGAAACTCCGTGCCCCGAGACGACGGCACCCCCGACCGAAGAAGTGACTGAGACCCCAACTACAGCTCCTCCTGTAAAAGAGGAGTCGCAAGAGTACGTGCCGACCCCAACGGAGACGCCGTGTCCTGAAACCACGGCGCCTCCGACGGAAGCACCGACCGAAGCTCCTACGCCCTACCCAACGGAGGCCCCTACACCCTACCCAACGCAGCCCGAAGAGACTGTAGAGTACACCCCGACCCCAGCGGTGACCGAGACGCCGTGCCCTGAATTGCCGACGCCCGGGCCCGAGACGGAGACTGAAGCTCCTACGACAGATTATCCGACTCAAACGGAAGAAGCGGGTGAATACACCCCCACCGAAACCCCTGTCCCTGCCACCCCAGCACCCTCCACCCCTTGCCCAGAGATCACGTTGGTGCCGGAGACTACACCCCCAGTGGAGACCCAGACCCAAGAGGGAACCCCCTACGTTCCAACGCCCACGGAGGTGGTGGAGACGCCAGTTCCGGCTCAAACGACCCCGTGCCCAACGTTCACTTTGGTCCCGGAGACAGAGGCTCCTGTTTACACCGCAACACCCGCGCCGACCACTCCGTGCCCGACGTTCACTTTGGTGCCCGAGACTGAGGCTCCTCCGCAGCCCGAGGAATCGACGGAGTACAACCCAACGCCTGCACCGACAACTCCGTGCCCGGTGTTCACTCTAGTACCCGAGACGGAGGCACCATACGTCCCGACGCCGGCACCGACCACCCCGTGCCCGACGTTCACTTTGGTCCCCGAGACGGAAGCGCCCGAGGGAAGTGAAGAGTCGACCCCATACACCCCCGTGGTGACTGCAGTGGACATCCCGCTCACCTTCGTTCCGGACACCACTACAGCAACGCCGACTGAAACTCCTTGCCCAGTGATCACCCTCGTGCCGGAAACGGCCGCCCCCACTCCTGCTCCTACTGAGACCGAAACGCCCTACCCGACGGCGACGGAGGGAGCTTATCAGAATGAGGAGTCTACGCCGTACGTACCGACAGTGGCTGTCACCCAGGTGCCCGTCACTGATGTCCCGTTGCCACCGTTCACCGAACTGCCGACGGAGACGCCCTGCCCCACAGAGGGAGACGAAGAGTCTACGCCGTACGTCCCGACAGCCACGCCCTGCCCCACGGAGGGAGACGAAGAGTCTACGCCGTACGTCCCGACAGAGCCTGTCACTGACCTACCGACGGAGACGCCGTATCCCACCACGGCCGCCCCGGAGACCCAGGACCAGACAGAGACGATCACCACCGACGACGTGGGCGACACCTTCGCGGAGCCGCTGCCTCAGCAGAGCCGCAACCTCCGATCGAACTGATTCCGGAGCAGTTGGGCTTCGTCTTAGCTCTGTTTTCGCCTCTTGCGTATAGGCCCAAGTCCTCCTGGTGCCTTGTTCGGCTTACATTCCTGGTTTTGCATTGTACAGATAAAAGTGCCCAATGCAAAGATACACCTACCATTAGACTCTGTCGCTTTACCCCAACATTTTGTTGCTCAATCCGTTTTCGTTAGTTGTCGAAGTGACATCAATGCACCTGACGTACCTTTAAAAACAAAAACCGCTCCGTTGCACTGCTACCAACCACCGATTTCCAACTTTTCAGCACTAACGGTAGTTGCAGACGTCGACTGCTGGCTGCGCGACGCAACTCCACAATGCCGCAACTTCACAAATCTCACACCGTCGGCATCGGCCACTCATCCGCTGCGTCGTTTAGACTAAAGTCCTCATCAACAGCGTTGATTACATGTACCGAGATTAAAATTAGGCCGTCTTCAACGTCGATCCTAGAAGTCGGTGGTGGCTTGCATCAATCAGATCCTACTGTCGTACACCCATTCTCCAATTCACTTCGCGATGGACACTACACACTACGTCGGAGCCCCACCCACGCCCAACTCGGGACTCCGACACGACCGTCCCAACAAGCTCGGCCTGGCTGAGCGGTACCTCCAAGAGGAGCCGTTCCGACGCCGCCCCAACCCGTTGCAGTTTGCGTCGCTACCGTCCGTCATATCGGCCCATTGGTTGCAGCCTCTCGTGTCACTCGGAGCCCAGAAAGTGCTCGAGAAGGAGGACATTTGGGCCGTCGCCCCTCAAGACTCGTGCGACGCCCTACAGGAACGTTTCCGCCGTCACTACACAGCCGACAACAAGGAGCTACTAAACCTCCCACACGTCGCTGTGGCCTTCCTCAAGACTTTCCGCCGACAGATCGTCACGATCATCGCCAACTACTGCGTCTACATGACTGCGATGGTGCTGCAACCGTTCATTGCCAAAGCTATTCTCCAGTATCTCGAAGACGAGCCGAACGTCTTCCACATTGACAACGGATACGTGCTGGTCGCGCTCATGGTGGTCGTCTCCTTCGTAGGAATCACGTGCTTAAATTACGGCTTCTTCCTCTCGTCCAGAGTCGGCGCCAACATGCGCGCTATCGCCATGGATATCGTGTATCGCAAGGCCTTGAGACTCTCGTGCATCGCTCGCCAGGCGTACACGACCGGAGAGATCACGACGTTAATGAGTGTGGACTCGGAGCGCATATTCTTCGCGATCATCAACGGGCCGTGGATTCTAGTCGCTCCTCTCGCGTTCCTCGTGACTGTCGTGTTGGTCGGAGTGCTGTTCGATGGCGTGTCGGCCGTCTGTGGAGCCGCGCTCTTGGGTATCGTCTTGTACACGTCGATTCAGCTGGCAGACCACATCGGAGACGTCCAGAAGGAGTTGCTGTTGGTTGCTGAAGAAAGAGTGAAGGTCACGTCGGAAGCTTTGCAAGGGATTCGCGTCATGAAGTTCTACGCGTGGGAGGAATCGCTCGCGAATCGAGTGGAAAGGATCCGAGCCGCAGAGATCAAACACTACCGGAAGTTCCACTACCTGCAGATCACCAACACCATTCTGCTGTTCCTCACCCCCGTGTTTCTCGGTGGGTTGGTTATGGGCATTTACGTTGGCATGAAGGGGACGATCTCAGTCACGGACGCGTACACGATCATCAACGTCGTCAACATCACGCGGTTGGCTGTCAACATGTTCCCGCTCGGAGTCGCGTCGCTCTCGCAGGCCTCGGTGACCTACCGGCGGATGGACGCGTATCTCGGCAGTGACGAGGTGCTGGATCAAGGCGAAGGCGCTAGCGATTCCCCAGCGCCAGGGACCATTTCCGTTCGCAACGCACATTTTCGGTGGCCTCCAGCGGTCTCAGACGTCGTCATTGTCTCCCCAGAAGCTGTCCCAGAAGAGCACGGTCACGTGGCTCAAGTGCACGAGCTTTCTCTTGAAGGTGTGAACCTCGAGGTGGACGCAGGGTCACTCGTCATGATCGTCGGAAGTGTCGGGGCCGGCAAGTCGAGTCTGCTTAGCGCTCTTTTAGGCGAGATGATGCTGGTGGACGGCTCTGTGAACGTCAGTGGTGGTTTGTCCTATGTGAGCCAGGAATCGTGGATCCGCAACGCCACTGTGAAGGAAAACATCCTGTTTGAGGAGGAATTGAACGAGGAGAGATACGCCCAAGTGCTGGAGGCGACGCAGTTGGCGCTGGATTTGCACGCACTTCCGGACGGGGACCAAACGGAGATCGGGGAGAGAGGAATCAACCTCAGCGGCGGTCAGAAGGCGCGTGTTGCCATCGCTCGCGCTGTTTACCACTCCAACTACGACATTTTAATTCTGGACGACCCGCTCAGTGCCGTGGATCCCCACGTCGCCCACGCCATCTTCAATCGCTGTATCATGGGCCTCGCGAAGGAGAAAACCCGGCTGCTAGTGCTAAACAGTCACTACGATCTCCTCAAGCACGCGGACAAGATCCTCGTGCTCCAAGACGGTCGTATCGCTGGTGATGGTACCTACACGGACATTTTGGCTCAATTCCCAGAGCTGCGGAGTATTGGCGAGACGCTCGACAAGCTGGAGCAAGACGTTATCGATGAACACGAGGAGGAAGACACCGAACCCCCAGCGACGGCGGTCCGTGCACTTGCGCCCGAACAGAGCAAAGTGGAGGGAAATGCCGGTCTGATCAGCAGCGAGGACCGCGTGAAAGGGCGAGTGAGTGGCCAAACGTACAGGTCGTACTTCGACGAGACCGGGTTCAATGGGATCCTCGTGGTGTTTACTATCGTCATGGCGTACTTCGCAGGCCAAGGGATGCGCGTTGTGGTCGACTGGTGGCAAGGCCACTGGGCGGACAAGATGGAAACAGCGTCAAGTGATCCCAACTACTCGGAGCTATCATACGGCTTATGGTACTTCGGCTTCATCGTCATTTGCTCAGTTGTGACGGTCGCGCGTGGCCTGGTGATGATGGAATCGTGTATTCGCAGCTCCAAAAGCTTACACAACGAGCTGTTCCGACGCGTTCTGCAAGCTCCGATCAATTTGTACTTCGACGTGACGCCGGTCGGACGCATTCTCAACCGATTCTCCAACGATCTGGACCAGATGGACTCGGTCTTGCCTCAACACTACCAGTCGCTCTTCCAGAGCTTAGGCGTCCTGGTTGGCTGCTTGGTGGTCTGCGCGTTGGCCTCGTTCTGGGTGGGCGTGTCCTACCTGCCTATGCTAGCCATCTTCGTCGTCACGGGCGTGTACTTTAAGCAAACGTCGCGGGAGGTCAAGCGTTTGGAGGGAGTCACCCGGTCGCCCGTGTTCAACCTGTTCGGAGAGACGTTGAACGGTCTACACACCATTCGAGCCTTCCGGATGCAGAACAAGTTCGTGGAGCTGAACAAAGCGGCCGTGGACGACAACACGTCCTTCTACTTCACGTACTGGGCGGCCGGTCGTTGGCTGGCCATTCGCTTGGACTGGCTGTCGGTGGTTGTGATCTTCGTGGTGACTATTTATCTCGTCTCGTCCAAGGGCGATACGGACTCCGTTGTCGCTGGCATTTCACTGTCGTATTCGCTGATGCTGACGTCGATGATCCAGTGGGTCGTACGAGCGGTTGATCTGACGGACAACGCCATGACCAGCGTGGAGCGATTGCTGCATTTCCGCACGATTCCAATGGAAAAGGACAGCAACAACTGCGTGGCGATCAACGAAGCTGCGTGGCCGGCACGAGGCGCCATCCGCTTTGACAAATTGTGTCTTCGGTACCGTCCAGACTTGCCTCTAGTGCTCCGAGGTGTGGATATGGACATCCAACCGGGTGAAAAAGTGGGCATTTGTGGCCGGACAGGGGCCGGGAAGAGCTCCCTAATGATCGCTTTGTTCCGCATCTGCGCGTTCGACAGCGGCTCGATCTCTATCGACGGCATTGACATCGAGAAGGTTCGGCTTCAGGACCTCCGTCGCGGGTTGGCAATCATCCCTCAAGACCCGGTACTTTACAGCGGGACATTGCGGGACAACTTGGATCCGTTCGGAGACTACACGGACGAAGCCATTTGGTCGGTGCTGCAGCAGGTTCATCTGGCGCCGACCGTCACGAAATGGGGCACAGGACTGAGCTTCTGCGTGTCCGAAAGGGGCGACAACCTGTCGGTGGGCCAACGGCAACTGCTCTGTATCGGCCGCGCGCTGCTCAAGGACAGCAGGATCGTCGTGCTGGATGAAGCCACCGCCAACGTGGACACAGCCACGGACCGCCTCATCCAAGCGACAATCCAGGAGACGTTCGCGGACAAGACGGTGCTGATCATCGCCCATCGGATCAACACCATTCTCCATTGCAACAAGATCGCAGTCATGGACGCTGGACGAGTCGCAGAGTTCGGAGCGCCGTCGTCGCTACTGAAGCAACCAGACTCGATTTTTGCATCACTTGCAACAGCTCACTGGAATAAGGGGAAATAAGGGATAAGGGAAAATTAGCCCTATTATATTTTTATTTTTAAAAAAATTGGAAAAGACAAAATTATATAACACACTTTATTTAAAAAGTGCTTATAAAGCAAATTGCTTTGTTTTGTTTTGCTATTTTCTTTCTTCTCCTCAACCGTTATTCGCTCTAGTGCAATCCTCAATATAGCTTGTTCTTCACTTGACACTCTAGGAACAATCGAGGTGCTTGCCTAATTGTCTGTGATGCGGAGAGATTTAGTCGTCTCGTAGAGCTTCTTCAGCTTGTTGAGTCCACCCATCCAATGCCTAATTTGTGTCCTGGTCATTCTGTTCATCGCAGCATCAGCATCGTCTAGAAAGTCGTCAGCGTTAACACCGACCCTTCTGCCCAGAGATTGCAGCCGCTCGAGAGGGATGTCTTTGATTCCGCGTTCTTCATCTTCGATCGTGTGGTGCTTCCTCAGGCTACGCTGGCTGGATTCGTTGACTGACGCCGCGTTGGTGTCTGCGAGCGCACCGGTAGCCAGGAAGGCAGCGGTGACCACCACAAGGAAGTGGGAAAGACGCATGGGTACTGGTTGGTGGTTGGCGAGGCTTGAGGCTTGAGAGGCGAATTGACAAGTGAAGTCTGAACCGGAGAACGGAGCGGTGTACATGTACAGGTAGTGAAGTGAGCAAGTGCCTGGACGCGAACATGTGCATGAGGCAACGATTCGTTGTCAACGCGATAATCAACACATGTAATGCGATGCTTGTTCGGAAGATATGAAAGATATGGCAGCTCTGTTTTTGCTTACTGTACACACAAACCGTGCCTGCGATTCAACTTTCATTTGATATTTGCCTGTGGCAAATACGAAACCAAGGCGTACACGAGGGCATCACTTGGTCGGCCTATCGCCAATTGGAGTACATGTACATGTGGGAAACCAGCCTATGATAGCTCCTTGCAGTAGCAAGAAGTGAACGGAAAGTATAAACTCTAAAGACAAAATAGATCTATTTTTTCTCACTTGATATTTTGATCTGCGAGACTTTTACGAAGGCCGAAAAATACTTGGCTGAATTGGTAAGTAATTCACTGTACATGTACATGTACCCTGATTGGGCTTGGATATCATACTGGGAAATTTGTTATCATCTGCGAAGAAGTTTATAGTACCATTCGCCACTTTGTGAGCGTGGGCATATTTGCTGATAGATACATGTAGCCCTTCAGTTTGTACTTCATGTACTGAAGTACAAACTTTGACAAATTTGGCAAATTGCGCCACACCCTGCGTCGCTCGTTTCGGCAATTCCTGTGGAGAAAAGAATACACAGTGTATATTCGTCTCTTCGTTATGTCACAAGGCATCATCACTCCCTGTCCCACAAGGCTTGGCAGCCAAGGCATCATCACTCCCTGTCCCACAAGGCTTGGCAGCCAAGGCATCATCAGTGATGATTCATCAGTGATGATTCATCTTTCCCTGTCCAGTCAACAAATGCCGGCAAATCTAGCAGTTGGCGTTACATGTACACTGTACTATTACTAGGGCTACATGTACGCGAAGGCTGGGGGAAGCGTTGTGAACCAGTTGAAAACTGAAAGTGGACTAGACCGACCTGGCACCTGGAGCCGTGCTTGAAAACGAACCTCAAAAGCGAGCTTAAGTACTCAGTCGGTGTTGGGGTATTTCCGTGGACACTGCCAATTTATCTACAGCCATTCCGATGAGATGGGCCTTAACCTTAGTTGTTGAAGTTATTGGTTTCGATACACCTACAGCTCAAACTTTACCTTCCCCAAAACGTCAAATTTGGAATCCTCGAACATCGTAAGTGATGAAGTAGCTTCAAGTGATTTCGAGTTTCGATGAAACCATAAGACTTAGTTAACTTAGCAAAATACCCCGAACTTGGATTGCTCAACAGTCAACGCAGAATAGCTATTGATCTAGCTGAGGTAGTAGTAGTCCAAACAGTTGTCCGCTAACTACATGTACATGTAGTTAATCAAATTATTTCCTTCCTTAGTTAAGTTAGCAAAATGATAAGTCTTAAAACTGTTAACCAACTAGTTTCTTCTTCAAAGCCTTTAATCGGGTCGGATCAGACGGCACTTTTTGGGCAGCAAAGATAAAGATTTACGCGCAGTGTCACAATTCGCAAGTTATGCTGTTGTCTTCTGTTTTTACTTTAAGTAACTAGGTGATCCAGCCCAATCGGTCCCTATTAGGGGGTATAGCTCGCCGTCGACGCGATAGGAAGCATATATAAGAATTAAAATGGCTATTCCGAAATTACATTTTCAATGAAAAAAGAATTAGTTGATTAACCGTTTTAGGACTTCTCGTTTTGCTAACTAAGACTAAGACTTAAGGTATCAAAACTTGAAATCTCTTGAAGCTACTTGATCACCTTGTTCGAGGAATCCAAATTGGACGTTCTGGGCGAGGTAAAGTTTGAGCTGTAGGTGTATCGAAACCAAGTTGTCGAAGAATTTCAACAACTGAGGCCCCATCAATGCCTATATCACCGGAATGACTGTAAATGAATTGACAGTGTCTGCGAAAAGACCCCACTACTGCTTGAGTACTTGGGCTCTCTGCTTGAGTTTCTCGAAAGTGTATATCGTTCCGCAGTCTCCACGTTGCATGAAAAGCGATTGCAGTATGCACTCGCCAGAGCATCAAAAGTATCTTCTGCTTCTGCCTCCACGCCACATTGATGTCAATCGGTTTTGGAAATAGCAATAGTCTCCATTCTAGCTCAGTTGAGAAAACCTCGCTCCATGGCGCCCACAGCGTTTGCCACATATTTCCAAGCGCTGGGCATGAAAAGAAACAATGCTTCACTGTCTCAATTGCTGTGCAGGATTCTCGAACGCATTGTTGGACCGTAGGATTTAGTGCCTTCAGGAAATATAAACGTGAGCCCACTATGAGATCTCCAAAAAAACATTCGAAGTATCACATCGTGAACCACTGGGAGAAGGCACCGTCGTAGTCCAATATATTCCGATAACGTCTTGTGGATAAGGGTTTGCGGGCAGCCCAGCTCCTTCATCGGGTGCGAGATCACCGGCGTAACCGAGTATAACACATGGATCCAATCGTTCAGTTTTAGGTTGGGAAAGTAGTTCGTTCCTTTTCCGGATTGCACACCAAATACCGGCGGGAAGACACCTCGAACGGAAGGGCGTACTTCCCCAACGAGGGGGTGAGGCAAGACTCGGTCAAAAATCTGGGTCAGCTGGTGATACAACGCAAATATGTCGCTCGCAAGCACCCGAGAACCCAATAGTGGTTGTAGACCATCGTGAATATCGCAAAAGAACTCAAATGCTGTCGGCCATCGGGATGAGTCTGTAAAGAAATCAGCCTTACATTTTCAATGAATACTCGATTCGACGGAGGCTTAAATCTAAAGTTAATCCTGAATGAAACAGGGCCTAATATCCCTTATTTCAGTGGGCGGTTGCAAATATCGAGTATGGGATGCCTGCCCAACGGTCAGTGCGCTTTTTGCCCTTGCCTACCGGGCCTAAAGGGGAAACAAGGGATACGGGAAAACTAGGGGTAATACAAAGGTTTTTTAAAAATATATGAAAAAAGATGAAAACATGAAAAAAATGTTTTGTTTGGTTTTGTTTTGCTTTATTCTACCCCCAAGCAAAAAAATTCTTCTCTTCTCTCCTTTCGTTAATATCGCCGAGAAAGTTACGCTTCCAAAGCTTAGAAAAAGTTGGATGACGTTGAATTTCGGGGCAACTTTGAATCAGAAAACCACCGACATGAACCGAAACAATGTACATGTAGCAACAAAACAGTTATCTTTTTCCTTACATTTTTTTTATGAATCGAAGCAACCTCAAAGTTCTTCGTCTGTCGTTTTCGTGCACACATCTAGTTCAGAAACCAACTGCTTGATGGTAGCAGGAGGTCTTGCATTTCAGAGGTTAAACCCGGATCGTTTGCATCTTGAATTCTTTTTCCATGTGGCTTGGAACAACGAACACCAAGTTGAACGGATCTTTGGAGAAGCCGACGCTCTCCAACCAATTTAAAAATTTGTTCAAAGGTGCAGCCTCAATTCCATGTTCCAGGTCCCATGTCATCCGAAAACCGGAAAGGTCATCATCGGCCAAGACGAACGCATCCAGCGCTTTAAAGGCGCTCGGCTTGGGCCAGTAGTATCTCCTTGATGACTGGGATCTCCTCGAGAGAGGAAAAACGTACCGTTGGCATCTCTTCGACATCACAGCTCCATTCCCTTGCTACCGAATTCAGCGGACGCAGACTAAGCGTGCGAATCATTGATGACAAAGCATTTCGAACATTTTGCCTCGGATTTCTTTTTTCAAAACAATTTCTTGAGCCTACCTTCCATTTAGCACAGGCCATTCGGCCACTTACTGCATGTGCGTGGAGGCCGTTCGCTTCACAAGAGCCGCAAACGCCGAGTTTGGCCTCGCTAGCAGTTCTACCGGCGCTGCGAACTCCGCTACTCGTCCCGAATCCATCACAGCAATCTTGTCGCAGTGCAGAATCGTGTCGATTCGGTGCGCGATAGTCAGCACCGTCTTGTCAACGAACGTCTGCTTGATCGTAGCCTGGATGAGGCTGTCCGTGGCCGAGTCGACGCTCGCTGTGGCCTCGTCCAGCACGACGATCTTGCTGTTCTTGAGCAGTGCACGACCGATACACAGGAGCTGCCGTTGCCCCACCGACAAGTTGTTGCCAGCTTCGGACACAACGAAATCCAATCCAGATCCCCACTTGGCTACAGCGTTTGCTAGATGCACCTGCTGCAGTACCGCCCACATCTCGACGTCCGAATAGGCTTCGAAAGGGTCCAGATTCTCTCGTAAAGTGCCGCTAAAGAGCACTGGGTCCTGGGGAATGATAGCCAAACTGCGTCGTAGATCGTTAAGTTTAACCTTCTGGATATCAAGACCGTCGATCCAAACCGTTCCGCTGTCGAAGTCGCAGATGCGAAACAAAGCGACCATAAGTGAACTCTTGCCAGCTCCAGTACGTCCACAGATGCCGATTTTCTCTCCAGCTGCAACTTCCATCGTCACGCCACGAAGAACCAGCGGAAGTTCTGGTCGGTACTTGAGACACAGACGATCGAACTTGATAGCGCCTTGAGACGGCCACGAGTCGTCAATAGGGACACATTCGGGACTGTCTTGCTCCACTGGAATGGTCCGGAAGTGAAGCAGACGCTCCACACTCGTCATGGCGTTGTCCGTGCTGTCTACAGCTCGCACCGTGTTCTGCATCGTGGACGTCAGCATGAGCGAGTACGTGAGGGAAAGACCTGCGACCACAGGGGAGATATGACCCTTTGTAGCGACGAGATAGAGAGAGACCACGAAAATGACCACCACCGAGAGCCAATCCAGACGAACAGCGAGCCATCGCCCAGCCGCGCAGTACGAGAAGTAAGCAGCCGTGTTTTCATCCACCACTTTTTCACTTAAACCAGTGAAAACACGCTGCATCTTGAACGCTCGGATGGTCTGCAGTCCAGCCAAAGTCTCTCCGAACAAATTGTACACAGGCGAGCGCGAGATTCCTTCCAGACGCTTCACTTCCCGTGACGTTTTGTTGAAGTATCGACCAGTGAGGACGAAGACCACCAGCATCGGAATATACGCGACACAGATCCAGTAGGACGACACGGCCGACACCACCAGGCTACCCACAGACATGGCTACATTCTGGAACATCATTTGGTACTGCTGCGGTAGAACCGAGTCCATCTGGTCGAGGTCGTTGGAGAACCGGTTGAGGATTCTTCCGATGGGCGTCACGTCGAAGTACCGAGTAATTGGAGCGCTCAATACGCGATGGAACAACTCCTCGTGCAAATTCTTGGCACTGCGCACACACGCCTCCGTCATCAGGAAGCCACGGCCAAGTGTGAGTACTGTACACACGACGATAAATCCAAGGTACCACATCCCGAAGACTGTGGCTGAGTAGGTTGGGTCCACCCCTCTCCGAGTCATGTTGGACGCCCAGTGTCCTTGCCACCAGTCCACAAGCACGCGCAGCCCTTGGCTCACAGAGTAGGCCACTAAAAGGACCAGCAACATGGCAATGCCGTTGCCACCTGTCTCGTCCAAATAGGCTCGGTAAATACGGGCACCCACCGTCCCGGTCGCGCGATCTTCCGCTTTGACTAAGCGTGTAGCATCCGGATTCACGTCCTTCTTCAGTTCTGCTGGTTGCACTGAGATCCTGTTGTCTTCCTTCTCTGGTTGGTCGTTAAGATGATCCGTATGACTCTTTTGCTTGCTCTCATAGCGAAGGTCGGGGAATCGGGTCACAATGTCGTGGTACGTGCCGTCTCCAACGATCTGTCCGTCTTGAAAGACGATGATCTTGTCTGCCCGAGCCAGCAAGTCGTAGTGGCTGTTAAGCACCAGTAGGCGGGTCTTACCAGCAGCCAAGGATACAATCCCCTCGTCGAAAATCGCATGAGCCACGTGCGGATCCGCTGCGCTCAACGGATCATCCAGGACCAAAATGTCGTACTGCGAACGGTAAAAAGCCCTCGCAATGGCAACACGAGCTTTCTGGCCTCCACTGAGGTTGATTCCTTTCTCCCCAATCTCCGTCTGGTCACCGTTCGGAAGCGCGTGTAGATCTAGCGACAGTTGGGAAGCTGCCAGTACACGCTCGTACCTCTCGGAATCAAACGCAGACTCGAACAGGATGTTGCTTTTGACGCTCGAGTTGCGGATCCACGGCTCCTGACTCACGTACGAGATGTCCCCGTCCACTAGACACTCACCCGCTCGCACCACCATTTCTCCCAACAGAAACTGGAGGAAACTGCTCTTCCCCGCCCCGACAGCCCCCACAATCATCACCAGAGACCCTGGCTCGATGGTTAGGCTCAAACCTTTCAGTGCGAACGAGTTCCCACCTGCCGTTTCCCCGTTGTGTTCACTTGACCACTCCGCGTGTGCATTCCGGACGACAACGCGCCCCAACTGCCCGGTCGACGGTCGTTCTGACGTCTCGAACTCGTCGCTGGCCAGGAACTTGTCGATCCGGCGGAAGCTGCTTCGCGCCTGCGAGAGCGCGGCCAACGCGGACGTGAACTCGTTGACGACGGCGCGGCAGATGTTGACCAGCGCCACGAGCGTGAAGGCGTCAGTCACGGAAATGGCCCCGTGCAGCAGCACGTAGAGCCCCAGCGTCGAGCCTGAAAGGAAGACGGGGGTGAGGAAAAGCAATACAGAGTTCGAGACCATATACACATGCAGTTTTCGAAAGAGACTGACCTCGGAGGCGCGGATCCGGTGGACGCGGCTGGCGACGGACTGCTCCCAGGCGTAAAACTTGATGACGCGCACGCCCTGCAGCGCCTCGGACGTCACTTTGACGCGCTCGTCCACTACAGAGAGCAGTTGACGCTGGACAGCGGAGATCCGCTTGGCCTGAAAGACAGAGAGACTGAGCACCAGTACCAGCACTGCCAAACCGCAAAGCGCCGACGCAGCGTCGAACAGCAGTCCGATGAGCACGAGACACACGACGAAGCCCAACGGAGCGACGAACAGCCACGGACCCTGCATCATGGCGGTGAAGACGCGTTCAGCGTCCACACTCATGAGCGTCAGCACTTGCCCCGTCGTGTACTGCTGCCTGGCCGCACTGGAAAGCTGCAGACTCTTGTGGAAGATGCAGCTCATGACCAGCGAGCGCATGTTGGAGCCCACGCGCGACGATAGGAAGAAGGCGAAGTTGCGGCACGTGATGGCGACCACCGAGACGGCCGCCATGAGCGCCACGAGCGCGTAGCCGTTGGAGATTTGGAAGATGTTGACGCGGTCATTGAGATAGTCGAGAAGCGCCTGCGCCACGTAGGACTGCAACGCCATGGCGGCAATGTAGAGGCTGTAGTTGGCGAAGACCAGCAGCAGCGGACGGCGGAACAGACGCAGGAAAGTTCCAGCTAGAGACGACCCAGGCGAAGGCGAGTAGAGTGGAGAGAGACGGCGTTGGAGAGCACCACAAGAGTCCACGAGGCACACGGGGTACAGGTCGGCGAAGGAGAGCGGACGACGCGCGCCGAGAGACACGAGGGGCTGGAACCACAAGACCAGAAGCTGGGACAGGAGCGACGCCGACGTCAACGGGTTCACGCGTGGACTCGGCGACGGAGAGGGAGGCGCAGCCACGTACGGGGCCATAGCGGAGCGAGGAAGAAGACTGTACTTGTGCGGGACGACGACGATTCACAAGTGACTGGCTGCACGGAATCCGCTTCGAGGTGTCGAGTACGGAGCGAGTGAGTGAAGGTCGATTGTGATCGGATATGCCGCCTTCGTGCAGCACCGATTGGGGACTGTAGCTTGCACTCGAATCGTCACCGATGACAGCAACGCAGCACCACTCGTGATTCACGCCACCGGTGCTGTAGTCATTATCGTGGACGTGTTGCAGCGTTTTTTTTAACGTACCGGTAATATTAAAACATTAAAATGTTATTTTGTTGTTAAGTTTCAGTTAGTATGGATACACCGTCTGAGTTTACCCACAGTAAAAAAAAATCTCATTGCAGAAGCATTTGCTAGAGAAAAAGCTCGACGATGAATCTGCTGCAGGGCAAGAGCAACCAGTACCTGCGGGAGGCCATCCTGGAGGGGAGCGTGGAGAAGGCGAGGCGCTACTTGACGCTGAAGATCGGCAAGGCGGACGTGGCGGCGCTGACCGAGAGCGGCGGCTTCTCCATGCTTCACTGCGCCTGCCTCGTGGGCAACACACAGATCGCCATGATGCTGCTGCAGTACGGGGCCGACGTGCTCGCTCTTACTGACGTACTACTACAGTCCTTCAGTGTATATTACTACAATACACTAACTCTTAACTACTACTGCCCGTAGGACGGCTACTCGGCACTGGATCTGGCCATTTGGAGGGGGCATTTGCAGATCATCGAGTTGCTGCGGTCTCAAGGCTGCGTATCGCCTATGAAAGGTGTGATGGCTTTACAATCTGTAAAATATTTCTCTCTGATAGTACTAATATTTATATGTTGCTGCAGAACCCGAGAGTCTCAATGGTAAAGTGATCTCCCACATGGGCCGCAAAGCCACCGTCGTCTTCTTCGAGCCCAGCACCAGCATCCGGACCAGCAGTTTACGCGGTCTCTACTACGAAGACAAAGGGGAAGCTAAGCTGGTGAACCTCTGGGCCGGCACAGACTACAAGATCATCGGCTCCAATCCGTACTACGAAGAGCTACGCAAGTTCGACTACCAGTACGCAGAGATCCCCGTGACGTTACCGGAAGACTACGACGCCATGCTGCAAGGAGCGCTACAAGGAGCCGCGTTCTTCGACAACGACAGTGACAGTGAGAGCGACAACGAGATCGAAGAGATTGTGGAAGTCCGCGTGCCTCCAGGACCGTTGGGCGTGCTACTGGACAGCGGCATCCAAGAGTGCGCGGTCGTGCACGGATTCACCAACCTCCCGACAGGCGAGAAGGGGCCCATTGAGCAGCACGGCGACGTGTATCCGGGTATGTACATCATGAGCATCAACGAGACCAACGCGTCGCTCATGTCGCTGCAGCAGGTCACGCAGCTGCTGGGCAAGCTCGCGCGTAAGGAGAAGCTCATCCGCTTCGCAGTCTTCCGCCCGGGGTCGCCGCGCAACCGCAGCATGACAGACACAGCTTCGGAAGTGTCCAATCAACGCTCGTCTGTCACTTCCAGCGCTTCGCTGCCTCCGCCCGTGCCGGTCGGTGGTAAACCGCCAACTCCAAGCTCCGGTCTCGCAGGCTTCTCGTCGCGTTTCGCCAACTTGGCAGCGTCAGTCATGGACAAGAAACCTCCCACCCCTCGCACTAGCTTCACCTCGTCTGCAGATGCAGGCGACGATTGAATTGGTAAGGAATTTGAGTTGCTGAACGTCACTTTCTTTATTTTGTTGTGCTCTGGTTTCCTAAGACGCAGAACTGTACACGGATGGACTCAAGTTCTCTCCTTTGCTAGCTAAATAATACGTGGGCGAGTGCGTAGGCTTAGAGCACCATGTAGAGCATTCCCCTGTAGACGTCGGGTCCTGGTAATGTCCAGGACGCAAGCGCGCAGTTTTGGTTGAAGAAATACTGCCTGCCCGTCGTCTGCGAGACCACAGCCTGCCAGCCGATGCCTGTGCCGTCCGGGGTCTCACCCACGTCTTCAAACGTCGAGTCCACGAGGTAGTCCACGAAGCTGCCGTCGCCCATGGCCAGTGTTAAGTTGAAAAGACTCGTGCGGGGCCCACCAACCTGCTGAAGATGCTGTTGAGCGCGTCGTGCCGCAGGGGCCGCATTCCGGTCCAACAGGCTGATGAAATTGGCGGCAATCTTGGCCGCCCGATCAGCATTCGCCTTGCTCTCGAACGTTGTGAGCGCTGCCATTGCCGTCTGCGTGCTGGCCGGGGCCTCCGTTGTCGACTTCATTTCCTTGCGAAGATCACGCAGACTGGCCGATATCTGGTTCATACGGTCTAGATGTACCTGCAAGTCCTCAAGCTTGAGCGATTCCTCTTCAGGCTCCGGGGCGGGCGTTGGGGTAGACGCTGGAGTGGATTCTGGGGCAGTTGTTGGGGCGGGCGGTGGCGCAGCACGGGCCTTCTTCGTGGTACTGACGTTGGCCATACTGTTCGTGAGCATATCGGCCACCTTTGGTGGTGGGGGAGGGGCCCCGGTCGGCCGCGGCGCTGGCGCTCTTCTCGATCCGCCACTCTTCCGTCCACCCAAGCCAACCACCAACTTCTTTGCCACTTTACGGACTACCATCGGCACCTCCATTTCCTCTGTTTCCATGCTCAGTCGCGACACGTTTTCAGGCTGCACGTCTTCTATCACAAACTCCTCCGTATCCAAGCTCCGGCGCGGCACGATGCCAACATTTACAGGCTGAATCTCCTCTATGACCAGCTCCTCCACCTCCACTTCATCCAGTTCCAGGCTGCGACGAGGCACGGTACGCACATTCTCGGGCATGATCTCCTCTACAATCAGCTCTTCCACCTGCACTGGGATCGGAATAGGCTCCGACTTGCCTCCAAACGACCTGCTCTCCACGATCTTCGAGTTCTCGTCCACTGTAAGGAAACTGGCGGAATCCGAGTCGTTGGACACTGTGTCCAAGCTGGCGTTCTCTTCCTCCGTGAGGAAACTCGCCACTTCCACTTTGTGCACCATCGGCACGTCCATATCCAGTGTCATAACGGTAGCCTGCGATAACGATTCCCGCACAGTGTTGTGCCTTGGGCCTTCCGTGTTCAGGAAGTTCCCAGCGTCGTCCTCAGAGAATTCCTCCTCCTCCGAGTCGCTGTACTCTGCCAGCTCAGCTGCTTCCGCTTCGTAGTCTCTCTCGGTCCTCGTCGGTTGTTGCGTGAACGAGTCCTTGTACTTACCAACTCCTAGATCCAGTTCTACCGGGGCAGGAGCAAGGATGCTGTCGCCTAGCAGCTGCGGCTGGAGCTCCTCTACGTCTAACCTGTTTTCTTCGTCTCCAGGCGACGATGGAGACGTCGACGCCTTCGACAAACGCTCATTTTTGCCCATGGAAGAGGACGTCGGGCGGAACTGGAACATGTTCGGCACCTGCTTGCGAATGCCCGCGGATCCGTTGCCGCTCCCCCTGTTGCCGTCCTCCACGGAGTCCTGTGAGCTTGTTCCTGCCGTTGAGTCGGATAGAAAACTGCGTCGAGTCTCGTCCGACGTTTTGCCTGCGGACACGTGCGAGCGCGCCAAGAACGAGTTGTTAGAAGCCACAGAACTGCGTAAGCTACCATCCGAGCTGACACGAGATATGTCACTTTGCCTGGCCGACGAGGCGCGGCGCGGCAGTTCCCGACTCTGCATTTTGCTGCTGCACTTGACGCAGATACGCGTCTTGCGCTTTCCTCCAGGCGCCGAGAGATCGCTGAGCCGCTGGTGCGCCGTCACGAGCTGGTGCACGCTGCACTGGCTGCAGATGACGTCTCCACACGCTGCGCAGTTGTATTTCTTCCGTACGAGAGAGAAACTGCGCGTGCACACGACGCAGCAGACGCGGCGGCTGAGCGGCACCATGTCCTTCGGCCCAGCGTACACTAACATATCGAGACGGCGCTGGTTGATGTGGTCGCGGATACAGGCCGAGCGCATCGCTGCCGTGTCCACCATCTTGTGGACAAGCCACGACGGCAGGCGGTCTCCCAGGTCGTTGATCATCATGGTCACAAACTCTAAGCTCCCTGGCGCTCGTTCGCTCCACGTCTGTAGCGTCAGCGTCTTGGCGCGTACGTAGCTGTGCTTGTCGCGGGGCAGAGGGATGTCCAGGTCCACGCTCTTGCTCAACCTGTAGCCGATGCGCCGGCCGTCGCCGTCTTCGAAGGAATCCACAAGCTCTACATACACGTAGTCGCGGTGCTTGGCGACGGAGGGCGCCAGCGACCGCGCGCAGTGCCACTTGACGCATACAAAGCGTTCTTCCGGCGTGCGCGGCACCAGCGTGTACAGCACCTGCCCGTCGAGAAACTCGCTGGGGTTCACTGCGTTCTCGTGCTCTGCAAAGTCCGTGGAAGTCTCCGTGATGAGCAGGTCACTGATCTCCCTGAAGGTGGCGCTGACGTTGCAGCTCCCCCTCACTGCTGCGTCCAGTAGCGCGTCGTCCGGTCCGCTCCTGGCTCGATGCACGGTCACGCCTTCCCTGGCTCTGCTGGGCGTCCAGCGCACGCGGCCGAAGCCCAAGCTGAGGTTGTACGCGTCGTCCACAGACCTGTCGATGAAGTTGACCAGAGCCTCCATGCGCTCCGTCGAGAGCTCGGGGAGGTTTTGCGCCATGTCGCTGACCATGGACGACATGCTCTCGTCTCGGAGACTCGAGGGCGACGTGGCAGAGGACGAGCGCGCGGAGGGCGAGCGCGCCGACAGCGACGAGGACGACGACAGGGCGAATCTCCCCGATGCCGAGCCTCTCGAGCCTCTGGACGGCGACGGGGCCGGCGACCGCGACGACGACGGGGAGCGCGTGGGTTTCCTGGGTCGGGGCTGGTTGCGGTATCTCTGCTCTGGCTGCTGCCGTGGGGGCTCGTACGGGTCGTCCTCCTCGTCGTCTTCCCGGTCCAGATAGGGCGTGCGTCGCGCCGTGTTGCCGCGTCCTGTACGGCTCCTGCTAGAGCTGGCGCGCGGCTGTTGCTGCGGGTCCGTGAGCGTCTGGCGCCGGCGCCGGTGCAGGTTGAGTTTGGCCACGCTGAGCGCGGCGCTGAAGGTCTCGGAGGCGGCGGCGCTGAGCGCGGAGACGGCGGAGGGCGCCGACCCCACGGCGCCGTGCACGGGGGCGGACGCGCCGCGCGGCGACGTGATGAAGGGCGCGTACTCGGGGCGCGGCATGCCGCAATAGTCCGCACTGAGGGCCTATGAACTCTGAAGGAGAGAGAGAGAGAGCAAGCGAGGCAAAGGGAGTCACGACCACATGGCGAGATTAGGGCATCAGACCGCAATAGAGCCGGGCCAGGCTATACTGGAGCGCAAGTGATCGGCCGTTGCGCCGTTGCTGGGGAGCCATTTCGCGCAAGAAATTCAAAGGCGAAAAAGCCCAAAGAGGCAAAAAGCCCCATCGATTGAGAATGGCTCGAGGCGACGACTATCCATAGACACTGACGGCCGAGCCCCGCAGAAACGGGCTGGCAAATCGAAGCGTGGGGATCCATCGTCCAAGCAGCTTGTTCACCTCACTCGCGTGTGCTGCCGGCGAAACAGGCGCCAGCGAGTTTGTGGGCGTCCGACAACTCTCGCGCGGAGTGGGCCAGATTCGGACCGACATATTCAGCAAAGCGTGTCAGCGGTGACGGGCGATGCTCAGGACTTGTGCCTGCAGGCGTCGTCTCGCTCCAGTGAGGCACGCACGAGGCGCCACTGCGTTGCAAGCCCCGCTGGCCTCTACGGTTTCGGGTTACTAACAGAAGGCGAAGCGCTGTCAAGGTTGACCAGCAGCGATTCTGGTCAGCTACGGCTGCTACAGTACAACAACCCTCGCTCTCTCTGCACCTCAAATAATACTATAGTCCTAATTACATGTAGAACGGGAGCTGGCCAAGGTGAGCAGCGGGCGGCGTGTAGGATTAATCGAGCGGAAGGCGAGTCAAGCCATTCACAGTTGCAGCCACCACTGCAGCAACAGTCCGCACCAAAGGAAAACGGCTGCAAGACCCATCGAAGTTCTCACTTCTTCCAGCGATCACCGCAGCGCTGCAGGTGCAGGCTTGGCGCCAGTTCCGCCCTCGCTTCGAGCGGATACATCTCTCGGTGCCTGCAGTTCGGTCGAACGGGTGCGACTACAGCATCGCCTTTAACACGACAGTTGCACTCAACACCGCGATTGGATGACATGTTCTTACAAAACGCAAGTGCAAATAACGGTCCATAATTTGGCCCATTTTCAGCGAGTCTTGGATCAAAATGTTTTGAGTGATTCAAAATAAGCAGATAGGGGTGACATGCATTTGAGGAATTTCCAATGTCATGCCTTCCGTTTGCTATCCGTGCCGGGTTTCACCCCTGGCAACTACATGGCCTTAGCAAGCTCGTTTTAGGGTGGTGTCATGGGCCTAAGGGTATCAAATGCTGAGGAAAGCAGAATCCATAACGCAACAGCACCCTTGATTTCAGCGATTTGAAGCCAATGTTTTGATTCAACGCAGCATACAAATACATGTAGCTGGTTTGCCCAAGACGTGTTCCTTTCACTCCTTCTTTTCGCAATACGTGAAATTTAACCTGTTTTAGAACTAATACAAGCTGTCCACCATGATATCTGTATGTACAGATGAACATTCACTCGTAAATCTTCCACCTTTATGGTACGGACTCCGTACTACGGAGCCCTCCACACGCACGACGCTACACGTTCCGAAGGGCAGGGAGAACGCATTGTCGAACTGAATCATCGTTGAAGTGGCTCCAAGGACTGTACATGTATCTTGGTGGTAGAAAAAGAAAAAGTGGCTCGCATTGTAAAAAGTGCCCATTTAATTAAAACAATTGCATATTTTGACAAAATGCCTATTTTGCCACTCACAAGCAGCAATGGCTCAGCAGGTGACGGTCGGCGGGCGTAGCTACTCGCTGTCCGAGACGCTGCGCAGTGCCGAGCTGGCCCCGATCTTCGAGGACGCGTGGACGGCCTCGCGTGTATGGGAAGCCAGTCGCTTCCTGGCCGACCACCTCGTGCGGTTCGCCTCCGAGTCGCCCGTTACCTTCGACGTTGGCGCTGGCCAGTCAGTACTGGAGTTGGGCAGCGGCTGCGGCCTTGCAGGACTCGTCGCGGCTTCTCTAGGCGCCGACGTGCTGCTCACAGACCAAAAGGAGGCGCTGGAGCTGCTGCAACGCAACATCAAGAGCAATGCGGCGTCTGGGAGCGAACGCCGGCGTCTGCACGTGTCCGAATTCGTCTGGGGCTCCGACTGGACGCCGCCGCGCCCCAGCTACGCCTACATCCTCGTGTCGGACTGCATCAACCCCATCTACGGACAGGAAAGCTGGCGTAACCTGGCTCGCAGCATCTATAGATTTAGTGACCGAGAGACGGTCACGTATTTGGCCCACGAAGCCAGAGGCGAGGACGAGGCCATGACGGACTTCTTAGCCTTCAGTGCCGACATGTTGCAGTGCAAACGCATTGCACAGCAAGACAGGATCAGTCTCTTTAGAGTGACAAAGCTGTATAAATAGAGAAAACCTTGGTTGGTGCAGTATCGTTTTTCGCAATGGCAACAGAGAGCTCCGTTGGCATCTTCTGGGGACCAGCAGGGCGTCTTCCTTCAGCTGGTAGCTCTTCCTCAACAGTTCAATTGCCAAGACTGGTTCAATCTCCTTCAAGCACAAGGTCTTCTCGAGATAATGCGGCGAATTCGTTGCTGGAAGTTCTGCACACGTTACTACGCAGCATCAGATCCGACATGGACAACTTCATGAAGACGATGCGAGCGATGGACCAGCCGGCAGACAACACCGTCCACTTCGTCGGCCAGAACGGGCCGCGCTACTATCCCCCCGCAGTGGCAGCTGAAGATCGCGAGTTCTTCGTCCGAGAGCGCGAGATGGAAGCGGACAAGGAGGCTGCACTAGCTGCGGTTAGTGTGGATACGCTTGAAACTATTGCCAGTCTCACTGTGGACGTTGTACGTAGAGTGCGCTGGCACGGGAGCGACACTGTGCTGTTGTCGACAAGCAGGTCTACCATTTCGACCGGCAGAAGAGAATTACGGCCAAAAAGTACGAGACTCTGTGGTTTGGACCTGAAATCATCTCCGTTGACTCACTTTCATGCCTTAGGATAAACAACAGCAGCTCAAACCGAAGACACATTGAAAATGCCGCCGCAGCCGCAGAAATCTCTCGTATCGATCGCCACCGCAGGAAGATCGAGCATCTGTTGAACGTCCTTCAGGAGGAAATCGCGAAGGAGACGCGGAGAGAAATTGGTAGAGGACTTTTGGCCTGTGTTGCTTCTACTTCTTGCGACGCAGATCTGACACTATAGGATGAATACTGTAGAGTTTCTGGAGTTTAGTGGGCCTAGTGGACAACGGTCGCGGCAGTCTCGACGGCACATGGCGTTGATCATCAAAGCTCGCTACGAGGCAGCAGATCGGATCATGCGCATTTTGGAGGTATATCCACGATGACTTGTTCCTGGCTATCTGAATACCTAATATATTTGTTGTTCTTTGTTGCAGGAATACAAAATTGTAATTGGGGTACCAGTAGCAGACTATTTGCTGAAGACGATTGCAGAGGGAAAAACGCTAATGGGATAACCTTACTTGGCACAGCTCTAGTTCTTTATCGTCTTGACACTTGGGGCCTCGGTGGCTTTAACGTTTTTGATGTAGTAGACTGGGCAGTCTTCGACGTTTTCTTGATAGTTTTCTGGTCGCGAAAGGCAAATCGTTAAAGGTTTGTGGTTGTGAGAATCCGTGAACAACAGCTTTCCGCACCTTTTTCACCGTGGGGCGTGTGCGTCGTGGCACTTGATCGTCTCCATGCTTTGATTCCTCCCCCGTCGCGAAGCTGGATCCGCCGTACCCAGAAGAAACGGACGATCTGGATGACGTCTTGCAGTAGTTACGTCCAGGAAACAGAACACTCTGCTCCTCTTCCATTTGAGCCTTTCGGTGTAGTTTGTCTTCAAGCTCTCTGATTCTGTGCTGGTAGTATCGCTCGCTGCCCCAATCAATTGGTCGCTTGTTATTGCCAGTAAGTAGAGTTGTTAGCTTTATCGTTGGAGTATGGCTGTCAGGTAACTAACTTCACGTACCTCCTGGTCTTTTTGCGTTGAAGCTTTACCAAAAGTAGTCGCCAGTCGATCGGTAATTTCAGGCGGTCGAATCTCCGTGGCGCTGACCTGATCCAGTACGTCGGAAATGGCTCGACTCCGCTGCACTTTTGTCTATTACCATGGCAAACGACGTTAGGCTTTGAGCTAGGTTCGCCGATGATACACCCAGCAAAATACCTCAAGGGAGAGAACGGTGTGCTCCAGAATGCGCAGTCGGTTTTCAAGTGTAGTCGAGAACTCCAAGACGCTCGCAAACTGAGATTCGGACTCCTTTCGTGCTGCCAAGAGCTGGCGAAAACGACATTAAATACGCTAAGCTTGAGAGGATTTAAAGGCACAAATCCTACAGTACCGTGTTTTCCGTCGTTGCGCCTGCATCCCGATGAAGTCTATCTCCAACATCTTCCAGTGCAGCGAGCATTCGCCTCCTCTAACGACATAACATGCAGAAAAGATAAGCCAAAACTCTACAATAGTGAATCAGGCCATTCGGAACAAACCAAATCGTCTGTCCGAGTCTCAAACGAATCTTCAACAGCAGCCAGCCTATCATCTATCTTGCTACAGCGGTCTTCACTCGCTTGCTGAGCCTCAAGTGCACAAGCTTGCAATAGTTGCAACGCACTTTTCAACGTAGTTTGTCTCTCTCGTAAATCTCCCATAGCAGTCGACATCGTCTCGTTATCCTTGTGACTGGAAGCAATTCCATCTCTCTTCACTTCATCGAGTTCGGACTGAAGTGCGACCACAGTTCCGCTTAGCAGATGCTGAGTATCTAGACATTTCTTCAGCACGTCTTTCACCTCCTTTTGTCCGTGCTCGAGCTCCTGCTGAAGGTGGTTAAGTCGCTGCTGTAGATCACCAGCACGACTTTCGAAGCGATCTGTAGTCTCCGTAGCTTCTGCTCGCCAGGAGGCGTCTACTTGACGCACATACTGTTCCAAATCGCTGCCCTAGCGACACAATGTAGCTGTCAGACAGCAGTTCTCCTCCTACAGGTCGTCTCAATAGATTTTACCAATTGAGTCACAGTTTGTTCTAGTTGATAGCTCTTCTCGGACACCGATGAACGTACAAGTGCCAGCTCCTGTATCGTAAAAACCATTAACCTCGTGCTCTTCTAATGAGAAGCCCTAATGTCATGCGCACCTTATCGAGTTTGTGTGTTGCTGTGACCGTCAGATCCTCCACTTTTCTCTCTGTAGCTGCCTGACTCGATTGGATCTCTTCGATTCTGGCCTCCAGTGCGAACACGTGCGCTTTCATCTCCTCAATCTCTTGCTCAGCCTGGTTCTTCACGTCGTGGATCGCTGCATCGTTAGTCTCCACCAAGCGTGGCAAGTACTCTTGACACTGTCGGAACTGCTCCTCTAATGTAGCCATACGCGGCTGCTGTCGCTCCAACTCGGCCGAGAACTTGTCCATCCAATCGTCCACCTTGGCAGCGTGTCCTGCCAGTTCACCTTGCGCCTGCTGTGTGGCCTGCTCTACGTACTCCTGATTAAGTCTGAAAACCTTGGACAGGGACCCAACCTTCTGGTCGTTGGCAGCTTGCGAGCTCTCTAGCTCTGCCAGACGCTTCTCGAATGTCTGCGTAGTCAAACAAGCGGCCGACACGCGCTCCAGCTGCACCTCGAGGAAGGAAATGTAGGCGCTGCGGTCCGTCAGAAGCTTCTTGGTGTCCTTGTCGCCGCAGTGCTTGAGCATGGCATTGCTGCGCATGTAGTCATCGTAGTAGGAGCCGGAGCCCTGCGCCATTCCAACTGCTCGAGACGTTTTATTCGTCCGTTCAAAAGCGCCGGTTCATTCATTCGTTCAGTTAGTTTAAGAGCGGAAGATATGGCGGCGGCGGCTCCGAACGAGGTGGAGGAGGTGATCAAGCAGCTCAAGAGCAAGTCCGGCTTCTCGTCCTACATCCTCATGAGCAATGACGGCATCGTGGTCAAGTACGAGAACCTCGAGTACAAGGAGGCCATCATGCACGCCTACCACGTGCTCAGTCTCTACGGCCGCACCAAGAAGCACCTGCAGAAGCTCTTCCCGGACCCGAACGAGAGCGAGATCGAGTGGCTGAGGCTTCGCACCAAGATGCACGAGATGATCATCACTCAGCACTTGAGGTTCACTCTCGTGGTGCTGCAAGAGGCGGAGGCGACGGATACAGCGCCAGAGCCCATTGGGCGTGGGGTGGTGGAGGAGACTGCCAACGGGGCCAAGGAGGAGGAGAAACCGGTAGCTGCTACGTAAGACTGCAACCAGAGTGATGGTCGTACAAGTTGAAGTTGCAACAAGAAAAAGGAGTGATGGTCATACAGGTTGAAGTTGCTCTTTTTGCTTCGTTATATAAAAAATCGGTTAGGCTAAACACTTAAAAGCAACTACATGGAGCTGGTACAGACTTGAGTTACTACTCCACACGAGTGACAGGTGCCGATGGGAGCTCGCTCTTCCTCGATCTCTTGCGCATGAAGAAGTTCCTGACGTCGATAATTGTACTGAGCAGCACAGGCAGCAGCATCATTCCGTTGAGCACGCCGCACACCACCACCATCATGTACATGCGGAAGTAGTACTTCTTGAACACGCGCGAGTCGGCAAGCGTCAAGACACTGAGACCGATGACCTTCGTGATGGTGATGCCGAAGAGAACTGAGGTCAACACCTGTCGAAGGGCGTCACGGGCTCGTTCATCGCCTGTGCCGTGAGCTTTGGCGAAGAACCTCACGTAGTGGCCGCAGAACTCCACTGAAATACCAGCCGCAATGATCAAGTTGACAATCGACAGGCCGTTGAGCATAATGTCCAGAGGCTGCATCAGTCCCAGCACGAGCACCACAATGTTCGTAGCTGTCAACGAAATCACTAGCGAGTAGAAGACGTTGCCCAGGTACAGCGTTGTGATCACGAAGATCGCAGCCAGCGACAAGCCGATGAGTTCGTACGCGTCGTGAATGATCGTCAGGTACTGCTCGAAGTAGACGTACGTGAGGTTGTAGACCCAGACATCCACGCCAGTTTTCTCGCTGATCCACTCGGCCGCCGCGAGGTTCTGCTTGTACGAGTCGATGTAGCGCTGCTGCGTCGGGTTCGACGTACCCGTCACCATGTACGACCAGGCCGTGATCTCGTCTCCGTATCCACTGCTATTGAGCTTCACTGCAGGCGTCGAGGAAGTGACTGTCGGGATCGGGTCAGTGTCAATACTGAACTGGCCACGGTAGATGGAGCCACCGCCGTACGAGCACGAAGTGCCAGCACTGGCCGTCGCGAACATACTGAAGAGTGACATGTACTCGTCCTCAGGAACAGGAGGCACAGTTTCCGATGAAGCGAGACAGGTATCGTCGCTTGAACGCAGCGTCGTGTACGTGTCGTTGCCAGTCTCGATCGGAACGTACGCACCTGCGGAATCCACACGGCAGCACTCGCTGTCCGGGTTCACGAAGCCCCAGAAGTCGTCCATCCACGAGTAGGTCGTACCGGGGCTGATGTGAGTGACAGACTCATCTCCGTGGTTCGCCAGCGCATTCATGACGTTGGGGATGGAGTAAGTACCGCAGATATCCTTCGACTTGCAGAAAATGGTCTCCACACTCTCGTCGTTCAGTGACCAAGTGTCTGGATTTCGTTTGTATCCAGTCTCGACAATGAAGTAAACCGGAGTTCCCGTCGCGAGGTACACGTCCAGCGCGTTGAAGTACTCGATCATGTACGATTTAGACGGCATTGCCTCCTTCTGCGGCAGTCCCTGGTCCAGCGACTCCATCGAGTAGATCGACCACAGTGTCCAGGCCATGAACGCCAGCAGCACCACCAGCTTCACCAGTTTGTGTGTCAAAAGCGACGCGTAGACATCCACGCAGTAGTCCAGAACCTGGGTGAGAGAATGCTTCTCAGCCATCACAGACGGACGAACATCGTCTGCTGCTGGGGTCTTGGGCTGTAGCGAGACAAGAGGCTCTGATGATCGTGTAGTCTCCGGTACAGCAGCAGGAGCCTGTGCTGTCACCGACGAGGCTCGCTTGAAGATGATGTCGTATTTGCCACTGAGCTCGCGACGCTTGTCCAGCGTCAAAACCGAGAGGAAGAAGGTCATTTGGAAGCAGAAGTTAATAGCCACTGCACAGCAGGCCATCGCTGCGAACCACAGCACCACAGGCATTTTCGAGATCGAACCAAAGGCAAACGCCACTGACTCAGCAGCGGAGGCCATGAAGATACTGGGACCAATGTACGCCAAACTCTCGGATACGATGACGGTTGTGATCTCCTCAATCGCCTTCGGGTTGTGCTCCAACCCAATGAAGAGACTCGGTTGGTCGCGTCGGAGTTGGTCCTCCTTCTCCGTCATAGCGTGAATCAGTAGGAAGATGTTGTCGACACCAATGGCCAGCGACAGGAAAGGGACGACCTCCATGATAATGAGCTGGAGCTTCACACCGAACCACATATACAGACCGACGGTAGACGCCACGCCACAGGCAATACTAATGACACCGCACAGACCAGCCATGATCTTAGACGAGATGAAGAACTCACGACTGAACTTGAAGCGGTTGATGCCCAGGGAAATGTAGATCAGCATCAGGCAGTAGCTCAAGGCCACGGGACCCATTCCATTGTTGGATTCAGCGTCCACTTCGTCCTGCACGGAGATCTCAGCGTAGAAGTACACGTCGAAGACCGTGTTGGATTCGACCTCCTTCTTCATCGTCTTGATGTACTCACGTTCCCACTTGATCGCAGGTTCGTTCTTATCGTCGTCAGCATAGTTGTAGTTCAGGTAGGAGGAGACGAAGGCCACTGAGTCCAGGAACAGCGTGTAGTTGCTCTCAGCACCATCCGGGAATCCGCCCAAGTACGTGTTGTACAAGTTCATGGGCGATCCGAAAGCTGACAAACACGGACAGTCGCTCATGCTCGACGGTAGCGAGTCACCGTCCTTCAGCGCGTTCTTGAGCTCCGTACACAGCGCCACATCCGACGTCGTGGGGGAGTACAAGCAGTTGCTGAAGTGCTCCAACTCGTATCCGTATTTCTCGTAGAACTCAAAGTGCTCCATGTTGTTCTGGAAGTACTGCGTGATCGAGTTAACCGTGCAGCCAGTTCCCGTCGCCTTCCAGCAAATGTCGTCCAGAGCGACTGTAGTCTTGCCGTCGTCCGAAGTGTACGTCACATTGGCCGCCACATTCTGGACACGGATCGCCTCCTTCAGGATCGAAGAACGGTAGACGTTCCCACCGTCTTTCGGCACCAGAATGACCTGTTCCGACCGGTAGAACGGGTTGAAGATGTCCCCGTAGTGCTGACGCTGCTCGTAAGACGTACTTGACGTGGACACCCACAGTTTGATCGGGTCTGTCTCAATGTCGATATTGTACAGACCCACAGCGCACACAACGACAACTACCAGCACCATTGGGATGATTTTCTTCGGGCGGTTGCCCTTGGAGACGAAAAGTGCCCATTGTCGCAGCTTGTTGGTCATCAGCTCGTCCAGAAAGCTCAAGTACCCGGTGCTTCCAGCCATTGCGCTAGCCACACCATTGAAGTCCGGCGTGTCCGGTCCGATGACTTGAGGCGTGCCGGACCGACGATCCACTGCGTTATACCTTCTCTCGCGTAGAATAGCGACAATGAAACCTACGATCAGCAAGACGCCAACCACACCGCCGAAGATGACCAGGAAGTAGTTGAGTGGATCCCAATCCGTCGTCGGGATGTTAGTGGCCAGGTACTCGTTCAGTTCCGCCCACGTGGAGTCGACATCGGAGCTCACAACACTGCCACTGCCCGAAGCCGAAGCGGAGGACGCACCGTAGCAAGCATCCGTGTACGATCTGGTATCAGTGGAGCTCACAGCACACAAAGAACCGCAGACACCCACACAGGACGTCATTTTGTTGTTCATGGGGGAGATGCAGTTGGTCTCGTTGGCGTAGTCGCAGTGACAGAACTCGGTCATCTGGAGCTCCTCCGAGAACTTGTCCATGGTCGTCACGTTGATCTGCTCCGGAGAGCCGATGCTGTTGTACGCGTACTTGCCCATGTACTCCATGAGGCCGTAGCCGTCCGTGCAGTCCTGGTTGGGGTTGCACAGCAAAGAGAAGGAGCTGTCGTCCTCGCAGAAGTCGTAGATGTCTCGGATCCAGTCCTTCCCCACGTAGTACGTGGCCTCCTCCACCGCAGGGAAGATCTGACCTGCGTGTTCGTCGTCGCCCGACATGATCCGCACTTCGTTGATGTCCAGGAACATACTGTTGTTCGGGTTGCACGTGAACTGGCAGAAGATGTTGCGCAGGTTCGCCTTGCAGGCCGAGCACAGGCCTGGGATCATTCGGACCTGCGTGGACAGCCCCGTGTACTGGGACTCCGTGCAGCAGAGCATGTCGTCGCCCATAGCAATGGTCTCATTGTAGAGCAGGGGACAGTCCACTTCGAACTGCTCTCGATTGGAGTCCGACCACTCGGAGAACTTGTTGGAAAACCCGGCGTCGTACGCGTCCTCGACGGACGTCGGGTAGTACCGATTGGGGATGGCGGCGCTTGTGGTGGTGATGTTGACGTAGGCCGAGTCCATGGCGATGCAGTAGCCTGGAGCTCGGTAGAGTGTGCCTAACTCCTGGAGGAGCTTGGGGTCCTGGATGCACTCGTCCACTTTGGAGTACGTGCACATAGTGAGCTGCGACTCGATGATGGCCAGGCTGGTCTGGTTGTCTGCGAGACTCCACGGCACGTAACTGGAGGCGGACGACACGCCCGAAGAAGACGTGGAGCCGGAGCTACTGGCCGCTTGAGCCACGCCCAGAGGCAGCGCCACGAACGTCGAGACGCGCATTTTGCGGGGATATCGACTTGTGCGACGGCCGGCCGATTCGTGAATGAGCTCGGACGGTCAAGGCGCATAGACTCCTCCTGTCTCGGATCCCTAGCGTCGCTAGTAGCGAGAAAGCTCTGTGTTGCAGACGGATCAGATGTATCCAGGGGTGGCACTTGTCATCTCCATCGCTTCCTCGGCTTGATGCGAAACAAAATTGGACGTGTACATTGCAAGCAGTACTGCACGTTGCTGTCTGCTTCAGTGGAGGACGCGCGTCTGCAAGGCTCGAGTGCGTCTTTGTGTGCCGATAGGCTCCATTAGTCGGGCCTGCTTCAGTAGCTGCGCGGTCACAAGTGATCAAAATGCACCAACTGGTTAGGTTATGCAGTGTCTGCGCGGCAAACGGCGAAACACTCGCGGGGTTTGGAGGTTTCACAGCCAGTCGAAGCAGAAGGGTTTCCTATTCCAGTCGTGACCTTGGGCAGCAGCGCAGTGGAGTGTTGAAAGGGAAGGCGATGTCTGCATTGCCAGTTTTGCGATGTTGAGACGGGCAATCATTGTGTTCATGATGATTGCCCGTCTCAATACTGAAGCGCGCTTGTACGTGGGATTCAGGGTATGATACAGCCGCTCCAATGGGGCAGACGTCGAGGCAGACGGTGATGGAATGGCTGCGAACTCAGCACTTTTGCCAAGGAGTGATGGTCGTTGAAGTGGTTGCTGCAAAAATACCATAACGTTACAAAACTATAGCCATTGTGTTATTTTACCCAGCAATGCCCACACCTCACGAGTTCCTGGTGACAGGCCCCCTCCTGTTCCCTCGGTATGTGGACGCCGACAGTCTCCAGACGGAGGACGAAGAAGACCGCGTCGTCCGCAACCAATCGGTGCTACGGGTAGCAGAGCTTCTCGGAGTTTCGGCATCACCCAGGAAACATTGCGGCAGTCCACGAACACCAGCGTTTGCACCCCCGTCGGCGCCTGAAAGTCCCTCACTATTTGGATCTGATAGCTTAAATCCATTCACTAGAAGGAGGCACATTGCTTCTCCACGTGTAAGCAAGATGAGTCCCTTGAACGTCCTCCCACGAGCTCCATCACCAGTCGGAGAGCTGCCTACGGATTCCGTCGTAACCATTCTGTCGCCCAGACGAGCGATCCTCGGCCAGTCCGACGTCCAGAAGATCACCAAGTGGCTGCAGTCACTCACACACGAGGCTTCGACCTTCTCGTCTTACGCTCTCTACTGCGATATGCTGTTCCGAGAAAGTCGAGTACTGACGCAGGGCAAAGCCACTCCCAACCGACTGCAGACGGCCATTGCCTTCCATTGTCTGTGCAAGGCCACAAGCGTTTTTGCGAGACACGAGGAGATTCTGCTCCGTATTTGCAAGTACGTTTGGCATTTGTTTTTGTTTTCTGGCAAAATGAGTGAAAAATGATCTCAACGTCAAATTTGCAGCGATTTGGGGGCGGCGATATACATGAACTACAATCCTTCACTGGTCTACAACGGGGAGATAGAGGCACTCGAGTTCTTCACACGCCTCACCACGTACTACGAGCAGCACGCCGTATCCCACCAGCAGAAGCAAGACCTTCAGCAAGGTTAGTGGCGGAAAACTTGAAGAAAAATACGTTGTTTTTTTTTTCTGACGAGGTCATGAGCTTGCAGAGATGTTGAGACAACAAACTGCGCATCAGCTGCGTCTCCGTGAAGAACGTGCTCGAAATGACCAGCTAAAGCACTTGCAGCAGCAACTCCAAGTGAACAAACTCGACCAAATCAGCACGAAGAAAGCGCAGTCGAAAGACTTGAACACCAAGCTACAAGATGTGCTCCAACACTTCCAACACGTCAGTGAAGACGAGAAGGAAAAAGTCGTACTGGGAGCTATCGAGGCGCTTAACGCACAAGTGTCAGCGACGGCGATCGTCGCAATTGCAGACCAGATGGACCCGGTCGAGAAGGACAAACTCATGAAAAGCCTCCTCAAAGACGAAATGAAGGACGTCACACGGTAAGTCAGTGGTTTATTTTTCTTCTGCATTAGAAATACAAACTAATGGCGGACTTCCAGGCAAATTGAGGCGCAAGTTCTTGTCAAGTCGAACGCACATCAGGATATGATCCTCGAGCGGTCTGCTGCACGGATCACTCGCTTCCAGACGCTGATTTTAGAGTCCATCAAGAATCCCAACAGCGGAGAAGACAACAAGGAAAACTCGAGCACGGAAGCAGACGATTACTTGTGCGACCACGACCGCAAAGTGCTGGAAAGTGTTGGGGATGTGGTGGATGAATTGGAGCGCCAGAAGAAAAGTTCAGTGGATTTCGAGCAGAAGCTGCTAGAAGCTGAAAAACTGGTGAGTGATCTGCGATGGAAAAACAACGCCCTGATCAACGAGGTCGAGGAAAGCACGAGGCAACACGAACAGGAGCTCCAGAACTTGAGGGATCAGCTAGGAGATGCGCAGAACTCGACGGATGACAAGTCCGTCCAGACAGACGAAGATTTTGAGGAGCTCCGAAGGCATACCGAGAGTGGAGGCAAGCGAAGGCGGCACTTGGTTTCTGCCGACAGTGACGATGATCTCATTTTGAAGAACCGCGCCAAGAACAAGTTCGGTTATGGGATAGCGAACATCATCGATCAAGCGAAGATTGCACCGTCGAAAGTGCGAAAGATTCTGCTGAAGCGGAAGCCGCTTACCCTCAACGAACTTCACAGCATCATTGTCGGCTACTACCAGGCCAAAATGTTCCAAGATGTACAGGACGATTCCTCTGGCAAACCCCGAGCAAACCTGGCGCAGTTCATCATGGAAATGTACGTCCTCCACTACGGCCTCAAAGATCTTGCGATCAGCCAGCTCGTTTTCTTGGACGCCGCAATTCGCAAAAACGCTCGTGTAGGTGAAGTTGTAGATTGTGCGTTTGCTCCTGTGCGTTGAAGCTGATCTTAAGTTTGCTGTAGGAAAGCGCTCGTGTGCGTACGTTTGGGCTTCTCACTGGATCCCTGGACCCTGAGTCTCATGCGTGCTCGGTTCAAGGCGTCGACTTCTTCCTCCTGGTAGTCGTGATCATCTTCAACGGTTTGCTTTTGCTGTAATTATCTGACCGATGTAAGTTAGATAGATCATCTAACGCAGTTGTGCTCCAGCTGGTGTGTACAAGAAGGGAAGGAAGCAAGCTGTTACCATTGCCCAGAACCTCAAGACTTCTTTCGGGGATGGCATTTTCGTCAGTCCCAAGTCTGTGGCGGTCAAACACGAGCTCGTGTATCAGGCAATCGATTTGGCCTTTTCATTCACGAGGAATGAGCCCGGAGGACCCCTCAGCCAACTGAAAGACGAGATTCGACAGAGATGCGCGACAAATGGTGGTGGGCTGGACATCGACATGGTGCTGGAGAAGATCATGAACTACTGGTTTGTCCTGTACGAGCACCAGATCCAGGACATTCACAGTATGTTCACGATTGTTGATACCAACGGAGACGGCACTTTGGACTTCCAGGAGTTCTGTGAGCTGGTGGCGGTTCTGGAGCCCACCATGGACCGTCGAGACGCGCTGGCACTTTACAACCGCGCAGCTGGAGAGGACAACGTCATCGACAAAGACGAGTTTGTGCAGGTCATGCTGGCTCACCAACGTGGAGTCATCCTTGAGGAGTTCTACGGTGGGGTTTCCAACAAGAAGATCATCATGAGCATTGAACAGCGCAAGAGCACGCTGTTACCCTTGGGTTCGTCTACGTCGACAGGATCGGAGCGAGAAGAAGGGTCCTTCGATTCGTTGACTGCTGCCATGGCTTCCGTCTCAATGTCAACGGAATCGCTGGAAGATGACGAGGAAGACGACAAAAGCCTGGATGAGACTGAGAAGACTGCGACCGAGCGTGTCCAAGAGAACGTTTCATTCCAAACCCTCTCGAAACTATCAACGTGGGCTGCCGAGGCCAAGATAAAGTTGAGACGAGCACCGTTGAGAGCTCTTGAATCCACCAAAGAGGAGGAGGAAACGGCAGATAGAAATCCCATTCCGGATGATTTCCAGGGCGACACGGCGCTGTTGTTGAGGCAAGCGCTGCAAAAAGCCAACATCAGTGTACCTTCATCAAAAGCCTAGAGGCATTGCCACTAACATCATCGGAGTTCAGCATTTGTTCCCATTTGTGTCATTTGTGTCATTCTACTTCATCAATTCTTGCTCCAACTCGAGATCTCGGACTGTCAGCGTGTACTTCGGCTTCTTGTCGCTTTTGGGTGCAACGCTCTCATCGGAGCTGCTATCTTCCTGCGCCTTCGTTTCCATGGTCACTTTCATGATCATCTCCTCTATCATGCCAGGGGTCGCCTCTCGTGGAACAGCGTGCCCACACACTTGAAGTATTGCGTGCCCTGGTCGAAGCAAACCTGTTTTCTCAGCTGGCCCCGGACTGGAGATGAACGCTCGGATGTAGATCGCCTCGTCCTTCCAGTTACCAAACAGTATTCCCAGTGGAGCCTTCGGGAAAATAATCTCTTTGGCTGGGGTATTGGACAGGATGTCTTCCGCAAGGTCATCTTTGGTGTCAGTTGTAGGTTCACTCCTGGATTCCTCAACATTGTCGCTTTCTGCCTTACTCGGCTCAGCTTCCGCTCTCTCTTTGGCAACTTCCTTGACAGAATATGTATCATTGTTGCTATCTGAGGCGCGTCGTTCCTGGAGCTGCTTTCGTATCCCGATATAATGTTCCCGGCTCACAAACACCGCTCGCATTGGCTCCTTCTTGTTGGCGATGTCACGCAGAGTCGCCATAATATCCGCAAAGCTGGCATAGTTTGGGCCCGTAAACGGAATGTCATTCACACTCAAGAGGACATCGCCCTTCTCTACTAGATGAGTTCGCTGGGCGAAGGACGGGACACGTGCGAAGGCTGACAGCACAACATACTTCCTGCCGCTAGAAGGCGGGTCGTCTTCGTCGTCGCATGCGAACGAAGACGCGTCCTCTATCTCGATCATTGGCGGCCAGTCGCGTAGCTTTATGATGGCATCGGGACTATTGGCAAACTGCATGGTCACCGGACGGCTCTTTAGATCACGAAGAACAGTCAACACTTCGGACAGTGTCTTAAAGCGCAGATCTTCATTGTTGACCTTCGTCAGGAGTTGCCCAACTCGAATGTTGCCACTGAGCTCCGCTGGGCACCTTTTACCATCTTTTAAGGCAGTGAAGCCCACAACGATCACGCCACAAGACGCAAGCGGACGAGCCCGCAGTCGCAATCCAAAAGGTCCTTCTTGACGGAATGTAAAAGTTGTAAATTCAGGCTGTGGCTTCATCTGCTGGCGCCGGTTCTTGGCAGGGTCTTCAGGAAGCAGGGAAAATCGCATGGTAAATGGCAGCGGAAGAGCTTCCAGTAACCCTCTCAGCTCCTCCACCGTCAACTTACTGCAGCACAGGCCATTGATTGCTAAGACGCTACTGCCCACGGGTACCCGCTTTAGGTCACTCGTCAAATGGAAGTCGTGATTGTCATCAGAATTCTTGTTGGCAGTCGGGGCGTCGACGGCAAGAATACGTGAAACGACCACGTACTTGTTGAGCACACCCTTTGCAAATGTGAAAGGCACGGTGTTCCGTTCGGAGAATGTACACTCGAGTTCTTGCGGCTGAACCTCGACTTCTTTCGCTCCGCGCCAAGGGCTCGCGGATGGTAAATCTTCCATGCGAATATCCAATAGCTGGAAAATCAGTGGCCAGTACTCATCCATTTGCTTATTCAGCGTACCAAGAAGCTTAATCATGTGCTTCAGCAACTTCGTTTCCATAGTCTTGGCAAGATACTCGCGAATCAATTCGGCAAAAAGCGAAGTAAGCATGTTGTAGACCGCACTGAACCAACTGCCTTGCACTGACAGCTTGAGCTCCTGGCGGATTTCAATCGTCATTGAGTTCAGCACCAATATCGGCTTGAACTCGCCCGTCTCCTGGTTTACAACCTTTTTTTCGGCTTTGAAGCCCAAAGAGATCACACCACCGTTGAGCACAGCATCTGCTACTCCACCGCCGTGCAAATAAGGGAAATATTTCTGCTCGAATGTCCACTCAAATCCCTTGAGGAGTGCCGTTAGGTGCGTCGCCCTAACAGTGAACAGCTCCTCGTCAACCACTGTTCCCATACGCACTTTGACCTTCTCCTTCTTCACGCGGAAATTCGACAAGTCAAGCTTTGAAATTGAATAGCCAATGTCATCTTCCACGCCTGAAATGGTGTCGATTTTCAAGGTCGGCAATACGGACGTGAAGAAATCCAAACAGTGATCTTTCATCCGGTTGACGAATTCTTGTCGTTTCTCACGGTTCTTTGACATCGTACTCCCCCACTCCGCCAGTTTATCCAGCTGAACTTCGCCGATAGCCTTCGTCACATTATTGCAGAACTCATCAGGGTTTTCAACTGATTGAACAAGTGCCTTGGCCTTCTTCATCAACGTCTGCCCGTGAGTTGTTTGCTGCATCTGAAGCCAGTATTTCTCAGATGCAAGCACCAAAACTTCCGCTTTTGAGGACAGCTTGGGAAGCAGTTCTTCAGCTTTTTTTGCTAAAGCACTTGGGTCCAAATCCGTCATTGAATTCACTCCCAATTTCTTGCTGGCCATTTGCTCCAGACGAGCAATAGTCTCTTGAGCCTTCATCAAGTCACTTTCATGCTGCTGCATTTTCGCCAGCACTTCCGATTGTAGCGTCTGCTGCTCTAGAGATTCTTGCAGAGCCTTCAAACGAGGCTTTTCAGCGTTCATCTTGCCTTCTAAGACCTGTAAGACCTGCGAGAGGACAAGCTTCTTTTCCTCTTGCGACGATGTCAACACCACTGAATTGCTATCCCGTGAAATGAGCCTCTGTCGAGCTGACGTGAACTCTGCATTGGCCTTCTCACGAAGACTCGAGTGGAGAGTCTTGACCTCCTCGCTGTTCTTCAACTGACTCAGGACACTAGCAGCTTTCGCAAAAAAGGCAGCCGAGTCCTTTCCTTCAAGCAGATCACTCTCCAGCATCGTTTTAGCGGAGACTGCCATCTCCTTCAACCGCTTCAGTTCCTTGCCGCTTGCGTCCTTTAAACGCTTTGTTGCATCCGAAAAACTAGGGTCTAGCAACGAGCTCAACGCTCGGGTGTACTCGTCCCCGTAAGCCGCATTCGTTGAGATGAAAGAAATAGCCTCGGCGTGCTGCTCGCAGAAGTTCTGGAGCTGCTGATACGTCTGCTTCGCCCTGAGACTCAGCACTAGAGCATCATCATGCGTAATCCGTCCCTGAAACTCTTCATAAATCCTCTCCGCAGAGAGAGGCTTAGGGACCTTTTCAAGCAGTCGCAGGTCGACACAGGACACGTCCTTGGCTTGGAAAAAGCCGATGCTGCCGCAGTCCAACCGCACGGCGTACGAATCATTAAAGCTCCTGTAGTCCTCTACAGTTCCTAACCCGAAGCTCGTCCTCACGCGGGTCTCCTTGGCCAGTCGAAGCTCCTCTTTCTGCCAGAATAATAAAACCAGAAGAAATATTAATTTTAAGTAAGGTTTAATAAAATCCTTGCCAGCCACGCACCGGCAGCAGCTTCGTGCGTTGGAGCTGTTCCTCCTGTTCGGCAGCCTCTTCATCTATCAGGACTTGATACTTCTGATCCGGTACACTGCAATAGCAACAGTCAAGAGTTATAGCAGTAGACCAATGCTTCCGGGCCTTAAGAGTCTCACATGTAGTTGAGTACGACGCCCTGCTGTGTCTCGCCCCCCTCTTGTGGCAGGGCCATCACTCTCGTGTGTCTTGGAATCTCTCCACACTGCAGCATGTGCAGCTCCGGCAGCAAACAGCCTCTCTGGGGGCACAAAATCAGATCATTGCAAACGAACAAGAGTGATGGTCACATGCTTACCCTAGCGTATAATACAGCGCCCCCTTGCAGCTCCACTTCCACGTGCGTCTTACGGTCGCTACAGCTGCGTACGCAACCAGGTCCGAACGGCGTCTTAACGTCGTCCCCCACACGGTAGCGCACAGCCATCGCGAAGAGCGGCGGCACCTCTTCGCTCCCCATAGTCGTCAGCTGGATTGCGCCGGCTTCAATAAAGTACTGGCCGTGTATGATTACTATTGGTACCATTTTTGTATTAACTAAAGATAGTATTTGGATTTATCCACATTACTCTAACGACCCAGAAAAGCGTCCAGCGGGCCCTGCTTCTTCCTCTTCTTGGCTGCTGTAGCGCTGGCCATAGCCTCGCTGCGCTGTGTCTGGCTGAGCTTCAGAGCGAAGTGGAAGTCCGTGTGCTCGGCTCGAGACTCCGACACGACGCGCCTGCACTCGTCGCAAAAGTGACTCGACGTTGAAGTTGCAGCGACGGCTGCTGTTACAGTCTTGACATCTCCATTATCATCCCCACTACTGCCGTTGCTGCTCGACGGCCCGAAGAACGTCGATATCTTCTGCTTGCTGCTCTTCCGCACAGGCGACCCGTCTCTGACTCGTTTCACTGCGAGCTGCTTGACTTCCTCCTCCATTCGCTGCGCAGTCAGATCCGCAGACGCCGCCTGCTGCGGGTTCCGCGTGAAGAAGCTCGAGATGCTGGTCACGGCCTGCGAGTCCAGGTCGTGGAAGTTCTTGGCGTGCATACTCAGCGCCGCCATGGGGAAGATACTGTCCAAATGGAGGCGCATCACGTTCATCGCAGCCGCGTACAGCTTTTCCACCGTCGTGTCCTGCGCAATGCCGAGTTTTCGAGTGCGTGGCTTCTCGTCAGGCTTAGCACGAGTGAACTGGATCGTCAGCTGCGACGGGAAGCGCTTGTTCTCAATGCGCTCGTCCTCGCAGCGCATGACCATCTCTTCACAGAGCAGATGCACCCAGTACTCAAGTTGCTGCTCACGCACCAGCGCCGACCCCGAGCGCTGGTCGAACTGCTTCACACAGCCGAGCATCTTCACCTGCACCTTCTTCTCTTCCACTGGTTCATCTCCGTCGTCACCCTGACAGATGCGGTGGACGTACGCAGCAGTTTCTTGTCCAACGTGCCTGGTTAACTCGGTCAGGCCACAGCGCTGTACGAAGGTGTATGCTGTCAGCTTCTTGAGTTTTTCCTCAGCGACCTCGTCTGGTTGGTCTACGGCTTCAACTCCCACTGGATCCAGGCTTGTATAGATACTCTCCAGCTGCTTGCCGAGCTTGCCACCGAGTCCCCGAATCTTCCGCATGGACAAACTCTTCATGAGGTCAGAAACAAAGCGCGGGGCCACCACGACTTGCCCGTTCGGTTTGTTAAGTGGGGACGCCAACTTGGCAAGCAGTTTGTTGCCCGCGATGCCTGTCGAGCAAGTATAGCCGAACTTACTGTAGATCACCTGTCGAATTTCCCGTGATATTGCGGCACCAATGCAAAGCAGTCGTTCAGCGTGTGTTAGCGGGAACGGTTGCGAGTTGTCGTCCTTCTCAACCTCGCTGTTCTCATCACTCTGACCAATGCCAAATACTGTTGTGTCACTGTTGGCCGGACCCTGGCAGAAATCTGAAGAAGACACCGACTTCACCAGCAAAAAAAAAACAATATGAGCTACAAGTTCGCTGTTCACTCACCAGTAGAGATCATCACATACCGTACGCGCGAGCCTCTCCTTGGCTATGTCGGTGACGTCCATAAATGCTTCATCGATGCTCGCCTTCTCGATGACCGACACCATAGAGCCCAGGATGGCGAAGATCTCGCGACTCGCTACGCGATACCTCCGCAGAATGGCCTTCTGGTGCGTCCGATCGAAGAGATGCCCCGGCTTGCGATTCTCACCTAGCGTATCTACATGCGGCTGTAAGCACCACCAGCAACAAGTGTCAGCTTAATCAAACACCGTAGCAAAACTGCGCCCAAGCGAAGGGCTACATCTCCTTGATGGCTCGGAAACTGGCCCATAGGCAACGCGTACCAAGTGAATCTGCGGACATTTCTTCTTCGCGTCGTCCACGAAGTCCCCTGACCGCAATAGTGACCGAAACTGTAAGGTCAGTTCTCCGTTATGCCAGCAATAAAATGCGTCTGTAGCGCACCTCGTTCCACGCCAAACTTGCGCGCATCATAGTTAACGGCCAGAAGACTCCCCCACTGCTGCACAGCCACCGGCTGCCCGTCCGGGATCTTGAGGCGTCGCTGTTCCACTTGCGCGTAGAAGCAGTCGAGGTCGAGGTGGATAATCACCCGCGCCGTCGTCGCGGAGTCATCCTCCAAGAGCTCCATTTATTGGCAAGACAGATTTGACTTCGCTTGGACTGGGCTATTTGGTGTAATTATTTAATCAGAAATTGCTATTTTACACGGTCAGACAAGACATGCCGAAGTTCAGAATCGGTTCAGAAAGCGTCACTACTGAAAGGATACATAACTACTGGCTCGTCTGCTGTTACAGGTTGAGTTGCACTTGCCGTGTCCTGGATAACTTATCCACGTAAGTTATCCTCGAGTCGTACATGTACATGTAGGTTGAGCCCATGGAAGCTCCGGGCAGAGCCCTGCACCACTTTTGCTTCCTCCAGCGACTGCCTGACTGAGGTTGGCCTGCACAATTGCTCCTGTTAATCGCTGCGTTCCACGGCAATCATCGTCTTAATCCCCGTGCGGCGCCGATCTCGACGCGAATTCCGCACCGCCTGCCTCCATGCTCGAGAACCACCAAGCACCAGGCATCAACACAGCAAGCCATATGATGTCCGACTCGGACTCCGAGCGGCCGCGAGCAAGTTGCTCAGCGGTTCGACCACAGCAGCCGCTGGCAGGGATTCGCTCCGACCAGCGCACGGGGCCACCACTAGATCGGTGCAATGCTCGGTCTTCGGTGCGGTCTTGAGTACTTCGAAGTACATTATGCTAGGAGAGCCGGGTGTTGGGGGATCCATTCCGACCAGCGTCCCCCCTCGTTTTCGCGGACGGGTGCTTCGTGTTGAGTTGGTCTGTCATCTTGCTTCGTGAGTAACCGGACGCGAGACCAGCCGCTCGCCACCAAAACGCGACTCGATCAGAGCAGACGATCACCTCAAAACACTCGGCGTGGCATGGGATCCAGACATAACCGCGTCTTGGCGACGTCGCAGGCGCAGATTCTGCATGAGCTCCTTGCATGTATCCGCGTCCTCGTTGCACTTCTGATCTCGGACACTTAATCTGCGTGGATGGGTGAGGATTCACAGTCTTCTTCTTCTCCTCTCTCACTGTCCGAGTGTGTCGCTCAAGTCTCCGCTCATTTGGAAATCTACCGGCAATCGGGCAAAGCAAAGCTTGAGCGTTCGGCCGATTAGGGTTTGCTGCTCTCCACCGGTTGTTCTCCCTTCTACACAACATGCGCGTCTCGTCCCTGGTGGCGCTGCTGCTGCCCGTGGGCTCTGCCGTCGCTCAGACCACATCCACGACCACATCCACGACCGCTTCTACGACTTCCACAACCTCTTCAGGCACGTCGTCCGTCTCCAGTTACGTGCCATGGACACTCGCCGACAACGCGACTCTGCTGGCCGACATCAGGTCGCAGCTCACTATGTGCACATACTCCAAAGTGGAGGAGTGCATCCACGACCCGGCCCTGGTGCGCGAGCTCGGAACGCTTGTGCGTGCTCCAGGCCACTGCGTCGCCTTTGACTCGTCCTACGTGAACGTCACGACGCCCAGCGCCGCCATCCCCAACCGGTACTACCCGACGTCCGTCGAGGACGCGTACGACGCTGGTTTCTCCAACAAATTCTCCGAGTGGTCGGACTCGAACCGCGAGCAGTTCGAAGTGGACTGCCCTCTGCTGTACAACCAGACTATCGGCCAGGGCGATGACATGCTCTGCTGCACGGAGTCTCAGTACACGGGTCTGTCCACGCAGGTCCGAATGATCCCCGGTCTGTGCTCGGCCTGTAAGGAGAACCTGCGTAACATCTTCTGTCAAATGACGTGCAGCCCCAACAACAGCCTCTTCCTGGACGTCCAGGAGGTCCGTATCATGGGAGGCGATGACGAGCACGCAGACGCTGTGTTCCCCGCTGTGGAAGAGCTCACGTACTACGTGGGCAACGACTGGATCCGAGACATCTACGACTTCTGCGAGGACGACAGCTCCTTCTCTTTGCTGTGCAACCCCAACCAGGACTGTCACGACGGCTACGGCCTCATGGAGTACATGGGCAAGTACGCGTACAACAGCATCGGCTCTCCGCTGCAGATTAACGTGACGACAATGGATAAGGTGGACGAACTCTCACAGATGACCGAGTTCTGCCACTGTGATAACGTGAACGCGACCAACTGCATCCTGCCAATGAACAACCGGATGACGTCCTGCGTGGGCGTCTGCGGTTCTCTGTGTGCTGTGAGCTCCACCGATGCCCGTACGTACACCGAGTCCTGCTACGGCGCTGTGAGTGCAGTGGCCACGTCAGCGTCCGGAAGCGCAAGCGCTGGCTCGGGTGACGACTCGACCTGGGCCGAATTGAACGCGTACCTGGCTAAGAACATCCCCGTGACGGACTGGACGCCGCTCAACTACTTCCTCGTGATCTTCGGTGGCGTCGTCGCCCTGCTGCTCATTGTGGGCTTCATCGTCGCTGGTTGCCGCGAGAGGAGAGCGCGTGTCCCGCACCCGAACACTGGCACGCCCAACGTCGGCCCGTACACACCTGGTGCACACGGCGTCGCCCACGCGATGGAGACGAGCACCGGTCGACTGAGTTTCCTGGATGAGCTGATGACCAACAAGCTGCGCACGTGGGCGGTGTTTGTCTCGACCGGCAACCGCCCCAAGAAGATCATCCCCATGACGCTGTGCGTCGTTGCTGTGTGCGTCGCTGGTCTCTACAACATCGAGATTGAGACGGACCCGATTAAACTGTGGGTGTCCACGTCCAGTACGTCGTACCAGGAGCGTCAGCACTACGGTGAGCTGTTCAACCCGTTCTACCGGTCGGAGCAGGTCATTATGGTGCCGAAGGACGGTGGCAACATCTACCGCTCGTCCATCCTGAAGGAGGCCATCCGCGTCCAGAACGTGGCTGCTGATGTTGTGTACACTTCGAGTGACGAGACCATCGCTCTGGACGACATTTGCTGGAAGGCAACGGGAACTGGCTGCACCATCAACTCGATCACGCAGTACTTCCAGAACAACATGGAGCACTTTGAGTTCTACGAGAAATACGGACTGGAAATGGACCACTTCAGTAATTGCTTGTACTCCCCCACGACGTCGGATGTGGCGCTGTGTACGGAGCTCAAGAACGCGCTGGAGGACGGTGACTCGCTGCCGTCGACCATGAGCGACTGCCCGTGTTTGTCGACTTTCGGATCGCCCATGAACTTGTACAACACGTACTTGGGCGGATTCCCGGATGGTGCTGAGAGCAACTACACGCTGTTCCTGGACTCGATTGCCTTCGTCTCCTCCTACCTGAACTACAACTACGCTGACGACGACAAGAACGAGCCTGCTATCAAGTGGGAGCGCGAGTACATTAAGACGATGAAGAAGGAGGCCGAGTCCAACACCGTCTTCAACGTGTACTTCTACGCTGAGATCTCCGTGCAGGACGAAGTGGACGCTGAATCCAGCAATGGAATGGGTCCTGTGGCCTTGAGTTACTGCCTCATGATCATTTACATCTCGCTGGGTATCAACCGCATGAAGTTCAGTCGCGAGTTCTTCATCTCGTCCAAGATCGTGGCCGGTTTCTGCGGAGTCATGAGTATCGTGTGCGGTGTGGCGTCCACCATCGGCCTGTACATGTGGTTCGGTGTGAAGCTGCAGCTCATTATCATGGAGGTCGTTCCTTTCCTGTCGCTGGCTATTGGTGTCGACAACATCTTCCTGTTGATCCACGCGATGACAGAGAAGGAGGACCAGATGCGTCGAGAGCAGCCGAGTCTCTTTGTGGGCCTCGAACACAACCCCAAGGCCATCGAGGAGATCACCACGACGATCGTGTCTGAGAGTTTGGCGTACATTGGTCCCAGTATCTTCATGGCCTCCGCTGCTGAGTCGGTGGCGTTCGCCTTCGGCTCCATCTCTGCGATGCCTGTGGTGCTGTGGTTCGCTGCTATGGCCTGTTGCGCTGTGGCCATCAACTTCTGCCTCCAGATGACGATTTTCCTGTCGGTCCTGACGCTGGACAAGCGCCGCGAGCTCAGTGGCAAATACGACATCATCTTCAAGCGCGCGTCCTACGTGCAGGCCCAAGCTCCGTCCGATGGCCTGCAGACCCAGCAGACCGCTGAGCCTCTTGTGTCTCTGGAGCCCAAGACGCCTGCACCTGAGGACGCCCGTCGTTCTGTGACGCCCGAGAACCGCACTCTGACTGACGTTCTGGACTACTGCGTGGATGTCTACGCGTCCATCCTGACCTACAAACTGGTGAAGCTGGTGGTGCTGCTGGCCTTCCTGGGCTGGACGTTGTGGTCGATCTACTCGATGGAATCGCTGGACCAGGGACTGCCGCAAAAGGAGGCGATGCCTTCAGACTCGTACATGATCGAGTACTTCAACGCACTGGACGTGTACCTGGCCACTGGTGTCCCTGTGTACTTCATTGTCGAGACCGGCTACGGACGTAACCCGGACTCTTGGTCCCTCAACCAGGAGAGTGTGGAGACCATGTTCTGTAAGTCCAAGGACATCTGCGGCACTTACTCCGTCCCCAACATCATGAATGCGCTGGCAAACCACGGAGACAAGGAAGTCACTCACATCAGTCCCGGTACGACCTACTCGTGGATGGACGACTTCTGGGGCTTCGTCAACCCGGACAGTGAGTGCTGCCGAGTGAACTCCGAAGGCGCGTACGTTCCGATCGAGACTGGCAATGACACGTACACGACGCTGCGTTCGGAAGACGCCACGTGTTTGGCGACGTCGGTGACCGTGCCGCCTGTGCCGGAGACTCAGTACATGTCGCTCTTCAGTATGTTCGCGACGGCCAGTGCTGGTACTTCGTGCGCCTACGGTGGCGGCTCCATCTACCGTGGCCAGTTCAGCATTGACGACGAGCCGATTCCGACCGTGAACGCGTCGACGCCCGCCGTGAAGATCAACAGCAGCGGCTACGGAGATGAGATGACGGCCTGGTCGTACATGGTGACGGGCACGTCGAACCCGACGCAGCAGCGCTACATCGACTCGTACAAGCAGAACCTTGCGGCGGCCGAGTGGATCAGCGAGAAGACGGGCGTGGATATCTGGGTCTACTCGCTCACGTACGTCTACTTTGAGCAGTACCTGACTGTGATCGACGACGCCTACCGGTTGATTGGACTCGCGCTGGCTGCCATCTTCGTGATCACGACGCTGTACCTGGGCAACGTCTTCTACTCGCTCTTGATCGCGCTGATGGCCACGAACCTCGTGGTGCTCGTGCTGGGACTGATGCAGCCTCTGGACATCATGCTCAACGGTCTGTCGATCGTTAACCTCATCATTGCGGCCGGTATCGCGGTGGAGTTCTGCGGCCACTACATCCGGTTCTTCGCCAAGGCTCAGGGTTCGGGAGACGAGCGCGCTCGCGACGCCCTTCGCCAGGTGTTCACGTCCGTGATCTTCGGTATTACCATCACCAAGATCATCGGTCTCAGTGTGCTGACTCTGGCCGACTCTCGCGTGTTTAAGAAGTACTACTTCCGCATGTACATGATGGTGGTGCTCTGTGGTGTTCTCAACGGAATGCTGCTGCTGCCTGTGCTGCTCAGTACCATCACCGACGTCCGAAACTTCTTCCTGCGCCGGGGATCACCGAAGAACGAACTTCCCTCGGCGCCTATGACGCGCGTCGACTAAGTTGGCAGCCCAAGCCGCTTGCATTCGTGTCTCCCGTGCCCAAGTCGATCCCGTGCATATGAGGGCACCAAGCCAGGGAGTATTAGAGAAGCGTAAGTGTGACTACTTCGTAGTACCAGTCGTTAAGTAAATAAATGGGCAAGTCCCTATCGTTTCACCAACAACCCGTCGTCAAAGGCTCAAGATGTTTTGATAGCTTTAGGCCGTGTATCTCGTAGAATTGGCAGCAAAAGAACAGCGTCAATCTTACGTGTTGGTATAGGGCTGCTCTTGGTCTAGTTCCACCATCAAACGCTGGTCACAGCAACCAGTTCAGGGAAATCCGTGGCGCGGGCATCAAAGTCCCCAGTCAAGAAAGCTGACGACAACTGGCCGATGGCTTGCAGAGCGTAGAGGTGATCAATCTCGCCGGCGGACTTCAACAAGCGGTTGATCGTCGGAGAGAACACAGGGATATCCGAGAAATTGTTGTGCCGCGTGCCACGCAACCACGTGAGGCGAGACTGAGCGTGGGTGCATCCACGCGCATGACGTTCGGTGCTCTCGGCATTTGGACGCCAGTGGAGGAAGTGCTCGGACATCATATGCAGCGCAGGGACGTGCGACCCCAAGCCGTCCCGAACGTCGGCGTCCAGCGGCTCCATCCACGCGTCCAGCAGTACCATCTTCTTGAAACGCGCGTCTTGGTGTGCAGCACTGAGCGCTGTAGCTGCACCAAACGAGTGACCGGCAACGTTCACGTTGGTGAGATCCGAGTGGCTAAAGACGCTGCCGGCCGACGCATCCTGCTTGATCGCATCCAGAACTGCACGCACTTCGCTGACACGTTGCTGTAGTTGCCCGTTGCGGAAGCGGAACCCGGCTCCGTCGATATCGTCTCGGACTTCCGGCGTGATCTGCTGGTAATACTCGATGCGTCCAGGCTCCGGACTGCAGACACACGCCGAGCCGTCACAGTGGTTGGGCACTACGACAACGAATCCGTGGCTCGCGAGTTCCTGGTTCACGTACGAGTAGAGCTCCAGCGATCCAGCCAATCCGTGGCTGAAGATCACCACCGGCCACCCCTGTGAAGAGGTCGGGGCTGTTGCCACTGGAGCGTCTTGAAAAGCTGCGAGGTGCGCGTTGTTCATGTTGTGGAAGAGCCACGCCGGCATCTTGGCGAAGACGCCCAGGCCCTTCATGAGGTGCCTGCCATGGTGAAGATATGGTACTACACCAGTGTTGTTGTTCTTCTCCCTGGTCTCGGTAGTTGAGGGGTAGAAGATGCGGCACTCAACGCCTCCGAGACGCGTAGAGCAGCAGCCGATGGTCTGGTAGGGACCGTGAAGTGAAGAGAAGTCCGGCCAAGGGAAAAGCAATGACGAGGACCACGCTAAGGCCACAAATATCGCAATAAAGGCGTTAAGAACCGAGTGCAACGACCAGAAGGGGGCAGCAACCCCTACAGACGGGATCAGTGCGGGACGGACGACGCACAAGACAAGAGACGCGTAGAGAGGAGCGAGTTCGCGTCGTGGCGAGTGCAGAGCCAGCAGCAGAGAGACAACGCACCAGCCAGAGATAGATGCAACGCCACCACCAGCAGTGGAGACGAGCTCGAAGGTTAGTTGGCACGTACACACACCAAGCAGGACGCGCTCAAGGAGTTGGCGAGTCATTTTCATCGAAAATACCACCAAACGAGAGCTCATCACAGCTACAAAAAATCTCAACTTCCGAGCCAATCACGGTGCGCACAGAATGAAATAACTTAATCTTTAAAAACCAAAATTTTGGTCCGAGTTAGTTTTTTTTGTGTAAGGTTTTTTATAAATCCACCATTTTGTATTTATTTCCAGAGTCTGCAGTATATTGGCGGTTTAGGTTAGAATTGGCAACTTGAAACTTGATACGGATTCCATAAAATTCTGACTGGAGATTCTCGGAAAGATAGCCCGGCTCAGTCCAAAATATGTTCACTCGGGGACAAGATGGAGAAGCTCTTCTGAGCGGTTTATCGGAGTCGTTGGAATTGCAGACGGAAAATCGGTGCCATAGCTTTGGAGATTGGATCTGGGCACATCGATTTGGACGGACAAATGACAGTTCAAGCTGTGTAGCCATCTTTCCTATGGCGGAGGAAGAAGCGTGGACTAAGTCGGAGCCGCTGGTGCTCGAGGGCTCGTTCGGGCACTGGGCGCGTTGTGTGGAGGTGCCCATTGGCGAGGACAGAATAATATCAGTGTAGCAGGACCCGGACTCGGCGTTTCTTTGGAATGGTGGTAACCCCGTGGAGCCCCGAGATGAGGCGTTCCAAGATATGATCTTCTTCGACCTGATGGCGTGGCTGCAAGTGCGATGGGGTCCACTCGTCCAGGCCCCCACAACTCACTGGGCTGGTAGTGGTAGCCTATCGGCTAGTACTACCAGCCCAATCCTCTAGTTAATATTAAAATAACCAACCCAGTTTGACGTTGTAGCCACCCTATCAGTTTGGTCAAGTTTGTGACAGGCCACTGTCACACGGTTGCCACCGCATGTTCGCGGTGGCCAATCAGATCCTAGTATAGTTTAATGGTCGTAAGGGTCTCGAGTGTCGAGGCTGTCAATCAATCAGAGTTATCTTTTCCTTCTACAGCGTAAGTCGGTAACTGGTGTCTGTTAGCCCGTTACACCTGGTAGCACTTCGTGGTCCATCCAACGACCAAGATGAATGACACGTCGACGAGCGCCGCGTCCACCCTCCGCGAGGCGACCGGCATGTCGCTCGAACACGCCAGCTCTCGTCATTTGTCGCTGTTCGAGTGGGAGGCACTGTACAGACTCGCTACAGTGTCGCCGGCACGGAACAACAACAACGCCTGGCCGCCGGGGAGTTCATGGCGCGTGAACTCGCTGTCCTATGCGACAACCCCCACGCCGCTCAAGAAAAAGGCCGAAATCGTCAAGCTCGATGTCTCCACGTACAGTGGTGAAGGCGGCCCTCGCCTTCACCTGAACCGCTGGTTCTGCGAGGCGGATATCGCAATATAAGCTCGGCCGCTGTCTACCGAGCTCGCGCGCACGCTCTGCTTTACAAGTTGACCGGGAAGGCAAAGGAGTGGGAGCTCGGCCGACTCGTCGCCGACACTTCATACTTCTCGACGATGGGCATGAAAATTGTCTCTTGGCCTCTGGTCCAGGAACCAGAGCCTGAACCCATGGAGGTGGATGCGATCTAGGCCTCGAGAGGCGATGTCTTCGTCCAGACAATCCTCCACTCGTTGATCGCGTCCCATGAAATGCTTCCGATGCGGCAAACCTCGGCAGTGTGTCGCGCTCCGTCACCCATGACAGCGAATGTCACGACTTCGAATGACGTCACCGCGCCAAAAAAACGGCGACGACCAGTAGGTACGGGACGCCCTACTGGATGTGAACTGAGAGATGGTTATCTGGTGGCAGAACCCCCTCCTGTGCTTCATGCACACCTATCAGCCGCCACCACATCTGGCTGTGACTCATACTCAGTATCCATATTAGCGGCCAATTCGTGCACTGCTAGATTCCGGTGCGACGAACAACTTCGTCCACGCCGCGAGTTTGTCGGCGTTGCCGGCGGATATGAGCATCCGCGAGGGAGGCGATGAGATTGATCGTGAAGTATGCTGATGGGAAACCACGGCGTACGCTGCGGCGCTCTGCCACCTTCGGGTACGAGTTCGACGGAAGCGTTCTTGGTGATACGAGCTGAGCGGCTCTTTCGACTGCATCTTTGGTATCCCGTCGCTCGCTCGCCACCGCCCTGACATCAACTGGCTGACAGGTACGGTCCGCCCCCGCGACATCGACGTGAATGGCGTAAAGCCGTTCCTGTGTGAAACACCAAACCAGCGACCGCATGTTGCAGTCATGAACCCTGACTCCATGACCCATGCTGCACCTGAAGAGAGCGATGACCGGCACGAAATTGATCTCGTGTCTAGCCCGAAATACTGTGTGACGCGGCAGTGACCGCTTCCCCGCAACCAAGTCAAAATGATCGACGCCTCCTTTGAACGTCGTCGGCAAGCGGCCGCGTGCTGGAGAACTTCGATCACAGGCCGGATTTCCCACGGTCGGTCGGTGTGGGCTTGAGGGGACTTGTTATTAGAGAAGTGTAGATACCCCATAACGTGAAAGAACCGGATCTTGGCCATGAACGTGCCAAACCGGTTTGCTGGAAGTGCACCAACTTTCTTTGGGGACCTGTGCCCCGCGATGCCCTTTCTGATCAGCACCAGCATCCTCCCAATCAGCGAACACGCAAAACTTCCCAGGCGTCGACGTCTTCTACCGGTTCACGGTTAATAACCGATACCAAACCGGTAACCCTCAATACGCCCCCTCAATGCGAAGTCCCACGAATGCCGAGAGCCGCCGTCAGATCCGTATGGCGTGGTCCCGGGAGCGCCTTCGTCATGATGTCCGCCAGCATCACAGAAGTCTCGCAATACTCGAGCTTCACTTCACCACGCTTGACTTCATCGCGGATGTGGTGGTACTTGATGTCGATGTGCTTGGCGCGACCGTGGTTCACTGGGTTCTTCGTCATCTTGATGCACGACTGGTTGTCTTCGCGGATCATGAGCTCGGGTCCAGTCTCATTAGCGGCCGCCAGAATCTCACACAGCAGGCGATGAATCCACTTGCCCTCTTGGATCGCCAGACTGAGTGCGATGTACTCCGCCTCACTTGTAGACAGCGAAACACTTGACTGCTTCTTGCTGCCCCAGCTCACCGGTGCACCCATCAGTATGAACGTGTAGCCGGAAGTCGACTTGCGGTCCGCGAGGTCGCCAGCCCAGTCCGCGTCCGAGTATCCACGAAAGTCGATGTTGTCACTCGGCTTGAAGCAGATCCCATGCGTCTTGGTGCCTTGCAGGTAGCGAATGATGGAAGGTATGGATCTTGGACACGAAGCTTGGACGAAGCGGAGGGAGGGACGTCGCAGACGGCGGGACCGGGGTGATGGAAGGTATGGATCTTGGACACGAAGCTTGGACGAAGCGGAGGGAGGGACGTCGCAGACGGCGGGACCGGAGCGAAGACACTTGAGGGGTAGAATGAAGATTCGAAAGTGATTGAATTGTTGGAGCTTACACCCTACTGTTATAGACACGCGACCCTGCGTCCTATCACCTAGTGCATCTAATCAACCATCACTCACCGGTGTTCGTCCAATCATCCTACTCGTCTAATCATCGGTGGCGTAAACAACTTACCGTAATCACCATAATCAACGTGGGTTCGGATTGGACCGGTTCGGGTTAACCAGTCAATGGGTACAACTGGTACACAGTACCCAAGACCAGCAACCCTCAATAGGATCGCCAGACTGAGTGCGATGTACTCCGCCTCACTCGTAGACAGCGAAACACTTGATTGCTTCTTGCTGCCCCAGCTCACCGGTGCACCCATCAGCATGAACGTGTAGCCGGAAGTCGACTTGCGGTCCGCGAGGTCGCCAGCCCAGTCCGCGTCCGAGTATCCACGAAAGTCGATGTTGTCACTCGGCTTGAAGCAGATCCCATGCGTCTTGGTGCCTTGCAGGTAGCGAAAGATACGCTTGACCGCAACCCAGTGTTCTTATTGAGGGTTCTCCATGAAGCGCGACACATAGCCAACGGCGTACGCGATGTCCGGGCGCGTGGCAGTCATCAAGTGCATCAGAGCACCAACAGCTTCGCGAAACGGAGCGTTCACCTTGGTCGCTGCGTCACTTGAAATCAGTCGAGTGCTTATGTCGACGGGACTCACCACGGCCTTGCACTCGTCCATACCAAAACGCTTCAGGATATCATCGACATAGCGGCGCTGACACATCGTCACGCTGCCGTCCGGGCCGTCCACCAACTCGATCCCAAGAACGAACGCGCACTTGCCGCTGTCGGTCATCTCGAAGCGTGTCTTGAGGTCGGTCTTCGTGCGTGAGATCAGTTCGGGTGAACTTCCGGTAATCAGCACGTCATCCACGTAGACCAGCACGAGCACGCAGTGACCGTCAACGATCTTGATGTAGAGGCATGGGTCGAACGCCGACACTTGGAAGCCGATAGAGCACACGAACTCGTCGAAGGTCTCGTTCCACACGCGCGAAGCTTGCTTGAGACCGTAGATCGCCTTCACCAATTCCAGGCAGTCGAAGTCACCGTCGAGATCAACACCTTCGGGGACCGCGCAGAACACCAGCTCCTTCATTATCCCGTACAGGAAAGCTGTCACCACGTCGAGTTGGTCGAGGGGCCAGCCAAAATACTTGGCAATCGCGATCACCATGCGCAGCGTCACATACTTGACCACGGGCGAGAACGTCTCGGTGTAGTCGATGCCGTACTTCTGCTTGAACCCTTTGGTCACGAGGCGCGCCTTGTACTTCTCGATCGATCCGTCCGCTTTGCGCTTGATCTTGAACACCCACTTGGTACCGATGGCGCGTTGTCCGTTAGGCAACTTGGCAGCACGAAATACACCACGAAGTCGCATCGACTCAAGCTCAGCACGAATTGCCTTGCGCCAGTGCACTTGGTCCGGGCCGTTCACCGCCTCTTGAAACGTCGTCGGCTCCGATAGGTCGCCTGCTTCGACGGCATTGGCACTTGCACGCCAAAACACTGGTGGAGTCGAATCGTCATCTTCATCTCCATACTTTTCTTCTTCGTCTGCGTCTGCTCGGTATGGAGAGGAGTAGTTCGGCGCACTTGCTTCTTCCAGTCCAGGTCGATGACGCACAGCTCGCGGTCTTCTGGCAGCTTCATCTTCGTCACTCGGGCGGCTCTTGCGCTTCCCTGCCTGCGTGTACTCCGTCTGGCGGGAACCATCATTGTCGATGTCGAGCGATTCGAAGTCCAGGTCGTCGACATCTTCATCGGAAATCGTCGGTGAAAGTCCAAAGGTCGACTCATCGAAGTTGACATCGCGACTGATCACCACCTGCCCCGCCTCGATGTCATAAAGTCGATACACCTTGGATACTTCCTCGTAACCCAGGAACAGTCCGGCGCGAGCCTTGGGATCCCACTTGAGCCGCTTCTCCTTCGGAGTCAGGATGAACGTCCGACAGCCGAACACACGCATGTGCTTCACACTCGGCTTGGACTTGTAAACGATCTCGAACGGAGTCTTGTGCTCGATCTTGGGTGACGGCAGGCGATTCTTCACGTAGATGGCCGTCATGGCCGCCTCAGCCCAGAAACCTTTGTCCAGCTTGGCGTGATGCAGCATGCTGCAGCCGATCGTGACGATAGTCCGGATAGCTCGCTCTGCTGTGCCGTTCGTCTGGTGCGCGTACGGGACCGTGGTTTGCTGCTCGATACCTTCGTCTTCGTAGAAGTCCTTGAGCGAGTTGCTCGCAAACTCACGAGCTCCGTCGTGCCGCACAAACTTGACCTTCTTGCCGAACTGATTCTGTACCTTCATGATGTACGACTTGATGCAGTCTTCGCTCTCCGACTTGGCACGCAGGCAGAAACCCTTCATGCATCCGCTGGCTTCGTCCACGATCAGCAGCAGATATTTGCTGCCACCAAGCGAGTTTTTCTCCATGGGTCCGCAGATGTCGAAGTGGAGCAGCTCGAACGTGTCGTAACGACGCTTGTCACGGTTGCTTGGGAACGGTTTTTGGACCATTTTACCTTGCTGGCAACCACGACACAGACTTGGTCCGCTCGACCTGGAAGGTGCCTTCGCGTCCTTGATCATGTGGTTGTCGACCATCTTGCGAAGCACCTCAACCGGAGCGTGACCCATGCGCGCGTGCAGGTCGACAATCTTGCCACTCGTTGCCACATTCGCCGATCGCTGAGGCGTTATCAGCCAGTAGAGTCCATCCACGAGGTTTGCCGTCGCCACCACTTGCTTGGAGCCCTTGTGCGCAATCTGCATCTTGGTGCCGTCGAACACCACTTGAAACTTGCCACTTTTGTTGATCTGCGGTACCGAAAGCAGATTCTTGCTCATGCTTGGGACGTACAGCGCGTTCTTGATCTCGATCTCGCGCTCGTCGCCGTTGGGCAGGACCACTTGTTCCACGATGGTCCCCACACCCATAATGGCCGCCTTGTTGCCGTCGGCCACCGAAAGTTCGCCTTCGTTCCGCTCAATCAAATTGGCGAACTTGGCCTTGTCGTTGCAGATGTGGTGCGTTGCGCCGCTGTCGACCGCCCACATCCCGGACACATTCTTGCCCGTCGAAATATCACACTCCAGTGAAACCGCGAACGCTACTCGATCGTAGCCGTAGTCGTAGTTGTCGTCGTCGTTTCGCCACTGGATGTTGTTGGCCCCGCGTCCACGGCCGTTGCCGCCGCGTCTTGGGCCCCGATTCTCGTCCTTCTGCTTGGTCCAGCACTTGTCAACCGTGTGCCCCACTTTTCCGCAGTACGTACACTGGCGAGACTCTCGGTCGGTGTTGAACGCCTTGGCCGCGTTCTCCGTCTTCACCGTCGCCGTCTTCTCGCCTTGTCTCTTGATGTGCTCATTCGTGAGCACCTTCACGACGTCTTGCGATCGCAGCTCAGCGCTGCTCATCTCCAAGTTCAGCACGACGTTCTCGTAGCTCTTGGGGAGGCTGCGCAACAAGCAGATCGCCACGTCCTCGTCCTCCATCTTGGCACCGATGCTGCTGAGCTTGGCGCTGATGTTGAGGACCTCGTTGCAATGATGCAAGACGTTGCCGCCTTCCGACATCTCCATGCTGAAGAGTTGGCGCTTCAGGTAGATGCGTCCAGCCTTCTGCGAACCACCGTACAGCGTCTTCAGGCGCGACCAGGCAACCCACGCTTCCTCGCAGTCGTCGACCACATGGTGGTAGTCCGCGTCCATGTGGAGCAACATCAGTCCGAACGCGATGTTGCTCGACTTGACGTACTCGTCCTTGGCCCGCGAGTCCGTGAAGCTTGGCGTCGTCTCGCGGTTCACGACATGCCACGTCGACTTGGTCAGGAACACGCCACGCATGTAGCGGTTCCACGTCGCGTAGTTGTCCCCGTTGAACTTGTCAATGGAGACCTTGGTCGAGGCGTCTTGGGCAGAGGACATGGTGCTTGGGCTCATAACCTGATGGAAGGTATGGATCTTGGACACGAAGCTTGGACGAAGCGGAGGGAGGGACGTCGCAGACGGCGGGACCGGAGCGAAGACACTTGAGGGGTAGAATGAAGATTCGAAAGTGATTGAATTGTTGGAGCTTACACCCTACTGTTATAGACACGCGACCCTGCGTCCTATCACCTAGTGCATCTAATCAACCATCACTCACCGGTGTTCGTCCAATCATCCTACTCGTCTAATCATCGGTGGCGTAAACAACTTACCGTAATCACCATAATCAACGTGGGTTCGGATTGGACCGGTTCGGGTTAACCGGTTCACGGTTAATAACCGATACCAAACCGGTAACCCTCAATACGCCCCCTCAATGCGAAGTCCCACGAATGCCGAGAGCCGCCGTCAGGTCCGTGTGGCGAGGTCCCGGGAGCGCCTTCGTCATGATGTCCGCTAGCATCACAGAAGTCTCGCAGTACTCGAGCTTCACTTCACCGCGCTTGACTTCATCGCGGATGTGGTGGTACTTGATGTCGATGTGCTTGGCGCGACCGTGGTTCACTGGGTTCTTCGTCATCTTGATGCACGACTGGTTGTCTTCGCGGATCATGAGCTCGGGTCCAGTCTCATTAGCGGCCGCCAGAATCTCGCACAGCAGGCGATGAATCCACTTGCCCTCTTGGATCGCCAGACTGAGTGCGATGTACTCCGCCTCACTCGTAGACAGCGAAACACTTGATTGCTTCTTGCTGCCCCAGCTCACCGGTGCACCCATCAGCATGAACGTGTAGCCGGAAGTCGACTTGCGGTCCGCGAGGTCGCCAGCCCAGTCCGCGTCCGAGTATCCACGAAAGTCGATGTTGTCACTCGGCTTGAAGCAGATCCCATGCGTCTTGGTGCCTTGCAGGTAGCGAAAGATACGCTTGACCGCAACCCAGTGTTCTTCTTGAGGGTTCTCCATGAAGCGCGACACATAGCCAACGGCGTACGCGATGTCCGGGCGCGTGGCAGTCATCAAGTGCATCAGAGCACCAACAGCTTCGCGAAACGGAGCGTTCACCTTGGTCGCTGCGTCACTTGAAATCAGTCGAGTGCTTATGTCGACGGGACTCACCACGGCCTTGCACTCGTCCATACCAAAACGCTTGAGAATGTCATCCACATAGCGGCGCTGACACATCGTCACGCTGCCGTCCGGACCGTCCACCAACTCGATCCCAAGAACGAACGCGCACTTGCCGCTGTCGGTCATCTCGAAGCGTGTCTTGAGGTCGGTCTTCGTGCGTGAGATCAGTTCGGGTGAACTTCCGGTAATCAGCACGTCATCCACGTAGACCAGCACGAGCACGCAGTGACCGTCAACGATCTTGATGTAGAGGCATGGGTCGAACGCCGATACTTGGAAGCCGATGGAGCACACGAACTCGTCGAAGGTCTCGTTCCACACGCGCGAAGCTTGCTTGAGACCGTAGATCGCCTTCACCAATTCCAGGCAGTCGAAGTCACCGTCGAGATCAACACCTTCGGGGACCGCGCAGAACACCAGCTCCTTCATTATCCCGTACAGGAAAGCTGTCACCACGTCGAGTTGGTCGAGGGGCCAGCCAAAATACTTGGCAATCGCGATCACCATGCGCAGCGTCACGTACTTGACGACGGGCGAGAACGTCTCGGTGTAGTCGATGCCGTACTTCTGCTTGAACCCCTTGGCCACGAGGCGCGCCTTGTACTTCTCGATCGATCCGTCCGCTTTGCGCTTGATCTTGAACACCCACTTGGTACCGATGGCGCGTTGTCCGTTAGGCAACTTGGCAGCACGAAACACACCACGAAGTCGCATCGACTCGAGCTCAGCACGAATTGCCTTGCGCCAGTGCACTTGGTCCGGGCCGTTCACCGCCTCTTGAAACGTCGTCGGCTCGGATAGATCGCCTGCTTCGACGGCATTGGCACTTGCACGCCAAAACACTGGTGGAGTCGAATCGTCATCTTCATCTCCATACTTTTCTTCTTCGTCTGCGTCTGCTCGGTGCGGAGAGGAGTAGTTCGGCGCACTTGCTTCTTCCAGTCCAGGTCGATGACGCACAGCTCGCGGTCTTCTGGCAGCTTCATCTTCGTCACTCGGGCGGCTCTTGCGCTTCCCTGCCTGCGTGTACTCCGTCTGGCGGGAACCATCATTGTCGATGTCGAGCGATTCGAAGTCCAGGTCGTCGACATCTTCATCGGAAATCGTCGGTGAAAGTCCAAAGGTCGACTCATCGAAGTTGACATCGCGACTGATCACCACCTGCCCCGCCTCGATGTCATAAAGTCGATACACCTTGGATACTTCTTCGTAACCCAGGAACAGTCCGGCGCGAGCCTTGGGATCCCACTTGAGCCGCTTCTCCTTCGGAGTCAGGATGAACGTCCGACAGCCGAACACACGCATGTGCTTCACACTCGGCTTGGACTTGTAAACGATCTCGAACGGAGTCTTGTGCTCGATCTTGGGTGACGGCAGGCGATTCTTCACGTAGATGGCCGTCATGGCCGCCTCAGCCCAGAAACCTTTGTCCAGCTTGGCGTGATGCAGCATGCTGCAGCCGATCGTGACGATAGTCCGGATAGCTCGCTCTGCTGTGCCGTTCGTCTGGTGCGCGTACGGGACCGTGGTTTGCTGCTCGATACCTTCGTCTTCGTAGAAATCCTTGAGCGGGTTGGTCGCAAACTCACGAGCGCCGTCGTGCCGCACAAACTTGACCTTCTTGCCGAACTGATTCTGTACCTTCATGATGTACGTCTTGATGCAGTCTTCGCTCTCTGACTTGGCGCGCAGGCAGAAACCCTTCATGCATCCGCTGGCTTCGTCCACGATCAGCAGCAGATATTTGCTGCCACCAAGCGAGTTTTTCTCCATGGGTCCGCAGATGTCGAAGTGGAGCAGCTCGAACGTGTCGTAGCGACGCTTGTCACGGTTGCTTGGAAACGGTTTTTGGACCATTTTCCCTTGCTGGCAACCACGACACAGACTTGGTCCGCTCGACTTGGAAGGTGCCTTCGCGTCCTTGATCATGTGGTTGTCGACCATCTTGCGAAGCACCTCAACCGGAGCGTGACCCATGCGCGCGTGCAGGTCGACAATCTTGCCACTCGTCGCCGCATTCGCCGATCGCTGAGGCGTTATCAGCCAGTAGAGTCCATCCACGAGGTTTGCCGTCGCCACCACTTGCTTGGAGCCCTTGTGCGCAATCTGCATCTTGGTGCCGTCGAACACCACTTGAAACTTGCCACTTTTGTTGATCTGCGGTACCGAAAGCAGATTCTTGCTCATGCTTGGGACGTACAGCGCGTTCTTGATCTCGATCTCGCGCTCGTCGCCGTTGGGCAGGACCACTTGTTCCACGATGGTCCCCACACCCATAATGGCCGCCTTGTTGCCGTCGGCCACCGAAAGTTCGCCTTCGTTCCGCTCAATCAAATGGGCGAACTTGGCCTTGTCGTTGCAGATGTGGTGCGTTGCGCCGCTGTCGACCGCCCACATCCCGGACACATTCTTGCCCGTCGAAATATCACACTCCAGTGAAACCGCGAACGCTACTCGATCGTAGCCGTAGTCGTAGTTGTCGTCGTCGTTTCGCCACTGGATGTTGTTGGCCCCGCGTCCACGGCCGTTGCCGCCGCGTCTTGGCCCTCGGTTCTCGTCCTTCTGCTTGGTCCAGCACTTGTCAACCGTGTGCCCCACTTTTCCGCAGTACGTACACTGGCGAGACTCTCGGTCGGTGTTGAACGCCTTGGCCGCGTTCTCCGTCTTCACCGTCGCCGTCTTCTCGCCTTGTCTCTTGATGTGCTCATTCGTGAGCACCTTCACGACGTCTTGCGATCGCAGCTCAGCGCTACTCATCTCCAAGTTCAGCACGACGTTCTCGTAGCTCTTGGGGAGGCTGCGCAACAAGCAGATCGCCACGTCCTCGTCCTCCATCTTGGCACCGATGCTGCTGAGCTTGGCGCTGATGTTGAGGACCTCGTTGCAATGATGCAAGACGTTGCCGCCTTCCGACATCTCCATGCTGAAGAGTTGGCGCTTCAGGTAGATGCGTCCAGCCTTCTGCGAACCACCGTACAGCGTCTTCAGGCGCGACCAGGCAACCCACGCTTCCTCGCAGTCGTCGACCACATGGTGGTAGTCCGCGTCCATGTGGAGCAACATCAGTCCGAACGCGATGTTGCTCGACTTGACGTACTCGTCCTTGGCCCGCGAGTCCGTGAAGCTTGGCGTCGTCTCGCGGTTCACGACATGCCACGTCGACTTGGTCAGGAACACGCCACGCATGTAGCGGTTCCACGTCGCGTAGTTGTCCCCGTTGAACTTGTCAATGGAGACCTTGGTCGAGGCGTCTTGGGCAGAGGACATGGTGCTTGGGCTCATAACCTGATGGAAGGTATGGATCTTGAACACGAAGCTTGGACGAAGCGGAGGGAGGGACGTCGCAGACGGCGGGACCGGAGCGAAGACACTTGAGGGGTAGAATGAAGATTCGAAAGTGATTGAATTGTTGGAGCTTACACCCTACTGTTATAGACACGCGACCCTGCGTCCTATCACCTAGTGCATCTAATCAACCATCACTCACCGGTGTTCGTCCAATCATCCTACTCGTCTAATCATCGGTGGCGTAAACAACTTACCGTAATCACCATAATCAACGTGGGTTCGGATTGGACCGGTTCGGGTTAACCGGTTCACGGTTAATAACCCATACCAAACCGGTAACCCTCAATAGATGGCGTCTAGACCGCCATGGCCAATGTGACCAAGTCGAAGGTGCCAGAGGTACGACGTGGTGTCCCCTTTGCGATCCTTCGAACTTGCCACATTGGCCTCGTCAGGCACCACTGGTGCCATGCACAGCTTGAACAGTCCCTTGCCAGCTCGCGCACCCAGCTTCCACTTGATGTCCTTGGTCTCCGCGAAGCATCCGTCGCGCTCGAAGATCACCGGTCCGACGTCCTTGGTGAAGCGTCCGACGGAGAACAAGTTGCGCGACAACTTAGGAATGTGCCACACGTTCGTGAGCACACCTTTCTTGGTCCCGCGCGGAGTCTTCATTGACATCACAATGTCGCCACTGCCAATCGCCTGCACCACACCGTCATCCGCGAGATGCACGTCCACCGGGTCGAAAGTTTTGTAGTTCTTCATGAACTTCTTGGAGCACGTCATGTGCTGCGTCGCACCCGAGTCGACCAGCCACACGTCATTCAACTTGGTGTTGCTCCCACCACCAATCGAGAAAAGATAGTCGCCGGCATCCTCGTCCTCACGCGCCACATTCGCACGCTGCGACCGCTGCGACCACTGCCGGTTGTTGTTGTCTTGGATCCGCGAGGGACACTCCGCGATCCAATGTCCTTGTTTGCCGCAGTTGTGGCACGCCCCGGCCTTCTTCGCCGGACGTCCTCTGCGCTTGTTGTCGTTGACCATGAACGCTTGACCTTGACCGTGCGCGGCTCCGTCGACGCCGCCACCTTGTTCCTTGCGCTTCATGTCCTCATGCAGTAGCCGAGACGTCACAAGTTCTCACGTCAACGAGTCGGCTCTCGATTCCAATGCCGTAATGAGGAACTGGTACGACTCGCTCAGACTTCCCAGAAGCGTGATCACCAAGTCGTCCTCGCTGACCGGAGCGCCAACCGCGTCGAGCTGCTCCGCCAGCGTCTTGAGCTTGTTGATGTGTTCCAGCACATCATCACCTTCGTCCATCATCGTCGTGAAGAAACGTCGACGAAGGAAGAGCTTGTTGGCCAAACTCTTCTTCTCGAAGTGTCCTTCCAGCCTTGACCATGCATCATGCGCGTCCTTGGTCGAGCGAACCAACGGCAGTTGCGAATCCTCCATCGCGAGACAGATGATCGCCAGCGCCTTGCGCGACTTCTTCCGAAACAGCGCTTGATCCGCCGCAGTCTGGCAGTGCTCCAGCTTCACTTCCCCACTCGTCACTTCCCACAGTTCGCGCTCCTCGAGCACCATCTGCATCTTGAACTTCCACGTGTGGAAGTTGGTTCCGTCGAACTTGTTGATGCGGGCGGTGGAGATTGGGGAGGCATCCATGGCGAAGGCGTAGTCAGGGTCTTGGTCAGGGAAGACGGGGCTTGGGCTCATAACCAAAAGGCTTTGGTCGGTTGATGGCAAAATGCAAAGTGATTGATTTAGGTCCTTAGTTCGCAAACTCCTTGCTACCTCTAAGCCTACTGAATATTCTACTGGATACACTCTACTGGATTCTTTACTGGATACTGAGTTACTTCAGCCAATCAGCGACTGCCACGTGGATACCCATCTTGTATCCACAATCTTGTCCCCACGTATCCCATAACCCCCGTAGCGTAAACAGCGTCCCATCATCAGTGTCCCATCATCAGTGTACCGTAAACACAGGAATGATTGCGGTCCCACTGAGTGAAGGTCATACCGGTATCCTACCGGTATGCCGCAGCTGGTCGAGGCGTCTTCTTGACAACAGGTGCGACATCATTGTGGGCACAAGATGGGCATCGACGTGGCGCTCTCTGATTGGCTGAAGCAACTCAGTATCCGGTAAAGAATCCAGTAGAGTGTATCCAGTAGAATATTCAGTAGGCTTAGAGGTAGCAAGGAGTTTGCGAACTAAGGACCTAAATCAATCACTTTGCATTTTGCCATCAACCGACCAAAGCCTTTTGGTTATGAGCCCAAGCCCCGTCTTCCCTGACCAAGACCCTGACTACGCCTTCGCCATGGATGCCTCCCCAATCTCCACCGCCCGCATCAACAAGTTCGACGGAACCAACTTCCACACGTGGAAGTTCAAGATGCAGATGGTGCTCGAGGAGCGCGAACTGTGGGAAGTGACGAGTGGGGAAGTGAAGCTGGAGCACTGCCAGACCGCGGCGGATCAAGCGCTGTTTCGGAAGAAGTCGCGCAAGGCGCTGGCGATCGTCTGTCTCGCGATGGAGGATTCGCAACTGCCGTTGGTTCGCTCGGCGAAGGACGCGCATGATGCATGGTCAAGACTGGAAGGACACTTCGAGAAGAAGAGTTTGGCCAACAAGCTCTTCCTTCGTCGACGTTTCTTCACGACAATGATGGACGAAGGTGATGATGTGCTGGAACACATCAACAAGCTCAAGACGCTGGCGGAGCAGCTCGACGCGGTTGGCGCTCCGGTCAGCGAGGACGACTTGGTGATCACGCTTCTGGGAAGTCTGAGCGAGTCGTACCAGTTCCTCATCACGGCATTGGAATCGAGAGCCGACTCGTTGACGTGGGAACTTGTGACGTCTCGGCTACTGCATGAGGACATGAAGCGCAAGGAACAAGGTGGCGGCGTCGACGGAGCCGCGCACGGTCAAGGTCAAGCGTTCATGGTCAACGACAACAAGCGCAGAGGACGTCCGGCGAAGAAGGCCGGGGCGTGCCACAACTGCGGCAAACAAGGACATTGGATCGCGGAGTGTCCCTCGCGGATCCAAGACAACAACAACCGGCAGCGGTCGCAGCGTGCGAATGTGGCGCGTGAGGACGAGGATGCCGGCGACTATCTTTTCTCGATTGGTGGTGGGAGCAACACCAAGTTGAATGACGTGGCTGGTCGACTCGGGTGCGACGCAGCACATGACGTGCTCCAAGAAGTTCATGAAGAACTACAAGACTTTCGACCCGGTGGACGTGCATCTCGCGGATGACGGTGTGGTGCAGGCGATTGGCAGTGGCGACATTGTGATGTCAATGAAGACTCCGCGCGGGACCAAGAAAGGTGTGCTCACGAACGTGTGGCACATTCCTAAGTTGTCGCGCAACTTGTTCTCCGTCGGACGCTTCACCAAGGACGTCGGACCGGTGATCTTCGAGCGCGACGGATGCTTCGCGGAGACCAAGGACATCAAGTGGAAGCTGGGTGCGCGAGCTGGCAAGGGACTGTTCAAGCTGTGCATGACACCAGTGGTGCCTGACGAGGCCAATGTGGCAAGTTCGAAGGATCGCAAAGGGGACACCACGTCGTACCTCTGGCACCTTCGACTTGGTCACATTGGCCATGGCGGTCTAGACGCCATCGTCAAGAAGGACTACGGTGTTGGCATCTGTTGTCAAGAAGACGCCTCGACCAGCTGCGGCATACCGGTAGGATACCGGTATGACCTTCACTCAGTGGGACCGCAATCATTCCTGTGTTTACGGTACACTGATGATGGGACACTGATGATGGGACGCTGTTTATGATGGAAGGTATGGATCTTGGACACGAAGCTTGGACGAAGCGGAGGGAGGGACGTCGCAGACGGCGGGACCGGAGCGAAGACACTTGAGGGGTAGAATGAAGATTCGAAAGTGATTGAATTGTTGGAGCTTACACCCTACTGTTATAGACACGCGACCCTGCGTCCTATCACCTAGTGCATCTAATCAACCATCACTCACCGGTGTTCGTCCAATCATCCTACTCGTCTAATCATCGGTGGCGTAAACAACTTACCGTAATCACCATAATCAACGTGGGTTCGGATTGGACCGGTTCGGGTTAACCGGTTCACGGTTAATAACCGATACCAAACCGGTAACCCTCAATACGCCCCCTCAATGCGAAGTCCCACGAATGCCGAGAGCCGCCGTCAGGTCCGTGTGGCGAGGTCCCGGGAGCGCCTTCGCCATGATGTCCGCTAGCATCACAGTAGTCTCGCAGTACTCGAGCTTCACTTCACCGCGCTTGACTTCATCGCGGATGTGGTGGTACTTGATGTCGATGTGCTTGGCGCGACCGTGGTTCACTGGGTTCTTCGTCATCTTGATGCACGACTGGTTGTCTTCGCGGATCATGAGCTCGGGTCCAGTCTCATTAGCGGCCGCCAGAATCTCGCACAGCAGGCGATGAATCCACTTGCCCTCTTGGATCGCCAGACTGAGTGCGATGTACTCCGCCTCACTCGTAGACAGCGAAACACTTGATTGCTTCTTGCTGCCCCAGCTCACCGGTGCACCCATCAGCATGAACGTGTAGCCGGAAGTCGACTTGCGGTCCGCGAGGTCGCCAGCCCAGTCCGCGTCCGAGTATCCACGAAAGTCGATGTTGTCACTCGGCTTGAAGCAGATCCCATGCGTCTTGGTGCCTTGCAGGTAGCGAAAGATACGCTTGACCGCAACCCAGTGTTCTTCTTGAGGGTTCTCCATGAAGCGCGACACATAGCCAACGGCGTACGCGATGTCCGGGCGCGTGGCAGTCATCAAGTGCATTAGTGCACCAACAGCTTCGCGAAACGGAGCGTTCACCTTGGTCGCTGCGTCACTTGAAATCAGTCGAGTGCTTATGTCGACGGGACTCACCACGGCCTTGCACTCGTCCATACCAAAACGCTTGAGAATGTCATCGACATAGCGGCGCTGACACATCGTCACGCTGCCGTCCGGACCGTCCACCAACTCGATCCCAAGAACGAACGCGCACTTGCCGCTGTCGGTCATCTCGAAGCGTGTCTTGAGGTCGGTCTTCGTGCGTGAGATCAGTTCGGGTGAACTTCCGGTAATCAATACATCATCCACGTAGACCAGCACGAGCACGCAGTGACCGTCAACGATCTTGATGTAGAGGCATGGGTCGAACGCCGATACTTGGAAGCCGATAGAGCACACGAACTCGTCGAAGGTCTCGTTCCACACGCGCGAAGCTTGCTTGAGACCGTAGATCGCCTTCACCAATTCCAGGCAGTCGAAGTCACCGTCGAGATCAACACCTTCGGGGACCGCGCAGAACACCAGCTCCTTCATTATCCCGTACAGGAAAGCGCTGTCACCACGTCGAGTTGGTCGAGAGGCCAGCCAAAATACTTGGCAATCGCGATCACCATGCGCA